>JAVUNC010000004.1:45862500-46462500 GCA_032173965.1 Sitta carolinensis | reverse complement strand
GAAGTGGAAGTCTTATTGAAAATCAGCCTTCAGAAGTAGAAAATAATCCCTCTACATTCAAAAGGCAGAATTATGTTTATCACCACATCATTGAACCTATCCCTGGGCAAGTAACATATTCAGGACCTAACTGGGTCTGATATTTTAATTATAGTTCATATCAATTTATTAAAGCTTAATGCTACTTTCCTTGATGAGGAAGGGGGAAATGGCACCACGGTAAAACTGGAATACAGTAATCCCATTTGCTGCACCTGCCACCTACTTTTACAACCAACCACATAACATATTTTTGGCAACCTAGATGTACCATTTCCCTTACATTTGATGCATTTTAATATAAATGGTAAATGACTTCAGCATTTCCTGGAATTGCAGAAGTGGTGAGCATGGATGGCTCCTTGGGTGCAGCAGATGGAACAGGACCATGAATATCAGTGGGAGTGTCTGCACAGTTTTTCGTACACTTTGGCTTGCACCCATAACGAGAACATATGTTTGGAAAAACCTCTCCATGGCTACCTCGGAATCACATGAAACACACCAGAAATGGAAAGCAAAATCTTCCTCTGAGTGAATGTTTGGCTTTAGGGTTGGGTGGCAGCCCTCTGTGTCATGGTGGCCTGGGAAGTCAGGAATTCACCTCAAAGAAAGCAGGATGCTGAATTTGACTATGTACCCAGAACAGAAATCCTGAAAGTGCGATTGAAATAGCACAGGATCATTTGGATATTTTGAAAGGAAGTAAGAGGAATAAGTGTATTTTTTCCTTTCATGAACTCAAATATTAATGCCTTTTGCAATCTTTATTGGGAAACAACCATAAATTATTAAGTCTTTTACCTTGTGCGTGTACAGAAGCAGCAGAGTTTTTCAGGTCCTGCTGCCTTGCCCCAGAAATATGCCTTTTTCTTAACAGCAAGTGAACAACCACCGCCATACTGACCCTGACTTTTATTTATGAGCTGCTTACAGAGGTTTGACAACAGCTTTGTTTCATTTATCACTGGATTCTAAACTAAAATAATAATTCTTCTGAGGGAAGTAATTCTTATTCTGCTTGTACAGCTAATAGTAGAAGAAGAAAAAGAGATTAAAAACACATAAGGCCCAGCGTTACACATAAAAAACATGTTACCGAACGGCTTTGCTGTAGCAAAACTATATTAAAAAAAAAGGAATCAGAAATAGAATCAAAAAATATGGACAGTGAAACATAGAGGTGGCTTAACATCTAAAAGTGATTAGCCCAGGCTCAAATACTCAGCGTCACATAGGTTGCTTATGTTTTGTCAAAACTGCTGAAATTTTTCAGGCTTAGGTCCATCTCCTGTTTGTCAAAGATGTTATGCACTTCTACAGCCACAAACATTTAACAGGTAAGAGAACAAAAAGGGCTTTAGTGGCTTGTTTAGACACAGCCAACAAAGTCCTGCAGATCAGTTAGGTCAGATCAGCTAGGTTCAGGTAGTTCACATCTGTTACAGAAAAGCAACCAAACCAAAGCCCACAGTTTAGTGAAGCGCGAACATTTTCTGCAGCAGCTTTGCAACACCAATTGTCATGCTTGCATTGTGAGTAGGTGTTGAAAGTTAATGAACTGTCTCCAGATTTCAGAAGAAAACCTAACAATACACAAAATGGCAGAATATTCTGGGTTTGAAGGGACACGACAGGGATCATCGAGTCCAACTCTGAAGGGAATGCTTCACATGTGGAGCAACCCGTGACTTTGGTGGTACTAGCACCATGGTCTGGGCAACCAAGCTGATCTCAGGAACAGATGAAAACAATAAAACAAAAAGAAATTGTCTTGTAAATGTTTCAGGTATCACCAAATGATTTTCATACTCAGAAAGGCATGGAAGACAGGGAAAATCTGCATTGAAATTGCCACTTATTGCATATTATTTGATTTAGTAAGTTGTAAATACTTCAATGATTGGTTTCACCAAAGTTAATGTCAAAGGCTTTCAGTTTTTATTTTAATATCTTAAAATTAAAAAATGTATTAAGGATCTAGATTTCTTGTGACATTCCAGATGCAGCTGGCTCAAAGATGTCCTTACAGAGCTTTTTCTTTTCAATGCTCTGTATGTGAAAAAATGAAAAGTAAAAAAAATTCTGTAAAGAGAAATAAATATTTTTATTCCCTCGACAAAGAATATGTAAAATAGATTTCTATATAACACACCTGTTCTTTAGTATAACATTGTTGTTGTTATTAGTCTTTTATTTACATGTGTTCATCCAGAAAACACAAATGACAAATATATTACTTTGTGCTAGTAACCATGAACTCTAGAGTACACAGTGTATATAGTTATATAGAAAAGGCTTACTACTAAACTTAATAAGTTAATCATATCAAGTTAATAATGTATGTAGGCATTAATTTCAATTGGACTTTCAGAGTAATTGTCCATCTTGAGCAAAAACTAACTTATCTTCGGTGTCATAAAGCTAAAACAAGCACTATTGAAAATATTTTTCCTTGTAAAAATAATTTCAATATTTCTGTATTTCAGCACTTATGAAACTACCTTTTCCATCCTGACAACTCTTCTGCAAAAGACTTCTAAGTTTCCACCCTGCTTGACATATGAACGCAAGGCATAGGGTTGCTGAGAGGAATTGCGTGTCTGCCTGTCAGTCTATCCTGCTGATAACTTTTGAAACTTTTACAAAATCCCAGAACAGTCTTCAGAGAAGGGACCTTTGGAGGTCATCTGGTCCAAGGCCCCATGCTCAAGCAGGGCCACCCAGAGATGATTTCCCAGGATTGTGCACAGATGGTTTTTGAATACCTCTAAGGATGCAGACTCTATAACCTCTCTGGGAAACCTGCACCAGTGCTCTTTCACTTTTACAGGGGAAAAGCCATTCCTCATCTTCAGAGAAACGTCCTGCTTTTCAGTTTGTGCCCATTTTAACTCCATCACACATGTAAGTGGAGAAGTATACAGGGCTCTTGAAGTATTGTGAAAGTTACTAGCCAGGAGACAGGACAGCTCAGGTGAGTGAGGGCTGCCACCAAGTGAACATAAGACAGCTGCTCATATTAGATGGCCAAGCAGGGTGTGCATATGTGGCTGCCCACACTCACTTTGGTTCCTGATGTGCAGAAGTAGCATCACAGGCATCATGAAAAAGTAGATTGATGCTATGAGGTGGTGGCTTAGAGGACCTAGGGCATTAATCTGTAAGAAAAGAATTTCTTCCAGCCCAATGTTCTTAGAAAGAAAATGCTTTCTGTGCATAGCTAAGTCTGTTCCTTGCAATAGGGGGCTATTGCAAATAAAGTCTTTGCTCCAGTGGACTTGGAGAACCCAGGTCTATAGGACAAAAGCTGCTTTCATCTATCAGTGAACCCAATGCTACCAAAATCTATAGGTATGTATTTATGAATATAGATTTTGCTAGGACAAGGTTGATTTTTCAGTGGAAGGCAAGCTTGTAATATAAACATTTTAATTCTTCACCAGAGTAGAAGCTCTCTCGATTTCTTCATGTCTCAACAATGCACAAGAAAATGACTCTTTTTCCAAGAATTGCTATATATAAAGGCTACAGGGCCAGGATCCCTCAGGTAATCATGCAGCAGACAGCCTTCCAGGTCCTGAGAAAGCAAGCAGGCACTGAGCCTTGGGAATTTGTGTTGTTCTCAGTTTTGATTTGTGCAGGAGTTCACACACAGGCAATTTTGGCAGTTGAGCTGAAGGGAATTTTATTCCTGTTATAGTTTTGTCTCAATGCAGCCTTGCTCCCTTGGAACAGGACAATGATAATGGGCTAAGGCTGTTTATTTGAACCTTGACCATCCTGTTTCAGGGATGTATAAACTGAGTCGCACAAGCAGAGGTCCAATATCACTGGTTATTACTTGGTAGAAATCAGACAGAAAGATATTTGCAATAGCTAAGCAGAGAAGCAAGGAAGGTCCCAGAGTACAAATTTGCCTCAAAAGTAAATAAGTACCTGTAATTGTCAGCTGTTTCCTTTGCACCTTTTGATGTTATTGAAGTTAGGACAGTAATCTGTATTCTGTTCCATTTATTATTCAGGCTTCACATTGCAGTGTTTCAACACTTTCCATATGCATAGAGAACAGCATGATTATGAGATGTCAGATGCAGTTTTCACTTTCTATCATCCTGTCCCTGAATATTGGCACTTAGGCTGCACAAGCAGGCTGAGACTGCCCCTTTACTGATTTAACAAAAATAGTGCTTTGCTTTTTGCTTAGTGATTAGAGCAGAAGGCAAGTTTGTGAGAGTGTCAAGTTTGTGCCTCTGGTCCAATGAATAACTATTTATTTAGGAAAGAAATTAAGAGAAAACAAATGGAAATTATTATTGGATAGTTTTACATGATCAAATGAGTAGCACAGTTTTCTGTACTGTGAAAAAAAAAAAAAAAGAGATTTTTCACCTCTGTGTCTCCAATTCAGAGGAAATTCCTATTGCCCTGTTATTGCCTGTTTGGGGCTGTTTTTCTGGTTTTTAAAGAAAATAAAAAAGCAAAAATTCTTGAGTTTGTCACAGTGGAGAGTGGGATTTTTTATTTTTTTTTAAATCACAGATGATCAGAATAATGGTTCATGGAGACATGAAATTACTTCTTGGGGCCATTAATTGGTCAAACAGAATATCGCTTTATTTTTTAATCTCTTAATCATTCAGGCCAGCTTTTTGTGGAGACAGCTTTGTGCTAGTATACACTGATGGACTTTCCAGATACTTCACTTGGAACATGTCACATGAAAAACAATTAAATCACCCATGATATTATTTTCCATGAAGGAAAGTTTACTGCTACATGCAGTGGAAAAGTCCAGAGGTAAGAAATATCCAAGAGTTCAACAAAAACACAGCTCTTCTGTGATACAATCAGAATTCAAGACTCTATTAAATAAGAAGTGTATGTATTTAGTTATCCATTGGTTCATTCTGTCTTTGGACAATGAAGTGTCCAAGACAAGGCATCTGATGATCTCCCTGGGAGCCACTGAGGAACACAGGCCAGCACTGGGTTAGTCCTCTGCTGACAGCATCTCCACACGGATTTAGTGGAGACACCCAGTCTGTGATGAATATGGCCTAGGGAAATACAGGCCTAGAATTGTCTACTGACTCATTATTAATACATTGGAATAATCTGGACCTGTGACCTCTTTACCGAATTTTCCCTCCTCCCTCCCACAACTTTTTCCTGCCTGTACACACGTCTGGAGGCCTCTTGGACTTTGCACATTCACAAGCACAGCCACAGCATCTCTCTTCACACTCCTCTGCGCCCCAGAGTCCCTTGCCCACAGAGAAAGCACCCTCTGACAGGACAGAGCCTCCAGGCAAAACCAGATTTTGTGTGCCCAGCATGCAAACACCATCTCCCAAAATGGATCAGATGTGATTTCATCTGGTAGCGCCTACTGTGTGTGGCTCAATAACAAACCAAAAATGCAAAACAGTAAGGGAATTAAAAAAAAAAAATTAAAAAAAAAAATGGAGCATATTAGTTTGGTTTTTGTCATTATTCTTTTTTTCCCCCTGTTACTTACAGCCACTAAGCAAAAGACTAGTAGATTTAAATTCCATATAAAGACGAGTAACAAGACAGGTCCAGTGAACAATATATCTGAAGGAAATGGACTTCCAGAAGCAGACCCAGGGGCTTTTTTTGTGTGAGGCCTGGAAGCAGCTAATCTCTGCTGAGTAAAGATAGCCATTCAGCGCAAATCAGTCCACTACACTGCCGGAGGAGGAAAACCAGGGAATCGTTCCATTGTCATTACTGGGGAGCCACCAGATGCTTGGGATTCCATATATTTGGGGGATAAACCTTTCAAAAGCTCCATTGACACTGGGGTATGTCAATAATTCCACATATTAGTTGCATGCAAATACTACACAATAAGGTATGGAAAGCAAACTGTAATTGGGAATACCAGGGCGAAGGGGGCTCTATCTTCTGACTGAGCCCATTGTTGAACTCCAGGCTGAACCTCCGACCCTTTACTTTGGAGGGACACAATAGGCTTTGATATGAGATGGTGGGAAACGGGCTTGGAGGCTCATTTCACATTCAGCTGCAATTCATCAGCTTGGCTGGGACTCCTAGCAGCTTTAATGACCACTGCAATTGATGGTTAAATCAATTTGTGACGGTGACAGCATGGCTGGCCCCTAGACTGTAACAATTCGGGATTACAACAGGCAGAAAGGGCCCCCTTATTCAGACATGCGTGGTTTCTGCGCAGCTCAGAGTGGGAACAACAGCAGGACAAAGTCTCACAAAAACAAGACCTGGAGAATGCATACATTCACTCCAGTTGACTACACACCACTATGGCTTCTTTGTAGCATGATGAGAAGGGTTAAAAAAAAAAAGTGGGAAAAAAAAAAAAAAAAGCATTGTTACAAATAAAAATATACAGTAAGACACAAAAGACCCTGATATCTAACTGTATCCTTAGGGAAAGTGGCAACCCAGAAAGAATTTCAGCTTTATTCCTCCAGAGACTAAGTGGGTGGTCTGTCCCCCCTCCACCCTCGACCCCAAAATGTCTTGGCGCTTGCCCCCACAGCAAAACTCAGCCGTGTCTGGATTATGATTGAGCAGGTTTGCATTTGGCAAGAGGGGCCTGGGCAGGGGGGATGGGTGCCAATGGGATCGCAAACAGTGCGAAGGAAGAACTGCTCCCTCTTCTGTCACCGAAGGATAAATGCACTTGGAACAGGCTGCAATTTGTTTTTCGTGTTTACATGATTTTAATTACCCTTTACACCGAAGAGGTATTGCAGGGGAAGAAAACGACCGGAGTCCACTCTGGTGGCCTTGCACTTGGCAATTTTGTTACAGAAGATTCGATTGCCTTGGACCAGGGTCTGCAATTCCCGTGCTTGCCTGATGACAAGGGAGAAATGTACCTTCAAATCATCTTAGCTCTTCCTTCTCCTGCATTTTGCTGGTGCAACATGATAGTTGAACCCAAAAGATAAAGTGCTGTTGAAATCAGAGAAGAAAATGTGTGATTGTGATTCTGTTTTTCAGTACAATATTTAATATAAACTAAATATTATCAGATGTGTATATCTGTGTTGAATTGTAGATGACCTAATGTGCATGCGTGGCTTAAGTCAAATGACACTTAAAATATGTCAGTTGATTCAGTGTAAAGCTATGTTCTCTATGTCACATAAATTGAAATAATGTATCCCACCCAAAATAGAACAGTTATAAAATTAATATATACTGTTGTGTATCTAACTAAGCATAGATTCATTAAATAAATCAATATGTTATGTAGTCAGAGAATTAAAATACTTAAAAATTTATATGAGGAAGCTGCTAATGCGAGGATTGCAAATTATGCCAATCAATAACTTGTAAATTATATCGTAATTAATTACATGTCTCTGTTTGTGGTTAGGAAGCTATTTGTGTGTATACTAAAGAAACATGTTGAAAATGAGCTCTAAAAAAAATGAAAACATGAGACACAGTCCACTGAGCTATTACATAAATCCCTTCATTCACATTCTGAGTTGAAGTCTGCAATTAATAAGCAGCTCTGGCATCTTCCTTACAAAATGTTATAATCTAAATGTTGCAGAAAGAAAGAGCTGTTTAGCTCCTTAAGGTATGTTAATCAATTGGCTGATATTAGTACCTGAGAATTTGTATCCTGAAAGAAAGTACCACATCTTGAAAATATACATAGATTTTTTTTCTTTAAAAGATCTGTCCAAATATTGAAAAAATATTATTGCTAACAGTAGAAAGGTCTGGCACCGGGTCCAAAACCTGACAGGAAGGAGGTTGGAAAAAAAGAAATCACTTGGTTTCTATGGTAACAGTGCTAGTAGAAATAGTTGTGTGAGCATACTGAACGTGCATAAAAGCCTTCCCAAGGGAGGTCAGAGGATTTGAAGAAAGAAGGAAAAAAATAAAAGATGGCAGCCACGGCAGAAAGCACAGAGACATTTTATGCTGAATAAGTGTTTCACATTTGTGATGTGATCAATAACAAAATTCTGTTGCTAAGAGAATATCAGGAAATGTTTAATATCTATCCATTTGTACTCTAAGCATGTGTTTGTGCATGCTTGTTACTATATAAAACGGACGACATATGCAAATTTGCTTCTGCACACATGTACGTGGAAATCAGTGTGTGAATAAATAATACATCATCCTACACAATAGAAATATAATGTGAGACTATAAAAGACACTTTAATACATGCATTATCATATATAATGCATCACATATGGACAACTTCACTATATCAGACATATTAAATACAGCTGTGCACATTTAAACTATAAAATATAATATCAGTCTAAAATATCTGACATGCTGATTGTTCTTGAGAAAATCAGCACACAAAGCAACTCATAAGGAGCAGCAAGAAGCACCCAGCATTATTTGGGTGCAAGTATTTAATTTTGGCAATTAAATCATTTTAATAACATTTTATTTTATTAGTTATGAAGAAGCATAAGCTCTGTCATTCAGCCTGTTTAGAAAACAGGTGATCACAGTTCATCATTCTGAGCTAAAAATTCTCACCAGCCTTTTATTTACATCTGTTTCAATTCTCTTCACTTATTGTTGGTTGCTATAAACTCACTCCACAGGGGATGGATGGGCACAGAGTGGAAACGTGACAGAGGCTCCCATGCAGAAGAAGAGCTGTTGTTGGAAGTGAAATCCTGCATCCATAAAGCCAGGGAAAGGGGGAGAAATCTCAGTTACACTTGAAAGCTTCATTTTTGCAGCCATAAAGGAAAATACTTCTGGCAATTCCTGGTTTGGAAAAATGTGTGCTGTTTTCACAGATTTTTCAGTATGGCATGATGCACCTAAATTTTCAAAGCTTGCTAGGTTACTTTCTGTGGTATGGTAAGAGAGGATTTTCACTCAAAAAGGGTGAAAAGAGGGCTACTCAAAAGAGCCCTCAGAAAAGAGGGCTACTGAAAACAGGAAGACCTATACCATTCTTGCATCTTTAAAATTCAAAAGCAGCAGCACATTTTCTGGGACCAACACTTGCAGACACGGATGTAGCAAATAAGCCTTTTCTTCTTTTTGCTCCCTTCTCACCCCCTCCCGTGTGACTACACCTCACCCCACCAAAACCAGCCATCAAAGGGTCACAGCAACAGAAAGATTTCTCCTGGACCAGCCACAGGGCTGTCACCATCTTCTCTTCTTCCCCGCTTGCAGAAACTGCTTCTCTTCACTGGCAGTGTACAGGGTGTGGCATGAGCACACAGTCAGCAAGGGCCCTGCCCCGGGGACCTCCCCAGCTTGCTTGGAAGAATGACAAAAGATGCATTTCAGACACTGCTAACATGGGCTCAGCCAGTTCAGTGCTGGGGAGAGGCAAGGCACTGCTTTGTAAGAGAGTGGCGTTTGTGAAAGGTGCTTGTGCACTGGGGAAATTAACACCACCAGCTTCTTAGCTCATTTGGAAAACCACTACTCTGGCTGTACTGGCCCTTTTTAAAATCACAGGCAGCACCACTGTCAAGTTCAGAGTGAAAGTACATTTTAAGGAAGGTGTTTTTCATCTCCCTTAAATGAGGATTTTGCTGCTCACATTAGAGATATATGGAAATTTATTCATACAATGATCATTCTTCACCCAGCTTCCTAAACTTCCCCTGCTAGTCAAGAGCACCTTTCTAGTCATTAATTTTCCTTAATTTCAAGTCAGATTCATATTTCTCTGAAACGTACAATGGCTCTGCAGTTCTCAAAGCTGATATTTGTATTCGTCCTTGGAAAATCACACTACACTGGCATCTAACTAGCAAATATCATTGTTATGGCCAGTGCTGAGGATGTGGGAACACCAAAAAAAACACAAAAAAATCAAAAACAAACAAAAAAAAAAACCCCACAGACCAAATAAACTATTAAAAAATTAGGAAATCAAAGTACAACCCAGTCAAAATGGGGCAGAGCTTTTTAGTGTGCTCAGTGAGGACCTTACTGCTGGGTTCTCCAACACTGGTGATCTGAAAGTATGAAGCTCTAGTAATTCTCTGAATAATCCAGAAATGTCACAAAATCAGTAGCCCAAAGGGTTGAACTCAAGATTGCCTATGTGCTTATTTTATTCCTTCTCTCATCTGGCAGTCTCCCACTTTTGAGAACTGACAGGATTAAAACATGCCCTCTGACTTTCTCACACAACCTACAGTTCTTTCTAGAAGCCCTAGTGGGCCTGACTCCATTTACTACATTCTCCAAGATTTGAGTATCTTGATATCTTCATGTATTGGTTACTTGCCATCTGGAACTGGACACTCAAGGTCCAATCATTCTTTTTCTCGTGCCCTGCAATGACTTCAACCTCAGCTGCTGAATCTAATCCCACATTCATAAACACAAATCCTGGCCCTCCCTGCACTGCTGAACAAATTTCTCTTTTGTCATCTGCTATACGAGTGCTTTCATGTGTCGAGATCCATGAATTTTTACACCAGAATTCCTGTCCTCATTCTGCATGGTAATTTGTCCTCTTGCTCGAATTTGCTATGCAGTATAGCAATAACTTTACCTCCCTATGGCTCCCTGAAGGAGATGCCTTACATCTGGCTGAAGGTGTTCAATGGTACAATTGTACCAATTTACTCCACTCATGGTATGTCCCTACAAACATCCCCACTTGTCAGTATTGTTTCATCTCTTCATGAGAACCTTAGCAGGAATTCCCAGCTTAGAGGCCAGGTCTAGGCAACATGGAGGCAACACTAATGTGCTTTTGCACTGATGAATTGATATGAATGATTTTAGTATAAATGATGGCCAAAGAGTCAAGACAAGGACTACATAACAATCAAAGTGACAGCTGTATTACATCCAGATACACAAGGTATTCTTAATTCAACTTCTTACCCAGGGTTTATATTGTGGAGACTGATTGTGGATATGACTGATATGACTGTGGACATATCCATGGCATATCTAGCCTAAAGCTAGCTCAAAAATCACTACATTGCTCCAGCAAATTCTGTGATTGTAGATTAAACACATCCTAAATCAATGAGTAAAGGTTTTTTAATGGGGCATATCTTTCAACATGTGCATAAACTATAAAAGGGAAACAGCTGTCTTAATTAGTTATATTTGGGTGGGTGGGTGGTTGATTATATCAGTCTTATAAACCATGACGTTAAATTTCATTCAGAGTTGTACAAACTTTCATCAAACCAGTTGTCTTCTCAGAATCAGTAAGGCAACATTTGTCTTTGTTAGAAGAAAATGTTGAATTAGGTTTTAAAAACACATAAATACACCAAAGCAGCAGTAGCACATGGTATGATATGTTTTATACACGTTTTGATAGTGGGGTTTATGGGGTTTTGGGGGTGTGGGTTTGCCTTATTTCTCTAAAGAATGTCCAACAGAATATCTGGTGTTCCAAATATTTACAACACTCTTTTGTGCTTCTTCATCGGCTGATATTTGCTAGACATAGACTTTTGTCTTTGCTCCCTTGTAGACGTTCACAAAATTCCCTCTTACGGTCCCTTTACTGTCTTAAAGGCCCATTCCATCCCTTCAGAAATTTTAACACATGACTGCGATGCCCCCATACATATCCACCTGACTGTGCCCTGTGCCTCAAGCAAAGCTGGCCACCCACACACTCCACCTGGCGAACAGGCTCTTCCTCTCATCAGAGCAGCTGCAGCTGTGGGATAAGCTCCAAGGCAGGTGTAAGGACAGTACTGACTACTGTAAAAAAGTGAGTTTGATTCAGACAAACTGAAATAGTCACACTGTTTCTTGTGAGATTCAAACATCATCTAAAAACTTGTCCTCAACTACTGAATAATCGTGTTTATAGGTATATCGTATCCCAGGAAACAAATATACTGGCCAGGTGGATTTTACAGAACTCATACCAAGAGTCTGGGTTTATGGCACATGGTCAGAGGAATTCCTTATACCAGCTGACTGTAAAGGGCCCATATTACAGTTGAGACCAAAAATTTAAACCTGTGTGAAGGAAACTCTTTACTGCATCATAATTAGAATTATTTACATTATACAGGAGAATGTGATAGTCAAAATAAAAAAAAAAATAATAATAAATAAAAAAAAGTAAAATATTCAGGTGCAAAAGCTTTCTTTCTCGCTATATGCAATTAAAAAGAACATAAAACCACAAGTGCTTCAGGTACACTTAGGTCAATCTGTACTCCTATTGAAACAAAAGCCTATGAGGGTTGGACCTTGGAATAAAAATATTCAAGCCCTTACAATGGTGTAGCACACTCACCTATTATTTGTTGGCCTGTGGTGATGGCAGTGTCAATGCTGCATCATTATCTTGGGTATTAGTTCGGTAGAGCACTGTCTACCTGGTGTCACAAGAACAATGTCTCAGAGGTTTTCTTGTCCTTTCTTAGCGGCTAGTCTCCTCAAAAAGACATGCAAAACATGTAAGTATGCATTCCTCTAGTGTTTAGACCACAGGCCAAAAAATGTGTGGAAATCACAAGAACTTAATATTTTAATTTCAGCCTGACCAATTTACTGAAAAATTAGCCACCCACTTATGCCAAATCTCTTCAAAATACTAATGTAACAAGCATTACATCTAATCTGTGTGAATTCAAATCATCAACTTCCAAACAGTGAGTCAATATGCGAAAGCAAAGCAATTTCTCAGAATTATCATCTAACTTCAGAAACAGGGAGTTTTTTTCTTTCTTTTTGAATTACAGATGACTTTAGAGTAAATTACATGAATTCAGGCATAGTGTGAGGTTTTTATGGTTTTGCAATGAAAAAAAGTTGTTTTCTCTGGGACACTTTCTGATACTTTTACTTAAAATAATAATTATATTTTCAAGTAACCAGACTGAATTTAATACACCTGAATACAATAGATGACTTTGCTTCCTGGCATTGGAAAATGAGATGTTCCTTCTCAGAAAATTATATTCATTCCACTTTTATCAGTTTTCAGACAACTTCTACTTCTCCAAAGTCTTAGGAAATCATTCATGAAAATTAAAATCCACTCTACAGGGATGCTTGCAAAGCTTTTGCCTAGTGCATGCCAAGGGGTCAGGATTTGGTTCTTTACGTAAGCCTAAAAAAATCACAGTGACTTTGAAGCAACAATGTTTCTGTAGTGAAAATTACATGGTGATTTTGTTACATGCCATCTCCCGTGGTGCTTAAGTGAATAAAAGGTTTTCTTGGCCTATGATCATTAGAAATTGTAAATCTTAAATCATAAAAACAATGCCTAACAAATACAGTTTTGCACTGGCCAATAAGTGCAGAAAATAGCATCTCATTAGCTGTAAATCTTGGCAGAAAAGAGAAACAGAGCCTATGAGTCCTAAAAACAGCTTCTGTGCAGCAGCCATTAGATCACACTGAAAAGCACAACAGGTCTAAAATTTAGTTGTATGCATGCCCATATAAACATTTTGGTATCATATGATCATTTAAGTACTCCAAAATCTATGGTTATAGGCTTATGCCAGCCTTTAGAAGATTTGAGGTTATACTTTAGATTAATGAATTCTACTTACTTTTATTTTTGAAAACTTTATTAATGTGCATTAAAAGATGTAATTCACCTATTCAGCTTCTCATTGCTTCCATGTTTGGCATGTTTTTGGTATGATAGTAGGCACAACAAACATTTTGTTATGTGAGTAAAACCAAGTTTGAGGCTAGTCTGTGCAATCCCCCACGTACCTCAACATAGACACCTGCAAGTGCATAAAGGCAGCTTTGTCTGAGTAGCCTCACTCCTGCAAAGGCCTCTCATGACTGAGTGATGTGGCATGGAAGAACCTTGTGCTTTTACATGGCCACTTCAAAAAACATAAGCACAGGGGCAAAAACCTACTCTTCCATGAAACTCACCCCATGTGATGGGAATCATGAAATGCACAGCTCTGATTTGATCTCATGAGCTCCAGAGAGCTGCAGAGACCACAATGCTACCATGTTCTGTGCCTCTGGTGAGCACACTCATCCACACTCATCAATCCTGAGTATCCATCCATCCAGGCTGGATGACTCCTTTACAGGCTGCAAGCCATCTGAACTGAGCACCTAAAGTATGCTCTCTGAACCTAGCCCTAAAAGGCAAACATTTAGATGAAAACACAAAAAACACAAAAAACAAAAACAAAAAAACAAAAACAAAAAAAAAAAAAAACAAACAAAACAAAACAAAAAAAAAAAACAAACCCAAAAACACCACCAGGTTTTGTCTTTGTTTCTGTATTTCTTGAAACTGAATATATAAGAAAAATAAAACCAGACAGGTCAAAAATACTAGGGACACTTATTAAAATAAAATGGAGAAAGCTGAAAATAGCAAGCATGAAACCCGCAGTATGAGGTAGCTACCATTTGTTTTGTGTAAAAATACTCTGTCACTTAAAGCTCCAGAAAGTTCTCACCATGAGCTTTCCTGCTCTTTGCTTATGTGGCACTGTGATCTCCTTCAGCTGCTGAAGATATGTTAAATAGCAGCCCAGGTCTTCTTTATGAAATGGTCTGGGCAAGAAAAGGGGAACTTCTTTCCTATATATAATGAAAAAGGGAAAGTAGGACTTAGAGAAAACCACCAGAAAACAAGATGGTAAGTCCTCTTCAATCCCTGTGTTAGTGGTCTGCATTTGCCATACATCTTCATCTTAACCTGTGGAATAACTTCAACTGCTCTCATTTGGGGTGTTAACGTTCTGGTTTTTTCCTGTCTGGTTGCTTCCACGTTTTCCTGTTTGGAAAGACCTGCCGGTAGAATCGACTGGAAAATGAGCAGACGAATAAGAGGGAACAACACGAGGAAACAAGGCCATCTGGGTCACATTTCCCAGAGTAAATCTTAGTAAATTCTAACTAAGTCTCCCACACCACACAGTTTTACATCAGATTGGAAACTAGCCCAAGTTTTTAAATTTTTATACAGACTCTTCCTTATATATCTTTCTCACAAAACAGTTCTAAATAATCTTCTAATTCCTTGTTACTCTTACTACATATGCAGGCTTTCCTTCCAAAGTGATTAAAGGTCTTTCCTTATCTAAGGGTTACCAAAGCAGGGTCATGAACCTTAGCATCTATTCACCAAGAGCACACACATATACATGGAATGACATTCAAGACAATTGTTAATTATTTCTTTCTGCCAAGAAATTAAAATAATAAAGTGCATTTGCTGAAAAGAAAAATATAATCTACCCTATAATTAGCTTCTTAAGTAGCATGTTTCAATAAACATGCCCCAGCAAGATGCTTTGCCATCAACATAAAACAATTTAAAACATTTGGAAAAAAAAACATATTGAGAAAGAGAATGCAAAAAAAAAGATAATTAAAACCAATTGGGAATGTGGTAGATGAGATTTTGAAAGAGCAATAACCTAAAGACAGGAATGGATTCAGTTTAATGAGAGAAATCAAACATGTCTGCTGTCTTTATAACAAATGATAGATAAGATCAATAGCCAAGGTTTGGATTAGGTCATACATTTTATTAAAAATCCATATGGCATGATGATCCACTATGAAAAATAGTGGTGGTGGTTTATTGCTGTGGTTTGTAGACAGGAAGATTTTAATTTAGTTGAACATTTTCCATTGTGTTCAGGACAAGAAAGTGTTTCTAACAATTTCCTTTTAGTCATTATTTTGGCATTATGATACTTGATTAAAAAAGAAAAAGCAGCTCAGTAGAGCTGAAGTAATGTAATTTAATAAGATGTGCTACTTATAGTTTGTTTTAGGATAGGTGATTCTTACCACTTGTTAAACTTCAGCATACCTCATACTGGACATTTGGAAAGTGTGTCTGATTGTCCAATGTCAAGTCCAAACTCAAAGTAGTATCAGATGTGCTACTGTTCTGGGGCAATGTGGCAGCAAATGCACTGATTAGATTATAAAGAAGTAATTTTCTTCTTCTTTCGTTGGTACCACTGGGATCTGTGCAAGAGAGACAAGAAAATCCACATTCCCACACTGTGTGATGAGGAATGTGCAAGATACATGAGTATTAATGAGCCTGCATCTGTCCTTCATAGAGAAAGTTCATGGTGCTCTGGGGGTGAAACCAAGTAAAGTTTACAGATCAGCAACTTGTCAGCCCCAACCTCCAGATGAAATTAAATGCAGATAAAACAAATAGAATGTTTTAAGGAAATGGAAATACCAAGTGCTGGAATTTCCTGGCTGTATACAGCTGGATTTATTTCAAGCTCTGTGGACATGGAAAAAAGTATGAGCTCATAGTCCCCATATGGGAAATGTGATGTTGGTAAGGGAAGAAAACAGAGTTATAGATTCTGTTCTAGGGCAACTGCATGATTATCCATGCCAAAGCCAAGAAAATAGTCCCAACAAGAATAGCTGGTCAGTCACAGCTTTGAGGAGAACATGAGCAAGGGTATGTACCCAGTAAGCAATATGGATGAGACTTTCTGGGACTGCTGAGAGGCAGGGAGGAAATAAAGCCATGTGGACACAAGCTGTGCTATGACCCTTGCCCTGGCTGTGTGTAATTTTCTAATATAGAAGTGGGTTATGTGACTTACTCATTTTAGTGCACAGTGAGGGGTCAGCTTGAATTTAAAAAGGGATGACATACTAAGACAGGAAAATATCAGGTCCATGGGTCTATGACTGGAGCAAGGAAATGTCAGAGAAGGGACTGCTCTAAGTCATAAGCCTGAAGTGACTAAATTTCTGTTATCTCACATTCACACCCAAAATTAGTTGATGCTCTTTGCTCTAACCATTGTGTGTGTGGTTCCTCCTTCTGTAAAACAGAGGGTCCTCGCACAAGACGTGCCTAACACAGCTAGGTCTGAGCTGCAGTGTGGTTTTGAAGAGGATCTGCCAGCGATTCCCACTTGCCATGCTTTGGTTTGCATTCCTGCACTCTTCTGCAGCACTCAGGCAGTTTTCTCCGGGTGAGATTGAACAGGAAGCTTGCTTTACTAGTGCCCCTACCTAATGTCCCCCAACTGTTTACAGGTATTCAAAATATGTTTAAAAGATGCAGCAAATCCCTCGCAGCATGAGCATTAGGTCATCAGCCCCCTCTCTGCCACATAGACTCACTAATATAGACACAGATTTGTATAAAAATGATGCTGCAAAAGTGACAAGCTGCAGCAGTAACAAGCAAGAGAAAACTCTGTGGGAGGAAATGAACCCTTTTTCTTTCAGAGAAAGGTTTGCATGGTGCAGGGCAAAAGTATCACATGCCAGACACCAGAAGGAAAGTAAGTATTACATAGCTGTTCCTTAAATGGGCAACTTACACTCTCTGTGCACAGGCTGAGGTTGGTGTCTTGGAGAGAAATCACATACATTCGTGTAACTAAAGACTATCTGGAGGCATACACCGACGAGGTCAAATTAAAGTTGCACAGACCACCTTAATTCTGGCATTTCCTAAGTCTCATGTGTTTGACTTTACAACCTTAATAATGTTCTTTTAACATAGTTTTTGTATGTGTAATTAATTATATGCCCTTCTCACTTTCAGTGCTCTTCTCACCAGTAATGCTGTTGGACTCTGGTCCTTCATTATGAAAACAAATATTGGAAATTATTGCTGTTGTTATTGAAACCAGATGTACTACTCTCAGTGGCATTTATTTGTATAGTGTCAAACTTTGGAACATTCAATTTCAGGGAAGTTATTGAACAAAAATGAGCAATATAACTGCTAGTGAAATGTAAGTACTTGAAAGGCCTAGAAGCTGTCTCTTTCCAGGAAGGTTTACAATTTTCATTTCATATGCAAACATTCCCAGAACTGACTGTGCAAAAATGACAGTCACATATTTGTATCAGTATAGAGTAATAAAAAGTAAGAGAAAGTCAAGATTAAAGAATCTGGACCCAAACATGTGAAGTACTAAATCTGCCCTGAAGAACATCCTCCAGCCTCATGGAGGAAAAAAAAAGTCATTTTATGGCAAACTCAAAAGGATAAATGTAAAGCAAATACCTTATTCTTGCTTCAACTTATTTCAGATCTTTCAAGGCACCTTGAAAGGCAAAATTTCTCACCATCTACTGCCAAGGGGGCAATGCTTCAGCTTATTAGAGGTCTAATCTTTGAATGTGTAGTGGTAGGTGATAAATATTCCATCTTGTCTGTTCTACGCTGTCCCTGTTCATCCTGATCTCACCAACATTTAAATACAGAACTTGGCGGGGTGGGGGTGGGGGGGAAGGGAAATGAAAGAAAAAAGGAGGTAACCCTTAACAAAACCTTAAAGTAATATTACAGCTTCATATATAAGTAATAAAAAGTTGGGAACTCCCAGAACTAAACAGGATTAAATTAAATAAATTAAGTACTTTTTAAAGTATTTTAGTATGAACTTTCAGTTTATGATCATCTTACAACTTTCCTACAGGATTCCTACTTGAGTTAATGCACGTGTTGTGTCATATTATGTGAATCATCAGGCTGTGCTGCTAATTAAGCTGTGTTAAAGGGTTAATCTGCAGCTGTAAATGCAGCCAGGGTGTGCAACACAAAAAACTAAAAGTTTTGTAATATACCCATGGGCTTCTCAGATCGGATGACTTGTCTTGTAGAGTTTAGGCTTTAAGTCACTTGGATGATGTATCCACAAGCCTGGATATCAGTGTGCTTTCATCTCAGAGAGCTGTCAAGAAAATCCATTTATTAGCAGTTGTCTCCCCCTTATGCACTGTAGTAAGAACAGTGCAGTAAAACTAGATGAAAGATTAAACACTCATGGAAGACATGTCGAAAGGTAGATGCAGAGTAACATCATTCCATGCTCTGCATGAAGAGCAAAAAAACCCTGTTTACTGAGAGCTTTTACCACTTAAACACTGCTCTTGCATAGGTATTTTTCAGTGTAAGTCCCTGTACAAGTCTCAGGCTCATGCAACTCACACATCTGCTAAGAATCTATTGTTTTAAATAAATAATATATATAAGGGAAATCTGAACAAAGTGTTATATGTACAGATAAGCATCTTTTCAGTTAGTGTATGCTAGCCATTACTACTAAATTAGTCTCAACTTCATTATTCTTGAAACCTTGAATTCCTAAATACCTTCTATTCATTTTTACAGACTCTGCTGTTTCTGGCCAGGGCACTGCCAATCAGTCTAATCATCTAATACTTGCCTTAGTTTATCAGCCTTCCATCTCATTCAGGAGAGCAAGGGCAACCTATTGATTGACTGATTTCATTTCCATCCTCCTGACATTCCTTGGATTTCTTGCAGCAAAGAACAGACTCCTCCCTCAGAAACCAATTTAGAATTTAAACAAGACTTCAGAGAGAGACAAGTTCAAAACAGCATGGGCTTTTATTGGCAAGCTAATCCCTCAATATTTCTAAGAACTGTAGAGAGAAGGCAACATCTGAAACAGGGAACACTGACCAGTTATTTATTGAAGAAAAATGTAATCCATTTCAAAAAGCATTTTACTGTAACCTAAAATGCCCATCTGTTGAAAGGTTTGAAGGAAGAAAGGGGGCAAAAATGTTTTTTGACTGCAGCTGTAGGGGAAATATGCCCTGTTAATTTATAAAGTTTTTGATTTTATTGTGATTAATCAGACTTATTCTGCTTACATAATGTATTCCTAAAATCACAGTATAGCAAAACCTTTTTAATAAAAAGCAGTTATTTTTATAGGTTTTTTTTTAGTTAATATTGCAAAAGTATACTATTTTTACTGCAATATGCAACCATGCCATGGAAAATAGTGAGAAGAAATAAATATATTGTCTGGCACTGGTTGCCATAGTAACAAGCTGAAGTTCAAGGAGAAGTGGAGAATCTGAATTCCTGTGGCAAGGTAATGAATTTAGCATCTACAGGAACAGAAATGGATTTTCTGTCACAGCCTGTAAATCAACCACAGGAAACCAACACGCAAGAGAAATTTTGGAATGCTTTTTATCTGCTTCAAATGTATGAAAAGTGTACTAAAATTAATTCTCAGGGCTTTGTCTTCCAGGGCCTTGCCTTTCTGTCTGTTCAGACCAACAGACTTAAAAAGAAGCTGATATTTGTTATTAAGGGAAAGGCAAAAGCCTTGCAATTTTCTCAGTAAGCCCCTGAAGTCAGCAAACAGCCCCAAGAGAACGGCTTTAATGCACTCACTTTCCACAATGCACCCAAGTCCCAAAGGTCAGACATGAGTTCAGTCATAGAAGCCAGCTTTTGAGATGCTTTTCAAGACGTTTTCCTAGACAAATGTATGATGCAGGTGAACAAAGGGAGTGTACATGAAAATACTTGAGGTACGCAGCTCAGCATCGAGGAACGTGGGTCTGCCCTGAAAAAACAGCAAACAGCAGCTGTGTGGCGTGAGGAGCTGCCTTGGGGCACCAAGGAAAGGCAAGGATGGGCTTTGGGCTCTCAGCTGGTGTCTCATGGCCACTGCCTGCAGGGAGGCTGCACGCCGATTCGGGTTGCCCTGAAGTCTCAGAAGGGATTTGGGGAAATGATGTCCATGCCTCAGTTAAATGTCTAATCTGTTCTCATGCTTTCTCAGCCTCTTTCTAATGGCTTGTTGATCTCCAGGATGACCTCGTCTTTGGCCACAATAATTCTGCCTCAGCAATCCAGACAGTACCAGGAAGAAATGTATAGGAAGAAACGGTCTCACAACAGTGGGACCAGCTAATCTTCTTCATGCTCCCTGTGCCTTTAAAAACATGAAAAATAAATAGCTTCCCTTTTTACCTCTTATCCTGGAGCAGATGGAACACACCCTGGGGAAAGGGAGGAAAATATTCTCTTAAATAAAAAGAATTATAACAATGCACTACAGTTAATTATCCATATGGGCTTCATTCCCAGTAAATCTTACCCATATAACTCAGATGCAATTCTTCCAAAGTCAGTGAAGATAAAGCAGTGTGAAATCATTGTGAGCAGAGAATACAGTTAGAAAGAAAAAGAAAAAAGAAAAAAGAAAAAAAAATAAGAAGAAAAAGAAAAAAGAAAAGAAAAAGAAAATATAAAAGGAAAAAGAAAAACCCTACTCTATAAAATATTAAGTAGAGGAAGATGTTAGACAAAGCAAAAATTATATTTTATTTGGATGTCTTCTGCATAAGACAAAGGAATGCACTCCTTTTACTGTATGACAGTACACAGATCCTGTTATTGTAGAGGGTGCATGTGGAAGATCAGTTATCTCTAGATATTCTCTTTGACAACCAGCCATGCAACTGAATCCTGTCTAACCATGACATAACAATTTAGGAGTTAAAATACTTCACAGAATTTCATGTAACTTGCTGATTTTGCCTAATTCTTGTTAAAATCTTCTTTTGTTTCCACAGAAAAATCACCATCTTGGGCAGCATGTTCATTCCCCTGGATGTGCAGTTGTAACTTTCTTGGAACAAAATTAAATTTTACATGTAATTGAAACTTATAGAGTAAAATATCTAATATCAGAGCTATTTTTTAAGATTGATTATTATTACTTTTTTTGCACTTAGTTATCAAATTCCAGAGGGTAAGCCCATCTTTGGCCATCATTTAAAAAACAAACAATATTTTTGTTGCAACTGCCCCAAGTATTGTTCTGTGTCTCCAGATTCCTGTTCCACTACAATTGCAAAAAGGTTAGGCATTGGTTCAATGTAAGTGGTCCTTCCAAGTCATGTCAAATCAACCAGTGAAAGACTTGAACTCATATTTAATATTGGGAGTTGTGAGATTAACTTTAAATGGTTTCAAGACTTCTGGTGATCTGTGACCATTTGGAAAAGAAGAGAGGAAACACAAAAATACACATTTCAAAAGCACTTCTGTGCTGGTTTGGACATCTGTAGAATTAAAGACATGCTAAATCCCATAGCCACACATAGTTTTTTTGCTCTTCTGGGATAAATCTCTCAAAAACTTCAGCCCCCTTGTCCTTTTATAAGTATATCTCGTTTTAGGCAGTAATAGTGTCCCACATTTCTGCCGATTTTTTCCTGAAACTCTAAATAAATACGAAGATAGTAGGAAATCGTTATTTCAATTACTACTCCCTCTGTGAGTACAAGGCTCTGTCTGACAAACAATGCATGACGTCCATTCACATAAACTTCTCTTGGAGTGGAAAATAATAAATCAATACACATAGAAACACTTTTGATCATAATTGAAGCAATAAAATATTAATTACTAATTAAATCTGTTCAGTATTTCTTACTGTCTTCTCACCCAGGTGTGCCATGAACCACTGTAATAACCCATTTTTATTAGGGGTAAAAAAAAAATCAGGTACATTTTTTTTTGCCAAGTGATTTTTCTGCAAGAGCCATCCTTGATTCCAGTAACAGTGTGACTGTACAGATTTGCATTGATTAGCTTCTGGAGCAGTCAAAGGGGTGGGAGCATGTGCAGAACTGCCACCAAACCTACTGTTACACCCACTGTCATGTCAAATCACAGCCTCAGGCAAAAGGGTGGAAGATCTGATTGGGGACCCAGCTCTTTCCCATCATGGATGAGATTTCCAAAAAGTGTGGAGCATGCTACATGACTTCCTCCAGTACCTTTGTGAATTGAACCCAGTATATTCCTTTCATACATGAAATAAAAAAAAAGAAAGCATGATAAGCTATTTTGGGCTGGCATATTTTTTCTGGTTTTTAAATTATGCACATTCTTCTCAGTCTTAGCAGATGATTTTCTCACTTTTTAATGTTTCAGTCACCAAAAATATTTGTTTATAGTATCAAAAATACATGTGAACCCTGCTCTGAAAAAATCTCTCTTTGACTATCTCTCTTTGAAATGGCAGTTTCCACAGCTTATTAATTTTTCTGTGCAAATATGTTTATGAGTAGGACTATTCTCCCTCCCTGTAAGTTCTCTTCAGAAATCAGGGCAGAAGAGCCTTACACTGGAAGGTTTCATTGCATAAATGATTGGTCTCTGTTTATAGACTACAAAAATACAATCTCCATGTTTGTGCTGTCCTCATTCACCTGAGAAATCTTCCTTTGTGCTAATAATTCCATTGAAGTAATTACTATTTGAGGAGCCAAAGAGTGTTATGTAGCCAATTCCCTTCACAAGCCATAATGCACAGCTGCAAAGCTCCAGGAGACCACTGAAAGGCATCCTGAAACTTCACGGGAGTGGCAGGAGGGAAAGGGAGGACACCTGGCCCTTCTGGCATTCACCTAGAACTGCATGGTTATGTGCAGAGTGGGAAAGGGGAGGAGAGAGGCAGTTATAGTCAGACTGGTTATTCTTCCATTTAATCTTTAATCACCTCGAAGGGATTTTTGTGATTTGGTAATTTTTTAGCTGTAGGAGATGACAGGGTAGCCAGGAGTTATTTGTTCTCTGGATTCTGTAATGGATGCCACACTGAAATTCTGCTTTCCTTGATCCTTCCCAGGACTTATTTCTGTCCCTTTCCCTCTGAAAGGAGATATCTCTGCAAAAGGACAGTTTATCCAACTTTCTATAAAGACTGTTCTCATTACCCAGACTAGTTCGGGCAGAGGTAGGTCAGCTGACCACAGCACACAAAACTGCGATGTGCAGCAGGAATCAGCATTGCTCCAGAAGACCTGAAAACTTTTTATGTTATCTTCCTGGCATTCCTAGAACTTTATCCCACAGATCCCTTGTAAAAGAATCTGTCCACACCAAGGATTAAACAGAGCTAGGATAACCTAGCAGAGCAAGCCACATGCCTGCAGAGCTCATTACCAGCATTCCCAACTCGTGATTAGGTAGGACTGCTTTACGATTACTCCTTAGTCTCTCAAGGACTGTCTGGGAGCAGAGCATGCAAGCACAAACAGGGTCCATGCTGACACATCCACAGGTTCAGTGCTTCCCAGACAGGCTGAAGAAGATGATCCAAGAGCTGTGGTTCAGGTTGTAGAATCCAGTGATTACAGGGGACAGTCACAGACCTTGCGACTGAAGAGTAAGGGAGGAAAAACACCTCCAGAAGCACAAAGCCAAGCATGCAGCTACAGTTCTGGCATTCCCTAACATTTGAGTGCATGCCCTTTAAACATAACCATCCTTTTATTTAATTCATGTACACACTAGAAGAAAATGGTTGCAAATAATATGGCAGGGGGAAGATGTGTTTAAGCATCTCCTGTCAGTTTTAAGCAGCATCTTTAAGACAATGTAACTGAATCTTACTTTTAGCTTTAACTTCCTAACTCCTGAAGTATCAACAGCCATATGCAGTTCAGTAAGGAAACAGATCTCTGAAGAGGTTCTGTCCCTAGCACACCCTTTATAGGGCAAACACTTGTAGTAAGGCCATTTGACACACTATGCACAAAAGTGTCAATAAAAATCAGTGCAGAAACATCTGCTGAGAACTCAGCATTGACAGTGTCCTACAAAGCCATGGGAAGCTATGTACAGATTAACAGATTGTATACATTGAATGTTTTAGCCATTATCTCACTTGAGAAACAAGGCAGTACCCAGGATATTTCAATCTCTACTTGACATGAAAGGCAAGAGGTACCAGTTTAAATCTACCAGCATAAATCTGGAAAGCTTTTGCTTGCTTACTGCTGTAGAGCCTAATGGAATACAGCTGTCACTGTTTTTTAGGGAGCCCTGGGCAGAGATCAGAGAGCATGTACAGTCCCACCAGTACAGATGTTGTGTGCAGTCAGTGGAAATTCAGTCAAATACTTGTAATTGCTAAAGTAATTAAAGCTCATTTACTGAAAGTAAACATAACTGCCAAAGTTAGTGCTCCTGAAGGAGTATGTGGCATTCCTAATTTATTCACACTGGAACCAGAGGAGTTCATTAGGACACAGATAAACTCTGGGCTGACAGGGAGGAGTACTTTAATGAGGAAATAGTTGCAAGAGATGTTAATATGTTTATATGTATAAATTGTGAAAATTTGAAAAAATAATCCTGAAAGTGGAAAGTATTCCCGGGGGGATACAGGATTGGAGAGGACAGGACAGGACAGGACAGGACAGGACAGGATCTATAAGGCACTGAGCAGCAGGGAGTTGGGCTGCGAATTTCAAAAAAATTCATACAATCCAATATCACAGCTTCCAAAGTGAATTTCATCTCAAATTCTTTTTACTGTTAAGCCACAACTTCTAGCTCTGTAGGCAGCCCCATTGCTACCAAGGGGCATTAGATAGGATTTTTTCTGTGTACCATTGGTTTTGTGGACACTGCTTCCATGAACGTAAAAGAAAATAGTTTTTTAGGTTCAGCATCTGCTTGGAATCAAGAAGGAAAATGTAAGCAGCATGTTTAGAGGCAAACCAGTATATGTACAGTATATGTACACCTATATATAGCCCTTATATATAGGTACACATATAAGCACCTGCAGGTTTGTATAAATGTATATGATCAAACTACATACAGAGAAAAGCCTTGGTATATACACATACACCTCCACCTGTATCTATCTCTACAGTTATACCTATACATGCCTGTATACACATCTACTCTTTCTGTTACATGCATAGATGCCCATATGTGAAGGGATGTGTATAGTGATGCATAAAATGTGAGGTACACTTTAAGTTCCTGTTGTGGTCACTGGAGTTAGGACAGGTGCCTGAACACAGCTGTCCACAATGAGCTGAGATCCTCTGCTCTCCAAGGGAGCCACACAGGTCTGACAGATTCATGGCTTTGTGAATTGGTCCTTCTGGAGGTCGTGGACGATTATTTTGATGAGTTCCAAATCATATAGCATGCATATGTTTAGGCAACTAAAATCAGCCCCCAACCAATGCCTTCTCCAAAGCTGCTCAGCTGAGGCAGAGCAAGCATAATTTGTTCACCTGCAGTGCTCTCAAACCTCCATTGACTGTCCTGACTAAATTCCCATTGACTGGTAAGGAGGCTTAGGCAGCCAGCACACACATTGACACCTATATGAAAACAGTTTAGCAGTCCTAACCTCAAAGAGAATCCCATCTGTTAATGCAGATGTATGAATTGTCTCATAAATTTAACTTGGAACAAGTTGTAGTTGTTTACCCAGTTCATGGTATGAAAAGCACATAGTGGAGTGCAGACCACTTCAGCTCTGCAAAAACTGCCTGCTGCAGCTGTAAGTGGAAAAACAATTTAGGTATTTTTACATGTTTTTCAGTGATTGACCAGTTGTATACCTTGACTGATTTATGTTTACCTATTGCAACATGCAGGCAAAAGGCAATCATCTTGTCACAGCTTAATTTATCCCACAATTGCCCTGTTCTGGATTGCTATTTCTTTCACACCTGAGTACTTCTACTGTGCCTCAGAGAAAAGAACCATTTTCAATTTTGAGAGAAAATGAAGTGTTTTCTCAACACTTTGTTTATGGCAGTCTATAATGCTGTTGACATTTTCGTATTGAATGTTTTATTGTATTTAAATTCCTTCTCAACCTCAGAAAGCTCTCCTTAAAAACATAGAACATTCAATTGAAATTGGTCCATTCAGACTATTTATCAAATTTACCACTTAGGATTTTTGTGCTTAATGCTTCAACTTAGTTCAGAGATGTGCTGTCCCTGCTTAACCTGGAAATGCAGGGCCCACTTTGGCAGCTGTTCCAGGATGAAGCAATCCCCAGTGCACCAGGGGCTGGACTGACCACAGCGGCTGCGTAACACACCTCTATTGGGAGGCAGGAATTCCTACTGCTGCAATCTCTCTGTTGTATCTCTGCAATAGCTCACACTGTCAGGCTCAGAGAATAAGAATTTTCCTTTCTCTGCACAGTCACTTTCCCACTTTCATGTAAAAAGAGCTGCCATCAGTACTTTATCCAAAAAAACAAACTTCCAAAATCACAAATTCTCCATGTGACTAAGATGAATCTGATTTCATGATTCAGTAATATACATTTTGCACTTGCTAGTAGACTTTGCCAAATATTTTCACAGGCTCAAGTTTTCCTGCTAGATGTTTCTTTTTGCACTTCCCTAAGAACAAAGTGATTTTTAAATTCTCATATTGATCCTGACTTGTATCTGCCAATGCTTTGAAAATGATAATTTTTAAGGACATAGACACAATTAAGAATTAATCCTTTTTCAGGGGAATTAAAAGGAGCTCTAACACACTATATTTTGCAAGGTAAATTACTGAGGAGAAATGCTGTGTGATTGATGACAGCTTTGCAAGGCTAGTGTCAGCACCAGAGTCACACCTGGAAGCCTGCCCAAATGTTCCCCAGGAGACAAGTCATGATGTCAGTGGCACCTGAACAACACATGCAGCAACACACAAGCCATGAATTTGGCAAAGCAAGATGTTTTCATTTACTCTTTGTCATCTCTATAGCTCAGCATCACAGAGATGAGAACTAGGGATGAGAGAATCTGAGTGAGGAGAGTATCTACCCACACCAGATATCTGAAGTGCCTGCTTTAAGGTGAGAGAGATCTTTCAGAGGGAATGATAACAGATTAGTAGTTCTTGTTTCCTAGCCACTCTCTTAGCTGCAGGTTGAATTCCTTTGTATTCTGGTAACTGCAAACCCAAGGAAATCTTCCACTGGAAAAACAGACTGGAAACAGATATCTTGCTTGAAATACTGGATCATGTCAATGGCTGAGCAACAAGGAAAAGATTAAATAAGTGCATGAATAATGCACTATCCCTTTCTTGGCTGCTATTTCAGCTTTTTTTATAATTGTTATACAAAATAAAAACCAAAACAAGTTATTTCCTTTCTTTCCTTGGATAAGATGATAAGGGAATCATAGAATCATAGAAGGGTTTGGGTTGGAAGGGGGCCTTGAACATCATCTCTTTCCAACCACCCTGCCATAGGCAGGGACATCTGCTAAACTGGGCTGCCCAAAGTTCCACCAAACCTGGCCTTGAACACCTTCAAGGATGGGGCACCCACAGCTTCTCTGGGACACCTTTTCCACTGCCTCACAACCCTCAGAGCAAAGAACTTTTTTTCCTACTATCCAAACTAAACCAACTCACTTTCAAATTGAAGCCATTCCCCCTTGCAACGGACCACCAAAGCACAAGGGGAAAGTGATTAAAAACCATTTAATCAGTCCTTTCAGCATTTTTTCTATGTGCACAGTTCCTCAGAAAACCACAATTTTTCAAATGAATCATGCTGAATTTAGATATTCTCCAAGAAGAGCAGCAGATATGAAGGAGGGTGACATAATCTTGTTTTACCACTCAGCCACAGTGCAAGCGCTGCATCCAAGGACTGACTGAAACCCAGGTTAGCAAATGGCTTTGGGACTGCAAACTATCTAACACAACATATGCTATACTCACAGATCCTGTAAAAACACTTCATGTATGAAAATAGTGTCTGCTCTCTGCCTGCCAGTCCAGCTCTCTGGTCATTTTTCATTTATAATGAAGGATGGTTTTATAAGCCAGTGAATTCAAGTTATTATTCTGAGCACAGATTTTAAAGCATTCAGGTGACTATGCTTAAGAAACTGTCCTTGTTTTGGAAAGAAAATATAGGAAAGGGGAAGAAAAGGGTCCCGCTCTTTATCTGGTCCCTGTCTTTTAGCCTGACAGGATTTGTATGAACCTCTTTAGTAAGGTGGCAGGTGTTGAAGGGAAAGCATGGATACCTGCCCTTCCCAAGCCTCGTGCTCTCCCTCTTCTCTGGTGAGTTGCAGAACATCAATCTGCTTCTCTTTCACTACTTCATTTCTTTTCTCTGCACCCACTGAGAAGCCTTAAAATATAAAGATCACACTTAATTATTATTTCTCTTTCCATCTTGCAAAAAAAACAAAAAAAAAACAGTTTAAAAAGCTGGGTTTTTTAGGTTTGGATTCTACTTCAAGCAATATAATAATTCTGTGTAAAGATTCTCATGCCCAAACTATGAAAGGGTTGTAAAGGATCATATCTCACTGACTTCAGTGGAAGTTCAGATACCAAATAGCTCCAAAGGTTTGGGGCTTTTTCCTCTGCACTCCCTTTATATCTGTCTGCCTCTGCCCTAAAGCTGCTCAGAAAATAGAAAAAGCAGCATAAAACCTTGGAGCACTTTCAAGAGGTGGAAAGCACAGGCATCCAAGAGAATGCAGCATATCCTCTAATCACAGAACCTCAGCACTGTCCCTGACCCAGATGCACATCTCTCCTTATAATCTTGTACCCAGGCATCTCCTCTGGGAACCATAATCCTGCTGGCTGACTTAGTTTGCAGCTGCAGAACCTCAACCCTAGGAATGGATTTTGGTGAGTTACCAGCTGCTGGGCTTTCCTGTTGCTAATTCTCAGTGTAGCCAGGAGTCTGCTAATAATGACCTGAGTTGAATAGTCCATAAATATCATCTGTCCTCCATAGCAATGTCCTTCTGCAACCTTGAATACCCAGGGAAGAACAGATAAGATGGAGCAGTAGGAGTGCTGCTCAAGGGAACCCAGGGGATGAGATAGGCTCAGTCCCAGGGCAGGTTTGTAAAACTTAGATGGTTGAGATCCATTCCACATGCCATGCATGTGGGTCTGTGCCTCACACACAGGGCACACTGGGGCTTCCCTCTGGATCAACACAGTGGATGTGGTCTCTGACCCATTGCACTTTGAAGCTGGGGCTCACAGAGCCAGGGAGTCACTGATTTTCAGAGCTACTAACCTCAAACATCTCCCTATCAGATGACTCGTTCCACTTCCACCCACTTCCACTCTTGTATGACCAGACCACCCCCTGTCTTCCAAATCATATCCTGTCACTACAGTGAGAGACACAGGGAAAAAAGCTCTTGAGTGATCAGCCTGGGTATCAGATTTTTTTTTTTTTTCATACAAACAGAGTAAAAAAAGGATAGAAAATGCATAGGACTTCTCATTGTTTGTTGCAACAAGATATTTTGAGGTGGAACATAGGCCTCAGTGTCCCTGGTTGGTTCATTTGTTTAAAAATAGAAATAAAAACCCTCATCCAAGAAAAGCAATTTGATATAAAAATCTCAGAAAACAGGAGACAAAAACGGACCAGAACACTTGTTTAATTTTTGTCCATTGACTTTATTGATTGCAATAATAGTATCTGATTCTTATGCCGAGATTTTTATCCATGAAGTTAATGCATTTCATGAAAATAGAGCCCTACATGACATGAAAATACTTTTTCTTTTCGTGGTAGATGGCTTAAAACCTAGATAATTCTTATCCTAAGGCCCTATTCTCTGGGACACATTCTAACAGAAGTACATTTCACCCCCATGTCCATGAAGCAGAAAAGATTGCCTAGCATTTGCTTGTAGAAAACCGTGCTCGGTTTTCTACAAGGCTTGATTCACTCTGCCCCAAGCTGTCAGGTGCTGCAGTTGCCTATCATCATCTAACCAGGCAGGATGTGCTCAGTTATGCATTTGGAGCATTGTATCTGAATTTTTCTGCATTGAAAACAGACTTTCTCATGATCTGAGAGGCGGAGTGACCCTGAAAGAGTTGGATGATCTTCTTTATTTATATAGAAATGTAGTAAGCTGTTACCAGATGGACTTGTTTGCAAGCTTGCCCACTTCTGACATGAATCAATTCATTTACAAGGAGATTTTTTGGAAACCAGCAAACCCCCAAAAAAGAAAACCAATGTGATACCAGTACTGCCACCTCGTGTAGGCTCTGACCATTGCAGTTGTTTTTTATACAGGAACTTCACATTTTAGTAGCACTGAATGAGTGACAAAAGTTATTAACGAAGCAGATCGTTTAAATGGTTGCACACGATACAAAGGATATTATTACCCTGCTACCCTTCCAGATCCCATCCTTCAAAGTCAACATCTGCAGCAGCAAAAAGCACTCTTGGATCTGAAAGTGGGGAAGACTATGTGCTTTATGTGCTCTCCTCCACCTGAGGAGAATGACCAAGGCAAAAGGAGTCAAAACCCAAACCAACAGGCAAGATCACCAGGCAAATGTAAAAGAAAGATTGACAAGTTAAAAACAAACAAAATATTGTAGGAAAGAGAAACAAAAAAGAGCTTGAAAATTGCTTTATGTTACTTTTTATCAGCTTGGCAGTTTTTTTCTGAACTCAAGTAATGCCCCTAAATTTTTGTTGCATCACCTCCAGAAGCAGAGGTGGTGATCTGTTGAACTTCTAGATGTTATGCCCGCAGAGTTGTTTGTAGGTCTGAGTGCTGCCGAGGGAGATGAGAGGGCTGTGTCAGTGTGTGACCAAGGACACACACTCCATGCCAATGTAAAGGTCTGGAACATTCCCACCCTCTCCCTGCCTCTTCGCCCACCCCACTTATGCCCAGGGTTGGGATAACCATGAGCTCACTGAAGCAAGGCCTGCTGCCAGTGTGGAGCTCTCTGGAGTGTAATCCTCTGTTTTGGACATATGACACCAAAATTAAAGGAACAGCCAATTCAAAAACTAGGGAACACGAGGCCATGTTAGTAGGATTGGTGAAAAGAGTAACCAAGAAACAGGAGAGCAAAGAATCACTGTGCCAAAGGATGTTCAAAGTTTACAGGAGCTCTATTGTCCCTGAAAATAAACCTTCTAATTTGTTTTAGTATAATAGAGTCAGTTCTCATGAATTGTAAGATAAACAAGAATCATGTTTACATTCCTTTGTAAAAGATATCACCTGATGGACTTCTCAAGTGACCAGTGAAGATGGAGAGGTGGTAACTTCTCTGTCCAATCTCTGATCACTGTCCAGAAACTTATATATACGAGGTCAACAATAAACTGGAGAGTTCTTTTCTTCTCTGCCTGAACACCTGTTGTGTGTGTTACTGTGTGTTTCTACCTACGCCACAGTGACAGAGCTCAAGGACAGACCAGACAAATATGGCAAGAGAAATCCCCAGATATGACCAGAGGCACACAAAACAAGCAGGACATACCCAACTCTGCAAAGCAAGTAATTCCACATTCTCCATGTCACCCAATCAGACACCCTGACTTCAGAATTGTGCTGGAGCCTTAAAATGAGCTCCCAGAAAACCTTGCAGAAACTGGAAAAAAGAATGAAGCTAGACAATCCTCAAAAAAATTAATATGAATTTAAATTTTATTTGTCTTAACAGAGAAATTCTTTGGTCATGGGATAACCTTTCCCATAAAAATAAGTATAACCATAGTATTAGAAGGACTGGTTTTTTCACTATGCAGACAAATACTATGTTTGAATAAGAATTCTGATTGATTTTTTTATTTTTTTAACACGTTACCAAAATTTCACAGAGCCTGGTTTGGGTCAGGCTTCCCAAAACTTTATATGATTTTTGACTGGAACCATCTCATTGTCCTTCCTCCCAGGAAAATTCCACACGGATAACAGCCCTTGTCCACCTTTCCATCCACCAGTCAAACCAGAGTAACAGAGTCTGGGCAGAAATTGACTTTCGCTGCAGCTACACATGTAGTGCAATTCTCCTGCTGGTTATAAGAATGACAACAAAGAAAGAAAGAGTAAGACCCATGACACCTGCAGTCATGCGCAATGCTGACACTCAACAGTCATTATTCTGCATGTCCTTGGATGACTGCAAAAAAAGCTCAGGGAAGCTCTCCCTTATCAAAGGCTCAGCTTTCAAACCTGCTTTTCATTTTGTCACTGTGGAACAAATTCCTTTCTCTTTCACATAGGACCTTTTATTTTTTTTTTTGTCCTTACTACATCCAGCATAATAATGACCCCAATCACTTCAGTTTTGATTGATTCATGTTTCTATATCACAGTGAAGAATTTAATTTAAGCAAAGTTGTCAGATTTTGTTTGTCAGTGTAGAACATGGGACAGGGGTGACTACCTGGAAAACCTTAAAGAAGGCTTTTTCAAAAATTTTGCTTTATTATACTTTTCTGTGCAAAGCAACAGAAATATTTTTCCAGATAATTTATGGAAAATAGACTCTTGGATATACAGAAAAATAGAGACACTTATTAAATATCATAGGGCTTTTAGCACAGTCTTTAACTACGTTTTTCTACCTTATCTATAGCCCTGTCATTTCTGTTTGAGAATAAAAGAAAAAGCTCTTCTGGAAAATATGAGAAATCATGCTCAAAACACAAAGAAGTGTACTTGATAAAACATGAAAGTGTTGTCCTGGGATACGTGTTTGAATGACTCTTTAAAATTAGAGAATTAAGGAAATTGACATATTTATTGCAAATGCTTATTTGTTGAGTGCTATTAGACTTGCAGAATTATAGTTCACATCAATTTGTTCGGTGTCACTAATGTGTCCTGCATATACATTACCTGCAGAGCTTTTAGAACCATACAACACAGCTGCTTCGGTGGGCAGTGGTTTAAGGAAATGAGACTAACTTGATTCTCAAAATCACAGTGTCTAAATAAATTACTTCAACTTCAAGACATCAGATGAGATAACATCCCAGACAAAATACATCACACTAAAGTATCTGGCAAGCTTTTTATTGTAGGATACAAAATGAAACAGATGGATATAATAATGCAATCTAAAAATCTCTGAACATCTATTCTTTAAAAATTGAATTAGTGTCTCGTTTTCCCATTAATCAGTAAGCCATGTCTCTTTCTGATCCTATAAATCGGATGTAGAGTGAGACAGATTTCTAGATGTCTCTAGCACAAACACCTTATTCTGTGGAAATTGCAGAAATACTTTTTTCTCCATGACAGTCTCCCTTTAGAAATACCCTTACACCATGTGGAGATACTTTTGTTTAAATTAGATGTCCCAGTGCAGGGAAGTGCAAACACTACAAAAGCATCCGCTGTGTAGCAGCTAAATCTGATTTAACCATTACAATCAAAAATTAGGATAGTGTTCTCTACAGATCTCTATAATGTAAATCAAAAACATATTTAGGGACATGGCTTAAAGTGAGAGTTTCACAAAGCTTGTGCAGGCAGAATAGAATATATAGGATAGCTCCCATTCTTTGTTGTTTCATCTGAACAGAGGAAAAATTCAACCATTACAGAACCATGTTTGCATTATTCTTTCATCTCTCTGTCTCTAGTTCTCAGAAACCTTTTGTGTCTCCTGATGCAATTTAAAACCCTATTAACACAAACAATTGATGCAGCTTTATCAGGGGGGTAGTGTGTGTTGTGAACCCACTGCTGCACCTGTATTATAATCAGCAAGCTGTGTCTAAAGCCAGTCCCCTGAGAAAGGGGCCTGAATGTGTGTCCATAGCCCAGAGCTTCCAGCAGGAGCAGCTGGAGCTCTGTGCCTGTGCAGCCAGTGCTGGGGAGCACCCCAAGTTCCCTTGCTCTTGCCCAATATATGTTGTTCTAAGTGGAATCATTCAGATTTAAGTTACTTTCTCAGATTTCTTTTCTAACCAGTGGAGAGCAGGCACCATCATAGGATGCCTCACCTCACCCTAAAAGGGACACCTGCAGTAGGTGTCACCAAAAGCTCTTCAGAGGTTTCTAATCTGACTACAGGAGGTGAAGTCATTGACTCTAACTCCTAAGATATGAGGGCATAAGGAAACTTCCTTTCCCCTGCTCAACTGTCCCAGCACTTGCTTCTCATGAACAGAAAAATTACCTACAAAGCAAAATTATCTATAAAGTAAACTAAAAATAATTACAAACTTGCTAGAATCACAGAATCATATAGCTTCCATCAGTAAGGTTTAACTGATTTCCTCTAGCTAAGCTTGGTGGTATGTGCCTGACTGAAATATGGCACTGCATCACATGACTGCTTAAAAATTATCACAGTATTTTTCTGTCAATCTGCCTTTTGGTTCCCTTTGGAACTGTTCATTTATTTATGCACTGTAAAACTCTGTACAATGGATGGAAATAAAAGCTCCTAATTCCAATCCTTCAAAATATCCCAATAGTTGTAATTGTTTCTCAAGGTATTATAGCCACACCTATGTGGTTCTACACCAAACTGACTTTCTCCATGGAAAACCAGGAGAGTTAGTTGCGTCATAGTGATAGTCAGAAACAATTACTTTATATTTTGGATTAAGATAATATATCTTTGTCTTCAACTGGATGGTTGCACACATGGCTCATGTTAGCTCTGGTATGAGTATGTTTTCATTTTTTATAATATATAGATTTGTCCATTGAAAGACAATGTTTCCTTAGGAAAAAAAACATGAATCAGGACTTGAGGCTAAACATTGCCATATTTAAGGTCCTGACCTGCATCTCTATATATGCATTCTTCTCTATGAACATAGACATGAAAATAATGAAACTGTGAAGAAGAGAACAGAAGAATTTTTGCGCCTCATAGGAAACAATTTCAGGGTTCAGACATCCCACTGTGCTTAAGTATGTGCTTTAATTTTTAACAGTTATGCAAATTGTGCAAAACTAAATGCAAATTAATGGCACGAGAACCAGATTAATGTTATTACGAGAGGGCAGAGAGGCAAAGGAGACAACAGGGAAGCAGTGCGTGATGGCAGGTTGAAGGCACTGCTGTGTTAGCCAACTGCCAAAAGTTACAGGGGTAAAGCAAATTGGGGACATGCTGCTTCTGGCCCATCAAACCACCAAGAAAAAGCATGCCTGTGTAACACAAGTGCGAGAAAATCTGATGTTATAGGCACATTGTCAAATTGTTATTAACTATCATGGCAACTGTTAAATCCACATAATCTGCAAAAGGGAACGAAAAATCTATTTTGTGTCCTGTGAAGATAATGAGAACTAGATAACTCTCTCTCCTTATTTAGCCTTTTTCCAGGCTGCACTGGATTTGTTGATGTGACTGAGCAAGTGCAGGGCCAGTGGCAAATAAATATTATCAATGGGTGAAGTCTTGTAAAATCAACATCAGAAGTTGACATTTGAAGTAAGATCCTGTGTTTATACGTGACAGCCTTGTGACAGTAATGTCTACAGTTTAACATGAAGGACTCAGCATAGACCTCCCAAGGCATTTAAGCATCTAAATCCTCCTATCATTCAAAATTCCTAATTCAACCCTCTTCTTCTCTGCTGTAGCACACCCAGCACCATCCTGTATAGACATATATACAGGAGAGCAAAGGCTCAGATTCCCTTTGCATAACATGGAACAGTTTATGAGAACAGAATTTAAAAAATACTAGAGAAAATGTTCAAGAGATTATTTGGCTCACAGAGCAAATCTATTTGTCTTCTGGACTATATGTCTCACAAACTTGTCAGTCTGTCCACAAGATTTGAAAACACAGACATTGATTTTGTAAGCTACTTCTGGCACTTGCACAAATATTGGAGCAGCTTTTCAAAAAGTTAAGCATCATGTAGTCAAAAGAATGCTTTCTAAGTGAACTCAACTGCTCTTACTAAATCTACTTCTCTGAAATAATTATGATTATTCCAGGAATGGTAGCTACATACTGATCTACTGAAGCAGGCCTTTCTGTTTGAGTCTTAGGTCAGAGATAGCATATGTTGCATTTTCATCAGCAAAAGATTGCCAGACAAATGGAAATTGTGGAAGACCTATTAATATTACTACTTGGTATAAGTAAGATAGTAATATAGAGATTGTAATTCATAACATTAGGGCATTATCAAACCTTACAGATTTGCCCAAGCCCTTGGCACACAAATTCTAAATTCATCACTACATTCCACAGAGCATCTTACATGATGTTGATGCATCTAACAGATGTTAAACTATTAAAGAGTTGACATGGTTAGTTACATGGTACAATAGTCATAATTATTTATTGCTCTGTCAGTGGAATACAAGAGAGAGGAAATGACAAATTCAAATTCAAATATCACCAGACGTGCATTATACGTGTCTGGGAAAGAGATGGTGTGAATTCCCCTTCAGGCAGGGATGCTGCTCAGGTTCTGTTACTTAGATTGTGTTGTCTCTTAATCTTAGCAACATGATCCTTCTGTGTCAGATTAAAATACTTTTAATTTCCTTTGACTCTCTGCCCTCCTCTTCAACTTTGTTTCCATCTGTTATTGAACAAGCATGTCTGAGCTACAATTGCCCTGGAGATGACAACAGGGAGAAACACAGCAGAGTGGAGAGATGATTTCCTGGTGGGAATAGGGCTATGCCAGCCTGTAGAGCATCACACGTGCTTCTGGCACTGGCACTGATTGACAGGAATTACACAGTCACAAGTACATAGGTGTTAAAAAGGCACCATTTTGGTCTCTAAGCTCTCTTAGAGAGAGACCAGGTCTTAGAGATCGTTTGGTCTCTAAGCTGAAATAAAACAAAAAAACTTAGCTACCAATATTCCAAGGACAATGAATATAGGCTCCAGTGCATTTTGGGAAATATCAAGAGAATTAAGCTTCCAAAAGACAGGTCAGAATCATAAACGAATTAACATGTGACAGTGATGAAGTCACTCCTCACACCACAAATATGTCTAAAACCATTATCTCACCATTAATTCACAGAGACTGTGAGCAAAAGTCAAATTCAGATGCACACATTGTTTGACTATCTAAAGCCTACAAGAACATGTTGGAAGTCCAAGATTAGAGACCTAAATATCTTTGCAGATTCAACTTTTGTTCTTGTTCTCTAACTTTCCTTTACCTTTGTACATTTTGATTGAGAATATCACATATGTATTTACTGTTGTTTTTTCTTTGCTGTGAGTGTGTGTGGGTATCGAGACACCTAAAAAATGTTTCTATGCTATTGTTCCTTGTAACAGTTTTCTTAGTACATAGTTTAGCTATGGATTCTTCTCTGTCTTCAAATTTCCTCAGCCATCAATACTTGCAAAAATATAAAAACAGGTTCTCTAGTGCAACTGCAGCAGTCTCATGCCTTCTGAAAAATCAAAGGCTAATTTACGTAGTAGATTTACAGCTAAATTACTTACTTTACAAATTCATGCTTATGTCCTAAATAGTATTTTGATCATTGTCAAAATATGACAGATGAAAATTTGGTTTTGTTCTCACTACAGGAGCAGAGTGAAAAAATGTCCTTGGAAGAGATATAATTCCTGAAGCATTTAGATTGCTTTCCTAAAAATTAAAAATGCGTGTAAGGGCATCCTATAATTATAAACTAGTAATTACAAGAGTTCCTTTTTGTAGTAGGTCTCAATACACACTATATTTATATCTATGAAATTTAGCAAAAGGTATGTTCCTTGTCTAAAGAAATCAGATGGATATCCATGCTGAAGAAAAAATTAAAGTCTTTTATATAACCTGCAGCATGCTGAATCTAATTCTTACTTTTTTCCTTGAAGGAATATATCCTGATTTTGCTGTGTCTTTCACACCTGTCCTGAAAAAGAGCCTATACACTGCACAGTTTAAAAGTAATTTATCACTTTGAAATGCAGTGGCAGTTTTGGAAAACTGACAAAAGTTCATCTTGGGCCTTTCTCCAGAGTTCATCAGCTCCCAGGCTTTTTGACCAAGTTCATCCCAGAACCCACAATCATTTTTACCTAATTTATTTACCCAAACTTAGTAGAAACTGTGGCTCTTAGCTCCTGAACAGCTTTCTCTGAACTTTCTGGTAAAAGCACAAATGTCTAGACAGTTTGGGGCAGAGTAATGCCATTGCTTGCATTGTAGAATACAGGTAGTTGTAGACTATACATTGTTATTTTATGAAGGCATCTTGTCTTCTCAAATGTGCCTTATTTCTGTTTTTCAGGATGTAGAATTCTCAGTTATCTTAAGGTGACAACAGGCAGAATCAGGTACTTCTAGAGGATATTTGTGAAGGATTATTAGGTTAAGCAGCAAGATGAGAGGGTTCAGAGGGATCGCAGGGGATTTCCGAGGGCTCCAGCAACAGGCAAGTAGAAATGACTCCATGTGCAGGCAGCAGTTCTCTCTCACTTATCTATGCAGGTCAAACTGCAATGCTGTGCAAAGAGGCTTGCACAAGAGAAGAGATACTTATGACTATCTTGGCTGAAAGAAAATTCAAATTGCTCTAGAACTGCACAATTGTGAGTAGGATGATGATACATGTGTTTGCTTTGTCTGACAACACTTCGTGAGTTACAGAGAGTTGATGAGCAGCTCAGTCAAGAAGAAAAGAAGCACTATTAAAAAAGGAAAAGAAATTTGCAGACAATACTGAGTCTGGATGCTAGTGGTGTTTCTCAAGTTCATATTATGTTTAGAGTGTATTGTCCAAACCTACATTAATTACTTTTTGATACTGGTAATAGAAGAAAGACTGAATGAGTGAGCTTTGAATTAATGTCTCTGTATTAATTGCCAAATGTGTCCAGCTTCTAGTTTCCTTAGCTATAATTTTATTTATGGCTGAGAGAGTACAGACTTGGGGTATTTTTTAATGACTAAGATGAACTGGAAACATATCATATTTTTTGTAAATATTTGCAAAATTAAAAAGAAATACTGATCTTCTGGCACATTTTTTTTTTCTTAATTGTTTGAGTGCTACTCAGAAATAGTTTATTTATGTGATCTGGTATTATGTTTGAATTATCTTCCCTCAGCTGATTAATCAAGCTCAATGATGAAAAACAAAGGCAGGTACTATTCACATCTCTTGTTATCAAGGAAAAACAGAGAGAATAGTGACAAATGAAATATCAGTTATTATCAGTGAGAGACTTATATTTTCTGTCAATAGAGCTGAATGCACCTGTCTACATGACCCTGTGAGTTTTTCCCTGTGATTCTATCCCCATGAATCTTTATTGCCATTGATGGAAAATAGGAATTCACAACCTGTTTCACAGATCCTGATTTAACAGAGCCAGTAAACATGTTAGGTAATTGGATAAAGTCTCTGTTATACATGGTCTAAGGCTGGAAATTAGGGATTTATATCATATGGTAAGAAGCAAGGCTGAATATTCAAAATCAGATATTTTCAACAAAGTATAACCATACAGATAAACTAGTGCCAAAGAATAGAGCCCTCCTTCCTTTTTTATGCAGGTTTCCATGGCACATGAAATTCAGTACCCTAAATGATGGGGGAGAATAAGTTACTTCACAACTGAACAGTTGCTTCAATGCATTTATAAAAAAACACTTAAATGTCAGTGTAATTTTTCAAACACTACTGATTTTCATGCTCTTAGTTTCATGTAGCATAGAGAACTAAGATTTTATCTAGTACATTTTTCTTTCTTCAATTCCCAAAAAATCTTCAGTGAAAATAAACAGTACAGAAAGAGATATTACTCTTTTTCTGAAAACATTCAGTTCCAAGTTTTGTAGTTGCAGGTACAGTACTGTTACAAGATGTTGTCCTCTCTTCATTTTGTCTTCTGAACTCCTGTTCCTGAACCTGCTTTCCAAACTTAAAGATGTCATACATTTCTGAGTAATTTTAAGAGTGGTTGGAAGGGAATGAGGATTATATAGTGTGCACTGATTTTATATAAGTATTGTCATATGTGGTTCTTCTGGATAGGTGAATCACTCCAAGTTGTAGATACATTAAATATTATTGAAATACTAAAAGCATGTGTAAGTTTTATTTTAGGAAATATAAATTAGTAATAGAATAGGCTACAATTGCAAAGCTTCAAAATATTAATAAAAGGAAGGTTGATACCCACACTGGGAGGACTGAAAAGCCACTGAATTGAGATCCTTCCCAGTTCATGAATCATTCAGAGATTATTTCTAACTGAGGCATGTGATGCCATACACTAGGGCTGTTCACTCAGTAGCTTGAGTGGTTGTTTGTCAGACAGCAGCACAGCAGGAGTGGTTGTGCTTATTTGGTCATGGGAAATGCTCTGTGTTCCTCAGCTGGAAAACTGATATAGTAATGGGAGAGAGGAACAGCAAATAAACTCATAAACTTAGCCACTGAGCTTCAGTGGATCAAATGGGGACCACCTATAGAGTTCAGTGCTGCTGGACTTGAGCACCCGTCATTCACCGTATTCCAATATCCTCAAATTATCTGAGGTAGGAAAAGTTGTACAGGGAGAAAAATAATTTCTCATGATGGATTCCACAAATGTAACACACTGCACCCTAGTAAAAAAAAAAAAAATCTCACTCACATCCTTAGAAAACCTTGTCAGTAAAGTTGGTGGAATATTTTGACTAATGAGAGAGTTATGACACAGGCTCACCATAGCTTGAGGAGAGGTCAGATGCACACGATGAATCAAGCACCACAGGGTCCTCCCCTGCTCAATGCAAGGGGCTGGATCCAGTAGAACCTTGATCCTTTCAATCCCATCATCTGTGATTTGCCATTGAAAAGACTTCCTTGCAGAGAGCTGACAGAAGTCCAGCTTTGTATGCATGGGGAGCTGCAGGGACTGAGTTGTTATTGTTCTGTCATTGTCTTAAAAGCCTCTGTGTGCCAGTAGATATTGATAATCTAGTATGCTTTTTTATAAGTATGTTATCTCCCAGAGAACAGCATGCTTGATATAACTCTAGTAGGATTATATTAAATACAGGTTTCCATGTGAATGATGGAGCTTCCAGGGGAGGTATGTGACAAGCTGCACTTGTGAGGCTCTGTCTGCTCAGGAATACACTAGAAAAAACAACGAAGTTGCCCCCTTGATTGGATCTCTTCCTGCTAACAAGTTAAACAAATAAAAATGAGAACATTAAATAAAGATTTCTGGATGTCATGAATTGAGAGAGGACCAGTGTGCCTGCACATGAACATAAGTGTTTGCAGTAGAAAAATCAAAGCAGTTTAGTCAGGGCAGCAGCACTTGCCCTATACAAATGCAATTTGGTCAGACTGGCAAAACACATATAGCTACCAAGCATAAGAAAATCACTTTCTGGTAATTTTCTTACAGCAGAAGATTTGCTTTGGCTTTGTACATGCAGTGCCACGTTCTCACTAGGTGTAAAATATCACATAAAGCGCAAGATAAAATTAACTGAATGTTTCTAACAAAACTGAAGGAACTATTAACCTTGTAAAGAAGAAATACTTCTCATTTTCTTCTTTAGCCCATCCCTCAAATCCCTGGATGTTCATGACAAAATATTTATGTAAGGCTTTTGTTTGAAAAGCAATATTTATTCTTCCTCCAATAAACAATTATGAGATCATGCTGTGTTGCTGGAAACATTATAATTAGTTTTGCTGCAATATGAGAGCCTGAGGTGATATAGTGGTAGATTAGGGCACATAAACCACACCCCTTAGCGTTTTTCAGCAATCAGATAAGGAAATGATGAAATTTACAATTGTAACAGCTACCGAAATAAAATATCTCTTCATAGCTCTCTCATTGCAACTAGAGCTCTGTGTGTTTTACTGTATAGTGATGTTAGATTTCCTTGGTCATGTTGCTGAAACAATGAGTAGGTCATTGATGCTGCATTTGGAGAGTACTCTCGAAATATTTCTGTGTCTGTTAAAGCCCATAAGCACTTTCAGATAAAGAGGGATAGACACAGCAGCAAGCATCAGCTGAATATTTGAGCTGCATTTCAAAGCAACAGAATTAAAACAGTATCACTTTTCTTGCAGGTCAGCATAAGAACCAAAGACAAATACAGCACTGAATTGAAAGATACAGTTCAGACTGACTGGATGATCAAAAAATTAAAACACAGAAATCAACATGATGAGACATTTCTCCATTTCGCTTTGTTGGCAAAATGATTCATTTATCCTGTAATAGTTTATTGGGTTCTGAAAAACTAGCTTATTAAAACACACAACAGTGAAGACATATTGGCTGATATTTTCTTCAAAAGTCTTTTCAGAGTCCCATTAAGATATAATTTAACACCAGACACTTTTCAAAGGGGAGATGGAGTAAGTCAAATTTTGCCCAACAAAACTAATGGTGTCGTACTATAGTCCAGCTTTTGGGACTGTAAATTGCATGGGTCTGTGATGATAGTTTTATTACAAAATATCATTATTTCCTAGTAATCTTATATGAGCATGAACAAGATTACCTTCAGTGAATACTAAGCCTCATGATACTTTTTCATCTGGTGCCCAGGTAACAGCAGAGGTAACAGTCTGTGCAGCTTTGAAGAAGGTACAGAAACTGTTGCTAATGCAGAAGAGTTAAGTACTTCAGAGCACATTCTTAGGACATAGTACTCAGCTTTTAAGAGCAGGTCTTGACTCTTCAATGGAGCAAAAAGCCTTTGCAGTGACACTCAAGTAAAATAGGAGCCAGTTGAGATAAAACCAGAGGAAAAGTCACCACTATTCACTGGCTTCTTAAAATGAAATATTTTGCTCAATTACTCCATTCTTCTGTGGAAGTGTTTCCTCCTTCAAGAATGATGAACATTTTCCTGTTTTCTCCATAAAGATTTCACTGGTTGAGTGTAGGGTGAAAACAAACTAAGTTTGGCCATTTTATTGTCTAAGGTAGAGGCATGGTTTGACATGAATTGTCTTCAAAGAGCTGTTTTTATGCCCTTCAGAACAGTTAGATTACACATCCATGAAAAGCAAATAAAAAAACTAGGTTTGCTCTGAAGGGATCTATTTGGCTAGCATCTCCGGTAAAAATTATCTTAAAATAAATATAAATAAAAGAAAAAAATCCATAATCTCCATTTTGTTTGGGCTTTTTTAAATAGGTTTGCTAACATCATCAACATCATCATTATTATTCCAGAGCTATCTAAAGGCAGGAAACACAGGCAACTTCAACTCTGCCTTCCTGTATTTCAAGATTTGGACAACAGGACCTATCTGACCAACCACCCAACAGGAGCCCAGTTTCTCAAGTGGGGCATCTGCTGCCACTGCTGTGGCCTGTGGGAGGAGAGTGGTGACAGAGGGCAGCAGGCAAGTCTTTTTCCTCTGGGATAGAGACACACATGATGGAGTCACATGTGGTGAAGTGAGGAGAGCTCTGAAGCCACCTGCAACCTCTACCATGTCTGCACACAGTGGCAGAAAGGGGCAAGAAATGCACCCCTTCTATTCCCAGCCACCACCACACAGGGTGACAGGGACACTGGCATCCAGCTCCTCCTGACTTCTCTCTGCCATGAACTAGAGCACATACACTCACTGTATGTATGTACACTCACATCAACACCATCTGCTCAGGGACAGGGATGTGACATGTTGTTCAAACATCCTTCGATGAGGCAATTTTTGTTTTCCTGCTTACTTTATTTTTAAATTGGCTTTTTATTGGAGAGGACTAGAAGTGATTGGAAATACTCATCCTTTCTGATTCCACAAACCTGCAGGAACCAACAGCTGGCATTTGAGAGAAAGAGCAAGAAGGCACCAAGACAACACATTACAAAACAACATCTTTATAGACCCTTCTCCATGCGCATTATTCTTTTCCACCAAACCCTGTTCATTGCTCTCCCAGTCAGAGGCCCCATGGAAAGCTTTCTATGCTAGTCAGCAGAAAGATGCGCTCAAAAGTTTTTTCCTTCCCTGCAGAGAAAGCACCCTGAGCATTCATTTGGAGAGGGGAGAAGCTGAGAAATGAGGCAGAAATAGCTTAGCTGCTCTTCCATGGCCCACAAAGAAGGAACACTTCCCCTGTCCAGCAGAAATCCCTTTCCGATCTGGGTGAAGGACAGCCCATTTTCCTTTGGGGAAAAGGCTGGGTACTGTACATCTACACTTGCATAGATTGCAATCTTTGTTAATGCAGCTACTGCTTTTGCCAAACTGTGCAGCAACCTATGCTGGCCTAAAGAATAGATCACAGATACAAAACATATTTTCCAATTTCAGGGGTAAAAGGTTAAAATATTTACATGCAGTAGATGTCCACATATATCAAAAACAACAAGAGGAAAACTTTGGCCTGCAGGAAAGAAAGAGCTATAGCACCAGCATAGGAAACTGGCTGTCATGGCTTGTATCTAAGCTTAGCCAGTGTCATTATCCTCAGCTCACTGCTTAAGCTGAACAGTGTTTGGGCTAGGCCTTGTCAAGAGCTGAGGAAAATAGGGACAAAGTTTACCGGTTCTGAAACACGAAAAATAAGAGGTGGTGAAAGTACATATTTTGAATTGACTCAATTCCTATTAAACACCTTTTATATACGTACATCTTATTTAAAGTTGTGTAAACTTGGAAAGAAGCAATTTTGTTATAGAAAATAAGCAGAACCTAAAAGAGAAGTTCCATCTGCATTTTCTGTTTCAACTTCTTATCTAAACCATTTCCTTGTTTTTCTTATCTTACTTTTCTTATCTAAAATCTAAACAGGGATGAAATACCTAGTGCTAGATCTTGGAAGACACAAGGGCAAACACAGCCCACTCTACAGAGGTTTACCCAGCCTGGCTGCTCCTGGCTTCAGTCCAGGCTCAGCTGTGCAGGGCAGTTAAAGCAACCTTCATGCTGCAGCAGACCTCTCATTAGGGGTAGAAATGAACCAAGACACAGACTCTCTAGTTAACAATGTGAAAAGTATCCCTGTTTATTCTTTATAACTAGGCCATCCTGACTCTGACTACAGCAAGCTCCTACTGTAGGGTCCAACTGCAGACTCTGACTGCTGGTTATTTCCTGCTGGGCTATGACAGCAAATATTAGTTTGCAGACTGAATGCAGGCTTTAGCTAGCTCAACTATGACTGCAGACTCCAACTCCAGCAGACCTAGACTGACCTCACAGCTGACCTTTTACAGCAGCAACACTCTTCCTTGCTTTGGTCTTCTTTATGTCTCTCTGGATCTTTCCTTCTTCCTCAGGGCCCCTCTACCTCCTCCAGGTCCTCTTTCTCTGGGTCCTCTTCCTCAAGGTGTGTCCTAGGGTGACGCTATGATGTTTGTATCCACATTCGTGTGTTCTGTTTATGCTGATGTTCTGTGTCTTCAAGACTAGCCCTGAAGTGCGAATGTTTTGTTTTGGTTCTGTCATCAGCCTGTCTCCCCATGGCTGGCGGGACACAGAGATGGGTCAGTACATAGTGCAGCTTTTGGGGTTTTTTGGCTTGGCTTTTTTTGCGTTTGCTCTTGCTCCGGCTCCTGCTTTTGCGCCTGCTTTGCTCATGCTTACTTTGCTTCTGCTCATTAGTTTGGCTAAGCAGTCCAAATTTTTCCCTGGACTGTTTTTTTTTCTTTTCCTTTTTTTTTTGGAACTGCTCAAACCTGCTCCAGACTGGGACCTGGAAAACACCGAGAGTTTGCACCTTGCGTCCTGCAGCAGCCATCCGCAGCGCCGGAGGGAGTGACAACAGAGCGACCACCCCCAAGAGAGACCGGCTGCATTTGGCATCTTTTTCAGAGCGGTGAAAGAGTGTTGTCATCCAGTATTGTTCATTTTGTGTGCTGGGGGTGCTGTGCCTGTTAAATAAACAGGTTCTTTCCACTTCTCTCCAAGGAACCATTCCTGAACTGGCTGGGGGGAGGGGCCGTGTGGGTTCGCTCTTGGGAGGGATCCCCCTTTGGAGGTTTTCTCCAAAATTTGCCCTAAACCAGGACAACATGTCCCTAACCAGCCAATCCACCCCTTTTATCACACTTATCTTTATTAGTCACAGCTACAACCCACTAAGGGCAAGGCTATTCCCCTTCTTTGGTAATTAGTACAACTGTGACTTATCGGGGTGAGGTTGCCTGTAATCCATTCTTCTACACCTACACCTTCATAGTCACACAGCCCCATCTCAGGTTCCCATACTGTTTGTATGGGAACAAATCATTTGTTTCTTTCCCCTATCATAACTACTCCAGGACAGGACAGGTATCCCAAGCAGCCCACTTAACAGAAGAAGACCAAAAGTGTGTTTTCCCATCTCTATCAGGAAATGGCTCACCTCTCCTCCACCTCCTCCCCACCCCTTCCCCATATACTCAGTTGCTCCCACCTCCCTCTCATTTACTTTCCAACTGGAAAAGCACTGGTCGCTGTCTTTTCCAAAGGGGATCATACAACATCACTTTGGCAATGGCACCAGTGAGTGTGGAGGAAAGTAATATTAGGGACAAGGTATATGGAGCCTAAATTCTTCTGAGGTAATTTGGAACTCAAAATAGTGAAGCAAGCCTGATTGAAGTTTGCTGCCAGCTGTCCATGAACCAGCAGCCAGTGCTCCCAGGAGTCTTGCTCAGGAACTGGTGTTTGAAGGACAGGAGGTAGAAGGACAGAAATGGCAAGGGCTTTGGAAAAGACTACAGCATGCACAGGAACTGACTTTCCAGCCCAAGAGCAACCTTAACTGGTGCCAAAGGAAGAAGTAATGAAAGGGATTTGTACTGACACAAAGAGGAAGGAGATGACAAAATTATATTCTGAGTCCAACCTCAAGGAAAGCATTTAATGAAAAGAACAAAAATATATGTCCAGAGGCCAAAAAGCCAGGAAGCCAAACTGGGAAAGCTGAATGGATCTATCATGTCCAAATCCTCAGTACTCCCAGTGACTTTTGTAATCTTAGAAAAACAGAAGTCATTAGTAGCTTACACAAGACCTCTATGAACATGAATGAATAGAACACAATTGGCTCAATACAGTGACAAGCACACAGCTGGAATTCAGATTAGTAAAAAATATCAGGTTAGAAATAGCTATGTAAATATTGCTATAGTTAGCAGAAGGCACATACAGAAAAAGACGGTACCCAGGATTTGGTATCAGATAGTACCTCGTATTGGTCAGTAATAATTAAAAGGTTAAGTGAGTCTGGACTTGGTCACAGAAAGACCCTCAGGAGAAGTAAGCTAGGCCTGGAGACTTGACATCAAAAAGGGTGCTATTTTTATGTGCCTTTCCTTTAGGGTGCCATCACAACAATGTGCAGAGAATGTGTTGATCCATAGGAAAAAAATATTTGGTAAATGCTTTTTTCCAGTCTATGTAGCTAGCAGAAGTCATGGGCACATATTTTCTCAAATGATCTTTAGGAAAAGGCTTCTCTTCAATGGCAGTGTCAATAACTTTGGCTTTGGTCAATAACTACAAGTATTTGTAAAATCAGGTAATTCCCCATGAAATTTTAATATCAGCCAGCTACTGAGAGGTCATAACTATAAATGCAGCATTACGCATAATGGCTGAAGCCATGACAAAAGTGTTCATATATACCAGAAAAATTTTTCTGTTGCAAGAAACGCTAAGGCATGGAGATATTTCCTATGAAACAACATGGCTCTTTGTGATAGATTATCTGTTTCATAGCCAAGGCTTCTGCTTCCAACATTGCACAGAAACATTAGAAGTAAAGCTTTGAAAAAATAGTGGAAAAAAATTTACAGTGGGACTCGATGAGCTTAAAGGTCCTTTCCAACCTAAATGTTTCTGTGGTTCTGTGACTGATTCTATGACTAGCTTTGCTTTTTGTTTGTTTTCTGGGAGGCAGAAGAACTGAAAATGTTGATTTCTACTCCTAGATCTGTACTTAAGACACATGACAAGGCTAATCTCTTAGGTCTTACTGCAACAAATGAAGTCAGCTTCAATGCAGCAGATTTTGAGTGGGAAAAGCTGAGTCAAGTCTACAAGTCCATTAATATTTGTATTTTTTCCTCTTCTCAAAGTTGGGAAAAAAGATGAGTTTTCCTCTCTGTATGGGAGGCTTTCATGGTATAATTAAGATCAGTATAAAATGGTTAGTCAAGTCCAAGAACCCAGACCACACTCTCTCACTACCCCTAAAAAGTCTTTGTCCTTTTAAGTCTGTTCTCCACTTCCATCCATGCACTTTAACACCAGGCTGCTGTTGGAGGTCATGCTGCTGCAGGAAACATGACAGACAGTGACAAAAAAGCCAGAAATGCAGGGTGTTTCTTGGTAGAAAATCCTGCCTCTTTTGTCCCTCTTGCCACTGCCTGAATTGCAGTCCTGAGGTATCTACTCTAAAAGAGACCAGGGGATCAGTTATAGAAGAAACCTGTGCTAATTCATCCCCAAAATTTCTGTGCGACATTTACCAATTTTTTTTAGAGAATTCCAGTCTCCAGCTCACAATTTTCTGTAAATGTACTGATAAGTGGTATTAATTCATATAATCTTTTGAGGCAGGGAATTCAGCATCAGGTACACATTGATGCAGCTCAGAAGCCACCTCAAGTGAATAAGGATTTTTCTCCTTTTTTCAGTACCTTTTCACAACCAATCACAGTTACTTTAAATCTCTTTGTCATTATTCCTGCCTGATGCAACTCAGTTTCATAAATTCCTTGCAGTAAAAACAACAGTTTGACCTTGCAAGAATAGAGTGAAAATAAATTTATTATCCTGAAGTTGTATGAATGTTTGATTGAAAGCAGGATGAGCTGTAATAACTTCTGAATTAAATATTGTAATGCTCTGTAGCCCATGTTTGTCAACCTGCATTTGCTCTGCTGGAACTGGATTTTATTAAGGTAAATTAGCAGCAAGATGGGAATTCATACTTCAGAATTTTGTGCCATTCTCCCATGTGAAATCAGAATATAAGTGTATCATTGAGGCTGCTTATTCCCACCACTACTTTCTGCAGTTTCATTGATTTCCAGCCCAGCTGAGAAAACGTTTTGCTGTGAGACATCTGGCTATGGAATGCTCGGAGCTCTGAAACGGCTGGTGCATCCTCTGAAGTAGACAGCTTTGAAGAAATGTAACATAGTTTTAAAAAATTCCAATAGACTTAAAAAAAAAAATATTTAACAAAAGCTCACCAAAGACTATCCAAGATCCAGTACCTGTTGTCATGGGCTTCTCTGGGTATGTTGCCCTGGCACATGCTAATGTAACAGAGAGTGAATATATTATGGGCATAAAAGTACAACCCCAGCAGAAAAGTTGTAAGGGAATGCACACTGGAACAAAGAAAGAATTATAAAAATAAAGAGAAGTGGAAAATCAAAAGTGAAGAGAATCTGTTTTCTTCAGCTTTAAGTTTTTCTCTCATGAGTGATTCTCAGAGATTAGAGCTACCCAACTCTACTGCAGTTACCCCTTCCAGCCCATTACATACTTAGTTTGGCCTGATTCAAAGAGAACACTCATATTTCCTTGAATTAGGAATTGCTATTCTGTTTGCTACCCAGAAAAAAATGAAGGTTTTCTACCATTATTCTGACACAGCTCCCATCCTATTAACTGATCATGCAGAAGAAACATTTGTGGTACACTGGAATGATGATACATGTGGGAATCATTAAAAAGAAAGGGTCATGGGAAGGCTGTGGAAGCAGGTTTCAAAAACAGAAGAAAACAGAAAAATGTAGAACTATGTATTGTGGGAATCATTAAAAGTAAAAAGGTCTTGGGAAAGTTTGTAAAAGCAGGTCTTAGAGATAGATGAAAACAGAAAACCTTAGAGCTATGCTATAGATGCCGATTCTGAAAGTAAAAGAGTTCCATTAGATAGTGAGGAAGGATATTAGACAATAAGCAGTGTCTTCAATCTAGTCAAGCAAACCTTAGCATAGCAGTAAAATATATCTGTCACGATACAGAAAGTTTTAAGCTTAATAATGAAGTACTGTGCATTGTATTCTAAGACTAACAAGCAAGCATTGTTTTAAGCAAGTGTACGTGTAGTAGCATTGGTTGGCTAAAGCTCATGTCAAGTAAGGTTTTGCTTTCTGCTATTGGCTGAAAGACTTTTAAAGTATATTATAACACAGAACTCAGCAGCTGTTGTTCGGGGTGCGAGCTGCTGTCTCGTGTAAAGAGACTCTTGAAGAAAAAATAAAAACATCTCGAGACGCATCCCTCGGTAATCCCGTCCCGTTCGTGGATTTGTACATATTTTATGTACGCCAGCCGCGCATAATACAGACAACTGAAGTCAATTAAAAAAACACAAAACTGTCTTGTGAGGTCTTATGAAAGAACAGGTAATGAAGAAAAGGGGTTGAAAAGCAGAGCTCTCCTGGAAAAGGGCACCAACATAAATTACACCACTGTGAAAGAAAGATATGAAGCATTGCAAGGAATTACTTTTGTTAAATGAGGTGTCCATGTATCTTAAACATCACAGTAAAGGATACAGGCAGGAGAAATAGAATCAGATTACTAAGGACAAGCTAAAAAGTGCAACGTGTTGTTTCAAGAGTAGCAGGTAGGGACATGGATAATGTTCCAACTAATGGCTGAATTTATATATATGTTTATAGAAAAAAGGCAATGAAAAAAATTGATCCATGAGGCAACTAAGATGAAAAGTATTGAGATATTGGTCAAAGAAAGTATGAAAGTCATCTCTAAAATCAGAAAGATATTTTTCAAATTCACAAGTCTTAACACACTGTCACCATTAATTTGAAAGGGAAGCTTTGTTAAATCACCAGGTTATTAGCAGTTACATTTTAAAAGATATGGAAAAGGGTTAAACGTCTGAAGAGGGTAGATGTGGCATCTACTATCAAGGAAGAGAAAAAAAAAGTCATAAGGAACAACAGGCATATCTACTTCGTTTCATTTTCAAGAAAAGCACTGGAACAGCTAAATGAATAAATGATTATAAACATATAAATAAAATCAAAGTGATGAATAATAATAATACATATGGATTTTTCAGGATCAAATTCTGTCAAGCCAATATCAGTATTTTCTCTGACAGGACAGCAAATCTGGCAAATAAAAGAGAAACAACAGATGCTGTGATGTATCTTGGCATTAGATATGATTTTGACTTTTTTATATAGTATTTCCCTAATCAGACTATGAAATTATACCTAAAAAGCTCCATTCTGACAGTTCTTCCATGCACTATAACCAAAAAATATAGTCAGCTGTACTTCATCTATAAAAGTGGTCAAAGATCACTAGGAAAGATCCCTAGATCCCTAGGAATGAATGGTTAAAAAAAGGAAAAAAAACCACATTATGTTTCAAGAAGTGTCTAAGCAGAAGATGATATCTTTATACTTTTCTTTGTGAATTGTTTGGTTGTCTTTCTGAACCAGCATATTTTTTTCTGCCATCTAAAACATACTGTGGCAAGAAATACTAGGAACTCTACTTCACAGTACATTACAAGCAGCGTCTAGTGATTTTGAATCTGATTCTTGCTATTTAATTTGATTTTCACTAGTTCTTACTCTGGAAAAGATAAAAATAAGTCTGTGTTCCCTTTTTCTATGGTGCTTGTGATATGACAGACTTCAACTGTATGCCCTTCTTAGATACTCTCAACCTATCATAAGTTTCCTAATAGGATTAATTGATTTTCACAGAGAAGCTACTTTAGATCATTTTCCCTCAAACTTTTACAGTTGTGCTGTACCATCATTTTGAGGGACGATTAGACTGCTCTCAGTGCATAGAAGTGCTATTAAAATGTGTACAGTTCACAGAAAAGGGTTTGTGTCATTGTTATTTAGAATCTGAGCATAAACCAAAACGGGCTTGTTAGTACACGGAAAACAAACCCATACCATATTGTATAAAGAGAGATGCTGCCTGAAAGTCATTTGAAATGGTCTATGCACTTACTGATGATATTAGTAATGGAGGAAAAACAAGACAAAAATATGAACCCTTTGGACAAGATTGAGAAGAACTCACTAAGAATTATTAGGGACTGCACAAGTAAACAACCTGGGAGGTAAGACTAGGGAAACTGGACTTGGTAATACTAATAAGCACACTCCAAGTTAGTTGGAGAAAAATTCCCACTTTCAAATAGGAGACACAGTAAAAAAGTATTCCTGTGTCTATTTTCTTGGCAGGCAAGATGAGAGGTAGTCCAATTGCCTAAAAGCAAGGAGGAGCCCAGGGACACTACAGGAAAACCTTGTGGGCTGCAAGGCAAATGAAGCTCTGGGGCCTGAAGTGGCTGAGGGACTCCATAAAGAAAGACCATAAAATGAGCTAGACAAATGTCTGTGGGAATGATAACACCTGGACTAGTGATGAAGAAAAAATCCCTCTACGAATTCCTCTCATCTCTGGATTTTTCTGAATCCCTGAGTAGTGGTGAACTTGGAGAACACCTAATTCTTGAAAATTCTTTTGTTTACAGCATTGCTAGATTACCCTTACATAAAAATTTGTCTGGTTTACTTCTTTGTTGAGGGTTTGTTTTTACCTCAGCAAAGATCACTGAAAAATTCACTGACCTAAATGGACACTTTGCATATTTTGGATAGCAAAGTCAAATATAATCTTTTAAGATAAATACTATTGCTTTACTTAACAAACATTTTCTTTCTTAAATCTTTAATCTGTGTTAGATTATACCTTGCTCAGCACTATTTATGGGACTTTGTGTGACTTGTACTTTTTGCAAATGACAATTGGGACTGATCCAACTCTGATGGCATGTCTTGCAAAGCCATCAGTCTTTGGGGAGAAGGCTCAAAAGCTCATTCTCAGATTTCCAGATCATATTTCCAGCTCATATCTGCCTCTATTAATGCAAAAATGGTTTTGTAGTTTATCTGCCAAAGAGATAAAGTGGTTTAGAGATGTTTAGTAAATGTGGTCCTATTTTTATTTCTAACTTCCTCTCATGAATTTAATTTTCCCTGAGGAAATCTGGAACAGGAAATGCTTATGCTTGCCTTTCACTTTTCAGGCTTCTCAGCAAATGGATGAGATTTTTCCTCTTCTATAGGATTTCCCATATGGTATATAATTAATTAATAAAATGTTTCAAGAAACAGAAAAGAAATAAAAAAATTTTCACTCCTAAATTCAGCAGTTTCTAAGAAGCAAGGGTAAAATATACAACCTGGTTTAACATTTCTTTTTTTAGCACACATATCTGATTGGAGAAAATTGCAGCTTCATCCAGAAAATAAAGCATGTTCATGGTTATATACTGTTTTAAACATGCAGAACGGGGTAATATTAAAAGGAAGAACTGGGGGAGGGCACAAAGGGTTAACAGCCTTTCTTGGAAAAAGCACTGCTTTGGGCTTTTCCCACAGCGTTTGCCAGCAGTTACAAATCTGGAGGAAGGGGCCTCCCTGCTGGATGAGGAGAGAATGTTGACCAGAAGGCAGGAGGAACATCGGAAAAGAGCCAGAGATTTTTCTGGTTTAAAGGGCTACACGACAGGCGGTGGGACTGTAAGCAGAGCTGCTCGTGTGTCACACAGCCTTATCTCGGGTGTACAGTATCCGCAGCAGCGAGCAGCAGCGCCTGTGCCCTGTCACACCTGCCAGATTAACCCACAGATAGCAAATCTCTGCTCTTAAGCCCCTTATCTGGTACAGAGTTCGCTTCCAAGAATTTCTGAAACTAGTCACAGTCCCTCCGGCATATTTTATCTTCTGAAAAGCTGGTAGTGGGGGAGACATTTAACCTCCCTCTTGGGTTTGTCATCCTGACAGGCATTTGTCAGTCTGGCATCTGACTGCACTGGCCACCACTGCGCTGGCAGCTGCTGCTGCTCTGGAAGCGATGCTCCAAAGGGCTTGCTGTGCTTTCCTCCCCGGGGCCTTGTGCAGCAGGGCACTTGAGGTCAGCACAGATATACACTGCCTACTCTCTTGTTTCATTTGTTCATTTTATTTGTTTGTTTGTTTTTCAGTTGGGAAGGAAGGCCTCTACCTCTCTCTCAGCAGACAGCAGCTGATGTGCCTTTATTGATACACACCCTGCCCTACGTCTGCCCCAAGCTGCAGACCGCTCCGATTTGTGATGTCTGTGCCGACAAATCCTTCATGAGATTTTGCATACTATCTTTGCCTGACATGCCCATTTTGCCTTGTAAGACAGGCTTAGCCTGCTCCATGCTTAAGGTAGGCTTTTGGGGACATATATGCGTAGGGCTTTCACCCAGAAGCAATGAAGCTAAAGGAGGAATTACCTGCCTGGTATTGAATCACACCACATTATTGTGAAATTCACCCATTACACAGAATCCATTCAAAACATGATCAATTTTCATCAGCTATTCACTGAACTTCATAAATGTTTGAGCAATCAAACAGTCCTTAAAGGGAGGGATGAAGCCTATAAAACTAATACACAGACTTTAAAAACAGCGTGCTATAGAGTGTTTTCCCAAGTACTAAAGGAAAAAAGGTCACTCTCTCTGAACTAGAAGATTATATTTCTGCTTTTCATGGTTAAATTTGAAATTACTAGCTCCAAGTAAACATCTGAACTTCATCTGAATTTGAACTGAAAAAATTATATCTGCATTCATTTGGGCTATAAAGAACAAGTAAATTGTGCTCTTGCTAAAGGTTATGGGTTTGGATTAGTGTCTGAATTTGAAGTGACTAGCTTTCACACTGCAAATAATCTCATTTGAAAAATTAGGGGTATTTTTCTTTTGATTCTTTGAAGTCACTCTAATTCTGGTGAAAGCTGCTTGACTGACAGCCCTGGAAACCAGCACTGTGAGCTCATAAGGAGTCTGGGCAGAGGGATGTAACACATATAGCAACCGCCTGAATTTTCACAAATTACTGGTACATCTCAAAATGGACTTCAAATATCTGGCTCCACAGGACACAGATGCACTGCCCAGGCAGTTGTTGTCTTTTGGGCCTGAGGAGAATGGTACCCTTCAGGCAAGTCCCATTTTGGAAGATTTCTGTCAGAAGTCACATGAAAATACTGCTGACATATTTGTCCTCCCAGGGATCAGAGAAGAAAAAGCAGCAAACTCAGTTCTGAAGAACTTTTCACAAGCTCTCCCAATTCCAGTTATTCAAACTAGTGAAAACTTTCAGCTCCATCCACCTGCCAGTATTTCCTGTTTGGCAGAAGCGTGGAGGGAAAGGTAAGACAGAAAGTTCATTTCCCATTTGCATCATTAGTGAATAAATTATCCTACAGCTTTTATTATTATCATATGTGCGTGCCATATAATTCAAAGGCAGATTAATCTCTTCTGAATGAATTTAATTTAAAGTTGCGCTGCATCAACATGCTAACAGGAGTGGGTGGTCAAGAAGTCACACAATAAAGTATTATGTATAATTGTAAAACCTTTCTGAAGAAATTTACAGTGTCCCAGAGCAGCACTGTGCAGACCAAAGCAGATCAGGAAGACCTTTGCTGTCCCAAAGGTGGAGTCACCTGCACACTAGGGCTAATGCCAGCGAATTAATCCATAAGAACTGTGAGCTGGTCTTTATGTCCACGAGGAGACTTGCAAGTAGTGCCAGACACTGCTGTAGAAAAGAGCATGTGAGGGAGTCAAAAGATCTGAAAGTGACCCTCTCTTGCCACAAGAGCAGTCACAACATGCTCAGTCTATAAAAACCCCCCTGCTCTATATCAGAACAGGTTTCTAAAGTGGAGTCCAAATCCTTTAAATGTTTAGCACTTGAAACACTGCTCAGAGGACAGGCAAACCCATCCTATCCAACACAACTTTTAAAGTCAGAGGAAAAGCTAGGGCAGAGCCAGGATCTGTACTCTCTTATCTCCTCCAAATGACCAGAAATTATGTTATGATGTGAGCAGCTCTTGTAATGCCCTAAGCCCCTTACTTCAAGTCTATAAGGATATGATTATAATAGTAATAAAACATAATATCTATTTTTCAAGATTTTATTTGTGCATCTGTAAGTGTGTGTACACATATATATATCTGTGTATATATATATATATACATGCATACACACATTTTGTTACTGGTAAAACTAAACATACCATTTTGTTCTCATATTAACTCACATTTAAAAACAATAAATGGGAGGAAAACTTCAGTATGGGATTATTAGTTTGAAGTGTTTTGCTTGAAAAATTTCACAATCAATCTTTTCAAGTACCTTTTTTTTCCTAAATTAATCACCAAATTCAAGCCAAAGAGATACATTTTGGGAAGCTTGAGTTCCATGCTTTTTCATTTATATTAACAAATATCCTACATTTTTTCTGGATTACTCTTGATAGTCGAAGCACATTCTTCAAAAAGATCTGTACTCTGGCCCCATCAATGTCCACTTTTATACTAATGCTTATAAGAAATTGCCAGTCAGTAATAACAAGATTCTTTGGTAAGAAGTGTGGAGGCTGATGAAATACTGACCTAATTAAATAGGTGACAATGCTTTCATTAACTTTAACAGAATTAGAATTTCATCCATGACACTTCTTTCATTTCCAATGCATCAGTCCATGCTTTTATCATGGACTCCCTTCTCATGTCACTCACTGCATTTTTTTTCTGTTTTTCACCTAGACATGGCTTGTGTGCCAGCATTGTCTTTAGAGTTTTGCTTGAATCCTGAAGACACCAGACCAGATGAATTTACTGCATGAGCCTTTGCCTTGAAAGCAGAGCAGAATAGGAAACCTTTGTTTGTTCCTGAACAACACTCAGCATTAAGGTTGACAGATCTCATCAACACTTGGTTACCACATAAGAAATCATTTAGAAAAGCTGATTTGAATAGATAAGTAGCATAACACGTAATGCACCTCACTACTCTATAAGTAGTGATGGGCAGTGTGTTCAAAGAACAAGGTCTTAATCCAAGTAAGTTTATGCCCCATACTTACTAGTAATTCCTCATTCTTGAGGAATAATTGCAATTCCCCAGTCCAAATCACAAATGCACATGGATGTACAACGCATGATGCATTGAGTTTCATTTTATCCAAATACCCTACAAATTAAACTCTTTCCAGCATAGCATCCGGCTTGTTAACACAAATGTCCTGAGTGTTTTTCATTTTTCTGTCTGATGTCACTAGAATTTTTCCTCCATTAAAATTGTTCTCGGATACAATTAATCACTTTAATGGTTGAACCAACAAGCAAAAGGAAATAACAGTTCTAGATCAGGTAATGCCCAATGTTTTACTTGCTTCTTCTTGTAATACTTTGCAACTGTCAGCTCTTATTTTTCACTAGAAGACTGCTTAATAGATTTGTTTTCCTCTTCAATATTAAGCCTCAGTGTAAAATAACTTGCCATTACTTATGATTTCCACTCTACACCTTAGCCAGCTGCCAACAAGGCTTGGGTGCCAGGCTGTGTACCGGAGCAAATTTCTGTGGGGACAGACTGGACAGCAAGAGATCACAAAGTAGGATTTCAGAAACCATCCCCTTGTTCCTCTGGAAGCAAACTAGATCAATAGGGTCAGCCATCATTTCAGGCTGACCCTGCTGAGGCCTGAGGAGTTCTGCAGTGAGGAGGGTGTACTTACCACTCTGCAAGGAGACAGCTTCACATCTGTTGAACTTTGCTGAGGTTCACTAAAGAGAAGCTCAATTAGTAGCAGTATCAGGTCATTCTACTTTGATCAAGAGCAAATCTTAACAGAAATACTTCACTGGTTTCAGTGGAATAATTTGTTCCAGTGAGGTGAAAAGGATTTGGCCCCAGAATTGAAAGACAGCCATAGATTGACAGCCACTCCCGTTTTTTTCTTTCTGCCTTATTGAAAGTTAAATGATACTTTAATGAGATCATGACACAGCAGGTCCAGGGGGACTGGCACGTAGACAGTCAGCACAGTTTGTTCATAAGGTTACTTGCCTTCAGGTATCTAAATAACCACCACACATTGTGCAAACAGAAGTGAGTCTTGGCTCCACATGCATTTCCATACAAAATATTCTCAATTTTCAAAACCCAGGAGGGAAAATATTACTTTAGTCAACAGTGATCTATCCCATACCCACTTTGTTGTAAAACGACTAGTGTAGTAACTTGATCTGAATGGTTATTTTCTGGAGCAGAGCATAATGTAATAGGCAAACCTAGGCTATTACATGGGAAGGTCAGGCACTTTTAGTGAAAAAAGAAGAAAGCAGAGGCCTGACTGAGGCCAGGGAAGACTGGGAAAACCTAGAGTGGCACACAGAACATAAAGAACAGCTGGATTCACTACTCATGCACCACTCCTGCACTGACAGAGAGCATTTTGCTAAGGATCTCATTTGCAGTGACTCCTAACAGGGAATGAACCTGAAAATCAGACGTTGTCAGAAACAGTATCTTTAGAAACCATCTGCCTATATATTGATAATGCAGCGTAAAAAGCTGTGCTACTGCAAATTAGCTGTTTCTTACTGAGCTTGTCATTGCTATGTGCTGTTCCCCAGATACGGCCATGGAGAAGACAGTTTTCTATCTCAGTTTCACATACCAGCCCTTACACATGCTGTGAAAGCAACCCCCTTCCCTGACGTGCTTCCAGGGTCCACTTTCTCACTCATACAAGTGAATTGAAAAGATAAAACATATGACTCAGCAGAAAAAAATAAGACCTAGAAGATCAGTAACTAACTAGATTTGAAGGCAAAGATTGGTACAGTATACTGGTTTGGAGGTTAACCAATGCCTCTTTCCACTACAGTCTCATTTTCCCTCTATCAAGCCATGCCAGCATTAAGTTCTCACAAGTTCTCTCTATCTGAAAAGACAAATATTTTCTATAAAGAGAGTGACTCACCTTGGGCTATGGAAATGTCTGTAATTCCCTCTGACATCTATCTTTTAGTATTAATTTTCTTCATTGTTGTGTTTGGGCCACAGAATGGGACAGATTGGAAGGGACCACACAAGATGATCTGGTGCAACCTCCCTGCTCCAGCAGGGTCATCCCAGAGCACAAAACACAGGATTGTGTGCAGGCAAGACTTGAATGTCTCCAATGAGGGAGGCTCCATAACATCTCTGGACAACCTGTTCTAGAAGTCATCTGCAGAGTAAAGTTCTTCCTCATATTCAAGTGGAACTATTTTCTCTAGTCTTCCATGACATATTACTTGTAATGAAAATATCTTCTATCTTTCCAGTCCTTATAAGACATCAAGTTCACCACAACATTTTACTTTCAATACCTCACAAAGAAAGCCCTTTCTCTGTCTACTCATTTTCTCATCAGCTACCAATTCCTTTCCACTATACAACTGTCTTCAAACATGTAATTTGCCCCATATAATTCTTTTGCCTTCTAACATGACTGTACTAGTTTGAAATCAAGCCAGTGGGAGATCGTAAGTCAGAATTATAATTTTATAGAAAAAAAAATTAAAATAAATAAATAAATGCAGTAGTACAAGAACACTGACAAAGACAGAATACAACGTGACACTCTATAGTGGTAGCACTCCAAGCAAAGTGGTTCTGATGAAGCAATGATCCTGTAGAAATAATGGTGCTGAAGATCCAGCAGTAACTCTTGTCCCCTGGGAGGCCAGCAGGTAAGCACTGCTCTACAGTTCAGTCTCAGCTTATATCCAGGCTGGAATGGTTGGTTCCTCCCTCTGGGCGGAGCATCTCCCAATGGGATGGTGAGTGATGTGATAAGGCCTGATGGGCCCATTAACAGGAGATAGTCCAGGAGGGAGTTATCTGTGAGTCATGTGGCAAGGTGCTGATGGGCCCATTAACAGGAGATAATCCAGAGTGGGGGAGGCAGGGAGCACTGCCTCACCTGGTTTCAACAGTTCATGAAGATGGTGATAGAATGTACTTCAACCCAGGACGCATGACTGTGTGAAATATTTTGCTTGTACCTAAAATAACACTTCTGTTTCTACAAAACCTTTTTCAGCCCTTCCAGTCAAAAACAGGAATTGCTTTCTCAATTTAGTAGATTTTTTTCATCTAAGAAAAATTTTGAAATTAAAAACGAACTGTTTATAAACCATCGCAAGACAGTAGACAAAATATACCTAATATTCCCTGTGGGAAAAGTGTTTAAAAAGTGAAGCAAGCACTGATTTTTTACATATCTTTTTTCTTTTTGTGATAAGAAAAGAATTTTTAAATTTCTGTGTCCTCAGAAAAAGAAAGTAAATTTTCTGAAACTGCCTTGGATACTGCAAGAAATGAAATGCTTCATTGTGTGAATTTAAAGACTTGATAACAATTCATATTTTTTTAATAAAAGCAAAGAGATCTTGTGTTGCCAAGCCACGACCATCCCCAACACTCCATTTATAATTGCTGTGGTGAGCAATGAGGTGACAATCCCCATATTCTGCAAATGCCGTTTATCTTCTCACAGCCGTTAGTAGGAGAAGTCACACAAATGCACAGACGTTTCTACTCCCCTGTATATTTTACTTTTCCATCCTGTAGTACCAAAGGTCTTTTCCAGAAGATGGTGTCTATTTCCCATGTATTTGAACAATGTTTAATGCCTCCAATAAAACACAGTTCATTACATTTCATCAGATAAACAAGATAACATGAAAATTTTGCACTATATATTTGACTCTAACCCAACAAATATTTTTGTATTTCTGTCTTTGCAAAGATTTATTTTGTCCAAATTCCATTGCCCCTTGAGGTAGACATAGACAAAGGAGGAGCCTTACCTCACATTTCACCCCTTCTCTCTCCTATTCTTATCAAATTGAAATAATGATGTAATTTTCCCTGCTGGGGAGCCTTTCAAATTTGTACCTTGTACAAATTTGTACAAAAGGAAGGCAAAGGTTCATAGGAAAACCCTCTCAAGCTTTACAGAGTCAGAAATTACACTGGTGGGGTTCAGGAGATGCTGTACACTCTCACGAGTAGAGATGTCTGTGGACCAGCTCAGGTCACAAACTTGGGTCTTAATTTCAGTAAAGAGTTCACCAAACTCTTGAAACTGAGAAGATGGATTTTGGAAGTTTGGGTGCTCCATCAGCCTCATGGTTTCTTTGTCCCACTACCCAAAACTCACAGTTCAGTTTCCCCATTTTCTGTGAGGAAAACAGTGTCAAAAAAAAAAAAAAAAAAAAAAAAAAAAAAAAAAAAAAAAAAAAAAAAAAAAAAAAGGCTATTATTCATTCAGAAAATCTGAATGATCTGAATGATCACATCTAAGCTTCAGCAGTGTGATTTATAGGTTATTCTGTCTCATTGTTATGCTCTGTACTAGCCAACACTCAGGTAAGTACATGGAGCTACAGAATTATTGGCTAATTTACAAGGTTCAGAGCCTTAAGAAAAAGTAGCAACATTTCCATTGATTATTCAAACATAGTCTCTCTGAAAAAGGACAAAAATTACTTGCAAGGAATTTCTATCAATAGATGGAGCCAGAAATAGACAACATACTTCTGATTGTCTTCAGCTCACAACTGAAACCTAGTCCAGGAGAAACCATATCCTAACAAGTCTTTAGCAGTATTTTCACTTGAACAAGTTTTAATAAGCTGAGTTAGCATTTGAGATTGACACATGCAGAATGGCAGGAACATCTTTATATGACCACAGATACACACAGCTGCAGTGTGCTCAGGGATGGGCAGTGATTTGCTTTTCTGTGCTATTCTGATCCCACTGAGTATCACATTGTACAAAATGAAAACATCTGGGGTTTGCTTATGCACTCACTGTCAGCAGAGATACTGCAAAGTGACCAACCTGTTCATATTTAAGAAACTCTCTTATGAACACTGTTAATTTAATAAACAAGCATATGTTCTTTACAAGCCACAGCTGCACAAAATATTGATTTGCGGATAACAAAGTTTAAGTCTTGCTCAAAAATGCCAAACGCTTTTAACCACCTTCTTTCTGTCTAAGTACTTTACCTTGATAGCATTTGCTCTGACATATTTCAACTAATCATTGTGCCTGTACCTGAATGGAATATAAAGTAAAAATAACATTTGAGGATTTTTACAGGTATCACATGAAAAATACTGTATATTTGGTTTCAGCTAATATTTCAGAGAATTCTGAATCTATCTAATTTGTTAACACTGATATCACTGCAGTATCAATATATAAAAAAAGAATGCATTCTAAAATTACATAGAGTTTGCAGCCACGATTGACAAGGCATATCTTTCAGAGACAGACAATATCTCTATTTAAAATATACTCATAACTGTCATGATGCATGCTAGTAAATCAAGCTCACAAATCTGTGTGCTAAGATTTGAAATGCTCCCATGAATAAATTTATATTCTGTCTCCACAGTCTAGCTGCCTTAAAAAAATCAACTTCAATGAGCTGAACATTAATTCTTAGGATGAATTTGCTGAGGGGATAAAGGCTTTGGCCTATGTCTTGCTGTACTGAAACAAGTGAGTACATCCCACGCATTCATGAGCAGGGAATGAATGCGTGGAGCTGCCTATCAAGAAAAAAAAACCTGGAAAGTTTTCTTTACATGTGGCATCATTGTTCCCCAGTCCAATCCAGACAGAATGGGAGGTCTGGGAAAAAAGAATTGATGGAGATATCAAGATGTGGACTTCTGCTTCATTGCCATGTAAAGTCATGTGCAGTCAAAGTGTTTAGCAAAGTAAGTAAACTTTCACTAAGGTCAAAAGTTTCTGCATTGCATGTTCTGAGTTTGACCAGAATATGCTTTGTTTCTTTCTATTTACTTAATTCTCATTAATAAGTTACAGCCATGACTTTCTCTAGGATCATGAATATCGAGAGAAATGCTGCTTAGCAGACTATCACTGCAACAGAATCCCAAGTGCAGATTTCCTGGTAAGGGCGTGATTTTGCTAAAACCAAAGCTGGAAGTGAGTTGATTTAGTCCTGCAAGCAGAAGAAATGCTCCTCTAAGGGCTGGGGCAAGTTTGGGCATGGAACAGGCGGCCAGGAGCAGTGAAAGAGCAGAATAAGAGCTACTTATTCCTGTCAGAGCCAGAGCCCCAGGGAGCTGGCTTGGTCTGTCCCTGGCCAGTGCTCCTCTACAAGAAATAAAGCAGTGTGAAACAAGCAGAAAACCCCTGAGCCTCAGCGGGGGCAGTCTTCCTGCCTCCTCCCCACAGCCTCGCACCCACGCTTTGGAGAAACATGGAGCCACGTTTGTGATGTGACAATGGCCGAGACAACAGCTGGTCATTTGGATCCCTTTAGTTCCGAGGAAGCCCTAATGCCCCAAATAATATAGCTCTGTAGTCATTCCTGACTTCCATGTCAAGTCAGCCCAGCTTTCCTCTGGGAATAAATAATCTGTGGCAGTTCCCATCGGCAGCCAGCCAGCCTCTGTCTCAGGAAAAGTCCAATGTCTTTGAGGTTTTGTATCCTGTCAGGCACGAAGGTTAGTTACATTTTGTAGCAGCAGGGTGACAACAGTCAGCATAGTTTGGTTAATTAAAAGGATATGGCAGGAGTACTATCCAGCAGCTGATTTTTAACAGAGATGAGTTTTGTCTGCAAGGGTAAAAGAGATTATTTTGAATACATATCTGTAAATTCAGAGAATAATGCCCTGTCTGCAGCTAAATAGGCTCACTGTAGTCATAAGCAGTGGTATAAGATTTAGGAATTGATTTTGCATTTTCTTACATTAATTAAGCTTCCTGAGTTAGGTACTCTGAAGGACAGATAGAGTCTTGGCTGCCACTGCCAGAGTTCTTGGATTGTATGCAGGGAACCACATTTCCAATATGAGTTTAAACATGAAGCTGCATGACCTCAGTTTCCAGACATGAGCATACACAAGAGGTACTTGAGTTACCTGAAAAGTGTCTCCATTTGTATTTTTCAAGCCAAAACAACCTGAGCCATTAATTACCTAGGGAAATTGCATATCCTAGACCTTCAAGAGGATTGTTGGGCAAATGCCCAAGGAGTGAGGACAATGTAAAGAATTGGTTTAGGCAAAAAAGCAATAAGGAAAAATCTCTTAATGAGGCATCATCATTCACTTTAAATTCTAGAATGGTAAAGCATTTAGAAACTCAGCATCACAGCTCAGCAAGTTCCACAGTGAATCATGTCTGACAAATTTTATTTCTCCTTTACATAGCTTTACTGTACAGATCTCCATTTTCTCCACTGCATTTGCTACCTTGAATGGTTTATTTTGTGCCCAATACCTGACACTATAGAGGAGAGAACTCTGCATCATTGTCTTGCTGTGCTCTCTAGTTCAAAGGAAAATGTATTTATCTCTCGTTTTTTGGAAACATTGCATTTAATAAGTAAGCTCATTTTCCCCAAGTCACATAAGTCACATTTTCCCTATGATCATGGGAGCATAAGACTTGCTTTCTATGATCATTCATGCTCATAAAATTCAGTCAAAAAATGCTTGAAAGCAGCAAATACTAAATGAGTGGAGAAAAAGCCCTACAAACTCTCATTTACTTGCAAACAAATATTGGCAGATATGCTTTGTGCTACAACTTCCGTGATAGCATGAATACAAATTACTAGAATTGAACACATTTTAATTGAATTTTCTTTTGACCATAAATATCCCTTGCATGTTATTCTTACATGAACCTGTAAAATGAGAGTTTATGTGAGCACAAAATTCTTCAGTGTGTCTTGCAAAGCTGAAAGAAAACATTGACAAGTACAGTAATCATAGAATGGATTGGGTTGGAAGGGACCTTAAAGATCATCTAGTTCCAACTCCATTGCCATGATCAGGGACATGTTCCACTAGACCAGGTTGCTCAGTGCCCCGTTCAACCTGGCATTGAACACTGGCAGGGGTGGGGCATACACAGCTTCTCTGGGCAACTTGTGCCAGTGCCTCACCCACCTCACAATAAAGAATTTCTTCCTAATATCCTGCATAAAACTACCCTATTTGAGTTTAAAGAAATCACCCCTTGTCCTATCACCACATGCCATTACAAAAAGTCTCTCTCCAGCTCTCTTGTATGCTCCCTGTAGGCATCGAAATGTGCTGCAAGGTTTTCCAGAGCCTTCTGTCCAGGCTTAACAGCTCCTGCTCTCCTAGTCTGTCTTCACAGGAGAGGTGCTCCAGCCCTCCCATCATCTTCATGGCCTCCTCTGGACTCACTCCAGCAGGTTCACGTCCTTCCTGTGTTGGGGACCCCAGAGCTGGACACAGCACTCCAGATGGGCTATTGTGAGGGCAGAGCAGAGGGGGAGGATCACGTCCCTCACCCTGCTGGACACAGTTCTCTTGATGCAGCCCAGGATATGGTTGGCTTTCTGGGCTGCAAGCACATGTTGCAGGGTCACCTGAAGCTTAACAAACTTAAATAAAAGTTTTCAGCTCTTACATTTACTGACCATTTTAACTACTTAATCCCCATAGAGATAGAAGCTTCCCCAAGATTGTAGTCAAATTCTCATTCATTAAACTGGAAATCTTTAGGCTCCTGAACCTTGGTTTGGGGATTGAAACAATACAATATTTGACAGCAAGATACACTGCTAATTTTTAAATGTGTGTGTCAGAAATGTACTGCTGTTCTGTACTTGTTAATTCAGTTCCCACTGAGAAAACAAGAACTCTACAAATCACTGCAACAAAGAATCAATTGCTTTACTTATAAAACAGTATCACTTATTGATCCTGTCTGGCTTGAATTGATCTTATTTCCTGTTCTGTATTCATGTCTAACTGACTCCACACATTAAATATACTTATTAAAACAGAAGGCTACAGATTTTCTTTATCACTTGTTTGCATTAACTGCGCATTAGTAGATAAAGAGGAAAATATCCCCCACTCTGCATGCATCTGAGGCAACAACCAATTGTGAGCTGCTTCTGGGCTCAGTGACCTAGAAACCAGCAATAAGACTCATAAAAATCAGATGATGAAGAACATCAGGAACAGCTTCAGAAAGAGGATGATAAATCATTTGACAATTCCATAAGATTCAAGTGCTTCTGAAATAATTAAGATTTTTTTAAAAAAATTTAAAAATTAAAAACAAAGGCAATGCCTCAAAAATATTTTACAACTCTATATTTTGACTCATTTTTTGTCTCTTTGAACATTCTCAGAGACCTCATCCTGTGCACAGCAACACACTGAATGTCCCCATTTTTATTACAGAATTAGGCATTCTTCTTTCCTTAGGACAACATGAAATTGTGGTTGTTAGGATACAAAAGCTATGAAAAAATCAAGATTGTGGAACTACACAGAAAACACATAGATGTTTTGTTTCAAGACACCATAAATGGTTCACAAGGCAGGTTTCAGTCAGTGAGAGACTCAAGTATGGAAATAAGCATACTCCTATCAAAATCCCTAGAAAACAGAGAAGTCACTTTAACAGAGCAAGTGTATTGCTTCACATAAATGTGCCTTACTGTTTCACTCTGAGCGGGTCAATTGTGACGAGTGTCCAAGCATATGATTTTAGCAGTCACATAAAAGTCATGAATGCACTAGTAAAAGTTAAAATTATCCTTGAGTGGGCATAATCGAATTAGGCATTCCTGCAAATACTTAGATTGAGAAATGATTAGGAGCATATGTCGTGATGTCAATAAGCTGACAAAAATTATAACTTCCTAAGACTAGCATTCCTGGCAATTTGGAGTTGAGGTGATGAGTTGTTGTTATACGATACTATCCATAGGAAGTTTTACACCAAGATTTTATTAGGTGACAAGCAAAGAGAGAATGAGGTAAAGGCATGGTGGTGATGATGCTCATTACCAGAAGCCCCAGAACAACTCAAGATCCCACTGCACTGAATGCTGTACAAGCACAGATTATGGTGAATTAAGACATTATCACACAGGAGGTGAAACAGAGCCAAGACAGTTTTGCATCAGATCTTAGGCATGCACATTTCTTTTCACATCTGTGAATGCAAAAAACAAACAAACAAACAAACAAACAAAACTCAAACAAACAAAACCAAAACAAAAACACAAACAAAAACAAAAATCCCAACAACAACAACAAAAAAAAACAGGCAAGAAATATCCAAAGATTTGGTGCTTTCAGTTTTAGCAGCTTAACAAGCCAATTAGGTAGAATTAGGTAGGAGCAAACCTCAGGCTTCTGGCACTTTCTCAGTGTGATTCTCATTTCTCACCAGCATGCACTGCCCTCAGCATGGAAGAATTGAGTGCACTAGACCATTTTTAAAATGCCCTCTTTCCTGGTTGTTTTACTGTGTCCTTTGTTTCTCTCCTACCCATAACAAGCTCTGCACCACAGGAGGTAAGCAGATAAAGGCTAAGGCAAGGTACTGGATAAAGGCTCCAGCTGTCCCAGGAGATTTGTTTTCTTCCTCACATACCACCTCCATCTCAAGGAAGGTCTCAAGAAAAGAAACACAGCAAGTACATTTCATCATTCCCTGCCATTTTTTTAATGACTCACACTTTCATCTGCTTAATAGTTAGATTTTCTTTTTCTGGATTTTTTAAAAGTATACACTACTGTCTGTCAATAGGATGTAGTGGGAAGGCATCCCACAATTTGAAATTATGTCATCTTGCCTTGGCTACCTCAAATTTAAAATAAATAAATGCAAACAAGAAGAGATAGGTGTCAAGCACAATACCTTCTCTTCTTTATTGAAATTTTTGAATAGTAATTATTCTATGATCTGGCCTGTCTGAGACCAAGTTCCATGCAAATGGCTAAGAAGGATAGTGGAAAAGATCTCATCTGGTTTCTTACCCAGTGCAGACAATGAATAGGCCTCGGGAAAGAAACTCAATATTTCTCTGCTGATGTCTTGTCTTTGTAACTGGTAGTGACATGGATGAAAGAGGGGAAAGCAGGAGGGAGAACTGGAATGAAGGGTCTCTTCACTTCCTTTTGCAACTCCTAGCTTCTCTAACATCCCATACAGAAGTGTTTGAATTTCATGGATGGGTTTTCCATGTGTTAGTTCCATATTCACCAAAATCAGCAACATTCCACTTTTCAGAAGCAGATTGTTTCAGGTTTTTCAGCTTGTTTTGCAGACAAAAGAATCAAAACCATCTGAAAGGAGGTCAATAGGAGTTAAGTACATAATCTGTTTAGGATTTAGCAAATCCTACCCAGACTTTTTTGCATTTCTAGGCACCTAACTACTGCTGTAAACTGGACCCCGTATAAATTTCTGAATTTTCAATGCCTAAGAGAACAAAACCACTGACTTGACCAAGTTCGTTTTAACACTCCTGCCACTGTGGACTGGAGTGTCTGGTGGGCCCTTATGGGGAAGAGTCAGGGAGACAGAAAGGTTGAAGAGACCAGGTTGTTTTTAATGAAGAAGCTGAAGCACCTGCCTCATTCTGCACATGTAGGACAGCACTGGCTACAGCAGAGTATCATAATGTAAATGAAAGAAGGATTTTTTAAGACATGTTTGAAAAATAGGATATTGTTATCAGTTTTAATAATCTCACAGTGTCCTCAAGTCTTTTTTATAAGATATTGGACTTACTTGATTCATTTGAAGAAAATGAACATCTGGTCAAAACAACAGCAGTTTGCTATATAAGAATCACTAAGGCACACTGCTCACAGCTGTTAAATACAGATGGCACTTTTGTAATAGGTATGACAGCATAACAATAAGTTGTGACAGTAGCTCAAAGATATGACAGCACAAGCAGGCAAGCATTTAATCACATTACAGGACATACAGGATGACAAAAGTAGTAATTCTAGGCCAAAATGAAAACATTTCCACATTTTCTAAAAATTAAAAGCACTTGTACCAAGAATTTAGTTAATGCAGAGAGATTATTCTAGTGAAACAGCAGCACTGCCCAAGAGCATCGAGGAAATTACACAACCCTGAACTAACAACGTGTTGGGAGATTGTTGAGGATGAGAGAGCTGTTGGGATCTGCTGTTGAAGCCACTGGCAGTGCTTTCATTTGGGTGAAAAAAGATTAGCATCATGTTCCCCATTCTGTGTAATAATAGCCCAGGCTTCAAGGAGAAAGAGGAAGGCATTCATCTCACCATAACCCAAGTATGAAGGCAGATGTACACCCAGCCCTTTCTTTTCTCTTAGGACCATATTCATGCATACACTGAGCAGCCCCAAGCTGCATGAAAATGAGAGAAGGGGCCATTCCAGTAGGTAGAGGTGGAACAGAGTAAAAGAGCTGTGGTTATTCCTCTCCTGCCAGTTTTCCTGTCAAGCTTGACAGATATCTTCAGTCCTCCCACAAAAGCTCATGCTTTATCACAGCACAACAAACAAGACCTCTGTAAAGGTTTTTAGGATGGAGACTGAGCAGAGCCATAGGTCCAAGGCTTAGGTGGATGAGACACAACAGTCTGGTGAAGGCACACCCATCCAAGATCCTAGCCTGAGTGCAGCCCTAGCTCTGAGAAGCTACAGTTTATGACATGCAAGAAAAATGAGTAATTTGGTACTTTTAGATGGAAGTTACAAAATTATAATGTGCAACTCTTTTACTTAAGTGAGATTAAAATGTGTAGATTCTCTGGTGTTCCCAAACACACACAGTGGAACACGAGTCAGAAGATGAAAATATTGTTAAAATGGTTATTTCCACTGTACGCTGAAATTACCTTGAAGAGTAACTTATATTTTATTTCAACCTTTATCCCTAAAAAAAAAAAAATCAAGGTTCTCTTATTTAAAACTGTTTTTAACCTTGTATAGTACACATAAAAACTCTACTTGCTGCTTGGACACTGATAAAGTCATATAACTCAACATGTATGCGACATCTTTGAATGATGAAAGACAACCCACACTGCTGAGGTGGGTCAGACAGGAATAGCAATAAACTGGAGCAGCACCTCCATGGTATTTGACTAAGTAAACATTGCTATGTTGCTACCTTTTGCAATACATCTTTCTTTGCAATACTCTACCCAGAAAAACCATCCCAGCTCTTAGCTGGTCCCAGAATACTCTATAATTCCTCTGGTCAAACAGCAAAGATTAGGACAAATGCATTATTAACAGCCTCTAATCTGGCTCAGTTTTTTCTTTTTTTACATGGTAACATTGAAAATAGCTCTGTGACACCTTCCCTGTTACTGCTGTTATCCATCCTTAATTACTGTTCTGAAGTGAAAACAGGAGCCACAGTGGGAGCATGTGCAAATGACCGCTGCATGCCAGGGAAAACATCCTGCATCCCCACGAGCTTCACTGTTTGCCAATTAAGAGAATAGGATTCTCTCTTTGATAACATTTGTATTGGGTTTCCATGTCAAGGTTTTGGAGGAGGAGGGTACAGGAGTGGAATCTGTAAGAAGCTTCCCCTGTGTCCGTCAGAGTCAATGCCAGTCAACTCCAAGACTGACTTGCTGCTGGCCAAGGCAGAGCCCATCAGTGGCTGTGGCAGTGCTTCTGGGATAACATACTTAAGAAGGGGGAAATTTAACTCTGCACAACATCAGCAGCTGTCAGAAGAGTGAGAATATGTAAGAGAAAAAACGCTGCAAACGCCAAGATCAGAAGAAGGAAAGGAAGGTGCTCCAGATGCCAGAGCAGACACTCCCCTGAAGCCTCTGGAGGACCCCATGCCATAGCAGGTGGGTGCACCCAAAGGAGGCTGTGACCATCTGGAGAGAGGAGCCCATGCTGGAGCATGTTTGCTGGCAGGACTTGCGACACTTCAGGAGACGGACCAATGTTGGAGAAACCTGTTCCTGTAGGACAGCTCCCCATGGAAAGAAGCAGTTTGTTTAGATCTACAGCCTTCCTGTGGGAAGGACACAGGTTGGAGAAGTTCATGAAGGACTGTCTCTCATGGGAGGTTTCCCACAGTGGAACAAAAGAGTGTGAGTAGTCCTCCCTCTGAAGAGGAACAGAAGCAGAGACAGCATGTGATAAGAAGACCACAGGCCCCATTCCTATACCCCTGAACTACTGGGGGGAAGGAGGTAGAGAAATTAAGATTAAAATTAGGCCAATGAAGAAGGGAGGGATGGGAGGAAGTGTTTTGAAGCTGGGGGTTTGTTCCTTATTACTTTATTCTTGATTAGATTAGCAATAAATTAAATTAATTTCATTGAATCATAAAATGGTTTGGGTTGGAAGCAACCTTAAAAGGTCATCTATTTCCAGCTCCATGCCATGGGCAGAGATGGCACCCACTAGACCAGTTTGCTCAAAGCCCCACTCAACATGGCCTTGGACACTGCCAGTGGTGGGCATCCAAAACTTCTCCGGGTAACCTAGTCCAGGGTCTTGCCAACCTCATAATAAGGAATTTCCTTCTAATATCTGATCTACACCCACCCTTTTTCTCTTTAAAGCCATCCCCCCTTGCCCTATCAATACATGTCTTTGTAGACAGCTCTCTTGTAGGCTCTCTGTAGGTACTGGAGGTCTGCTGTTAGGTCTCCTGGAGCCCTCTCTTCTGAGGCTGAATAACCCCAATTCTCTCAGCCTGTCTTCCTTGGACGGGTGCGCCAGCCCTCTGATCATTTTTGTTGCACTCCCCTGAACCTGCTCTAACAGGTAGGTGAATATCTTTCTTACATTGAGGACCCCAGAGTTAGATACATAATTCTAGGTGGGATCTCACAAGAGTGGAGTAGAGAGGAAAAATCAACTCCTTCAGCCTTAGGTCTCTAAGTCTGTTTTGCCTGTGACAATAAACTGGCAAGCGATCTTTTCCCATCCTTACCTCAACCCACAAGCCTTTCATTATATTTTTCTCTACCCTGTCCAGCTCAGGAAGGGAAATGATAGAACATCTTGGTGGGCATCTGGTGTCCATCCTAGCAGAACAAACAACTTCTAATTTAGCCCAAACCTTTTCTGTTTATAAAGCCCTTCTCAGAGATTTGTGTTGAACTGCTGATAACCAGGGTCTGTTGGCCTAGAGGTACAAACTTCTACAGCATCTACATATCAATTTGACTTCAGGATGCAGCTGGTTATATTTTCAATGAATAGTGAAATAGTTAGCAGATGCTTATGCTTTGGATATGCCATCTCTTGCACAAAAGCACTTTTTAAATGGATAAAGGAAATTCACACCCAAATGCTGGTGAGATTTCTTCTTTTCCACATTGTCCTGGGTTGAAGTATATTCTATCACCATCTTCATGAACTGTTGAAACCAGGTGAGGCAGTGCTCCCTGCCTCCCCCACTCTGGATTATCTCCTGTTAATGGGCCCATCAGCACCTTGCCACATGACTCACAGATAACTCCCTCCTGGACTATCTCCTGTTAATGGGCCCATCAGGCCTTATCACATCACTCACCATCCCATTGGGAGATGCTCTGCCCAGAGGGAGGAACCAACCATTCCAGCCTGGATATAAGCTGAGACTGAACTGTAGAGCAGTGCTTACCTGCTGGCCTCCCAGAGGACAAGAGCTACTGCTGGATCTTCAGCGCCATTATTCCTACAGGATCATTGCTTCTTCAGAACCACTTTGCTTGGAGTGCTACCACTATAGAGTGTCACGTTGTATTCTGTCTTTGTCAGTGTTCTTGTACTACTGCATTTATTTATTTATTTTAATTTTTTTTTTCTATAAAATTATAATTCTGACTTACGATCTCCCACTGGTTTGATTTGAAACTAGTACACACATATACTGCATTTGCAGCCTAATCAAATTATTGTTCTCAGGCCATGCTTTTTCAACAGCCAGTTGATCACTGAAATAAAAAAAGAGTTACTACTCACGTGCAACATAAGGAGAGGTCCTGGTAGACTGAAAGCAGTTTATCTTCAACAAAGAGAAGAGAGGCATAAACACTTCCTTTGCTATCAACAGCTAATCAGATAAACTTTTTAGTAGCAATCTTTGAAAGGAAAGACATTAAGTTTGCCAGAAATCAAGGGCAAGCGCAGCAGCTAAATTATCTATCCACCCACGTTGTTGCATAAAATTTCTAATTTAATGTTATTAATCATTCATGTCATTGTTAACCTCTCTATAGTGTGTTTGCTTTTTCCCTATCAATATATGCATAAATCTATCTAATTAATGCTAATATAAATGTTTACTATGGGAAGGCAGAGATTGTCTACACTGAATTTCTAATTCAGCTAAACCAAGTTCCAGACATCTTTCAAAAAGAGTAAAAATCAACCATTTTAGTCCCCAAAATTTACCAAATATTTTGAGCAAACCCATTGTGGGATCTTGAACATTTCAATCACAAGGCAACCTAAGAGTTGTTTGACATCCTTGCAAAAGTTTATTCCTTTTCAGATGGATATCAGCAAATAAATTTGGTCAACAATATAAAAACTTGTAAGTGTTTAATGAATTCTTTTAATACTGAAATAGTATGAACAGGAGAGAACCTCTCTGGGAGCTGAGTTCCATATATACAGCTTCATTGAAAATAGCAGTAGAAACATATTCCATTTTCTTTTATCACTAACACTTAAAGACATTTTTGGTTTTTTATATAATATTAAAATTTTAGACCATTTAATGGCATAGGAACCCCAATTCAGGCTCTAAAAGAATGATGGAGAATTTGTGGGTTTTTATGATTTTTATCTGAAACTGTAACTTATAGGTACGTTGCTTTGGCTTGAGGCTATTTACAGATACTGCTACTTGATGATACTTCTGTACCCTGACATATGAATCCTACTTCCCCTATAAACAACCCAATGCAGCTCCCACTGTGACATTAATCCAAAAGGCAGTTCTGAACTTTCTGTAATAAAAAATTTATTATTAAAATTTTATTGAAAACTAAAACAAATAATTTATAAAGTCTCATAAGAAACATTCGTTTCTTATTTGAAAAAAGTAATTGAACTGCTGGCTTAATGGAAAGGAAAATATCTGAATTTACTCACTAAGAAGATATTCAACAAAAGTATATAAGTGTTAATTTTTAAGTCAGTGTGCTCAGCATCTGGAGCATATATCAAGGCTGCAATGAGGCTAACAGAGTCGACAATCTAATTCTTTCTGATATATTTAATTTGATTATGGATTTAAGAGGCAATAAATATGTAGTTCTCATTATCTCAGCAAAACCGTTCTTTTCAGCTAGAGAAGAAAGTAATGAAGTTCAAAGTTATTCAGTATAACAATATTATATAAACATTTTTGCCCATATAAGAGGACAGATGATTCATTATTCACTAAAATGGACATTATGATCACTTAAAAACATTTCTAGTTTTACCTGAGATGTATCTATTGCCTGGGAAAAGCACATGTATTAGCTGCCAGCATAATTAGCTCTTTTCATTGTTTTCATAAAATATATTAGTATCAAGTTCTTCTGTTGGTCTTCTAATGCTAGCATGAGTGAAAAGGCACTTTCCCCCTCTTCCCCATGTATTTGTAGAGGATTTATGACATCTGGATGTAGGGTCCCCTCCATGGGTCACAGCAGAGTCGGGCTACTGCTCCTGCCCGGCTCTGCTCTGAAACCACCACAGCATTCAGCTGCAGCATTACCCGAGTTTGGGTATAACTCCATAACTTTGGTGTTCTCAAGAGTTATATGGCCCAAATGCACAGTCTGGGCTCTGTCTGCTGTCAAAAGCAGGAGTAAGGACACAAAGGGGCAAATCCAAGCTCTGGGTGTCAAACAGCTTCTTTAGGCGATTGAGCAACACTCTTGAGGTACCTGTAAAGGACCCTGACAACCTGCACAAGGTGGAGATGCTTGTTTTGGCCTGTTAAAGCTTCCAGCAGCATTTAATCAGGCTGCTCTTCACTCCATCCCAGCTGCCAGCTCCTACCTAATAGCATCAGTGGAACAGCCAGGTCATGTACATGTAAACAGTGTTAACCTAATTCTACATAAAGTAGCACAGCATTTATGCATCTCTCTAACTTGCTGTGTGGTGGGGTTACATGCTACTCTCCAAATGAGTGCAACTGAAAGGAAATAAGGCAATGTCTTGGTATTTTATAGTCTTGAAACACATCACTACACCACTTGCAAAAATAGTAACATTCTGTCAGTTCTAGTGGTATCAGCCCTGTTAGATCATCATATGTGGCCACCCTGCAGTTCTTTCATCTAACCAAAGTTTCTCACTCTGCCAAAACCAGGATTCTGGGACAGAGAATCTGTTGTGGAGCACCTCCTATTCTACTGATATCTCAGGGTTTGCTAACCAGCTCCCATCCTGCCTGCAGACTTCAAAATATATATGTGCCAACCGGCCAGTATTCAAAGAGAGACCAATAAATGGGGTTCTATAAGTGAATAATTCTACACCAGATGTTAACTGGTATATATCCAAGGAAGGGGAGTGCAGCCCAGCTGGTTGTCTAGAAAGACATTCCCTCTGATGCTGTATCAAAACTTGCAGGATGGAGAAGATCCAGACTGAGATGCACACCTTAAGCACATGATGACCATAGGAGCAGGAATTATCCAGGCAAAGATCAATCTTTTTTCTCCTCATTTGCTATCTCCCTAAACTGCTACCATAGCAGGAACTTGGACACCTGGATTAAAAAGAAAATATGGCACATCCCAGCCTTACTCCCACATCAGAGCACCAGGACAGCAGGGTGAGCTGAGGAGGCTGTAATCCAGATTACAGTCCAGGTGCAATCCCCTGGCCACCTCTCAATCACCAGAAAATGACTACTAATATCTCAAATAAAGGAGTCACCAGTCCTATCCTCAAAATGAAAGTCACTGAGGGCAGTAGTTTGCAGTTTTGGAGCACTAACAGCAAAGCAAAGCAACTGTTTTAACTACCTTGAAGAGAATGTGGTGAATTTTACAGCCCTTTGACTGCTTAACTCAGGAACATGTGTTTTTCTGAAAGGATAGCTCTTGCTCTTGTTTCCAAGTAACATTTTGAGTGAACATCTATGAACCACACACTGTAAAAAATCATGTCCTGCCTGGTTCTACATTTATAAATGAAAATATAGTTCTTCGGGCTAATGTTCATCCTGAGGAGAAAGAGACTGCTGATTTTAAAAGATAAAATAACGTTTTTAAGGTTTTGATTTTTTTATCTGTTCTTTTCCTTTCCTCTCTACCTTCTGAGGTATCCCAGACAACTACATATGGCTCAAGCAGATTATACATTTCATCAGCACAGGTGACAGAAATGAAAAACACACCTAGAGCCTTCAGAGCTGCAGGAAAAATGAAATCAAGCTCTTTCAATAAATTTCACTTCTAGAAGACACCTCTATTAAAATTTAGAAGTGAAGCCATGAAATATTGAGGAAAAGGCAATGAAATGTGGAAGTTGTCATAAATTGAGAGACATAAAAATCTCAGAAGTACATGGTAAGAACAAAGTTCAAACCTTATTAATGCTTCTATTACAGTTTACTGCAGTCTAATCTGTAAAATATACAACTACAAACCTTCTTCTGGAAAGCTTTTGAGGGCTGTCCTGGTAAATAAGATTCTCTATAGCTATAAGATTCTCTAAGCTATATATAAAATTATTTGCATAATAACGAATATAATCTTACAAGTTTAGTCAAACCCTGGTATAGATGCAAAGATAATAAACAACACATTAGGAATTCCTTTGGCTGAATATATGGCAGCAAACAAGCATTTGAAAGTAATTGCTATTATTTTGATTCATTCAGAATGAGTCTTCCTTTTTAGTACTCCAGTGAATGATGAATACCTAATGACAGAAGTCAATGTTTCAGAAGACATAGGTGTGGATGGAAACACTTGTTATTTTGTCCAAATTCTAAGACATTACCACAAAGGACAAAAAATAAACCCAAATATATCATATTTGTAGAGCTTGTGTTCACAATTCCATCGTCACAATTTCTTCTCTCCAGGTTGCCACTAAGGCTGGTTGCATAGATACAACTCCTGCAAGACTTGTCCCTGACTGACAGTAATGCACAGAGAAACTCCAGGGGCTAAAAGAGCCTGTGGGAGCTCTACCACTCTTCTTGTCAGGTGCATGTGCTCTCCCACCAGCAATCTCATGTGACAATAAAACAGATTGATAGCAGACACTATTACCAGAATGACAGCCAACCTCTCCTTTTATAACACCTTCCATTTTCTTTTTGCACTGCATCTTTTCTTACATGATCTTACGTGATTTTCCTGATTAAAAACATGACAAGTCATTGTTCTGAATTAGCCATTGTGCTATAAAGCACAGATTTTATCATTTATGATATTTTGACTACCTGACTCCTCCCTAAAAAAGCATTTAAAATTTCTCATCTCCTGGTGACACATGCTTATGAAATGCCACTGTTTTCAGCATTTGATCACGTTTGTGAGAGACATTGTCTTGATAAGCACTGGAACCCATCAGTGGCCAAGGTTGTCGGTAAATGTCTCTCGGTATCATTATTTCTGTTTCATATGAAATTCTGTGGTAATGAGGCTTTAAACACTGGCAGCAGGGAGGTGGAATAACATAATTTGTCATTTAAAAACTGTAAAATAGGACCAGTTGTAGAGTATTTGAGGGGATATTCTCATCTCAGTGCACAGGGCTAAAGCAACTCCTGCGTTAGCACAGGGGAATGCAGAACACCCGGGGCTGAAAATGCAGCATTTGCATAATGCAGCCGTTCTCAATTGAAAGCGAAATGGCACCAGAAAGATTTTAAGGTAGAAAACAGCAACATCCTCAGTGGTGGCACTACTCTTATGTTGCAGTGATTCCAGATTGTCCTATCATCAGGACAAAGCCACAAGCTTACAGACACCTCAAAGAGCACATGGTAGTGGCCATTGAGTTGGGCTGTCAAATCCCTCAGCTCCACACCCAGTTCACTGCACTTCAGTTCTGGAGGTGTTCAGTGAGGATGAAGGGATTTTAGTTACATCACAATGGCCAGTTTCAACAACAGTAAAACTTGAGCCCATCACGAATCTGCTGGTTCCAAACTGTGAAAGTATTTGTTGCCTGTTTTCATGTTCAATAGCTTGCCAGCTGAGATGGTCAAAATAATCATTATTTGTTTAAAATCAAATTAGTAAGGGGGAGATGTCATCAAAAAGTTCTGGTTTTGATAAAAATGTCAAGACTGAAAAACAACAATTAGCGTTGGAAATTTCCCAGTCAAAACCACAGTTTCCAGTCCTACCTGGTAGAGATTACATGCATGCAGGATAAGGTTGTTTTATCATCTTCAATTACAGTTAAAAAAATAAGCTGAAAAATTTCTAATAAGCCTTAAATATGTTCCACAGTTGTCCACTCAGGAATACTTATAGTGATGAGGTTGGTAAACATTCTCTCATGGACTCCTTGATTCAAGACAGACTAAATACATTTGCAAAGCATTTTTGTAAACTGAAATGCACTTTTCTGCAGTGCTTTTTTCTTTCTTTATTATGAATAATTAGAGGAAAATTACACGTGAAACCTTCACCTAAGACTATGAAGTTAAGGAAATGTTTAATTGTGTGATGGTTTAGTTTGGACTTGCTTTATTGTGTCATTGTTTAAAGCACCATACAACTTACTATTCATTAGTATTCATGCATTGTTATCTCTTAAGCTCATGAATATTTCAGCAATACTTTCTGAATGCCTGTTATGAACGAATTCAATTGTGGGAGAAACATCTGTTCAGTTTTGGATGCCCTTGCCCAAGAAAGATATAGTCAAAATTGAAAAACTCCAAACACACACTACTATAACAGTGATTTAAGTTGCAATTACTTAGTCTAAAGAAAAAAAAATCAAATCTGAATGATAAACAGGTTGACGCCCCTCTTCTCCTCTGAGTGGACCCTCAAAACTTTGCCAAAGGCAAAAGCAGGGTAAAAGTATGAAATAAAAAAGACATGGTGCTTGAAAATAGGTCAGTGTAAGAAGGAATTGTAATGAATGAGGGGCTTAAACCTGCCAATACAGGTCCCTTTTGGAGCAAAATTCCCCTCCCACTTTTAATTTTTTAAACCTATTCATTTCCTATGCAGTAGGACCAGGTAAGATTTCTTGGAGAGCTAACATAGGTGGGCTAGCAGATCTACTGTTCTGGCTTAACAGTAAATCAGCAGAGGTGGGAGCTTTACTTTCCTTGTTTATTTGCTTGTCTCCAGAATGATTATTTGTTATAATAATTAACCAGTGCCCAGAGTCTAGGAGCATTAGTGTCTACCATTAGTAGTCAAATAGCAACAAATAGCAGCATGTTCCAGGAAAACCAGGGAAATCTCACATACTCTTTGGCTCAGTTTGGAAGAAAAAAATCACAGCTTTCTGTGAGGGTTGCAATGGAAAAATGAGATTCTGAAAGAATTTATCTGGCCTGAAAGTCACAGAACAACTCACTCAAAGTAAACTGAATCAGAAGAGAAACAGGGCAGGAAAGAAAATGTAGCATCTCAGCTAAGTGGGAGAAAAATTTGCATTTTCTATTCTTCCTTAGCTGTATGGTAATCTGTCTGTATGTGTCTGAACTCTCAGGAGTTCAGTTTCTCTCCCTATAAGATATCCTGTTTCTTGGCACTATCAGTCCAGGTCTTTTCTTCTGGGTTTGGAAATGGTTTACCCCATTTCCAAAGGAGCCTAAGAAAGAAGCCTAATGTACTGGCAAGAGAAGTACATCCCATTTCAAAGCTTGCAGATGTAGTGCCAGGGTTATTAAACTGTGTCAGACAAAGTACAACTTTGTTGAAATTCTAAGTGGGATAATCTTGTGACTTTGCAGAGATCTCTTACTGATACTGTTTTGTTTCTTCAGCATGAGAAATAGCATCATCTGTTCTGGAAAATTCACAGGGGTGGTGACTATTGGTGATATGAGGACTACTGAAAGATGTTTTCTTTAATTACCACTTTTCTTCTGAGCAAGCTGTAGAAAGCTGTCAAAATTTGCCCTAAGTTTCTAAAAAAAGATGAAGGTCTCTGTAGTGCTAATGCTATACATTATAAAATCCTAAGCTAACTCTATAAAGAGAATTTGGAACAGGCATTAGCTGCAGTATCCTTGTTTCCCAAATCAGCTACTCTGACTGATGAGCTGCTTCACCAGTTCACAGATGTGCAAGTGTCCCCACAGTGCTTTTGAGATTTCCAAGCATCCAAGCCTCTTCTGGAGGAAAGACATCTAGGCAAAAGGAAACAAAAAAAATGTAGTATTTTTGCTCATTAATCTTTTGGCCTTTCAGAGATGAAAGTTAGAGCCTCTCTAAGTCATGGTCATGACATGGACATTTGTGTCTCGACAACACCTGGAGGAGCACAGGGTAAGCCTTTGATGCATGCATCTCTTTCTGGAGTGATGCCTCACCTAATTCCCAGTCATTGCTCCCTGCGGAGACCTATTTGAAAACAGATTTTTCTCCTATTTGCTAATAAGGACAATACACTTTAAGAAGCAGATCCTACATGAATCTTTTTGTCTTTAATTGGAAAATCCTAAGGTAATCTTCTTGTCTTGTAATAGAAAGAACCAAAATATTTTTTACACCTTCTTCTCCAAAATTATTCAGGATAGAGGGTAAAAAAATCTGTACTGAATGAGAGAACCCAACAAAAATTCTATTACTCGATGGTTCCACACACAATTTTTTATGTATTGATTATGTCTTCTCTTGAAAAAAAATATTCTTTCAAGAAGATTAATAAGACACTTGCAGAATATTTTAATTTCTTAAATAGATTCTGTCAGCATCTCAGTTTATTGCAAAGAAAGATTATTTTTTTCAGATTTGGTAATTAGATTTTTTCCCTATTTTAGAATTTTCCTTTTTTGGTAATTAGAACTGCCATAATGAGAAAATGTTGATTGAATATTCTCTCCCTTCTATTTGAGGGGAGAAAATATTTAATCAAAACAAAGACAATGAGATCATTCCTTCATTTGAATTCCAGATGATGCAAGGATGATATTACCTGCTACTTGCCCAGGTGCAAAATTGGTAATAAACAGAAGAGACAATCTCTTGTACTATTACTGTCAGCATTACTGTCACTTCATGATCCATTTCAAATATGTCATTCTGAAAAATATAGTACATGGCATATTTGCTGAGGTACTTTGGAAAGTAGAACTAGGGTAATAACTTAGCAGATTTAGGAAATCCCCTGGAAATTTAATATTGAGACAATGTTTGGGCATTGCCTGACACTAGCCAATTGCAACTTGAGGTATTGTTTTTATCTAATAATGCTCCAAGCAGTTTTCAACGAGGCATTGTAAAATACCATAACTGTACAGGAGTACAGTTCAGGAGTTGGCATCTCTTTGGGTTCACAGCACCACAAAATGGTTGAGTTAGAAGGGACCCCTGGAAGTCATCTGGTCCAACCACCCTGCTCGAGCAGGGCCACCCAGAGCTGGTTACCAAGGGCTGCATCCAGACAGCTTTTGAAGATCTCCAGGGATGGAGACTTTTAACTTGTACCAGTGCTCAGTCACTCCCACTGAAAAATTGTTTCCTGATGTTCTGAGGGAAATTCCCATGTTTCCATTTGCGCCCATTGCCTGCCCCATTGTCTCTGAGCACTGCTGAGAAAAGACAGGCTCCATCCTCTTTGTACCCTTCCTTTAGGCATTTATATACATTGCAAATGTTCCCCTGAGTTCTCTCTAGGATGAACAGTCCCAGCTCTCTCAGTCTCTTCTCACAGGAGAGGTGATCCAACTGCTTAATCATCTTAGTGACACTCCACTGGGCTTTCCTTAAAAGCTCTATAATAAAACATTTTGGTTAAAAACAAGGTTTTCCACTTAAAACTCTAATTTGTGGACTTTCTTCCTTGTTTTCCTAGTCTTTGTTACCAAAGCAGACCTGTATTGGCATTCAAGAAAATCCTGTTGCCTTCCCTTCCCCTCCATTTTCATTTTTCTCCTTTTTCAGATGGTCCCTCACACCAGATCAAACGATGAAGCGCATCACGACTTGGTAAGGAAATTTTCATGTAATGCCATCACTATTTCTGTGCCAGATATTATTCCAAATGTCACAAAGCACCGAGAACAAACCCTCTAACATCCACCCAAAAGCAGTACTATGAGGATAAATGGGGAAAAAAAATCAATTTGACATGCAAATTGCCTAGGTTTTGAAGCAGAAAAGCAATTAAGAACATGAATCATGTTGTGGAAAGTAAAAACATGGGTGAAAACAGAAATACCCTGTGACTGGCTTCTGCTGAAAGCTGCAATCTCTCTGTATGTAGGAGGCCTTCGGAGTCTCCTGCCAACGATAAAGCTGCTTAAATCTGGGGGCAGATTTTTTTGCTGATCCAGCAGTCCTGATCCACTGAGCAAAAGTGATACCTTGGAGTGCACTGGTTCACAGAAGCGTCCTCGTCTCCTCCACATGGAGCCAGGGAGTGGGGGTGCCCTCCGCAGTAATCTCACCGGGTCTGGACGGTTCCCGCTGGGAACGGGAGCGTGCAGCAGAGATAACTGATGTCGTGCACTGCCATCTGCTGTGTCTCTTCTCACACTACCACACCAAACTGAAGTCTGGGAGATACGGAGCTTGAAACAAAACTACCACTGAACGTCATTCTCACTGAGCTTCAGGAAGGGATGGCATACTGGTATGGGGAACAGATACAATACACAAATGGATACAAAAGACATGTATGTCCTCTAAATGTCCCAAGTTTTGCACAGCAAAGGAGAGTGTCTATATTCTTTCTTTTTGAAAATCGGGATTTGATGTGTACCAGCACATTAATGAGTGAAGGCATAACTAGAACAATCTTCAGTGTTGTAAGATGCTTTAAGAATATTTGGATATGCTGCTTTTATCTTATCTGAAAATTTGTGTTAACCCCCAAGAGTGAGCCTCAGAAAACCTGTCAAATATATTTGCATATATTCTAGCTCAGAATCTCCCCAGGACAGGAACTTCACTCTATTTATAGATAAAAAGCTAGTTGATAATCTGAGGGAGCAGCTGTCCTTTTGAAGTGCTAAGAGTAGACCTCAAAGTGTTACATGGTAATTGCAGAGTGAGAAAAGATACAGACTCAGCAGAATGCAGGACTTTGTGAAGGAAACAAGAGTTTTGTCATGGAAACCTTGGGAATCTTTGCACCCCTACCACACTCCTGCTAACTTCAGTAGGACAAGTCATGGCATCACATTCTTCTCTCTGTAAAACAGGTATAATCCAGTGGTGCCTTAGTGCATTACATTGTAGCTCTCCTTTCTCCAAAAGAGATGTAACATTCATTTAAAACCCATTCCTGCTTTCCATCCAGATCCTGTAACCTCTCCATGCATACTACCATAGATCTATCCAAAAACATGTTTTGTAGTCACACCTGTTTTTTATCTTCTTCATGGTATTTTTCTCTAACTGAACCTTGTAATGATGTGGAAAGAAAAAAATGGAAGAATTCCTATTGAAAAAGCAAAATTTCCTTACCTACACTACCCATTCTGATTGGTTCTACCAGACTTGAATCTCATTTTTGCATCAGGGCAGTGAAGGTTAAGTGATGAAAGTTGATTCAGCATGTGTTAAGATGGAGTGATAATTTTAAAGCTATCTTATTTTCATTATTCTTTCTAATATTTCTTCATTATGTCTTGGTACCACAATGCCTGAAATCTTCTACAGTCTAAAATGATTTGCTTTTCTTACCAGGTATAACTTTATACTGGTGGGTTTGTTTCCTCAGTCAAACACCAATGACTCTGTGTGGACAATAACTGCTCCTATGATGCTGGTACTTCTTTCAGTTTGTGGGACATGGCTTTATCACATATGAACTACAAAAAAACTGCTATCCAAGAGTGTAGAATCGCCTGGCAAGACATACCAGGGGAGTTATGTGCAGCTTTTTATCAGGATGGAGCTATGTATTGTCCCACAAGGTATACCTGGAATCCATTGCAACACAGTATTGTCATGATTGTTCTGGGATTATCACATTTGCAGATATGGAAACATATTGAAAGGCTGATACAGAACTCAAAACGATCATGATAAATCAGAGGCACAGTCTAACAGAAATATAATATTCAAAAGGAGATATGCAGAATTTACTGTAGTTAGGTAAGGACTGTCAGCTGCACAGGTGCTGGATGGCAGATGACTAGTCAATTCTGAAAAAAAGGATCTGGCAGTTACTACGGATCACAAGCTGAACATGAGTCAACAGCATCATGCTACTGCAAAAAAAGAGAAACATCACACTGAGGTGAAAAAATAGAAAATTAATCTGCAGCACTGGCAGGATCATCTCTTCATCCTACACAGCAATGGCCAGACTTTAGCTGGGGAACTGCACTGAGTGATGCTCATAAAGAAAACTTCCAACTTCTGGGCAAGAGTCCCCAGGAGACTGATGACTGAATGAGGTCTGGAACATAATCTGTGAAGAGGGAAAGAGGATTTTTGACCTGTTCATCCATAGCAGAAAAGAGTCAAAAGGAACATGAGAACATTAAAACAGGTGCCCAGGGAAACTATGAAATGGCCATTTTTGAAGATTTGCAACACCTGATTGAATGAGGTGTGGCTCAGCCTGCAGCCCTAGCAACTTGAAAACCCTGTAGGATGGGAATATTTCTCCTGTGAAGACATGCTGAGAAAGTAAGGGATATTCAGCCTGGAGAAGAGAGGGTTGTGAGACCTCATAGCAACCTTCCAATACCTTAAGGGGGCTTACAAGAGAACCAGAAAGGAACACTTTATCAGCAACTGTAGTGATAAGATGAGAAGCCATGAGTTCAAACTGAAATAGGGCAAATTCAGGTTAGGTATACTTTATGGTGAGGATGCTGAACACTGGAATGGGTTGCCCAGAGAACTTGTGGATGCCCCATGCCTTGAAGTGCTCAAGGCCAGTTTGGATGGGACTGTGACAAACTGCAGCCCCATCTCATAGCAGGGGGGTTGGAACTGGATCATCTCTTATGGTGCTTCCAAACCAAACCATTCTATGATGCAATGGCATTGGGAGGAGGGGCTCCACATCTTTGGGATTATGAATGTTTGGTTTTGTTTGGTTTTGCAGGGGAGAGGTCTGTTTGGATTTGACTGCTAAAAACAGTCTCTGGTGGCAAGAACAACTCCCTTGTCACACAGAGGTATATTCAAATGGAGATTTATACCAAATTGCAGAGTGAAATCTATGCAAACACTAGCAGCAGACACCCCCCAGAGAGGAGTTTTATTGAAAGTGCTGACTGCAATGCACATTAAATACTCCCTTGTTTCTACCTCAGTTAGTAACCATTAGCAGTAAAGGAACTTCTGCCATGATCTGTAGGACATAGACCTAGAAAGAATTCACCACACTGGATTTTTCATTCCTTTCCCATTTCCCTTCACCCCTCCAAGGGTAAAATCTCTATTTTGTATTGTTTACTACTGATCATAAGCTTTATCTTTAAAGAAATCTGTTTCTTGTAGTTAGGGTATTTAATTCTATTGTGTGTGTTGCATTCCTTGTTAAAAGTCTCTTTAAGAACCCAGTGGCTGGTGTTGATTTTTTGGTTTTGTTTTTTAGAGATCATTGCAAAAATATTTCTTTGGGAGCTGAGGAATGAACATATGTAAAAAATTAAACTTTAGAAAGAAATAAACTTTAGGAAAATATCCAAGAGCAGTGGTCAGGCAGTGCTGGCATAATGCCAGGCTTGACGCTATCTCTAACTCGCTGGCAAGCTGTTTGATATAATTTCCTTACATCCATTGCAAATTTCCTTTTTATAAGGTGTAAGGTTCTATACTACAGCTCTGGGAGCTATATTAAAGGATCTTATTATAGGACAGAAACAACAAGATAGCTAGAAAGCTGGAGTGGAAGCTAAATATTTATAGGAAATCCAAAGGGATTCCACAGAGATTGCCTTTCAGTTGTTTCATGTATTATGTACATTAAAAAAACCATCTGGAATCCAAATAAGCATACCAAATAATATAACAGAATTTGGTTAAATAAGAAAAACCCCAAACATAGGGGGCAAATTCCTCCGTATAAAGATCCTGCTTGTCTTCAACAAGCCAACATCAAATACCATCCTGGCACTCACTGCCTAAATTTGTCTCTCTTACCAGACACACATATAGTTCACAGTCACCACAGAGTTGCTTAATGGGGATGGAAGGAGAAAGGCAACAAAACATTATTTTTTTTTTTCCAAATAGGATGAAGGTGTGCATTTTTCTAGGTAAAGCATAGAAAGATCTAAAAAAACCACTAAGTTCCTGCTCTAACTGTTGAATTCATTGCCTAGAGGTGGTGAGAATAAATGCAACCAACAGGTCTATCTACAACATATGGAGCAGCATTTAAGGAGGGTGGAGGTTCATGCCTCAGCCAATGCAGCCTCTAGAAAAAGCCAAGCTCTCACCTGGGTTTTAATGGAACCTGAAGGAAGCAGATTAAGTCTTTAAGGCTGTGTAACATAGTGACAGAGAAAATGAGAAACATTTATTTTGGTTAGCATAAGACAAACAACCTTCCATACACCCACAAAAAATACAGCCAGACATTGCTCTAGATTCAAAAAAAAAGCGCAGAGCAAAGTGTTTCCCTCTGGGTTGTCAGCATCCTTCTTCAGCTGTCCAGTTGTTTCATATCTGAATAAGAAAACCTCCATTTATTTATGTAGTCACACTGACACCAGGGCTTTCTACAAAATCTCTCCTCATGTTGCCTCTGCACTCCACCTGGTTCCACTTAAGCTCGTTAGTGAGGAATGATACCCCACAGGGTGGTTCCCAGCAGTGCTGGTCCTTTCCTCACAGAGCAGGGCCAGCTGCTCTCCTGCATCCTGCCATGTCAGGGCAGGCTGTTGCATGAGGTTTTGGTGCTGGATTCTGACAATAGGCAGGAACTACAGCTTACAGTTTTGCCACTGGCCTAATTTCAAACATCCTCAGCATGGACACAGTGGTCCGGCTGTTTACCTCTCTGAGCTTAAAAAGTTGCTTCCAACTTACCTAAACTTATTTGGTGATGTTGAACTGACAAAACAAACCCTGGATAACCTATTTTTCAACACTATTCATGTCTCTGTATGCTGTAAATACTATGTTGTTTACTGCAGGGAAGCTGAAATTATGGAGACACCATCAGAGAAAATGAAAGGAAACTATCAAAGTATGCATTAAAAAAAAATCCACTTGACACGTTTGCAAATAGACTTTCAAAATTTTTCAAACTTTTTGTTGCTGAAATTATGGTTGTTGATTTTTATCAGCCAGCACATGTTTATCATGAGCAATAAGATCAGACAAAATAAGGCAGTTCTTAGAAAAGAAAATTAAATGTGACCGCAAAATACACCAAGAGAGGCTGATCCTCTTTTCAGAGAGTGGTTTCTAGGAGTAAGGGCAATGACTTGTAACTGATTTTCCTTGTACGTGCTCATCACCAGAGGGAAACAGTTACCTGATGGTTGGTCTGCAATGGAAGAAGACAAAGGCAAGGCACAGATAAAGGGCACAGCTGGACAGGCACCACCCTTGCTCAAGTCAAGGCCTTAGCCTGTGAGTGAGGGTCAACAAGGTGCAAGACCAGGTACAGGCACAAGTTTAACCCAACTCAGGCAAGGACCAGCTTAAACACAGCTTCCGAAGCAGAGTGGGGGAAGCTGCGAACAAGACTTGTCTTGAATGAAGCTGGGCCACATCCCTGCAGCTGACAGGCAGGATGCACACCATGAAAACCTGATGTAACTGCTGAAACCTCTGCTGTCTTGGCACACAGGGGTAGATTTTAGTTTGGAGCATTGTGTATTGTTAGCATTGATGAAGGACGGTGAGACACAGCTCACAGGCTTCCTGGTGAAACATTCTCAACTTAAAGATATTTTTCATATGTCTGAGCTAGAATTGGTTCTTTTCCCTAGTTCCTTATGCTTCAGCAAGAAATTCAAGTGTTCTAAGATACTATAAGGAAGACTGCTCTTGTGCTTTTGACAGCTGTGAAATATGCTGTTTTCACAAATGGCTTGTCATAGCCTTTGCTCAGAAGACTTTCCAACTAAATTTTGCAAACTCATGAGTCTTTGATAAGTATCAAATTACATAAGAGCCTATCTCTAGGGAGCAGATGAGCCCTTTGATATCAGTGAGTTTATTACCTGATGCAGGATTTATCGAGTGCTTCCACAAGAGTTCTCCACCTCTCCTTACTCTCAAAGCATTTATATACCTTTTGTTATATAAAAACTGGAACATACTGCATACGAAGCATTCAGCTGCTCCACCCTAAAGAAAAATTTTTATTCTTTTAGGAATCCTTCTGGAATCCTTCTGAATCTATCCTTCATCTCCATCAAAAGCAAACAAACTTTCATAGTGACTGCTGCCCACCAGGAATCAAGTAGTTGCCTCCTTTCATATATAAACAGTCAACTTTAATCAGCCTTTAATCTGTCAGTATCTCTTTGATGAGAAAGCTACCCATTTATACTTCGTTTATCATGTTTCAGCAGAGCAGGCCAGGATCTGCTAGTTCTGTGAGCAGAAACAGACTCTCTTGAGGGTTTTGGTTTGGGGTGATTTTTAATGGCCACAAAAAGGTATAAAGCATGAATAGGTGTATAAACATGTGAGTGTGTGAGAGTTCCATAGGAGTTTTCCATATGGAAGAGAGGCATTCATCTGCATTGCATTACATTACATTGCATTATTGAGCAGATATTAGAAAGCACCACAGCCATTTTTTATTAACCCTTCATTACATTTCTTCAGGCTGCACTGGACTTTACACTTTCAGAAAACCTCAAGACACACAACAAGAAAATAGAAAAGCTTTTAAAAATGAGTTTTAGAAAATGGATACATTGCCTATTCTCATGATTTTCCAGTTCATGCTTCTACTTTGCTTTTGGGGACCTTAACATTTTGGGAAAGGGTCCCCACAAGCAATTTTAGTTGCCTCAAGACAGATGTTATATTAGATAGCTAAGTTAACATTCTTATTTAAAAGATTAAGTGAAAATTTTCTACTAGTTTTTGATCCATCTCAGTTTTTGTACATTCATAGCTAAAAAAGCCTGATCTAATTGAACTCATTGTAATCGGTGCAAAGCTCACATGATTGTCACATATGTAATAACAAACCAGAGGGATCAGAAAGTGACACAGAAGATTAAGAAAAGCAAATCTGCTGGAAGTTTATTAAACAAACCAAAAAGCTAAAAATAACCCACAACTGTTTTTCTCTTCCATTTTTCGATGGTCCACAGCTTCCACAAGAGCAAAATGAAGATTTCCATGTAAGTACTGTTTTAGGCGACTTTTGAATTTTTGGAAATACATTAAGTGCTCCTCATGCTTTTAGCTTGGTTTTGACAGAGTCACTGATGAGTCTTCCTTGAATTGCCACTTTTGTTTTGCTCTTGAATCAAATGCTGCAGAACTCAGTGATCCTGTCTTTCTCTGTCTTTCACTACACAGAGCAGTACCAGGCTGGGTAAACTGCAACAACCACCACATTGTTTCTTAAGCTGCTGAGAGGTACCACTTTGGTGCCTGTGCCTGATTAACTATAGACTTGGAATCAACAGAGGAGAAAAATCTCATAAAACAGTGTGATGAATTTTGCTGGCATATCTGATCTGGCTCCAGTAGCAGGATGCAGACAGACTCTACAGGTCATTTCCACAGGTTGGTGGGAGGCAGCTCCCTTCCCTCTGAACACAGAGCATACCAGCATCAATGACAGAGATGATCAATAAGGCTCACACCCTAAAAAATACCTGGGTGCCTGATGAGAGGAACTCACCTGAATCAATTTACATGCAGGCCTTAGGATGAGATGACTCACTGCACTTCAACAAGATAAATCTCACTTGGTACACCTGAAAACTTGCACTCATTCCCTTGAGGTACCCTGAGAGCTGGTGGAGGATCCCAAGGATCCTGAACCATCCCAAGCCAGAACACCATTGTTTGACATGCAATTGACACATCACAAACACCTTCTCCTATTTCTCTCACTGCCAGACTAAACTTGACAAAGGAATGTTAGAAGTGGAATCATCTCTAACCATACCATCCCTGGCTATCAGAAGCATCCACCTTCCCTCTCCCTAGCAGCGAAGCCCTTCAAAACAAAGGCTCAGTCACAGCCAACTCAAAAAGCCATCTTTTAAGTTGCAGGAATCATCAAAATCTCCTATTTCCAGAGGTCATCTCTCTGTGTTAGCTGTCACAGGGTCCAGTTCAGAGGGAGAGTCACCATTCTGGTGACTTCCTTGCAGGGATATTTGACAACCCATCTCAGTGCACTTTCTCTGCCAGCCCCAAAAGCTGTCAGAGCTTCACCTCGGGGAGGTGAACGATGGCAACACTGGCATGCTCAGGCTGCACAGGAAGAACTCACTTTCAGGCACACATGGCCTCATGCCTGGATGCCCTTGCAGCAGCATATCAATCTCACCCCCAGTGTCACAAAGCCCCTGCTCTTCTAATCTAAATGTTCACATCCTTACTCCCAAGAGTAAAAAAGCACTTATGCCCGGGATTCAGCAGTTAAAATCTCAGGCCATTTCTCATCTGATTGTTAATGCTGTAGCCAGCAAGATCCCTTCTTTTCCTCAAGCCCCCTACCCAGCCACCAGCTCAGTAGGCACAGCTTGCCCCTCCTTTTCCCCCAGATAGGCAGGATCAGGCCTCAAGGCCCAGCCTCCCACCCCAAGCTCAGCCCTGGCATCCCCTGTCCCTGCTCAGGCAGCCCTGGCCCAGCCTCCTCCCTGTGTCTATGGCACTGCACAGCTACAGCCCAAACACCCTGCTGGAACCCAGGTCTATCCACATGCTGTGCTAGTGGCCTGTATCACTATCTAACCCATCAGCACCTGCTAGTGCTTGCCACTCATTTTCAGGCATCATTTCACATTAATTACTACTCTCTTATTTCATTAACAGCAGTAAAACACTTTGATAGAAGTCACTTCACACCGTGTCTCCATTTAAGTTCACCACTGGGACTCCTGAGATGAACAGCTCAGAGTTTGCAGCAATGGGTCAGCTGAGAGCTGTAGACCTACAGATAGTCACATATTAATTCTGCATTATGGAAAATGGTAAAAAAGCTCTGACATTTACTACTACATCTAAGAAAAAATGTAAACTAATGGAAAGCCAAAGGAAACACAGATGGGTTCTGTTTAATATGATACCATATTGCAATTTAAACAGGTCTTGTGCTGCGCTGTCTGACATGCTTCACTTGGAAATGAAAACTTCTGGATTCCTCTCATTTCCTCTCCCTTAAGCTAATGGCAACAAACATTTGAAGCAATTGCTCCCCCTAAGCTTCGCTCTCTCTTAAATTGCAGACAATTTACAATGAAGGTCAGAGCTATGGAAGGCTGTTTCCACGTAGATGTTCAATCTGGCACCCTGTTGAAGCTAACAAATCAACAACATTTTGTAAAATTTATTTTATTAATTTATTTATCTATATTTCTTTTTTTTCCTGAGAAAAAAAGGCTAAGTCCCTGCAGATTCTTTACAAAAGGACTAAACCCTTGCTAAAGTCATTCTAAGCTGTGTGAAAAAGAACAGAACAAACTTTCTAATAGATATTTTGGAACTGGTGGAAATACAAGAACACTTGTCGTGTCTGGAGATCTATATTTCTGTGCTTTGTGCAAACTGTGCATGTTATTTCTCCTGCTCTTTGGCAGGATGCACAAGGCAGATTAAAATCCTAATGATGTTTTAGTTGTCCATATCTAAGAATTCATAGCTACACTTAGGTACTGCATAACCATCAAAATACTGAAACAGCCTTCTCAAAACAATCCCTACTCAACACCTTCCTTTAAATTTTTTTCCTGGCGGGTACATGCTTGGCTCTCACTGGTGCTGCTGTGTTTTGTACTTGAGACACAGAATGGTTTTCAGCATTGGTGACCCCTCTTCTGTTTCCTGGGATCAACCTGCAGGGCACTTCCAGAGCAGTCACTTCAGGCATGCCCACGTCACTGAGCAGGTGCTGTGGGCCACTATTTCCCCTGAGCACTGCTGCTGACGCAGCACTGACACATGTCGAGCACAGCTCTAATGACTCTTCTTCAGAAGGGATTTTGATTAACAACTCTGGCTCTTCATGGTATTTTTCACACAGCTCGTTATCTGCCAGGTGTCTCATCGCCAGCCAGCCACCTGCACAATAGGCTAACACTGACATCGATTGTCCAGATTTGCTGATAGCTGCAGCACTGAGACATGCACTGAGTCGGCAGAGCTGACTCTAGGTAAGAGGCCACTTTCTAACAAATTGTATTATGACTCCAAGAATATCTCTCTGAAAGGCAGGAATCATGCTTGTGAATTTGTGTAAGATTTGCAGGAAAATTGAGATGCTGGTATATCCAGACATTTATAAAAGGTCATTAAGAATTTCCATTAGTGAGGAAGTAATTTGATTATAAAAGTTCGAGGGCATTTTATCAGAGGCAGATAAGGAAGGGATATTTAATATCAGATTAAAATGAGACCATTTTGCACCACATGGGTGACATTTGACTGCACTCCTAAAGCAGTGTTTTGGGCAGTTCACCTGATAAGAATGTCCACAAACCATAATTCACTGAAAAAAACTCTGCTTTGCTAAAAGAAAGGAATTCCATCCAAAAATTAGAATTATATGACCAGCTCCTCACAATAAGGAAAAGATAGTCCAACATGGAGCAAAAAATATTGTAAAAATGGCACATTCAGAAAATATTTGAGGCAGAGAAGGGAAGGGTTACAATGGATTACATATGATAAATCAGAACAAACTGAATGACCTGGTCCTTCACTAAATGAAAAAAAAAAAAGCTGGTAGCAGATGGTTTTAGCAAGGGCAATTAAATTAGTACCTTATTTTTTTCTTCAATCTTTCTGCTTCTATCTTCATTAAGAAAGTAAACTGGGCTCAGGTGGCTGACACAATTAACATCGATGATAAAGAGGTAACAGTTCAGGCTGGAACAAAGACGAGCTGGAGATTACTTACCTATGATACAGAAACACTTAGTCGCACTTCCACCATCCCTAACAAACTCAGAGACCTGAATGAACTAATCTTTACACCTTTCAAAATTCGTGGTGAAAAAGAGAAGTACCAGAACAATGCAAAAGCCCATTATAGTACCCACATTTGAGAATGAAGAAAGGACACAAAGAAAGATATTGTAGAATGGCTGGCCTAAGTGTCATGCAAGGATAAATACTGGAAAATAAAAACAAGATTTTTGAGACAATAGGGAGATATTCGTCAGGCTGATATAAATTCTTTCAACACCAAACTCTGAAAAATAACAGAACATGAATTCTCAATATGAAACTGGCAAAAGTATTGGATCTTATTCTTGTGATCCCTTTGTGTAAAGGGAGCAGTGGATAACTCATTGAAACCACAAGATTTCATTTCCCATCATGAAATCATGAAACGAAATCTCAAAATCAGGGAATTAAGTGAAATGAACAGACTGGACATGACATATGCTGAAATGAAATGCAATTGAAACAAATAAAGAAAATTTGAAAATGGAGTGCATACAATTAATTGCAATGGGATGACAGTGAAAAGGACTGAAGCATGCCAAAACAAGACTCACTGAAATCTTGAAATCTGGGAAAGAATTGAAACAAACAGGCAGGAGAAGACATATAATGAAAGAAATGCAATTAAAAGAAAATTCAAAATTCAAAAACTGAATACCATTAAATGGAATGGGATGACATGATATGGACTGAAACTTGCTGAAATGATATCCATTGAAATCAGAAGATTTAATTTCCTTTCATGAAATGAATATTCATTAAAGAATAAATCTCTAAATCAGGTAATGAAGTGAAACATACACAGGGAAGAGGAATTATAATTAAATTAAATACAAACAAAAATTTAAAAAAATTCTGAACCAGAGTGTAAACTATTCAATGAAATGGAATGCCCCCAAGTCACATACAGAGTGCTCAGCCTTTGTCAGCCTTAGTTGGCTTTGGATTAATAAACTGAATGTACAGGGTGTCAAAGCTTAGCACCAGTCTTCATTGAACCTAAGAGAGATATATAATCTAAGAGTCATAAAGACACCAAACACGGTGGACAGAGCTTGTAGGTTTGGGAGGTCCATGTTTTATTCCTAGTTCAGACTTCTCTGTGTGCAGACAAGAAATAAGACACAGAGAAAGAAAGTAGCAAATTCTGAACCGTATTAGTGATTTCCACAGTTTTAATTAGTGTTAATAAGTTAATTATGAATGCATTACAGTGAAATTATGCCATTTGCATTAGGAATTATGTAATTTTAGTTCTATGACTGATGTAAAACAGCCAGACTCGAAGTTTTCCATGTGGAAGGGCAATTGTTTTCCACAATTCTTACTGGTTATCTCTATTAGCTATGTGATCATTTACCCTGGAGTGCTAGCAGTACAGCATGGTGAAAAGGATTATTTTGCTAAATTCAAATTCCAGTTAGAAACTGTGAGTGGTTTTATTCCCTTTCCATCCCTTTTCAGAACAATCTTATGTCTTGGTCCTTCCTACAGCTGGAACATGTCTATATGTCAGCAGTGTGAGTTTGGCTTTATAAATTTTCTTCTTCAGGCCCACTGCTTTCCCAAAGCATCCTGGTACTTCTGACAATAGACATGACAGTCAAGGAAAAGACCGTGTTTCATTGCACCATAGAAAATAAATTAAACATGCTGTTAATTTTTTGTTTATAGGTATTTTAATAAGCAACTGTATTTGTAGACCACTGTGTCCTTTCTTCAGAGTTTGAGGAGGGGGAACATAACCTAATCCAGTATACAGGGCAATGCAGACAGAGCCTTTGCTCTGAACTAGAATGGAAGAAGCACACAAATAAGAAAGCTTATTTTCAGCAGGTTTTCCAGTCTGCACAAACTAACAACTTCTCTAATGGCTCTTTCAAGCATGATGTTGGACCCATTGCTTTATCTCTTTATAAGGCTGTTAAGATCCATACTAAATTCTAGCAAAGGGTTTCCACAAAGTCCCCCATGTAAAGTGATTTATTTTCATATTAATACTGTTATATCAACACAGCCAAAAGAGAAGGGTACATGTGAGACTTTATATGTGAGCTTGTGTGCAGCCCCATAACCTTGAACCAAGGAGAAGACGTGGTGACAGTGACGCCTCAGCTGAGCATTGTTCTGTCTGTCCCCTCATTCATCCCTTTTGTGAAACAAATAAAATGCTTTAACCTGTCTCAAATTGCTTTTTCACACAGCTGAGAGGACGCTGTGGAAGCATTGCTAATAATATGGTTTGCCTGAAAGTGCCTGAACAGATGATATATCATTTGGGGTTGTCTCAGATGAGCTAGTATCCAAGACGATTCATTAAATTGCAGTGAGAGAGAGAAATGCATTAACCCTTCGACACACTTCAGTAAACCTTCCTCTACAAGATTTTTATTTAAAAACAGGGAAGCAGATGTAAGGGTGAGAGATCAGGTGGTGGGGCAGGAGTTTGGGAATAAATGGGATACAAGCAAAAAACTCTGGAGGATTAATTCTGACCTGGGAAAGAACTACTGAAATCCAGTTGTAATAAGGAGAGTACCACTAAGTAGATAAAGGCACAAATTGGGAGTTAATAAAAATATTAAGAATAGTCATGCTACAAAAGTCTCACATGACACAGAAAGAGAGAAAAAAATGTTTTTCTAACTTAACCATCCATGTTCTCCTTGTCCAGAGCTGCCCATCTCCTCTTTCAATGAGAATCTGTAGGTACAGATTCAGTAACACTGACAGAAAGATCAACTCAGCAGGGAAAAAAATGGTATTCCATTATTCACCTGGTTGGGTTACTCACCAGATCAGAAAACAGGAGAGAAATTTAATTTTTTTTAATCCATGTAACAAATTAAACAAATAAAAAATCCATAAATATTTGGTAGCTGTCAATTGAAATTCTTCATAGTTACAGAAGCAGTTTAAGGGATTTAAAGAAGCTGAAATGCAAAGAAATTCTTGACAGGTCCATATTTGGGGGTTTTAAATAAAAATTCAACCCTCAATAGCATAGAAATTAAAACATGCCAGATGTTACAGGGATTTGACATAGTTCAACAAGGGTAAAATTACAAGTTTGTTAACTACAGCAGCTGGTATTGAAGGATTTGCAATTTTTTTTATGTAACATAAAGCTGGTGCATGTAAGCACACAAAGGACATGGAAAAATGTTGTGAAAGACCAACAAAACGAGAAGTCGTTAAAAAAAGTTGGAAGAATGAGAAGTGTAAGGGGGGGGGGGGGGTGTAATAAATTAAACGAACAGCAGAGGTCCTTGTTAAACAGCCTGCAGCCATACAAAGATGAAGAAATGCAATAAAGGATCATTTATTTAGTTTGCCAGAAAGGATTTTTAAGAGCTTTTCTGAACTACAAAATCTTTTCAAATTATGTCACTTGTAATTAAATCCATCTCCTTTGAACTGAATAGAGTACGGGCCCTGTAGAGCTGTCCCCAGCTCACACATCTCCACAGCAGAGGTCCTGCACTGAGTTTGAGCTGGAACTTGGGGAAGGACTGCTCTCCAAACAGACTTGTGAGCTCATCTTGAAACCTATTGAGAAAACATTTACATCGGTGATTAATTTATATTTGAGCAATTTTATTAATTAACAGGATGGATATACAGAAGTTACATCTTTAGATTTCACAACTGTTTCTCTAAAATAACACCAAAAACTCCTCATGACACCAATTGGTCTCTCTTTTTCCCTTGAGTACTTGACAAAAGGGGTCTGTAGAGTGGTTTTGTTCCAGAGTAGGCAGAGTTTTTCAATTAATAGCTTTTAGGAACAGCAGGCCTTACTGAGGCATACTACTGTGCAGATGGTGGCATTCAAAATGCAGTTTAAATTAAATGTAAAGGCAAAAAAGAAGAGCATGGATTTGTTGATACTACATAAACTAGATTGTATTCCATCTGTCTGCATTGCATGTATATGCAGATAGATCACTTTTTAATGGAAAATTATATATAGATAAATACATTCCTGGCATAAAAGCTTCTAAGGGTAGCAAAGCACAGCAAATGCAAGAACATAACTTAGTAGAAGTGTGTAACAAAACTATGTCAGCAGGCTGGAAACCCAGACTGCTACCAGCCGAAGCTTCAAGTACTGCAGCCTGCATTTCACTTTATGGCATTCCCAAACCATCATTATTCGAGGTTGAAATTTTACACACTTTAGGATTTATGCCCTCCAGCTTTTACCAGTCCAAGAGGAGAAATAAATAATACTAAGTTCTGGTAAATTTTGGCAATATTTTCTTCAAAATCTGGAAGTTTAGAGCACACATGTCATAGATGGTAATGGTAGTACAGCTTGTCTGTTAGTAATTGTTTTTCCTACCCAGTGAAAATCTGGCTGAATTCAGTCAAGTTACAGACCCTTCAAAAGTACAGTTTGTGCATGTTCAATAGAAGCCATGTTTAGCTTTACAGCTGAAGAATCTGAAGACCACACAGTGAGTAATAAAACTGCACTATTGAGCTGCTCTAGGGTTGGTCCAGGAACCTCATCAGAGAGGCAGATTCTTATATATTTTCATTGGTGATCCTGCTGGGTCTACGTAGAGCAGAAGAAAATGCTTAACTCCATGATGCAAAGAGAGATTGGTACTGTCCATGTGTGACCAGCCACTCAGAATCACAGACATTTCCATCTCAACCTCTGTAGCTGTTTCACATTTACAGAGCTGGTTCATCTACCCAAATTGTTACAAAAACACAGTTACTAACACTGAAAAACCCAGATTCTTGAGTAATGAGTGTTACAGAAAGCCCTGGAGAAATAAAATGCTTAATAAATCGACAGCATGCATTTCAGTGGTGTAGGATTGTGTGATGGGGCTTCTATTATGGTGGTGCTCTTGAAGGGCTAAGTAGGTGCAGAGCTGCATAGTGCTGAGTTTTGTGGGTGAGGTTCCCCCCTCCCAGCTAGACGTATCTGTATGACAGTTTATAAACTGGTCATCATCCTGATTCCCTAAGAAAATACTGTACCAGACCATTCAGGCAAATTTATGCCTACTCAGGAAATTATGCAGACCCAGTCCTGAAAAGTACAGTTTCACATATGAATTTGCCCCACCATGTTTTCAGGCACAGGTTCTATGATAAGGCACTTCTGAATCACAGGCAATATTTATACCAAACTTAGCAGCAGCTTTTAATAGTCAAATAAGCTCAGGAAACCACCTTCAGCAAAGATGTTTTTGTGTACCAGAGTATGAAATAGTTACAAATCAGTTTAGCTTTCTTTTTGTTTTATATCAAGTTGAACAGAGAGAGAAGAGACATATTAAGAGTTGGAGTGACATTACACAGCTTTTAGAAAAAGTGTCAGTGACATCCTCAACAGTCTCATTTACCATGCCTAAGTCTGCAGAATGGTTTACATTCACCCACAGTGTGTGCTTTCCAGCACAGGAGTTAAAATGAACTGTCTATCTGAGACACCAGCCTCATTGATTACACAGTTAAATGAGGTTTGATTCAGCACATCTCCAGTATAACTGCATCTCTCATAAGCAAAAATATGTAATGATATTCCATCTTTCCACTCAGTTTACATAAGCTAAGCACTGCCATTTTTTTCAGTCACTTTTATTTTCTGTTTCCAAAAATCTGTTACTCTGCTTTTATATTAAAACCTCACTTAGAAGGTTTGTCAGTTTTCAGAGTCCTCCCCTGACAATATGCAAACACAGAATTACCACATGAGAGAACTGCTGGTGAATTTATCCAGGAACACTTCAAACAGAATGTAGAGCAAATACCTGAAAACAATCACCCAGCTGTCAGTGTTTTTATATGACCAAACAATCCACTGATTTTCTAGCCAGAAGCTAAAGAACAGTGAGTGAAGTGATGACCTTTCCTCTACATGCCATTTCTTTAGCAGTGACTTACCACCCCTATACCAATGCATGCTCTGCCAACGAAACACAGTGATTTATGGCTGCTACATTTAAATCTTGGAAACTTGCCACATATGTTAGGAAATTACAAAGGAAATTACAAACAGTTTCCCATATACATTAGTGTCTGTTCTCCCAAGTAGTTTGGGATTCTTGAGTTTAAAGAAAGCTGAAAAAATCCCAATTTTTTCCATATACTAAGGTTGTGCAAAAAAATTTCATTTGCAAGAAATAGCTTTTCTTTTGGATTTCAACACTGGCTAGCAGAGGTAGACACATTTCTACACGATACCATTTTCTGTACCCTTATTTATTACTGAATGTTAAACATCACTAGCACCTCCCTCACTTAATGTGGTGTCACTTTTCCTGTTTCCAGGGTGACTGCTGGAGTTTTCCCACAGCTGGACCAAGCGGAGGTGATGCATGCACCCTTCCGGGAATTGAATTGCATCCTCCAAAACATTCGTTGCTCTTTGTTCCATATGTACGGCATCCTCCAGCCAGGGCTCTCTCCTGTAGCTATGTAACTGCCTCACAAATCAAGACATGAAGGTCTTCTTCATTCAAGACTCTATTTGTTGCCAAGGAGAATCCCACACAAAGGCAGAGAATTTAACTCAGCTTGTTTTGGTTTTGTTTTTTCTTTTTAAGCAGTTGTACTGCCACAGACATCAACAGCAAGAGCTGGATCTGAATTTCTCCTTACTGCATCATTTTCATCCTTAAAAAATAATCATCTGATGCATGAGTTCAACAAGAACAGAATTTGATTGCACCAGAGGAATGATGGGAGACCATAATGTTTAACTAAATCCCAGATAATTAAGGGGGGAAGCTTTATTTTATCAAATGGCACCTCTCTCTTTCAAGTAACTATGCACTTATTGGTATGGCTGCTTTTTCTGAACTTAATTAAATCAACAAGATCCCATATAAGCTTGCACAGCTGTATTGCCTTCCTGCAGTTTCAAATATTTTTATAATCTTGGGTGGAGCGTGGGACACCAGGTGCTTCAGCAACTAACTCTGAAAACAGATGATTTTTTTAAAACTATGTTATACTCCCAAAGTGGAAATAAACATCTCTGCATTCCCATGACTAAAGAATCTTCTTTTATTCTTTACCAAGCAGCAATCAGAATACAGATGATTAACAAAACAAAACAAAATGCACTGCAGGGTAGGATAAGGAATTTGTAATGTTTCCTGGAAATAAAGAAGATAACATTTCTTCCTTTCTTTTCCCTATGTGAATAAAAAGAATGCTGAAATAAAAATTTTTATCAGCATCTTGTCCCTCGATTTTAAGTGACACAGGCCTTTTAAAGCAAGTAAATAGGCTATCGTTTTAAGTAGATCTCTCTTTCAAGTACTCAGTATTTTGGGAAGGGAGAAGAGGAGAAACAAGTGAAAGACTGGGGAAATGTTAAATTATTTTCAAGTTGTTCAAACCTAAAAGTTAATCACATATACACAGATGGGTTGTAAAACCAGATAATACAGTGGCAAAGCACATCTAGAACTTTTTTTCACTTCTTGTGATTTTCTCAACAATCTAACACTAAATATAAATGAGTAGCAAAAAAATGAATGAAAAGAACTGCTAGGTACCAAATAGCTTTCTGCACAGTGTGTGGTAAAATGGGATTACTGTGATGATTGAAGAGCAGATGAAACCTTCGATAACTACAACAAATCTCTGTTGTGAGTTAATGCCTGTTTGCTACAGGTTTGATCCCATCTCAGTCAGGTCTGTGACCATGCTGCCAGGGACTCCCACAGTGCAACATCCAGACCTTGTGCCTTAGAATGCACTTTCTGAGTAATTTTTAGCAAACCAAATATGCCTAAAGCTCAGCTACCAAAAACTGCTCCTACAGTATTGTTCTGGGACAGCAACAGAAAATAATATCACAGCAAAATAAAATAATTTCATAATTTCTTTTCATATAATTCTTGTCATCCATCTTTGACATTTTCTGTCTCAATGTCAAGCGAGATCTGTCATTACAAGAACACTCACCATTGCAATCAGAAGCAGGCTGCAGGTGAAAAAGGAGGCATTTCCTGCCCATGGGGGAGCAGGAGAATGGACTGTTCCTGCAGGTTGGATTTGCTGCTCAGCAGCCTGTGCTGGCTCCATGGCTTTGCTCCCACATGCCGCAGAGACCCAGACCATTGGTACCAGTTATGGCTGTGCACCCCCAGGCCAGCCTTAGAGGGTTTTATAGTCTCATTGGAAGAAGACACCAGTCACTGGTGATTCCAAGTTCTGCAGTTGCCATCAGCCCTCAGCCTTCCTCCACCTCCAAATACCCACAGAAAAATTAATACTAAAGCCCTGCCAAAACCAAATCCTCAGACTGCTGCCATCAAAGCCAAGCAGTGCAAACTGCTGAGGGAAGCAACACTCTACATGTTTAGCTGCCAAAATTCAAGCGTGTAATAACTAGGATTGGGAATGTAGTCTCCTTTTTCTGCCTCTTCTCAGAACTGGGCATCTCAGAAGAGCAACCCCAAGCACTTACCTACCCCTGGCTGAAGAAGCTGCCTACCCAAGGACTGTAGTTTGCATTCTACTGTCTCATTGTAGGTGAACAAAGAGTCAAGGGGAAGGAGAAGATATGGCCACATAAAAACCCCACAGCAGATTTCCTTTCCCCCTGGGACCCCAAAGTTATACACTGACAGGGATTTCTCCTTTTGGCTTCATGCATTGTCCCTTTCCTTCTGTATAATAATGCAGAGCATCAGATGTACAGCTCAGCTCTGGAATGTCATGCACCAAAATGCCACACGTCAGAAATGCCACAGCATGGATATAGGACTTTACCACTTGTGCTGCCCTTCACTTCCCCCTCCCTCAGCATGAGCAGAAGATTGCACCTCCTGCAAGGAAGAGGCTTTGAGGTAATGGCTATTTGTATTAACAACCAAAAAAACCAACTTGTGAGACTTTGCTTTGGCTCATATCAGGTTTTCCTCAATGTGTTTCCTTGTTGCAGAAGGTCAGCTGCTGTCACTAAGAAATAAGCTATACCACATTTTCAGCTCCAGGTTGTGGCCTCAGAACAACCACTGTAATTACTTTGGCTGTGATCTCCTATTCATCAGTTCTGCCATTCTAGTCATATGGCAAGCACATCTTTCTATCCCTGTGTTCAGAAGCAGTGTCCACAAATAGTTTTATATCCCAAAAACTTGAAACTATTTAATTTTATCTCAGTTTATATTTACTTAAGCTTGCTTCACTCATTCACTTTTTATCTTTATATTGCTTTATTGGGGTTTTTTAATTATTTTAAATTAAAAAATGTTTGTTTCCCATAATTTTTTCAGCATCACAGCAGACCATGATGGAATATTTCCTAGCTGCCACAGGATACGATTTATAAGACATGGGACTATTAAATTTTCACCTGCCTAGGCATTTAGATTACACCTTTACTAGAATTAACTCCCACTACTGCTCTTTTGCCAGGTCCTCTGGACACTGATAGAACAGTAATACCTTGCTTTAACCACAGGAAAGCAAAATTTGGGGAAGAAAAAGGCAATCATTCAAACAGCACCAGGAGGCTTATGTCAGCTCTAAACCAGAGGTAAAACAGTTGACAGAATGAGGAATGTTTACTTTAGAAATCTACTTGGATCTCTCCTGGATCTGTTAACTTCTAGTTCTTTGCTAAGGCTGCTGGACAGCTGCCATCAGTATTTGACTCTTTCTTCAGTATTTACAGATGTATACATAAAAGTCAGAGGATGATGCTTTCAGAGATGTTTCTAAGTCCATTGCTTTTGTATTTACGAGACTGGGACATTTTGCAAACACGTTTCCTTGTACAAAATACAATTATGTTATACGAGAACTGCTAGCTATGAAAAACTTGGTGTGAGTGAAAAGCAGCTGGTTTTCATTAACAAGCTCGATAAACATTCCAGCTAAACCTAGCACATATGATCTCTACAGGTCACAGCAGTTATCAGTGCTCTTTTTCATTTACAGAAATAATATTTGCTCTGGTCTACCCATAATGTAATGGGTAGGTTGGGAAATTAAATCCTCAGAAAAAAAAGCAACTAAGCTGCTGCTCTCAAAACTGAATCTCTTGTGTGTTTTAGAACTTAAAAAAAAGGAAGAATATAATATTTGTATTCATTTGTATCAACTTGTAATGAATAGCTGTCTCACCTTAAGCAGAAGGTATTATCTCAGAGATGGGACATGAAGATACACAAGCTACACTGAAACAACCCTTTAAGACAGCAAAGTCAAACGTGAGACACCTGAATTTGGCACATTTCTGCATATCAATTAGGAGACTGCTTCTAATTACAGAAATGGATAACAAGCTTGTCTGTACTCGTCCAGTACACTAGAGGATGGTGTTCATTTAATGAGCATCCCACTGATAATTTGTTTTCTCCTCATTATTCACTATCTGGGCCTCAGACTCATGTACAGCATGTTGTTCAGTTGTTCATTTTCCCGATGGGTTTTTCCACAGGCTTGGCACAGCATCTGAGTGATTCATAAGCGGCGTCCTTACATGTTGTGAGAACGTGGCTGTATTTTACAAACAGGAATCTGAAACAGAGAGATATCCACAGGAAAAGTGCCCACTGATTTTGCAACACTTGTGATTGGAAAGTAGTTGCATGAATAAATTCTTAAGGAAGAAAGAGCCTAAGAATAAGGAGGCATCGAATGTCCCTGGCTGGTGGCAGCAGGCCTTTGGAACAGGGCACTGGGGAAGCAAATAATTGAGACAAGTTAAAAATTTGACCAGAAAAACACAAAGAAAAAAAAATCCATTGAGGATTATATGATGTAAAGATGACAACATTAGCTCAGAAGACTGTTCAGCACTAATTTTTGGAGTCAAGAAAAATACCACAGAGAAGTATTATTATGTGACACTCTTGTTCCTGTATACTTTCTAGCAAGCCTGGTCTTGGCCGCTTCCAGAGACAGGATGCAGGGAGAGAGAGATTATTTGTCCTGGTCTGGCACAGCCACTCCTATCTCTGCTGTTAAACAAAACCTGGCTGAACAACAGTTCTGAGTTTGGCCTATGACTCCACATGGCTCCATAGAGCTTTATCAGCAATTAGGATGTTTTTAGTATACCCAGTAGTAATATGTTTGGCAGAAGGTGGATGGTATATTTTAAAGTGTTAATGGAATTCAAAGAGGCAACCAAATATTTCTGCTTGACAAGGTCTTGACCTAAATGATGCAGATGATTAGCAGACTTTAGATTTCGCAGCTCAGTTTCCTCAGTGACACCTATGCTCTTGAAAATATTGGCTTTGGCTTCCTACAAAGTCCCATAAAAAAGCAGTTTTTGATCACATAACTGGACAGTGAAACAGGAAAAGACATACATTAAATCATTGGACTTTTCATGCACCTCACACGCCTATTCAGTACTCCTAATAACATAAAATTAATGGACTTAACATATACAGCTTCTTTTAGGCATGCCATGTTTATCTCAGATTTTTCCTGTCAGAAGTCACTAGATTTTTTTGATTGTTGGGTTTTTTTTCTTCCCTGGTATGCGGCAAAGATTTGACATCTAACTATCATCATGAATCACACAAAGACTGAGAATCCATCACCACATACTGGCAGAGTGATCTGTTGCCATTTTCTTGGAATGTCAATGTGTCACCTTATGTTTAGGGAAAGATGATATTGATGTCCTATCTATTTTTTCACTCTAAAGTATATTTACTTAGGAAAGGTATTTTTGCCTCTCTTTGTCATACATTCTTAGAGCTTTTGAAAAGCAAGAACATCAGCAAAATTTTCTACATGTAGTTCTCTACTCCCTGCAGATCTGTAAATATAACGCAATGAAAGCCTGACCTGAAGGGATTTTCTAATGAGTCAAAGCTGTTTCTTTCATTGCTGAGAAACATCACTGTCAAAAACAAGTTGATGGAAAGATTTGCTTTGAAAAATGTTAGTCAGAAAATATTTATAAGACTCAGAATGTAATTTTAGGTCTGAGACATCTCCATCCCAGAATTATACTCTCCTGGGAGTGAGGAAAAGACAGAGAGAAAGGAGGTACAGGAAGGGTCCCATAGCCTGGGTTAGACCTTAGATGTGATACTGCCTGTGAACCCTTCTCTCCATATAGCAGCTCCATATTGTAGAAATCATTAAATAACCATGAGGCTGAGGAGTCGAACAGACTTTACAGCTTGATTGTCCCGACTTGGAGAACCCATAGCAAGTCCTAGTTCTTTATCACAAAGGGAAAGCTAGAACAAGGTCCTAAATCTGGCATTAGGTGTCCCAGATGAGTGTCCTGACCCACAAATTGTTGTTTCCTTGGGTTGATCTGGGTAAGGCAGAGAGGTTTTGTGGAAAGAGGCTTGGAAGAGTTGATTTCTTCTAACTTTTGAAAACCTCTGGACTGTATCTGTTTCAATTTTCCTCTGACAGACAAAAGTTCAGAAACCACAGTAAGTCCTGCAAGAATAGAGAAGTATCCCCATTCTGCCAAATTTCCTCTTCTCTCCAGGAGTTGAGCAGGACCTGGCAGCTCCATGCAGGTTTTTACCTACAGAAACATCTTCTTGCTTGGAGTTCGAATGCATGAGTACACACACTCCTTCATTGTCAGATTTTGAAATAACACATAACCCAGCTCCGTGTCTTCCATAGGATTTTCACCTGAAAGGACTGACTGAGACATGCCTTTCTGCACCAGTAGGAAGTCTCACCTTCTCATGCATGTTACAGCCAACAACTGTTTCATGTAAGGGGCTTTGGGACAAAGGCAAGAAGCCAGGTCTCTTCAGCTGGGAACACCATCCCCTAAGGACTCATCCATACCAGTAAAGCACATAGGGCATGAACCCAGCCTCTGTAGCATGATCATTGATTTTATTAATTTATTATTGTGGTTCATGGGCCAATTTTGGCTTTTTTGACATGGTTTGGAGAATAGCACAAGATTCTTATTTCAACTGGGGGTTATGCAATCTTCTTATTTAAAGAGAAAAGATAAGTCCGTGAATACAAATTCTTTATTGCTCAACTCTACTGTTTTGATTTTTTTGCTAGATATAAACCTTGACCTGTGTGATTTGAGGTGGGGACAACAGCTCACCTACTGGCACTAAACTCTCTGCACCATCTCATAATTAAGGCATTCTCCTGCAAAATGGGACTTTCAGATATGAATCCAATCAGGAACAGGAAAGCTTGGATCCGCTGTAAAGATAAATTCTTTTACCAGGGAGCCTAGGCACATACAGATAGTGGCTTCATTTCAAATGTCCTGCAGGCACAACGTTTGCATTGGATTGTGCCCTGTTGAGCCTGAATGCAAAGGGATATGACAAGTGCTGTTTCCCAGAGCAGACAGCATGGGATTAGTGCACACAGAGTTGGCACAAAGACAAGTCCAAGCACACAAATCCCCAGGGACTCATCTGTACTGGTAAAGCAAACAGGGCATGGACTCAGCCTCTGGAGCTGGATCATTCATTCTCATTATTAATATAATTATATAGCTATAATGGTTACTGGTCCAATATAAATATGCTAATGCCCCACTTTTACTGTCTAGGACAGTGAATATTTATTGCTGCTAGAGCCTAATGCTGCACATTATGACCAGACACCATCAGGCAACCATTTAATTTTCTGCTCACACTAGAAACCAGAATCGATTCCTAAAATGGAGTGTGTTGCAGCTCTGCTTATGAGTCCTGTAGTCATTCTTCCTCATCTTATCATGGCACTTGAACATAGATTTAATATCCCATTACTTTTGAAATATAGCATTAATAAACTCTGAAGAGCCAACTGAGGGCATAATTCCCCCACCTTCAATGCTTTCATACACATGTTGGAGAAAAGCTTTCTTTATGTTGGTACAATAATCCACTTCACAATTACCAACTGCACAGCAGGCTTGCCTAATTGAAGAGATAATGTCAGTGGAATAGTTTCCTGCTGTAAAATATTGTAAACAGAACTGTGTAGAGAAAATAGTAATTTTGACCTTTTTTTAGGGGCAATGTTTTATTTGAGTAACTGTCGTTGTACTAAAGTATTGACATAAAGAAAACAAAGAGCAGATGATGCTTGTTTCTTTTACAAATTAACAATTTACTGAAATGATGAATCTCTAAAAAATACAATCAAATCATGTCTCATGGTGTCCCTATCTCTCAAATATTTCATGTGAAGCAATAAAAATTCAGCAAAATAAGACCTTGATCCTGCAGAGCTTAAATATATATCTTTATCTTACTTCTTTATTTTCAATAGTGCTATTGAAATCAATAGCCATTAAGCTGAGTCCAGGCAAAAGATTTTTCAGGGTTAAGAATAAAGTACAATTTAAGGTAGTGAGCAGTACCAGTCTGATTCTGAAAGAACAAATGTCATAATTTTTAATAAAGCTCCAGGAAATTGCCTCCCTGACACTTTTGGAAGTTATTTTGACCATCTTCTCCTTAATTTCTGAGTCATGTCAAGCTTGTATAAACACACTGTAATGCCATCACTTTATGAAATTTTGTCTTCCTGTGAAAGGTTCATGTAATACTATTTTTGCGTTACTCACTGCATTTCAAAAATAAATCAAGTTAATTCTGCACCACAGAGGTGTGGATGTAAGCATCTGAGGCAACTTAGTGTTGGCAATTGTGTAAAAACACATTTATTTTATTGTTCACTAATTTTCCTTCTGCCATCTGTTTCCCCATCTATAAATTTCTCTTTCTTTGTCCAGCAACCTCAGTTGCAGATTCTCTGGGCCAGGAAGCTACAGACACTTGCCTCACAGGAAAGACACCACTTAATGGTACACAAGCTTAAATTTAAAAGGTGATCTCTGCCTTTGTCCCTCGTTAGAATTGTACCCCACCAGTGGCAGAGACTTCTGCTTTATGCAAAATAAGTGCATGTAATGCAGCAGAGGACAGGAACTTACCTCTGAGTGGGTGGTGCTCTGAATGAAGAAGTTGTTGCTGTTCAGAAGAGAGGAGGACTAGATGTCACCCAGATACCTCACATCAAGAGGAACAGTGGAAGGAAATATTGACTTAAATGTAATTCTCTCTTGATGTTCTGCACCTGTTACAGACACTACACTACTAGGACTGTACTTACAATCATATTTAAATTTCCTTAAAAAAAAGACCAGGTCAAACAGTGGAGAAGGCATAGCAGTTATTCCAGTCAATCTAACATTTGTGGTAAGGTAGCCCAACATTCAGACAGCCTTCATTGCTCTAAAGACTGACCCATGCTCAAATTTTTGTATATCAGAACCCCAAGGTCTTTCACTGCTAATCTGCTTTCCAGACAATAAGCTCCAATCCCATCTCCTTGCAGCTCCCTGAGGAGCTCAGCATTGCTTGATGCTGCTGGAGGTTTGAGTGAGACTTTGGGAGCAGGATCGAGCTGAAAGATGTGTTTCCTTTCTCCCTGCCCCATGAACAATATCACAGGAGAAGTGGGAAAAATGTCTCATTCTGTACTACTTCACATGGAAAGGTGGAAGTCCACGGGAAGAAGACCTTAGAGGTCATCAGCCCATACAGGAGGGACCTGCTTCCCAGAATCCTGAGATGCTGGCAGTGGGATCTGACTACACCCATATGAAGAAGCTGACACTTTTCAGCGTTAATACCTCCAGACATTTTTAGAAGCTGAGCATGGCAATAGACTGTTTTGTTGCACATATGTGCACATGTGACTGTCTGGTTTAAGGGAACAATATCAAACAAAACGAGAACAGACTAAGTTATTATCAATACACTTCTAGAAAGATGAGCATATTTTTTGCAATACATTGGAAAATAGAAAAATGTCATCACCTTGTAGAGGACTAATAACTTTCTCTGATACTTCCTCTGGGGACTCAAGTTGTCACCTGGCCATCTGTACAAGCTTGGGAATAAACAGGAAAATCCAGTGTGTGGGCCTGTGGACTTGCTGCTTGCATGTGTACTAGCCATGCTAAACACAAGAGGGAAATAAAATTGAGAAAGATTTTTTTGAGTTATCAGTTCTGCTGGGAAAGGACCCTGCTATCCCCAAGGTAAGAGACATACAGCTTTCCCAGCCTAAGGCATAATTCATTTCAATCTGCTTATACTTGCAACTAATAAAAGAAATATTACTGCAGTAAGAAGGACAAAAGACACAACTGATATAACTCATCTGAAGCCACACAAAACTAGAAAGGACAAAAACAGTACAATCTCATGCACTAACAATATCACCATCTTTCCTCTCAAATCCTTCTACTTATCTTTCACCAAGTTTCCTCTTCTCTGTTTCATAACTTTTGTTTCTCAGGCAAAGTAGTTTTACATGCTGATAGAAAAGTCAAGGAGATGATACCTTTTTTTTCCTCGCTAACATCCTTTGATCTTTTTCTCCAGAAATAATAAAAGTGAAAATCTCCTCTCATATCTGCCTCCAAACCTGGACAAGGTGAACTCAAACTGCAACTCATAATGTTCACAGCTTAATGCAGATCTTATTTCCATTCCTCTTTTCCTGTCTAAAATCAATCTCTTTTGACTTCTGTGCAATTTGAATTATCATCACTAACCAATTACTGCAAATTTTAAAGTTGAAAGGCACACAAAATGATTCACGATATTCATTTCATTGAAGCTTTGATATTGTCTGATCCATTGAGCACTCACTTTCCTCAACAGAATGTTAATACATAAAGTCCCCAAAGCTTCTTTCTAAACTTTGTAACAAAATAAACAATGAAGGGGGGGAAGTCTGAAGGACAAAATCAGCTATAGTATCTCTTAGAGCTTTTCTCTCTAAGTATTGAGTTCCCCTTGCAGATCAGCAGACCAGAAATGCCGACCAATTATGACAATAACACCACCAGCTCAGAATCAACTGCTCTAACTGCTTCAGAATGCTCATATACAGAGTAAGGGCTATTCCTCAGTAGTATCAATGTACTCTAGCTTAGTTTGTACTTTCCAAAGAGTTTCCAAAGTAATAAATAAATTGCTAAAAAACAATGTACTGAATTTCCTTTCAAGTACTGAATAGAGAGTTTCTGAGACATTCAAGAACAGAACCTATTAGGTTCCACATCCGTGCATACACACCCCTCGGTGTCAGAGATGTCTAAGATCTGGCTGCCACACAGCCAGGACTGAGCCCTTGGTGCTGTGGCCGAAGTCCTCTCAGGCTGTCTGGTGTGGTGGCAGGGTCAGCTTGTCTGCACACACTCAGCAGTAATGAAGGGAAGGTATCCTGGTGACCTTTCACAGAGGTGTGTTTGTCACTGGGACAGAGCAGGGTGTTTCAGAGGCTGCTGCACAGTGCTGTGACCCAAGCAGCAGCAGCATCCTTGGCCAGTCAGTCACCCTGGCTGTGGCACTACCAAATGACCTTTGCAGCACAAACACCTCACATGAGCACAGCACCTTGGGCAGCACCCAGCAGCTACCTGCAAGCACCCCTGCAAGGCCAGTACAATCTTTGAGTACTATCATATATTTCTTGGTAGTCAAAACACAAGCAAAAACACAAAGTGGAAGGTTTCAGATTGGAAAATGTTTGCCCTTTGACTAGGAGCACATCACATCCACAAAAGGAATGTACCCTTTGCCTGTCCGGGTGTGACCTCTGCCCATCCCCTTCATGGCTCTTCCCCACGCCCTGCAGAGGCAGGCAGCCCTTCCTCTGGGAGCAGAAAGGCATCTTCGTGCTGCAGTCTGCCTGTTGTGTGGAACTAGTGAAGTCTCTATGCACATAATCTTGGGCGTCTGAATACCTGCCAAATGAGTTTACTACTAACACAGAAAGAGAAAGGAAGAACCTGCATAAAGTCTTCTCACCTAAAAAAGGGACACATTCATTTGTGAGAATACCTTTGGGGGAACAGGGAAAGTGCAGATGCTCAGAGTGCATCCTTGTACATTCCTCTAATTGAGAAAATGTTACAGAGGCAGCAGTGTGCTGGTTAAGAAAGTGATTCAGCCTCCAAATATTTCATGGCCAAGCAGGAAGTAGTCTTTAGCCAAGAAAACTGAGGGGAGAGCACTTTATACAGACTTCATTTGTGACAGGAGCTTTTTCCAAAAGTGGTGCTGTGCTGCTTCTGCTTCCAAATAAAACATTTTATATATATATATATATATATATATATATATATATATACACAGCCCAGTTTTGTATTTTAGGGAGACTCAGTACACAAAATCAGGGGAACTTGTATGTTAAAGGTAATCAATAGCCATGGGGTCATTCTGGATTAAGTCTAAAATGGATGTGATTTCCATTTTAAGAGTAAACACAAAATATCCTATACCAAACTCCTGATGTTGCTAGCGCTTTTTTACTGTCAGCATTAGACAAAGCAATGGCATCTGCATTACACAAGGAAATACATTTGTGAGTCCATGCTACTTTTGTATGTGTGAGAGCTTCTTTCCTTCCCTTCCTCTTTACCTCAGGAATGAAACAAAGTATTCTAGCAAATATTTAATGAAAAGATGTCTACAGTCAGGTCCAAAGATTCCAAAGTTGGCTTCTTACATGGCAAAACAACCCCCTTTTCTATCCTTTTTCAGGATATATAAACGAACATATTAGAGAATACTGTAAGTTTATATTGGTTTTTCTCTCCTTCAGAATGCAAAGTAAATAATTAAGAAAATAGTTGTCAACACTTTCCTCATTTTGCTCTTCTTACTTCAGACCATTTAAAAGAAGGATCTTGTAAAGGATATTAAGAGACATTTGACAAGGAGAGACAAGAAAGAGGCAAACCACACTACGTACCTAAAAGTCATTTTGGAATTGCATCTTCTTGGAGGTCAAAAATGTTTACATTACCTAGAAGGCAATCACTCACAGATTATTTTAATGTGCTGGTATCTATGTCTTTCCCATGATTCAGGGTGTGTGATGGAATTATTTTTGTTTGAGAGATGTAGGAAAGATGTTTCCAGTCAGTTACTGCTGCTCATTACTGCTGAAAAGTACTCCAGCTCCAGTGACTGCAGTGAACTCTCATATCCCAGGATCCCATATACATTTGATGATGGCCATTGAGGGGGAGACCTTCACTAAACGGTGGAAAATTCCAGTTTTTTGTCTTACCTACTTTCTCTGAATTCCTCAGGAACCAGAGAGAAGTAGCAGGAAAAAGCTAACAATGAAGCTGTCACTACACTTGAAAACACATTCCAATTCCAATTCCAAGCCATGACATGATCCCTCTTAAAAAACTTTGGCGATTGCTTCAAAGGTCATCATACAAGGATAATTTTGGCCCTGAAAGAGCTATTGTGCTTCCAGACATGTGAAGTCTCTTTCTGGACCAAATTAAACTCTTAGCATTTTTATGTGTTGACATTTTCCTCTTCTTCTTCTTCCTCCTCCTCATTTCCACTTCTTACTTTTGCAAGAGAATTAAGTTGCAATACTGCTGAAAGGAAATGAATGGATGGGGGGGAGGGTGCAAAAGATGTAATCCCAGTTCTCCATGATTCTGTACAAGAAAAACTGCTGCCAAACACTAGGTTTTTAGAAGAGCATGTTTGTGTCGGCACAGTCTCTGGAGTGGATTAATACAGGGTGAACACCAACAATACACTCTGCTAAATACAGCCAGTGTTTAAAACCATCTTTTTCTTTTCTTTCTGTTGTTTTTCTTTCTAATAGAATCAATCACATTTGCTGAGGCTCAGTTGTGCTCTGGCTTTCGGTCTTGACTGCCAAACTGCTCTGAATCTTCCTCTTTTATTCCACGTTGAAGCTTTGACCTTTGCAAATTTTTCCCAGATTAAGTGCTGAGAAACATTACTCATATTCAAATTTGCATAGTTGTGTTGAAAAGGTTGTTTTTCCTCTGCCCAAACAATCAATGCTGTGTCAGACTAATAGCCTGACCTTGACAATGCTCTATCAGAGAAAAGGATCAGCTGCAATATCTGAGCTTTGTCAGACAGTAGATATTGTCTGTTGATTTGTAATCTCCTTAACCATTTTTGAATCTTCCAGTGATTTTTTTCAAATAAATGTAAAAATACAGGAGTGCAAATTCTGGGCTTAATCATCTGTATTGTATCCCAGTAAATCAACTGGCAAAATCTTTCATTCAGACAGACAATTCTTTTAGCAGATAAGGAGAAACATTCATTAAACTAAATTTATTAAGATCTATTAAGTTCAAATGAGTATTTCCCAAAGCATTCCTTTCCTTCTAAACAGCAATTGTGTTCTTGGACTACATGTAGCAGTGATCAACATGTATATATTTAAAGTCTTCTGATTTGATTCTATCCCCTTTTCTTTTTTTTTTTTTTAATCCACATTTTGTTTCTGCATTTGTGAGCCCCTTTAATACAGATATATTTGTATATACAACTATGTGGCCACTGTAAGTGCAGAAAGAGTAAATTCTGGTCTTCTGCTTTATGTTGTAAGAAAAAAAATTTTGCAGACAAATCCCAGTTCAAGAAAATCAAAAAAACACTATGGATTCTAGAAGGGTCAGGACATCATTTTCTCTGTTCATTTGGCAGAGATATTAAAAACACAGGACCTGGTTAAAAGATTGCAGTCTTACTATGTTTTCTAACATTTTACTTTCATTTCCTTACTGACATGGTGTTTTCCATTATGTCAGTTCAGCTATTTGGTTTGCTGAGTCAAAGTGTGTCTTTATGAGGCCAGACAAACGCTGCAATTGGGAAAAAGACAAGCAAGTTATCCAATAAAGAAATTGATGAATCTTGGCCAATGTTTCTGAATGATCCCTTCAACTAGAAGCCAGGGATCAGGTAAGGTTTAGGATACCCTGCTCCTGAAATATAGCTTTTTTTTCCTAGGCTACTCATTAAACTTGCACTAGCAGTAGTGCTTGCTGATCTCTTAGCAACCAAGTTCAGGGAACAACACAGACTGACAACAATTTGTTGTGCTTTGCAGCGTTCATCTTCTTTCCTCTTCATCTTCCTGAACCAGCTCATTGCAGCATCAGAAAAAGGCCAGTGCTAACACATGGACTTAGATCAGCATAAACTCTCAGGAGTTTGAAAATAAGACTTAAAGGTGGTTAGGTAGAAGAGTGAGAGCAGCACAGTAAAAATCTGACTAAAGGGACATTTGATGACTGCATTCAGTGTATTCTGCTTATCACATTCATCATGTTGAACAGTTCTATTGGACTAAAACACCATGAAGCCATGAAGCGCCATTGTCAGCAGACCTATGTTTGTTCAGAAACTACTCATGAAATGACTTTCCAGAGCAACTTCCTTTTGTCTTCAACAGTTTAGGGCTTTTTATTATCTCCTATAATTCTATAAAAGAGGAACAGTTCTGTAAATCATTTTTTAAGAGGTTCTAAGGAAACCTATGGAAAGATTCCTCTTTTCTTTCATGATACGATTTTCTATTCCTGATAGCACTATTAAAACTGCAGTGCAAATTTGTAATGAAAGTTTAAAACCCAATTGATTGTATTTTGCTTACTTTTTTCTCTGCTGTTGAGAACAATAACTTTAGGTTACCACAAGCAAACCCAGGCTAGCCTAAATTCACCATTAATCAGCGACACGTGGGCAACAAGACAGAGGCTCCAGAGCTGAACTTCCAGTGCTAATGAACAAGTCCAAAAACTGTGAAATCTAGCCTAAAGCAAGTAGCCTCAAAATGTAACCCCAAAAAATTGGACATCTCATGCCAGATAATGGAGGTCAAAACTTCCTGCTCTTAAAATCTTTATTTAAACTTTCTGGTTTGCTGAATCAAAGAAAGCTAACTAAGGGAGCATCTTAGAACAAAATAACTTCCTCAGATCAAAGCAGTCACATGGTGATCCAGGAGAGGGTGTGAACCACTGGCATAATAAGAAGGGAAAAGGATCAAAAAGGAGAGGATATCTTGTATGATGAACAATGTTAAAATCAACTGCTCTAAGTGAGGACTTATGCTGGAGTGTCTCATGGAAACTGGCAAACAAAAGACTCTTAGATATCTTGATTTGATCCACAGGAAAATCTGCTCTGTCCCAGCAAGCTCTGAGAAATCATAGTGTGAGGCCCAGAGCAATTATTTTTGCATTTCTGCAAACACAATAAAAAAAGGGGGAAGTTTCCTTTGTTAAATTTGATGCCTGTATGAACAATCCAGTCTTTCATGCAAATCATAGGATTTTCATGAAAACACAGAATCCATTTCCAAAGTAGCCAAGTGTGATATTGGCTGCTATGAATACAATAACAGCAGCCGTGAATACTCCTGTCACACCAGTAAAATTTAAGAAACCACTGTATTGTCTGGTTCAAGCACGTGCAAATCCTGAAAATATCATGAGGGATTGTCACAGAAACAGAAAGCAATCTAAAGCTCTACCTGTTCTTGTTAACTAAAAAACCACAGAGTATAGGAAATAGAAGTTTAAAGACAGCTTTTTGCACCTGCAAGTAAGAGAAAAACCTAAATGTAATGAAGAAAACTTTTCTGGCAGCTAGAAGTAATTTCTCAGCTGTGGAAACTAGTGATAGTCACTAAACAGTGTTGGTTTCCATGAAAATGGAAACATTTCATGGGACAACAATGGGAATGGCATCAAAGTGCCAGTGGGTTTACTGTCGTCTCCATATCAGGCATTTTGACAAGTGTATCAGATTAGTCATAAGCAAAAATATGTATTGTTTTGTATTCTGCAACTTTGTCGGGAGTCAGCAGAATGGTGCTGGCTACACAATCCTCATCTGAACTTCCCATCAATTATGAGGATAATGGCTGATGTTATGGAGACACAGCATGTGTGATGGAATGATCCCAGACTGAATCAGGAGGACTAGGACACATTTACCGGTGTTTCTTTTAAATTAAGTATAGAACCTGAAAATCTGGCTGTACCTCGTGATGTAGAATTGAATCAGTGGTGAAGTCATTTGATTCTGTGTGGGTGACTCTTCTGCTCCTGACTGCTTCCACACCAAGGATGGTAGCTTGACTGGATTGCTCCGTTCACACAGCACATGGCAAAGAGCTCTGTGGGGAGCAGAGGGAGAGCACTGAAACTGGAATGCAAGTGGCATCCATCCACAATCATCATAGGTTAAAGGCTGTTATTCCAGCTGGCCTGATACCCCGCAGTTACAGACTGGTTTACACTATAGACCCAGTACAGACAAGGATGACCCATTCATTAGGGTTATTAAACACTTGCAGCTCTGAAACCAGGTCTTGTTGCATCCTTCATCTTGAAGAGAAAAAAGTGTTGTCAGCCCAGCCCAGGAGAATCACCAGAGCTCAGTGCAAAGCTTAGAGAAATCCAAATATTTTCAAAGGTATCTAAACAGTTCAGTGTTTCTCAAAATATCAGGCATCTAGCTGTGAGACCTTCCCAGCTGTCTTAAACTTCCAATGCATAATTGAGGAGACATCAAAAAGGCAGTTTTCCCCAAAAAAAAATAGCTTCATCAGTGTGTAGCAGATTTGCCTTTAAAACTCACCACATCACATTTGTGATCATCCTGGTTTAAGTTAATAACTTTCTGCTATTTAGAAAAATCCACCAAGTAAAGCATCTGATTCTTGTGAAAGGCAAATGACTTTTCCTGTTACATGTAAAGTCTGCCTAAGAGAGCAGAGGGGGCTCAGCTGCCCCTGGTCATGCACACAGCCTGTGTACCTAAGGGCAGTTCCCTAGCAGCACTGATCTGCTCAGAGGTTTACACAATGCCTGCCCGTTCAGATCCCCAATAGCTTAAAAAAAGTGGACAAAGCAACATGGATTTCCTCACAGCTCTGGAAGCAAGTCTCTAAAACTGAAGAGACTTGCTTAATCTTGGAGCTGCCTGACTGCATAGCTAATAGCTTGGCAATTAGGGAGCTACCAAGATTCGTTTGTACGTGTGGGTAAGCAACTAAATCAGCCAATTTTCAACATGCATGCACACTGCTCTGTCTATTGGCTCCATCGTGGCTGGCTGCTGTCATAGCAAAACACTCTGTGCCAGCTGAGAGGTGCCGGTGTCTCCTAAACTCTTTTTCATTCTGCTTTACCAGAAAACTCAGCATGGTTGATTTGTGTCATGGCACCGAGTCACTACAGACAGAGCGTGACCCACACATCCAAAAGAAACTTTCTGTGGTGCTGGGTCTCTCTCAGAACAGCCCACATCCCAAAGCTGCTGTTCTTTTTTCCTCAGATCCGGACAGATCTGGGTAGCACTTACGCAATTCATTAGCCATCAGAGCTTGCTATGGAGCCAGTTAGCAGCTGAAATGTGTAGCTGTTGCTGTCAGCATTTCCTGGCAGTGGGACAGGGGACAGCTGCTCAGCCAGCTCTGTTGCTAACAGACAAGTTGCGTGAGCCGGTATTGTGCCTCCTGTCAAAGAGAATTGTTTTGTTATTCTACTGAAGCTGTCAGCTGGCCAGGGTGAAAACAACAATAAAACACAAAAAAGTTTTTTTAAAAATCTGAAAAACAGTGTTTACTGTATGTGTAACTAACTTTCATCACCCTTGCTTTTAAGAGAAAATATGAAATTCCTGCAAAACTGTGTGACAATTTTGGGGTTTTTTATTATAGGTCTTAATTTCAAACAAATACCTTCAGCTTATTATGCAAATTAAAACTGGTTTTGATTGCAGTGAAATCAACAGTACAGTTATGTACACTTGTGGTTGACACTTAAATGAAAAGGACAAATGGGAAGTATAATAACATTTTTTTTTAAATCTAATTAACTGCCTTAGTTCATTGCCTTTCTCATGCAGAGAGCTTCTATTATTCTGATGCCTTTGATTAAGCTGTTTCAGAAAAACTCAGAGAGCTCCAGGTGTCCATCATAATCGATGAGCTCAGCTAATTGCATCATACTAGCCAGTGCCCTTCATCAAATAGTCAAGACTGTCATGAGCATTCATTTAGTGCCTCGACTAATGACTCGACATTAACAAACTAAGATGTCAGGAGTACAGGTGGTGGAATGTGATCAATATTTATTCCTCCTCCTTGCTTACTGGGCCATTCAGGGGAAGTAATTTTAGCATCCAAACCCAATAATCTAAAAAAACCCACCTTCACAGGTCCCTCCCACTTAAAGAAAAAAAAAAAAATTCAGGACTAGAGAAACCAAAGATTTGAAAATATCCTCAAGAGATCATACTGACAGGTAATAGGTGTGATACAACAATCAAGACATATAAGTCTGGGTCTGCTTTGCTGAACTGATAGTGTTATAGGGAAATATTTCCTTTTCCTATCACAGTAGAAAAGTTTTTGACTGAATTTTAACCTTGCTATGCAAGGCATCTAAAGCTGATTTTCAATCACTGATGGCACAGAGCAATCTTAAAACTGGTGTAGTACTTAAAAAGGGAATGACTGAGCACACAGAGCTGGCTGGTGTTGGGATGCCCTCCTATGGGACACGCCGGGTTGGAAAAGAATGTTCTTGCAAGTTCACTATCTCTCTGCTACATCTAGCACAAAGGAACATGTCGGGCAGTCCAGAGATTTGAGAAGGCTTTAAAACCTACCAAACTCGCTAGTAAACAAGCTACACCAAGAACTTTGTTGCCCTAGTTAAACTGTTGGTGATATCAGTATTGCTTCATTTCTCTGTTAGATCACATTTCTGCTGTCAGCTGCAGGCAACATACTCCTTTTTGGCCACCATCATATCCTTGGAGTGCAGAGGATACACTTGAAGGGATCTGAGACAATTTCTTCTTTGTGCTGACCCAGGAGGATCCATGGGAAGTATTTTGGCAGTGAGCCGGAATATGCACTTCTGTGTGATTTCATATCCAAGGCTGAGTTAAGTACAGTTCGATCTGGGAGAGTTGTTAGCCAGTTTTCCAGGATCTGGGCTTTTGGGTGGGGGCTTTTTTTCAGTTTTGGAAAGCTGTTTTATTTGCACTTCTAAAGGGGTTGTAAAGTTCAGTGTGGATTTTTATACAACTCATTTTCTTTTGCCAATGTTCCATTATTATGATCAAACAACCGATGAGGAAGGGTGGGGAAGCTTCCCAGGAGGGAGAATGAATTTAAAAAATAAAATAAAAGTAGCAATATGCAGCTTGAATTAGAGAAACAATTTGGGAGAGAAAGGGAAATGTCTAAAGACTTCAGACAGAGAGGAAAGAGGCCAGTTTAGGTCAAAGCATAATGCATGGGGAAACGCTGCACTGTGGAGGAGTGCACTATGTCAGTTAATCAGAGTATGAGTACACAAACAAGTTAAGAATATCTGCTTAGAATTAAAGTAGGTAGGGTTTTTTTGCTTTAATCTTCTTTGATCTTGTCGTTGTTAGAGTAAACCCTTCCTGTCTTGACCAGGAAGACCAGCTAATGCCTTGTGTCCAAGGTTTCAGTGAAGGAGAAAAGATAGAGTCAACAAGAGGAACTATTCAACTAAGAGCAGCCTCACAAAGGAACAGCTGTAGATTTGGGGACTCTCCAATACATTTTCAGTGGCAGTAAAGACACAAGTGGCATCATGAAGAACTAACCAGTTAAGAAGTACCTTTCTAGAGGTTTGGATAAAATTTAAAAGGAGAAGAGCAAAAGGAAAAAAGTGTAAGGAAATCTCAGTTTGGGACAGATCTTTACTTTAAGAGAAGGATTTATCTTAGTGGGTTCATTGCTAGCCAGGGCCACCTATTCTCTTCTGTATGATGTGATGTGTAGCTTTTATCTATAGAATGTGTCAACAACTCAAATAAACTACAAGCTATGCTAAAATTCCACCTCTTTCTCTCTTTCTCTATCAATATATCTACTGATACTGATGTTGATACTAAACTTGTCATTATCTACAAGAAAAACATACTTGTCCTATTCCTCCTAATCAAATTCCCTCCAGACTCATACAAACCTACAATCATATTTGATAAAATTAGGGAAAATTCTACTGTAAAAATTGATTTTTTAAAAACCCTTTCACATAACATTTTGGTTTGTTCTACCAAAGGTATCACTTTACTGGCTATAACAGACTGAATTGATTTGTCTTGGTTAATTTTATCTTAACAGATGAGCAGACATGCCCAGGACTTATGTGAGACACAACCCGGAAATATTAGGCTCTGGATGTGCAAGCCAAAGTGTCAGAGCAAAACACTGGGTCACAAGAAACTGAATGATTGGAATATTAAAATGGTTCTCTTGCCACGGCAAGATGGCATGAGAACTGAAAAAGGAAATGAAAAGATTTAATCATTTATCCTCAAAAGACAAGAAGCACAGCTTCCATGCCTGCAAATATCACCTTCATCTCACCTGCCCTACCTCTTTTAGTTCATTTTTTAACATCTGAGAGTCTTTGCTATTTATGGAACACTACATATGATGATGGTTTCTTTTCTCATTCATCCCTTCTACAATTGAAGTCAGGCTAACACCTCTTACTCACCTCTAAGCAATTTGCTAGAAAAGTTGTCTCAGAAGCATACAGAATATTAGAATTCATAAGGAATTAGGTACATATTATCATTAATGGTAGCATAGCCCATCTATAGTTCAGGCCATTCAACAGGAATAATGATATAGCAAGAGTACAAGGAGATTCAGACAAGACTGTTAAAAATGACCAGAAGTACTTAAAGTCTTTCATATTGAAAAACTGTGAAAATGTTTTTATTATTACTTATTGGTTATCTCTGGGGAGAGGACACTGGATTGGGACTATTCTAAATCCGACTGATTTCTAGCAACCAGTGTAGGTTGTATTTTTCAAGTTATCCAGTATTACATATGTTGTGGTTCATTCCTAGTCTTGCAAGGTCCATACAGTTCCCAAGGACAAGGCATTTAGCAAGAGAGAGAGTCAGCTGTTTCCTTGTTACACTCTGGAAGTGGAAACTTTCATACATCTTTCTTGGTAAACGAGGTTACCTTTAATACTGTAATGCTAAGGAATCTATTACTGCATTTCCATCAGATTTGCAAGATTTTGGCATGCTTAATTGAAGAGTTTTACAGTGGAGAAATTGGGCAGCGACAAGTGTCATGGCACAGAAACACTGTGAGGCTGGTTGTAAGCAACGTGGAATGAGCCAGATCCCAGTGTTGCCAGTAAGCAACTAATAATGGATGAGCACTGTTGGCTTTAAAGTGTCTTCATGTGGGAAAATAATTAGTTGATGTCCTTGAATAGTATGGCAAAGAAACAAAAACCTGCTTCTGTCTCCCTGCACCAGGTGTACAACTTGAAGTCTGACAGTATTACATCCTTGAACCCTACCATATGAATTCTACCTTCTGCCTGCAAACTGAGACTTCTCCTAGTATGATATAATCCAAATCACATGAAATAAGTTTTAAAAAGTTATGTTTAGTCTGCATAGCTACAATTCCATTAGCATCTCTCTCTCTGGCACAAATTGTCACAGACAAATTCTTGCTTGATGTCCCTTGATCACAGATTTCTGACTGTAGATAATTAATTTGATGATACATAGATATGCTGCCAACATCTTGTAACCTTTATAAAGGCACTTTGAACACTGGTTCCAAGGTATTTTGGATGGCAAGTGTCAGCCAACTGTCAACATTTCCACAGGACCCCCGTGCAACATTATCAGATGTTCAACTGGTAACACTGGGCACTAGAGCTCAACAGGCGGCTTGCAGATGTCCCACTGGGAACTGACAAACCACCAGTGGTCCACACACAACAGCTTGAGACTGGTTAATTTGGAATATGTCATTTGTAATAGGCCTTCCTCTGGAGTCTTCCTATTGTCTTTCAACAGTCCTACTGTCTCTCACAGTGAATCAAAACCAAATGTTAAAGACTGGGGAAAGAACTCATAAAAGGAGCAGAAGACGATACAGTGAAAACAGGAGAAACTCCTGTTTCTGCACCCTGCCATGTTGAAGAAGTCCTGTTCCAAATCTCAGGCTGCTTACATAACATAGCTCCATCATCTCTGCCAAAGATAAAGAAACTGGAAGTCTATCACAGCTTAAATTTATATATAAAGGTTTATATTTCATAAGCACTCTATGCATCCTTTTTAAGGCTTTTCAATTTTTACACAAATCCGCACTTTTTGGAAAGGAATACAGTCTTTTAAAGTATCTAAAATTAAATGCAGAAAACTGCTTTTGTAAGCAGTTGGGTTTTAGCAAGCTAGTCTGCTGTATAGTGACATTTACGGAAATATATAATATTTTCTGCTCAAAAGACTTTGGTCATATTTTTTCTTGTGTGGGACTAATATATTTGTGGAGACAGATCTTGTGAGCTGTGTTTTATTGTTCTATTCTTTGTATTTCTTTAGAATAAATTATTCATTACTTAGTAATTCTACCATTTGACATTATCTGTATTTTCTTTGTTATATAAAATCACAACATGAAACTTTTCAGATTTTTAATGCCTTAGGCCAGTCTGGGATTTTACAAAGATGTTAAGCAGACATCTTCCTCCTTTTAGGACTTTGATCCTGAAAATAATTGCAATATTCCCTCTCTCAAACTTCTGTAAATTAGCATGAAGAACTCTTTTACAGGGATACAAATATCATTGTTCTGATTTTACATAGATATATGATGGATAAGAATTTTTTTAACTTGGTAACTTTTTCACATTTCAAGAATATATTTTCTCTTTTCTGTAAATGTGTTTCAAGCATTTTGCATAATTAATAACCCAATAGGTGAGACACCTTCATCATACTCTGAAGTCCATTCGTTTAGTTGCTACATATGTGCAAAAAATATCAGGTTTTACTTGAAGAACTTCAAGGATGCTAATTCTAGAATCCTTAATGACAAGTCTAATGGTATTTCTTGCTCTGGCAAAGCAGGTGAATACCTGAAGGAAGTCCCTCAATGGAATGTGCAGAGGGAAAGTGGTCAGTTGTCTGCACTGAGCAAGACCCATGATGCTTCTTCTTCCTGACCAGGTAGCCTCTAGTAAACACCCACACCAGTGCCACCCAAGTAAAATCTTACTCATAAGCTCTTGATTCATCCTTCCTCCCCTCCTAGGTAGAGCTTCATCCATTCAACTTGCCCTCTCACATAAACAGCAACTCCACCACCTCACCTTGCTGGCCAGTCTTTCTTTAAAATGTGTGGACAGCCACGACAGTGTTCCAGTCACACTATCCCACCGTGTCTCTAACTGCCACAAAGCCATGGCCCTGCGAACGCCCACAGATCTCTAGTTCCTTGTGTTTATTCCCCGTGCCTCGCTGCACAGGCATTTCAGAGGGGTAATGGAGCATGCCAGTTTCCCAGGAGGAGTGCAAGAGGTATATGCACCCTTCAGGTGGTTGGCCTTCTGGCTCTCAGCTTGAGAGGCAGCTCAAGGAACATTTCCTGCTGTTGTGGCTGGCCTGCTTATTCCCACTTGGATGTGATGCTGTGAGCACTCACTTTGGACACCGTCCCCCAGGTCTTTCAGTTTAAAGCCTGCTTTATCAAGCTGGCCAGCCTGCTGTCAAATGTCTGGAAGCAGACATAGAAGATTGGTTGGTAGTTGGTTTTTCAAAAAAACAAAAAAAAACCCAGAATATTTTCTCACACATATTATGGTTATTTGCTGCACAATTCACTGGGTAGTTAAAAATCTCCACTGCCACCATGGGAATTGCAATTCTATCACTTACTGTCATGATGTTTTGTTCTCTTTCTTTAATGTTCCCTGCTTTAATGTTACTTTTACACCTCAAGGTTGTCCCTGTAGCAGGAGGTCTGATGGGATGATCATGGAGTCCTTGCCAGAGCCTCCCTGGTCTTCTGCTTCCTGCTTCATATTACAGGCCATTTCCAGGACTCCATTACCAGAAAGAGTTAAAGATGTCCTGGCAGCCATGACACCTCACCCTTAGGCTCTGGGAGGACTGTGTGCTTGTCCCCACATCAGGTTCAGCTAACAGAAAGATGCTTCTATTCCTCTTAGGAAGGAATTACCCTCAAGTGCCATTTATATCTTTTATTTCCTCCTCCTAACCTTGGTCCTGAACCTGATACCCTTGTGTCACACAGCATTTCCTTTTCTGATGGGGGAATACTTTGTCCCATGAGCCTGAGTGGCCTTGCCTGCTCAGCTGCAAATCAGGCAGAGTCTCTTCACAGTGGACTTCCTTCTGTCCCTCTGTACTGTGCCTACAGGTGTATGGAAGTTAACAGATCACCAAAAGTCTTCATTTTAGGCTTAAATCTCTTCTGGCTGCTTCTTTGGTTGATAATACCTTCAACCAGAAAGGAAAGGGTAAAGGGAGGGAAAAAGAAGGAATCCATTCTCAAAATGAAGCCAATTTCTGCAAAGATTTAAGAAAGAAGCCTGACTGGCCAATGGTGTTCCCTGCATTCAGAACCACTGATAGACAGGGTGCTGACCTCTTGGCTGGAGCAGTGCACATAAGTATAATTATACCCTGACTTCATCCCAAAACCTAGCAAGGATTACTGACTTGTCTTTTTGAGATCATAGTCACAAAATGAAGTGAGCTGCGGGCGACATATTCAGCTCGCTTTCATATACACACACTGCAAGCCTTGTTACCAGGGCCTCACAAAGCATCTCTTGAAAAAGGAATACAAGATGCTCTTTGTAAATAAAAGTTCATGAGTCTGAGTAATGAAGTCATTTTCCAAAATTGCAGTGAACGATATACCTTTTCACAAGCCAACAAGAAGCTGAGAGGTGGGCTTGAGGGAAAGGAACTGAATGAAATGTGTTAGAGAAACTACTTAGCCCTGTTAGCCCATGGAACAGCCAGGCTGTCTCCCTCCTCCTCTTCCTCCTCCTCCTCCTCCCGCCCACAGCCTCCCCTCCCCCCGATAAAGAGCTAGTCTAGCGGAGTTTTTTAAATAAATTTGGCACCTTTCTGCCTCCTGCTGAATAAACTGGAGATGTTAAAAAATAAACAGTTAGGAGAGTAATTTGTTTGGAGCAGTCTGATGGAGTTGAGGGGGGTTGGCGTGGAGAGGGAGGAAAGGGTGACCTCACTTTCTGAACAGTAAAGTTTGAGTGGGAGGGTCTCCACACGAAAGGTAAAAAAGGGAATGATGTGAACATGTGAAGGAAGCCAGAGCACTGAACGGAGCGTCAGTCTGTATCCTGACAGGGGGAGATAAGGTGGCTGGAGAGCTAGCGGTGCTTTCCTGGAATACAATCTCTGTTTGACACTCTCTGCTTAAGCACTGCCCATCTGTATGTTATTGTGCTGGAGCCTCTGGGGAAAAAGAGGAGCCACAGGCACGGAGAGAGAACGAGGGAGGCAGCAAAAGCGTTTTTCTTCCCTTCTTTTAGTTTTTTCTTCTTTTTTTTTTTTTTTCTTTTTTTCTTTTTTTTTTTTTTTTCTCCCCCTTTTAAATCAGGATCTGGTTAGACTGCCTTGAAGTGCCACATCTGGAAACTGAATGCTGAAAGAAAGTTAAAATAACTGAGGCACCATCAAGCCAAGGGGGGCTGATTGCAGAAGAGGGTAAACAATTACTGAGACGCAGAAGACCACTGCTGGATGTAAGGGGAGGAAATGGCTTTGATCTCCGCCTGGCCCCTCGTTTCTCCTGTATTACTCTTTTTGAGATGCTTCTCCTCCAGCACAGCCTCGAGTGAGGGAAGCGTTTTTCAGTTTGACATTGAAGGTAGCTCAGCGGTCAGCACGCAAGAAGCCACTGTTATCAGAGGGCAGCAGCAGGCAGTAGCTACTGGAAGTTGGGTGCCTTTTGCTGAGGTACAGTAACACCCTTCTCTCTCTAGTCTGCAGTTTTCTGTTTTCACCTGTCTGTGTCAAAGCTCTCATCTGGTTAACGTTAGCTTATTCATTCGAGCCTTAAAGCGATACAGGAGGATTTGGGGTGGGGGGGAAGGTGGTCTGAGATGTTGCATTTCGGGACTGGAGAGATACAGTTCCGACTTCAAAATGTACACATGCCCTGCCTGCTGTGAGCAGACAGCTGCTGTACTCTGCAGTGAAGCTGGCTTAGCATGCCTTTGACTTTCCTGCCAACATAACTAAACAGGCCTGTCCAAACAGAGCTATTTTACAAGAGTTAATTGTCACAACACTTTTCTGCTTGCCTTGTAATTCTGCAATTATAATTCACTGAAATTTCCCGAAAGAGTCTGTCTTTTGATGGCAAATTCTGTCCTGTAGAATTTGTGGTTTTGCCTCTGAATGCCATCCGCCTCCAAAATCTGAAGTTTGTTTCCACAGTGAAAGCAGGGGATGCTAAATCAAATGCATCTAGGAAACTGCCTTCAGAGAACACACCTGCAGAGATTTAAAGTTCCAAAATTATGTGGCTGGGATTAGTGACAAGTGAAATTAGAGAGATCTGAGAAGCAATTTGACAATGGAAAATTTTCCCACAATCCCTGTTATTTTGGGATTGATTTATACTCTTCATTTTAGCAACACTGCATTGGGAATGGGCTACCCCAAAAATACAGCTTGAGGAAATAATAAATTACTCCAGCATACACAGGAGGTGGGGTAAGGTTGGAAGTGGAACAGTGGACACAACACAGTAATATCTCATGCGTGGTAGATGCAAAGTAGGAGGCTAATTGAGTTCCATAAGGTCGTGGGAAGGGAAAGGGTAGTTCTTCTAGCATAGCATCCAAAAGCGAGGTGAGATTAGCACAGCTGTGTCGCTGTGACTATATCAAGATCACAATCTCTAATATCACACGGCTGATTTTCCACCTATCCTCCACTTGCCAGAATTAACAGCCATGAAAATAAGTGCATAAAGCTTTCAGACAGCCAGGGTTGCTGCAGGGCTGGGCAGAGCTCATTCCACTGCTCCAAGCAGCTGGACAGCCTCAGGAAACGCCTGCCCACCCTCCCAGAGAGTCCGCATGAAACATGACCTATGTGAGAAAACTGAAGGTTAAACCCTGCTTTGCTCAGCATAATGACTCTCAAGAGCCATCCCAGCTTTTGGACAGGCTTCATGACGTGGGATGTACAGACTTTCTCCTCTGGCCTTGGGTCAGCCCTGGGAAGCTGCATTGACACCTGTTACTTACAACATGGAAAGTCCCTCAATGAAATGCCTGGCTTAAGAGCTGGATGGGTTTTGTAGCAGCTTTTCATGGGATAATTGAGTATAAGTGATTATTAGTCTTTCTTTATATGATAGTATATTATGGTTTTCCCAATGACACAGGTCACATACATTTATCACATAAATATGTTAGATTTTACCTCAAGAAAGCACTGTGAGAAATATTGGACATTGCAGGGGAATGACACTTGAGGTTCCTTCAACAATTTCAATCCTTCCTAAATTTTTGCTCAGGACAGCATAATAGGCTCAATAACTGGTGTTTCCTCTGATAGTTTACTTCAGCCCATGCAATGGCAACGCTTAGGCTCTGGATCCCGTACTACAACTAGATGATAGTGCCTGGTATCATCATGGCAAGACCCTTTGCTGCAGAATGCTACGGTTTCATGAGGAAGAAGCAGGGACTTCAGGACCCCTTTCTAGCCTCATATTTCAGGCCCCACCTTCATGGCAGTTTCCAAGGAGGCCCAGTAGGATGCTTTTTTGGGCATAGGACGGATGACTCTGTAACAGTGAGAACCTGTTTACTCATCGATCCATGTGTGTAGCTGGTAATAGGATTTGAGGAGCAGGCTTTAAGCCTGGAGGTTGGTGTAGGGGCCAGACAGTGACGGTTTGGTAGTTTCTCAGTCAAGGAAGGAGCATTACTTTTGGTCCTCAAAGAGCTTCTCCCTGCCACAGCTCACCTCCCCTTCCTCAGGAGCAGGGTTATCCCAGCACGTTTGAATTAGCCACTTTTGAAGCATGGGTGCTTAACCCACGGCTCACAGTGAACCGCAGAGTAAACTCCCTTACACAGAGTGGTTTGATTCAGCTCCTTCGTCTAAATATTGACTCAGGCCTACAGCTCTCCCGAGCAGACAGAGGCTGTTAGTCATGTCAAACAGTGCCAAATTACACAGAGAGGGCAGCTCCATAAGGCTGAGTTAGAAAGCCACAGATGGGGCTCCATTGTGGTCTGTGGTGACAGTCAGCTGCAACATGAAACATGCCGGTGGGAGTTTCCAAGACATAATGGGGGGATGCTTTTAAATCCCAGTAAGGGTTTGATATTATGAACATATAGAAAAACAGGAGATATCAATTAATGTAAACACATATTAGTGAATATTTCTCAGCTTTCCAGTCCTCTTCCTTTACCATATGTGGCAACCCTAAACTGGAAGGAACTGGGAGAATTGGTCTAAAAAAATTGGAATTAAAGTTATTGTGGAGCTTTCCCCTGTATTTTTTTCCATGGGATTTGAATGACAACCTCTTAAGGGAAGAGAACTACATTCTTAATGCTATGCTGATATGCTCTATCCTTGCACAGAGAGTACCATGGGTCTGAGCTGGACTTCAGGCAACTACCTTGGTGCCCTCATTCTTAATCATTATGTGATCCAGAACACCTAAATTAGGCATATAGATTGTTCCTAGATGTTTCAATCAGAATCAGAGACTGTCCTCAGGTACAAACCCAAATTCCCCATACAGTAGATTTTTTAAGCCTCTAATTCCTAGTGGAGCTCCCTGGAAACACTCAAAGGAGCCTCTTCCTCCTTAAGGACTTTGTCGGATGCTTGCTTCAGGACATCTTTATAAATCAGCTAAAGTAGATGTTTAAATTAACTGGACTAGATTCCACACAATGAAAAGCTGTGTTTTCTACATAAGGAGCATTGTTAGTGACCACCATGGAATAAGATGTCTGCCTCTTGTTTCAAAAAAATTGCTTATAAATTGACTAAAATGATTCAGAAAAGAGAGAGAGAAGAGGATGAGAAAGATTACAGTGTTGGGAATTTGAAGATAGTTGAGAGAGTCTGAAATCCAATTTGTGAACTCAGAGGGAGGTTAAGAAAAAATTTGAACTTATTGTGTAAGTACATACACAGGCAAAAAAAATTAACAATTGGCTTGTTAGTCTAATAAAGTAAGGTCTTGGCATATGCAACAATTGGAAACTGAAGATGACTATGTTGAAACAACCAGTTAGTTACAAATTTTATTTTCAAAAGTGATTAAGCATCGGAGATATTATTCAGTTGTGTTGGTTTGTCCATGAAGAGGTAGATCAATCCAAAAAACACTCTTAAGTACTCAGAGTACTTGTGTACTATTTAGAAAAATTAAGTTTCTTGGCTCACAGAGATAATAAGGGGAGGTGGGGAGATACTACACTGTTGAATCCTGATGTTTATGGGGAGACAAAGAGAAAAAGAGTGAGTGCAGAGCATTGGATCCAGCTCATCATTGCAATCCAACAGCAGTTGGTGGTGTGGTGCCAGAGATTGTTTTTTCCAAAAAAGGATAATATTTTATAAGGAAGATTCATAAGAGATGGAAGCAAAGTATTTAAAACAGGCAGGTATCAAATGAAAGCAGACAAGCAAGTGGAAAACATCAGACATTTTTGCTTTAGTGTTCCTCTCACTAGCTTGGATACAGCAGAAAGAAAGGGAATAGTGAGACATTCCAGGTTTGGTGAGGCACAGAAGTAAAATCTAAAACCAGAAGTTCTGAGAATGGATAAAGCCAACTGTCAAACACATGCCTCTAAACTATAAATGAGAGCTATAAGAGGCAGGTCATACATTACCATTTGGGTCTGAAGCCTGCCACTGTCAACATTTGTGTTTGTAAATTCCACTGATATAATGGTTTTACTTATATAGGTGTAGATTATGTTCCTTATTAGGAAGAAAATTGCTTATAGAGTCAAAGGTGAGAATGAAAAATGGAACAAGACTTCAAATTCTAGACAGTATTGTAAATGATTCTCTGTTATCCACACTTTGTTGTCACTCTTCTTAATGTAAAATGAATGTAAGGTGACATCCAGTAAAATACTCATTTCAGTCTGACATAAATGACTACAAGTGGCCAGAGACCAGTATAGGAGATGGCTGTGGGAAGGATTTAGGGGAAGAAAGGGAAGACAGACATTCTGTGGAGACATCTGCCGAATCAAGAAAAGATAATCTCAAATGTCCTCCATGGAATGAAGAAGTGAAGTAAATAGTGGGAAAGGAAGTAAAGTAAAACAGGAAGACAAAGGAGAGGAAAAAATTAGAGCAAGAATGAGATAATCAAGAGTCTTAAGAGTAAAGAAAAAAATGAAGTTGGGACAGGGCAGGAAGCCAATTCCCAGAGTGAAGGAAGGCGTGATATTGTTGGACAGATGGAAGAGGAAAACTGTTTCCAGCATCAGTTTTTGGCTCAAGGGAAAGGCAGAGAGGCAAAAGTCCTTTAAAGGAAACAATTATCATAGTCAAGTCAAAATTAGCCATTTACTATAAAAGAAAGGAAGAAGCAGAAGTTATCTGGTGGAGCTTGTATGTTAAAATGACATGTTTGACAATCATTTTTTCCCACCTGACTTATTTTATCAGCAGCTGCTGATAAAATGCAAGAAGCAGTGTTTGAGATGCTTGCTTTCTGGTTCTTTAACGTGATAAGCAATGATTAACATGGGACTTGTGACAAACTCCTCTCTCTGAAATGGCTCACATTAAATATATAAAAACGGCCCACATTAAATATATAAAATGACAGCAGCAATCGTAAGTCCCAGACACTCGTTAAAAAAGACTCAAACTATCACCAAATTGTCTTCACTCCTTTTCCCAAAAAAGGCTGGAACAGAAAATCCTGCAAACTGTTGAGAGACACCACAATTTGAAACTTACTTGTAGCATTAACCTGTTCAAAACAAACTAGTACTACAAGAAGCAGCAGTAGACCTAATCCTGAGGTGTGAGCCAAAAAGGGTTTTAGCTTGACAGGAACCTTTATAATTCTTTTTTGCTAACATGAACTGCATTTATTTTTAAAAAGCAGATCTTTAAATTAATTCACTTCAGACCCTTGAGGTTATGGTAGGTTAACTCCTATAATGGGCAATTTGGATTTCTAGCTGCTGTTTTTTTCTGATACAACAAGGTTATGTTCCGAGAACCATCTATTAGTGGGGAGGAAGTTTCAGTGCAGATGTTTGTGATTCCAACTTAAGTTTCTCATCAAAATTTTAATGAAAATCAGCTGCTTGGAGTAGTGCCACCAATCCCCAAACCTTTTGAATCATAGGAAGCTGAAGCAAATGGAAGCACAAGACAGCAGATGCATAGTTGGAAGTTTTCTCCATTTCAAGAAGATGTATAAAACACCCACCAGAAAACAGAATTTAAACTCCACTGAAGTGTATTCCCACAAAGTTTTGGGCAGGTACCAGCAAAGTGCCCCAAAGCTTATTCCGGGCTGTGAAAGCCAATAAAAGGTATTTTATGCCCACTCTTATTCACAGCATGGGAAGCAAGGAAGGAATTAAAAGTTTCTCCAGGGGGCATGAGAAGAAATAAAAGAATTGCTTTCTGAAGGAAAACTTGGCCTGATTTAAACTGATAACAATTAGAGCTTCTAGTGTTCAAGAACTGTGTAAAAGAGGTCTCGTTTCTGAGCACAGTATAATCAGACACTGATAATTTACAACTTGCTTCTGGACTTAGATTTCAAACACCAAAATATAGACCCTTCGGGTTTTATATTTTTAATTGGTCCTCTTGAATGTTTGGATGTGATCCCAGTCCATTTTCACACACTACCATGAGCTGAGGATGTTTGGGTTATGCATCCTAATGCAAGATTCAACAATTGGTGAATAGAATTATACACAAAGCTGTTAGAGCTACAAAGTTTTTGAAATCGAATTCTTTGTCATTAAATCTCAAAGAGATTTTCCTAACTGTCAGTCAGGATACATAAAGTGTGTGTTTGACAATGAAAACATATTGACTAAAATACAGTAAATATGATCTGACTTTGTCATGCCTGTTTAGCTAGATTTTGCAGTTCTTTATATAGTTATTTTCTTGAAATAAATACTTCATAAATACTAGAACTCCTTTTTTTTTTTTTTCTCTTGTAACAAACCAGCAAGAAACAGTCCTAAATCCACAGCATTCAAGAGTCAAAGAATAAGAGAAGGCTGTGAAAAATATTTTAGAAATTACTATTCCAACTTTACAAGGCTGTAAGAACAACCTAAATGTTATTGTTTAGGTCATTACATGTGGAAGCCAGGGAATATGAGAGGAACTGGCATACTTTAGTCAATTTGAAACATAATTTGATAATTACAAAAAAAAAAAAAAAAAAAGACTCTACCTGGATGAACAATTTTCAATTTGCTCTGCAAAAATACACTTTTTAACTAGAACTGTAAGACTCAGAACCATTGTTTGACTCTGCCTACCCAACAAACTGAATAAAAATTAGCTCATTCAATCTTTGATAATTGCTGCCAGTGGAAAGTAGCTACACAGAACCAGCACCTAAACCAGATACTTTCTGAGCTGTGTACTACCCTGTAACCACCCTACAAAGCATCTTTTTACTCTTTTATGAAAGACCTTCTAAGTGACAAGAGGTTAACAGGCTTTTCTGCCAAGGCTAAGGCAAGGCCAGTATGCCCTAGGGTTTCCTAGTGTGGTTTTCCACCTCTGAGCCTGGATGGTAGCCCAGGGAGAGCCACAGAGAGCCTGCCATTCATGACTCCCTTATGCTGTGCTCCCCACTCTTGGCTCCAGGGACCCTTCCTCAAAAGCACTTTGTGGAAGAAGCATTTGTCCAGATCCAGTATCCAAAAAAAAAAAGAAAATAATAAATAAAAAGCTGGCAGAACAAAATATAACATAACCCTTCCTACTCTGGCTGTTAGAGTCCTTCATGCCCCAAAAAGGCTAACAAAGCCTGGTCCATTGAGGGTGGGCAAGGTCTCCAGGCAGGGCACCAGTACCTGCCACATTCACATGGATGTGGGCAAACTCTAGACACGGTGTAACGTCAGGAAGAATTTGCATACCCTGCTCAGCCTTTTGCAAGTTTGTGGTTTTCTGCAGCTCTCTACTTCCAGTCAGTGGCAAGGATAGTCTGCAGAGGCACAACAGGGTCTCTAAGACACCAGCTAATTCAGGGTGTTTGGTGATGGATTTTGTGAGAGATGAAAAAATAAATTATTTTTCCCTTGATGCATCAATTCTTCCCACTCTCTGAGCCAACAAAAAGTTTATTTCTTCATTATCAGACTATGCCTATGATGAAACAAGCCCAGAGGCACTGAGAGATCGAGGCAGGTTACCCCTTCTCCCCAGCCCTGGTTTTCCTCTCTCCTTTCAGAGCACAACCTCTGCCCAGCTTCATCCTTAGTGTAAGGCATGCAGTACAAAGTTAACCATGCTGAGCTGTCTTACTTCCTTCTAACACATTTGCAAAGTGCCAGCATGATTCAGGGGGAAGCCCTGTTTCTGAGAACTGCCCAGAAACACGGGATCTTCCCATCAGCCATCCTCAGCACCTGTCTTGTCCATAGCTGGGCCACCCTTGGGAGGCAGAGATGAATGAAAGCTCTTTCTCTTCAACTTTCAAGATTTTCACATTGGCTTGGGTTTCTTTCTAACAGGCTTTTAATTGATGCTATGGCTATTGGTCAAGCAGATCACTGTTTTCTCTGCTGTGATTCCAACATTTCAAAGAGCTGCAAAATCAAACCACAAAATATTAGAAATCTGTAAGGGGGGAAATTGAAGCCTGGGATTTACCCTCTCAGTATTAACAGTGCCCCCCAAAACTGTATTAGGGCTTGCTTTAAAGCCCACTTTTTCATCCCTTGAAAAATTTTGTCTCTATCTGTAAATCTCTCAGGGAGTACTGTAGTTTGTCAACTGACTATGTCTCACTTATCTGAGAGCTGCAGTGACTCAGAATGCACATTTCATGTAAGTGGGGACTGGGTGGAGGGTGGTTAATGAGGAAACAATGTAGATTTCTCCTTTTTCCTGTAAATTGAATACACTTGGCATTTTTTTGAAAGAGGAAAACCAACCAGCTACCCTTTGGACTCTAGGTTTTCTATTTCCAACATTGAGCATCTGTAAGAGTAAGTTTTTCACTCAGTGGCAGCACTAATAAGTAAATTAGAGACTGGTATTAATCTCTGATTCTTAGCCAGCTTCCAGACAGCTAAAACACTTTAGCCCTCCCCCTTTTTAGAGAATGCCTTTTAAGCAGAGGCTTTGTCTTTCCCACTGTATATGGAAAAAATGACTGTGCAGTTCTATGGAGAATGCCTAGCTGAGATATGTTTATGTTGGAACCAACCCCATCTCTGTCACTGAATGGCAGTTTGTTTTCCACTTGAACTGGGGAAGGGATAACAGTCTGGAAACTTTTTCAACACAGGAATTTTTAAAAAAAATTTAATACAATTACTTGGTCAAGGTAATAGATTATGTTGTTGTTATGCATAAAACCATCTGGCTTTCAACTATTTCTCATTTTTGGGAGTCCCCATCAGTCTATCACTGCTGCAGTAGAGGCATGCACAAGCCCACCCAAGGAATCAGAACACAGAGTGACAGTGGGCTGGGGAGGAGATTCCTTGTCATTTTTTCCTGCACACCATGCTCTGCTTTGCTTATTGGCTTGGAGGTTACCCATGTGCAATTAGCCATGTTCACTGTCTCTCCGACTGCCAGCTCTACCATGTCATAGGGAGAAATAGAAGTAACATTTTTACTGTCTTCCTGCAAGCTGGATTTGATCTAGAATTGTAGCAACTAGTTTCAGTCTTGCTAGTTTTAGTTTTAGCAATCTCAGAGCTTTGTGCCTGAAACTTTGAGAAGAAGGTTTCCACCAGCTTCATAACCTGTCCTCTATCATCATCAAAAGTCAACTTCTCTTTTGAAGGCTGATGAGTTGATAACTCATCAGGTAATACATAAATAATACAAATTGTCATGGATAATTCAGCAAGTGAAGTTTTCAAGTTAAAAAGTTATGAAGTGTCTTGTCCTGTGTCCCTTAAGGCAACCACAACTTTTCCAGTAAATCCTGAGGAGAGCTCCAGCCCTCTGTATATATAAATGATGAGGATTTCTAGTGTTTAGTCACTGCTTAATACAGCAACAGTTGGAAAACCAGACTAAATTCAATCATCAGATATACTGTTTAGCAGCTGCAGACTGGCCAGACAGTGTGCCTGGCTCCAGATCAGTCCTGTGCTCTCAGGTGGGACCATCACTGGGGATGCAGGCAAAAAGGAACAATATTGACATCCATGCACAGGGGATGACAGAAAGGACTCTGGTAACAGAAAATAATACTTCATTTGTTTCATCACTTATTAAGCAATTCATTTACTGAAAAAGATTATAGGTTCAAAACCAGTGTGCCTGCTTTATTTATCATTGTTTTGGTGTTTGAAGATTCAAATTGCTCAGATTCACAAAAATACGCTGCTTCAGATTTAATGAACATTTCATATCACTTATCCAAAACACTCCATTATTACATTAATATGCCCAGATCTATGGCAAATGCACTCATTGAGTTTTTTTATCAAACCTATCTCATGTTAGAATTTCACTTAAAAAATAAGAATATGCAAAAATATTGGAGGGTTCTACTGAATGACACTTTAAGCTGGAAAGAATTTGCTTTTACATTTACAATTTAATTAACAAAACAGTAACCTTGTTAGTGTGCTGTTACTTTAGTTTGCAGTCTCATTAGAATCAATTAGAACTGAGATACCTGTCAAGATAAGTAGATAAAAAAAGATTACCAGCATTGTGCCCAAATATCTTCACTAACTTCTGGTTAATTTCTAATTTACAACATCCGTGTAACACTGGAAATAATAAATATTTTACAGTTAACAATGTCAGAAATTCAAAAGAACATCATAGGGATTTAATGTACTCCACCAAGGTGCTTATTATAAAACCATCATGAACATTGATTTGGAAACTAAGCTAAAAAATGTGTTCCTCTCAGAAATGTTTACAGTTTTAAAAATAAATTTGAAATTGCAAATGGGTCATTTGTATGAGGTTTCTGCCTTTGAAATGGTAAATACTATAGAGTGGCTTTTTGCACGCATGCTTTTTCCCTAACAGCTGTAGTGCCCTATTAAATGGGGTAATTAACTGTCTAGCTACGATGTCACACACTGAATTCATTTCTCCAGTAATAATAGTTAGAATGTGACCTTTCTTGTTCAGAATAATTTGATACTGTAGACCAGAGGTAATGAAGGTTTATAGAAATTATAAATAGAGCTTGGAGGCCTAGGGGAAGCTGGTAAGCAAGCTTGTTTGTTTTTAATTCTCTAGTTTGCAAGGCTTCAAAGCTCAGATAAATTTAGCAAAAAATCAACAGAGAATAAATAAAATTTCAGAGCAGATGTCCACTTTTGCCTGCATGTTTTGGAGTACCTCATGGTGGAGAGCAGAACTTCTGTCTGTCTCTCTCTCTGATTATTTTGATGGTAGAGCATGTCTGGCCAACAGGTCAGTTATTAACTTCTGAGGGCCTCATACTCCAGAAGAAGACAAATATCCTTCTGAAATGCCGCTCTGTTGGGATTTATATGTGCAAGTACAAAGACAATCTAGAATTTACTACTCATGGTCTGGGAATTTAAAGTCCATTTATTTCTTTAAATGATAACTTACAGCGAAGTATGGCAGCTCTGTGAAAGGATACCACCAGGGCATTTTATTTTTAAAATTAGTTATAGTTTACCCCAGTGGTTTGAAAAACTCACAGAAATCTCCTTAGCCAAGACCTGGCCTAGGAAGATGCACGTAATAAATCAAGAGAAAATAACAACAGATAAAGAGGAAGTTACCAGCAGAATTAATGTTCTTTGTACCTTGAGTAAGAGCTCCTGCTCTTAAATTTGTTTTCTCAGGAAGAGAAAAATACTTTTGTCATTGTAGCTAACGAAAACAAATGCCACAGATGATATTTTTAAAAAACAACTTCTATGTCAAATATATTTTCTATATTCATGTATCTTTCCTTGTATGAAGAAAACTTATTTTCCTAAAACATCTTAAAAATTCCCTTACAAAGTTAGTTTGAAGCTTTCATGGGAAATTTTTTCACTGAACTGTAATTCTTTCTCTATATACTCTTTGACTAATCCTATTCATATATCTGGTATGTTCTGGCAGTAAATCATTGCAGGTCACTCATAAAAGTCACCCTCAAATACAAGAGTGATATCTAACCCTAAGAAAGAATGGTGGGAAAAATTAGGAAGCCAGCACAATGCCAAGCAGTGCTGTGTACATATCAAAATGTCTTCAAACTACAGCTATTTAGCTGAAAGCCAAAAATGTTCTTTCAGCACTGTATTAAGAAAAGTCTTGGGTCCAGAAACAGCTTTATCCTCACTGCAGACATCTGGAACAAGCAAAACACAACAACCGGAAATGTCTGCCCATGTGAGGATATTCAGTGTTCCTGGCAGTTCTGACTAGTTCTCTTAAAAGACATGAAGCTGTTGAGGAGTGTCACTACTGGGTACATCGGGTACCTCTGGGACAATGGGACTACATTGTGTGCTCTGCTGTGGATTACACTGGGTACATACGGATACAGTCCCACATAACCAGCCCTAGGCAGCCCTGCTTGGACCAGTCAACCTCCAGAGGTCCCTCCCAGTCTCAGCTATTCTGTGATTCTGAGTGGCTGTGGTCATTATTCCATTTTACTGATCGAGGAAATGAATGAAAGAGTAATGCTCATTATCACGCAGGACATGAGCAGAAGAATGTATTTTCCTGAGTCCCAGTATCCTTATGAACGTAACTAGAGAGAGAGAAGCTCATGCATGGAAACAAGGTGATGAGTTTTCTGATGTTCAGCAAGAGGAATATTTTTTGTTATGTTAATTTCAAACATTATAATGAAACCATTGCTGTGGAGATGTTTGAAGATTAGAGGTAAGGCATATGAAATAAAGTGGGTGAGTGGCTGGGACCAGGTGCAGGGATAGGAAAGATAGGAGAAGAGGTGTAGGAGGACAAATGGAAAGCAGAACAGGGAGGACACAAGCGTGAATAGAGAACAAGGCAACAACAGAACATCTGTGGGAGCCAATGGGGGCAGGTGGAGATCCAACCCCCTCAGTGTAATGTTTAGTTGCTCTATTAATAGATACAGCCCAGGAGAAGAACCGAGGCCTCCCCCAAGAAGGGCCAATGAACAATCATCTCATCTGGTTGGCATTTACTGTAAGACTTTTTAAATGATATTCAAGCCTCGTTGCCAACATGAGACATATAATATAGACAAGACTAAAAGATAAACTATAAATAAAAGCTAGGGTGAGCTATAAATACAACCTGAGAAGCCATGGATTTGATCAATGCCTCACAACACACATAAGGACTTACTGGAACATACTCTCTGCAGCAAACCCCTCATTGCTACAAGTACTCACTGTGGTTTTGAGGAAATAGTGACTGCACAAATATCTACCCATGGGAGTATTCTTTCTCCTTTGGTGAATTCAAATTCATACAAATTTTGGGAACACAAGGTCTAGAGGAAATTAATAAACAAATTATTTGCAACTACATGGTTACTGTTATAAAAATGTGGCAGCTGTAGAATGACAGTCAGAACAATATCAGAGCTGTCATCGAGTACTACTACATAAAGAGGTAGAGGACACATTCTAGAAATATTTCCCCCCTTGTGTCTCATAAAACCAGGACAAAACAAAGCAGAAAAAATTTAATTAGAGAAATTCTACCCCAAGTTATGTATTTCAGGATCCATCAGATCATAGAGTCATGGAATTAAGAGTTAAGAATCAGAAGGCACCTTAAAGATCAAGTAATCCCAACCTCCCCGCTATGATTGGCATTTTTGGGGGAGCAATAAAAATCAAAGTGTTTCAATACAGCCATCTGTTACCTCAAGCATTTCAGCTGTTGAGAGGCAAAGACCACTGTTTTAATCTTCTTTCTTACAAGGTATTATGTGAAAAAATGCAGGGCTTTGCTTTGCATTTTTTTGATTTCACTTTGCTGATGATCTTGTGAACAGTCTGGTGTTCATGTCTCAAACAGATGAGAACAAAAACTGTGAAGAAGATAAACAATGCCTAATAACATCCAAAAGAGAAAATAATATTATGAGAATGGTTTTGATGCAGTTATCTCTGGTGGACCTACTCTTTTGGAAAACAGGAATCAGGAATCATACAGAGGCATCGGGAAGCATCTGTTGCTGGGTTCAGTGATTTGTTATCTCTTAGTTAAGAAATGTGGCTTGTCAGCCTCTCATGGTTAGCTAGGCCAAGTTAGAAAGATGGATTACCTGCTGATGCACACTGCTCAGATATAGTACATGTACCTGTAAAACTGTCTCCTGGGCACACATAAAAACATCATAGTTTTAACTTTAAATGCATCCCAAAATTTTCTTAGCAGTGTTTCTCAGCTATAATCAATATTTTGTCCCAAAACATTTTCAGCAAGAACTGGTGAGCTGGCACCACTGAAATCCTCATCCAAAACTGGGAAAAGTCTAGGTGTGAAGAGCACCAGAGTGCATTAATTAATAAACACCTTGTCAGTCTGGTAAACTCAATCCCTGATGGGCTCAGAGCAGTCACCTACACATTCAAAAGAATGGGAGAAATGTGAGCAGGTTTTCCTGTCTGCTGACCCTATGCAGCAAGTGTTCTAGTGAACAAGCAAGTCCATCCAGTCCTCTGGGACCAGGACAAAATCCAGCATATCTCAGCCAGAAGCAGGGCCCTGCAGAGCAAATATAGGTATATCCTTTCCCCCCATTTAATCCTTTTTCCATCCCCTTGTACCCACATGCTTCCGAAACCCCAAGCAGTGAAAAAATACTCCTAAAAACTAAACATACTGAATTCTCAATCTGAAGTTTAACCTCCAGCAGTTAAGCACCCTTTCTGTGATCAATAAAGAGCATGTTGGTTGTCTAAGATGGCAAAGACCCCAGGAGAACCCAGGGCTCCTGAGTGTGCTGTGCAGCAGTAGAGGGTCTGACACCGAGCTGGAGTTGCACACAGTACTTTCTGTTCATCTGCTGGATTTTATATTTTAGCAACAAACGGAGAGAGGTTTCTCCTGCAGGTCACCAAAGGCAGAAGGGTCGGGAGAGCAGGATGCAGTGTTATCACAGCTCTTTTTGTTTGCATAAAGTTTCCCAGCAGGTTGAAGAACTAAATCTTTGTGTCTACGCTTATGAATAACACATCTTTGACCTGAGGAATTTGAAATGTCTATTAGTTAGTCCCAGGGAGCAAGAAGTAGTCAAATGACCATCTGTCTACAACTGGAAAACTGGATTTGAAAATCCATGTTTAAATGCACTGGAAGTCAATTATGTCCCAAGCTGAAAAGCAGATGAAAAAGTCACATTGCTGTCCTCAGTGCCTTTTGATGAATGAAATACCAGAAGTATATTGGTATATCTGTCCAAGGTAAAGAAGACAGTTTTGTTGTTAATGATTTCCAAGCATGATAAGCCATAGATTTTGTGCCTGCCCAGAGTGGTTTAAAGACAGGATATCCATGGATTCAAACACTTCGTTTATTTACATCCCAATTTGGCAAAGCAGTATTTTTAGTGTGCCTTTTGGAAGGAACCAGAAGAAGTCCTTAGAACGGGGTCATTCTTCTTTCTAGGCAAGATCTTTCCTGCACATATGGAGGGAATTGGTTGGGCTTGTCAGACATTAGTGTTTCCTTTACATCCATTCACTTTCTCTACCTGAACATACTGGCTTCTGGAACAGACTCTAAGGAGGCTTGCACTTCTCCAAGAATACATGGCCCAGTAGTTTGGCCAGATCTGTGGCCTAGCTGTTGAAGGCACAGCACATCTGACATGTGCAATAGGTTTCATCTCACGGGCTTTGTGTGCAGAGCTGGCACCTACATGAGCTACCCTCTGTGTCCCTCTACACTGCTAGCAGAGCACAGCAGGCACAGCTGATCTAATTTAGTTGCATTTCCGTACAAGAAGTCAAGCCATACAGCGGGTGTCCTGCTGGCTTCTGGCCACATGGCATCCCCTGTGGAAGTCTCTGTGCAGATGACTCCCAGCTTGCTGTGGTTTGGTGTTCCTACACAGGCACGCAGCTGCCAAGGCCAGCTTGCCCTCACACCAGCACAGCCACAGCTGTGTTAGCTCAGTGCTGCACCTGGGGCACACAGCTCCTGAGGGCTTCACACTGGGTCTGCCTTCAGGGCTCACATAGACACGCTGGGTGAGACCTGCTGAATGTTTGGCAAGATTTCTGTGAGCTCTTGGCTGGGGATTGAAAGTGAAATTTCTACTATAGGTGATCAAAGCCAGTAATCTCTTTGGAAAAGAGTCCTACCTATTCTGAGGAAGCCAGAGAAACTGAAATAACATCAAATGTACAGTAGAGGACTGCTTTTTCAGGCTTGTTTCTCTAAAGTTCTTATTTCTAATAAACAATTACATAAATGAAAGTACTGGGAGATATTCAAGCAGGAAAACATTTTTATTTTTAGGAAGGGCAGTAGACTATTTATCTCAAGTAGACCTAAGCAAACAATCTTCAAAACGGCCTCAGAACTGTAGCTGCCAATTTCAAATACTGCTTAAAAAGACAAATAAACAAAAGCAAGCATGCTTGGGTTGGGTTTGGAAATGTCCTCAAGGAGCAGAGGGCTGATGTTTCCATGGTAATGCCATGCACTTCCAGCAGACTGGTCCCTGTTTTTTAGACACAAAGACTTTAAAATGGATGGAGGTGGTTTGGAGTACTCACTCACCTCTGTATGGTAAAATGTGTAGAGCTTCAGACTTGATATAACTTTGAGTCCCAAACCTCTGTTTGTCTAAACTGTTCCTTCCAGATGGATAAAAATTACACATTGATGTGAAGCTGTCAAGAAGGGACATTGCTCCACTCAGTTTGTCTGATTGTTTTCATCAATGCATAGAAAACATGGACTTAAATTATCCCTGTGTCCTAATTTTACAGGTCTCTATGACTGATATGATGCCTGTTATATCAGAGGAGCAAAATTTTTCTAATTTTTTCCCAGTGTTCTGAAGTAAAGCTTCATAATTTTCAAATAGAGTTTGTTTTCTTTACTTCTTTTTTTTCTTTCATTTCATAAGAGACAATGGGGACTTTTAAGGGTCCTACAGTTCCAAAATTGTTAATCAATCTATGTCAGGTGATAAATATTATTATGCAAATAATTCACAATAAGTTTCACAGTTCTCTGTAAATGTTTTGATTGAGAGATAGCTGCTCAGACCAGATTTCACACTCCTCAAACTATGACTTCCTTAGGTTTATGTCTTTTGACATTTTTACCACCTTTACAGAAGAGATCAGACTGCAGAAAAATGACAACTGGAATGCACAAATGCATTTTCAAAATTAAAACTATATGGCAAATTTAATTTCATCAAGAAAAAGCAGATAAACAAATTGTAGTATGTCAGCTTAATCAGAGAGCCATGTATGTTCTTGGCCAAAACCAGATGACAAGTAATGAGGATCAATTATATTCTCTTTCACTGAAGGCTAAAAGAACATGATCAGGAAAAGTTTCTAAGACTTGAATAGCATATCATAAAGGATACTAGAGTCATCCATCTGACATCTTGGCATATGAAGAAGTAATGTGTGGAGGCTACCAGAAACTAAGAAAACGTGCATTTTTTACTCTTGCCATTAAAAATTACTCTTCTACACAGAATACAGTGTTTGCAATACAGGACAGAACTTCTTGTATTTTTGTGGATAGATTTGGGATATTATGTTAATTAAGTTAATTCTCATTTCATCACAAACCCATGAGTTCATCAGGCTCAGCTGTGCTCAGACTGCATTCACTTCTACTATCCTGAAGAGACCTTTCTCTCTAGTAGTGAGACTCTACTAATACCATAGTGTTTGATCCTTCCCTCATGCCTGAACATCCGTGTAGCTCCCTGAGGATCTCTCTCAGACCTGGAAGGAAGCACACCTTTAGACTCTCTAGCAGCAAAGGCCATAACACTGCTGGGAGCTACAAACAAGGCTCTGCTGGCACTAAACTTAGCAGTGACTTGGCAGCTGATGTGCCATGACAACTACTTTGAATGCTGTTCCTCAGATTCCGTTCCCGAAATGCACCAGCTGTTTCCTCTTTGACAATGGCCCTGAAGGAGAACACCTTCTTTTTCTTCTGGGTTTGTTTTGGATCAGATGTAATGGGATTCCTGGTTCAAGACTGAAAATAGTATAATGGATGTAACACAGGCTGAAATGTCCTGATGCAGGCCATTTAATCCTGAATACACATGCTTTTGTATATCTCAGCACTTGAGAGGAAACTGGAAATAACAAGCACTGGTGCAGCTCCAAGGGAGCCTTTTAGCATGGAAGAGAGCTTCTGTGTGTTTATATATTCACAAGTCACAAGTTCCAGTACTAACTAAAGATATGTGCCATGTTTTCTTACCATTAGATGAGTCAGTGGCTCCATCTGAAGTACTGAATAAAGCAGTGTTGGGACCTCCTAGTCAAACAGGATAACACAGCATGTGTCCATGTGCTGAAATACCCCCTTAGTTTGCCCAGAGAAGGGTAGTCCTATAAAAACTGCCTCTTGGGAGCACATCTTAACAGATGCCATGCCCTGAGCTGGGCCTGGTCATTGGGATGAAAATTGCAGTCTGCCAAGGAGCAAGATCGAGGCCTGAAATCACACCTTGCTTTTCTTCAGCTGGCCAGGGCAGATGTGACCACAGAGAACACTCTGTGTTACCAGCACAGCACCCTTCTTTTGGGGAAAGCAAACCAGAAGAGGCAGGTTCACATCAAATACCCATCCCAGCACCACTCCTGAGTGCTGGCAACAGGGAAGAAATGGGGGACCTGATTCTCCCTTCAGTTTGCAGGTGCAATTGGGAACAGCTACAATGAAATTAGTGGAACTGCTTGACTATAACATGGGAGAAAATTCATACTCTGTGTATGTGAATTGTCTTCCATCTTCAGTCCCATCTTGCACCCAGACCAGCAGAAAGGTCTGAAGAAGCAGAAAATTACTACAGGCTCCCCAGTACTTTCAGCCTGCAGCTGGTTCTTGTTTTTAAGTAATGTAATCATTAAATACAGATGCAGGGTGGAGGGGGGGAATAAATGCCCCATGAGTGCAGAGATTTTCAGGAGATCAGCAAAGCCAGCATTTGATTGGACTTTTCAACTTGAACTGAAACAAACTTTGTCCCTCAGGGGGAAAAATATCTTATAATTGTGAAGACATAATTGCTAATGCAGACCTAACATTTTGGCCTTCTAATTGTGTTCAACGTTCAGAAACAGACAGTGGACGGAAATGTTCCTCACTCAATTGCCTACATAACAATTTTGCAGAGAAGGTATTTCCATTTTCTTCCAGTCCTGTTTCTGCTTTGTGTGCAATAATTTTGTGCTCCCAGAACATTCAGCAATTTGAATCCCTCAATTAGCTTAACACTCTGACACTGCTTTTTATAAATATGATGTTGGCTCAAGCTTTGGAACAACCAACCAATCACTCCATTATCACTTGCAGGGCAAGGAGCAAAAAATATATCAGAATAATTAAGAATGCCTGAGAAAACTTTAGAGCCTGAAGGAAACAATCTGGATCCCATTTTCCCTTCATTCCCTTGTCTGTGGTATCATTGATTGTCAATATCTCATTTCTGGTTTATATTGATGCAACCCATGGTTTAAAGCACCATTTTAAAATAGTGAGCCTCAGCTCCTTCCAAGTCTTTTGTGATTAATTGAATAACATGGGGGGAAAAGGCTATGAAAAAAATACCTAGATGATTTTTCCACATCTAATTTTGAAGAGGGGCTCTGACAATGAAAATAGCGGGACCCAGACTTGAAGCAGATATCTTGAGGAACTTAGAAATGTTTCTGTTAATAATAGGTAAACTGGTTCCTAGTGGAACTTAGCAGTCTGTGTAGCCCTTGCCCTACGCTCAAATAAACGTTGTAGCACCAACCTGTACTAGCTTATTACTGCTGGGTGTGTGGACTAGATTAAAGCTCACTCATGGCTGCAGTGTAAGCATGCCATCAGCTGATGTATAAATGAGATTATCATTATGGCTGACTAAAGGGTTTTCATAGACACCTTTACAAGCATTCCTTTATTTCCATTGTCCATATACACTCTCATAAGTAAAAAATTATTCTGCTTAGACTTGCAAAACCAAGAAAGCTTTTGGGCAGACACTAGAGGAACACAGCTAGGACCACCCACCAGCTCTGAGGCATCAGAGAATGTAACAAGCTTTAGAACTGTAAGGGTGGAAAGAAATATTGCAAAGGCAGACATTGGGACAAGAATCTGTTTTCAATTTAGAAACTAACTGTCTTCCTTCCACAATATGTGGTGCAATCATTCAGCTACAATCCTTGGTCTGGCAGGAGCCAGTCCTACCGCTGTGTAAAGAGACTAAACAACTGAAAGAAACAAGCAGTACAAATAGACAGTATTTTTGCTGTCCCAAAGAGGCTGTGGTCTGAAGACTTTGCCTCCTAGGAGCTATTATCAAAGAAAGTGTTTCCAAAACAAACCAGATAAAACTCTTTGCACAAGAATGGTCAAGGCAACTGAGTTTTCCATTTATGTTCCTCTCAATTTCTCAGAGCTCTCAGGGATAAGATCGGACTAATGATTAGTTTCTTAGCTTCATTTTTAAAGCCGGTTGTTAGTCATCTCCTAAGATACATTGTTTTCTAAGCGAGCAGCTCGTCTGGCTGCATAGAGGGACCTCCCCGCACTCGGGAATGGAAGTTCACACGCGGCTGAGACTCGGGATTGCTGGCTCTTGCCAGCCAGCCCTGCACAGCTGCACCTACAGCCGGATACAGGCATGCGAGGCCAGGTCCCAGGAGTGACATGGCCATAGTGCCAGGGCTGGCTCGCCCCAGCCACCAGCAGGGACATTTGGCGCTCCTGCTCACAGGCCACTTTCCGCGGGTAGGTATCGCTGCCTGGGTCTGCCTTCGGTACTGCGTACCTGCTGTTCTGCCATCGCTTACGCTGGGCAGGAGAAGCTGCGGGTGCTAAGCTGTTTTTCTGCACTCTGCAGAAAAATACCTCATCCTTGATTTCAGGGCAATCCAGGAAAATAAGGAATAGGAAGATACAAAGGAAAGCTAATCCTGATTTGATCAGTGCAATACAATAAGCCTCTTGGCTCATACAAATGCAAGACACACACCCTTCTGAGTTACTTGAACTTAACACTTTTCCAGTTTTTCAAGGGCAGGTGATCTCAAGAGCCACAGAATACAAGAAGTTCTTTACAGAGAGCCACAAAAAATATTCCAGGAAAGTCTGGCATACTTACGCTCTGATGGCCACCTCAGGGATTCTGTTTGTGAGTGATTGCCGAAGCATCACTGTTAGCAAAACACTGGTGTGGCAAATAATTTTTGGAGTGCTAAATGACATCCCAATGTCTTCATATCAGCTCTGCAACAATTTTGCAAGACTTAGACGAGAGTGAGATATTTAGGATCCAAAAATTAATGAATCTAGCATAATAATACATGTGACATAGGGAGACTGGACAGGCTGAGCTGGGTGACACAGGGTACCTGAATTAACAGAGGTTGCTCCTGAGGTCAGCCTGTGTACATCTTACCAGCTTTGTACAATGAGAGAAAAGTTCCTCAGTGAAGAACAAGAATTTATACATAGCACAACAAAAACTATCCTCTTTTATTTTCTTTTTATGTTTCAGTCTTTGAAGACCATCTTAATATCTTTGTGTTTCTGATTCCTTATATTATTGCTTTAATTATTATTCAAAAGAAGGTGATCCAGATATTTACAATTTCTCTTTCATTTTGGTAAGCTTTGGTAAGTTATCAAAATTACTAAATTATATACAACAGGCAAAGCCACACATATATTTGAGAGGGCATTGATCTTTGTAGGTATGTTTCTGTTTCCCATAGGTTATTCATCCAAATCTCATCAAAGCTTTGATGTAAATTTTCTAAAGAATTTTTTTCTCTTTTCTTTCTTTTCTCTTTTCCTTTCTTTTTTTCCCCTTTTTTTTTCTTTTTTTTTTTTTTTTTTTTTTTTTTTTTTTTTTTTTTCAGTTAAAGCTATTCCTTTCCTATAAATACACTTTCTTTACCAAATAAGGATTATGATTTCTGGTTAACTCATCCTCTAGTACAACATGCAATAAGAATGCCAGCTCCACACCCTTAGCTTGTCAGGGGCAGGATGCAGGCAGAAATGCTGACAGCTTTAACACTCTAAGACAAGAAACCAAGCACCTGGACAGAGAGTGGAAGAACAGACTCGAGTTCAGCAGTGTGTGTGTGGTCTGCTATGATGGGTTGCACAGTGTGCTCTGGGGAGACCCTATGGCTGTAGTCTTGCTTTCCTCTCCTGTCACCAAACCTAACTCCCCAGCTACATAGGCATAAGAAATACCTTTGTTTCTCATTGCAGGGATGCCAAGAAGGATTTTATCGTACCAGCTCAGGGAAATGCTCTCCTTGCAACTGTAATGGTAATGCAAACAGATGCCTTGATGGATCTGGAATCTGTGTGGTAAGGAATTCCTCTGTTCTCTGATTATCTGACTTTTAATACCAAGGCTCAGTTTCAGTATACTGCAAAAGCAGTGTCTGTACCACACCACTTTTTGCTGAAGAAGGAACATAAGTAGGGCCAATATCAATACACTACTGAATTATCCTGGTCTAAATTAATTCTCACTTAAATTATCTCTGCAGATTCAAAACTCATGCAGTAATTGTGAGAGTTAGCATGGGGAAAATTTTTAGTACATCAGAAATATGGAAAGAGTTTTGTATACCTCTGGAGAAAAAAATGTATAAATTCAATCACATTTCTTTCTCCCCTTTATGAAGACAGTGCTGTGTATAATATAAACAATTTACAATGGTGAGTGACCCCTGTGAGAGTATATACATGTGTTACCCATAGCAATTCAGCTGCATGGCAGTCTCCTGCTGTGAAGGAACAACATGAGAAAGTTGAAACAATACACCTGGGGAAGAGTGTGTTAAATTCCTGTTACAGGAATTAAAAGGTACTGTTACAATTTCCCATATGTTCAATCTGACTCAGAATCACCTCATACAGAAAACTGTGTCTCAGCAATAGTAGTCAAATATTTGTAGCTCCAGAGCAAAAATCAGCCCAGTAAAACTAATCCCAACTACTAGCAGGCAATCAGGGCACTAATACACTAAAAAATTACGGAAGTTAATATAGTATTTAAATGACATAGCAAGAGCTAGGCACTAGTATACTCTTTTCAGGCTTGTAAAGCAGGAGTAGAGCCCAGAACCCCTTGCTCTGCCATTTGTTATTTTTGACAAGTCATAAACCTTTGCCCTCAGTTTATCTCTTCATAAAATGGACTCATATTCACATACTTTTCATCGTAACCGCTATCAAATTTTCAGTTGTACAAATACATGAAGTTAAGTTCCATTGCATATTTCCTACCATTTTTTTTTTGTGGGAAGAAGACAGTGCAGCTGTTCAGCACAGGAGAAATTACTATGGCTTGTAATGTGCTTAGAATTGGCTGGTTTCTCAGAACACATATTGGCATAGTTTTCAATATTAAATTTTCAAAAGTGGTTTTAGACCGCCAGGCATTCCCAGCTATTCTCTTTCACATGCACAAGGGTTTTGGCTTATGGGATCATTGTCCCCTTAGTGTCAAGGGAAAATGATGCCAAGGGGAAACTTCTGATGGAAGACTTGGGAACGAGATAGAAAGCTTTTCAAATGTCTGCTTCTGATGGCTCTGGTCACCAGAGAGCTTCTGGAGTAGAATATATGAGTTAGGGATTGATTATATTCTCAACCTACAAGCACAACAGAAGACCTGTTTCCTATCTTCTACAAAAATAAGGCTGAAGTCAAGGGTTCAAGACAAAGAAACAAAAATATTTACAGTATCAGGAAGAAATTATCTGAAAGTAATTGTTCATTCCTGATTGGTGTTTCTTCTCTTGGAACCAGCTAGGTAGTAAGGAATAAAACTAAAAGCTAAACCCTAGTTTACCATTTGAATTCAAATTGCCCCTTGATAGCTTATCTGAAGGATTTTAAAAGCCATTAGGCTCAGGTCATTTACTTCTGAATAAAAAGGAACATCAAAAAGGCTGAAATGAAATAAAAGTGAAGGGTAGAGTAAAAGTGCAAAATGAAAAGGTGGTTTGAAGGTTTGATAGCATAAACCAGAACCAGAGATGTCCTTGGGGACTGCAGTAACAGGACTTTCCTGAGGATTCAGAAATTTACAGAGAAGTTTGGGAGACTAATAAAATTGGTAAACAGAAAAAAGTGACTGAGAAAGCCTGGGAGAAGAAAAGCTTAGAGAAAGAAAGATGTAACTTGAATTACAGCAGGAAGAAGCACGTTAGATGAATGAATTAATTCAGTTTAGGAAAAGGCAACTTGATGGTTGGTAATGTCACTTGTATTAGAATCACTGGACAAAGCAGCCTTCCCTAAGAGGTGGAGAAGGACAGATCTGGCCAAAGCCTGCTGGGGCAGAAATGAGTCAATATCTCTAGCTGTAAGTTCCTTTGAAGAGATAGGACTATGTGGTATGGAGAGCTCACCACTCTCTCTATTCTCAAATTTTTAGGCAACCTACTCCAATTCTTGCAGTGGAGATAAGTTTTTCTGCATTCAGTTAGTTTTGAATGAGCTGTTAAAAATTATATCTGTACTTATCCCACATTATTATTGTTGTCATCCTCTATCTCCATGATTAAAAACTTGCTATCTCTTGCTACAAACAACGTTCTAAAATTTTATCATTTATGGACCCTCCATCATAACCACATCTTACCTTAACCTTGAGCCACAGATACAAAACACTTTAGCAGCAGATTTTTAGAAGAACTGATCTTCCCCAAAGTTAGTTTTCCATATCTGCATGTTTATCAACATAATGGAATGATGTAAACATTAGAAAAAGCCATCACTTTTTAAAGTTAACTCTGCTAACAATGCTGGAAGCAATAATAACATGAAAGTAATAATAACACTGTTTGGTTGGCAGATATTTTATTATAGTCTAAGCAATAACTAAGCTGTAAGACCTGAATAAATGGACAAGACAGTATGAAAAAGGAAAAAGTACTCTGCTTCAAAACGGATGAAAAGAAAGGGTCAGGGCCCATATGATGCTCTGAGGCCATCATATTATGCAAATCCCTCAAATCAATTTGGCAAATGTAGTTCCCACAGCATACAAAATTTATGAAATTTTCACTGGCCTTTGCCCTGAATTCAAAATCAAATAAAATTAAACCCTTTTTAATGATGCCTTAAGGTAGAGTGCTCATATCTTTCATTTCTGCTGATATATATATCTTGAGCTTCTGTTTCAAAACTTCTCTCGGCTTATTCATAGAGTGCAAATCAAATCCATGAGTCATTTAAAGCTTATTGAATGACACAATCAATGAGTGAACAATCTCCTTTGGTAACCAGACAGAAGAAATTTTTGCAGACATTTTGCAGAAGAGCCCTTCCTGCATAGATGTCCACATAAAACTGGTACAGAAATCAGTCACATGAGCCTGTGACTAAAACTGAAGAGACACACAGTCCATTTTGTTAGGATAGAAAATCACCCAAGTTTTAAAAGAAGAATAGCCAGCACAGCATAAGCTCTACTAATGATATACTAAAAGAGAGATGTCAAATAACTTAATTTCAAAACAACATCTGGTGACTCATGTAAGGCCAGTAAGGGGAGAAACACCAATCCATTGTGCTGATCTAGGACTTTGGATTTTTAACAAAATTTTCTCAAGCCTGGATATGAGGAGAAAATTAATTCTCTTTCCAGGCTCTAGCTTTTGATTTTGGAAACATGCATATATGTGATGTTAACTGGGTGAAACTGCAAGAGCTCCAAGGGTCTGCCTGCAGAGCCAGGGATGTGCATTTCCCCTGCATAAAGCTCACCATGTTTCGTTGCTAGTAAGATAGGAAGATATGAAGGGAATGTTTTGCCTCCTTCTCCATCCCCCAGGCCACACCCCACCAGCAACCTATGGCTGACTTATTTCTTTAGAGCACCTTCACTGAGGGTTTGACATTTGAAAATTCAGATATGGGAGTGGTCTTCAAATGACTGATCATCATGGTGATGGTCACCTCTGAATAGAGCAGCATATGGAGGTGAAACAGCTTTTCTATAGCAATGAACTGTCACACTTGCATAGGAATTGTGCAAGTAGTACAATTCACAGGGCTTTACCATACTTAAAAATTTGATTGCACAGTCTAGGGAAGCAAGTTGCTTGAGGTGATTGCAACATATCACAGCAATGACTCCAAATGAACACAATGAAATGGATTGAAAGGGTGAAAATTCTTTTAAAATACCAAGTTGTTTATCCAGGCAAAATTTTTGTTAGACTGATTTATCTAGTGTCTTACATGAGGTCTCCACTGTTAATGGGGATTAGATCTTTCTTGATGCATGAAAACACAGAACAGAAGAAGTAAGTCTGGAGAAGTCTGCTTTATAGCAGAAGGTAAAGGTAAATTTCTTCTTGTCTCCCTAAAAATCTCTAAGTGGTTTGTTATCATTTCAGTTCCATATATTTTATAGGTCTTTATATAAGGCATCCAAATACTCATAAGGAAATAAATAAATAAATGTGACCATTTTGGAACACGAAAGACCAAATGATCCTAACAATGGAGAGGATAAATCCACTGGTATCCTTTCCAGCCTTTTATGGAATTTTTTACAACAGAGCACATTGTCTTGTAAGTGATTTGTGTTTAAGCGTTTGGGTTTACAGCTGAGTGGAAAGGTTGGAACAGATTTGGCAGTTCTGCCCAAGAGGATAATATGTTCCACATGGTTGCCAAGGCTGGTCTGGAGAATTGCCAGTGGATCTACAACCATCCATCAAGCATGAGCAAAAAGCAGTAGGGAGCTAGCAAAACTCCTCAGCTCGTTAGGTACTTCTGCCTTCACAAAGAGCCTTGCTCAGTGCTTCTTCCTGTAAAGATGGGCTGACAGCATTGATGACATATGTTTGAAAATCTAACCAGAATGCAGTGTTAGAATGCAGTAACTGTCAAAAACATTAGTGTTAGTCAACACATTTTCTCAGGTATAGGTATTTCTCTCCTTCTTAGCTATGTTCAAACTTAGTATTTATTGTCCTACTCAGTTTACTGTTGAAAACTTACAAGAGTGACCCCCAATGTGTGAGCATTTTATCTCCACTCCTGCACAGCTGGTGTAAGAGGCATGAAGGAAATCAGACCAGGACTGTGAGGAGGGGCTGCTGCTGCTGCTCTCCCACCTGCTCAGCCCCATTCGTTACAGTTAGCACTGGTGAATGTGGTGGGTTGAGAAATAGTGGGCCAGGTGCATTTGGCAAGGCATCAGCTCCCACTTCACCAATACAGGACAAGGTCTACAAATCAAAACTTGACATAGAGGGGGTATCTTGACCCAAGCCACATAAGGAAATTACCCTTTTTTTTTTTTTTTTACCTTTTTTTTTTTTTTTCCTTTTTTTTAATTTAAACAGATGTCTTTAATAAAAAATTGCACAATACTTGATGTTTACTTTAAGTGCCTCATCTCCCTCTTTCACATGAAATTCTGAAAATTAACACTGTGTCTCACCTGCAATGGCTGGAGAGGGAAAGCTTGAAACCCTAAACCTCATAGATGGAAAAGATAAAACATGTACAACCCTTGGCTTTCAAGTAACTATGATGCACTCTGTTTTTAATTATTATTATTATTATTATTTTGGGATTGCAACAAATTCTGGTGTGCTGCCATGAGCAATGCTGTGCAGTTCTGTAAACTCAGATCTGAGAGCATATATGAGGGGAAGCCTAAATCTACCTCCAAAGACAGACTGCACAGTCATGTAAGCCACCTGCATCTCTTTACCTATATTTATCCTTGTGTAACCTTCTGCATTAACAGTTGTTAAAAGACTATCTCTCAGAAGGACAAGTAATAAGGGAGAAAAAGGTAGACAAACCAACAATTCCTGATACATTGCAACAATAACTGTTTTCATCTCCAAAGTAATAAGATTGACAAGGTTTAAGAACTCTTCCAGATTTCACAGACAATATTTAAGACCCTGTTCTTTTGAGGAGATTTATTTGTGGGTTTAGGGGGGTTGTTGTTGTTGTACTAACTTCACAAGAGGCAGGGCTGAGTATTAATTTTTTATTTCCCCTGGAGTGTCTCCATGCCATCCAGCATTAGGTGTCTAACAGGTGCTCTGCACCACTCCATGGCAGGTCCTGTCTTTCTTCAATTTTAGAGGGTACACCGAAAACCAGTCTGCTACCCAGTTCCTAAAGAGAAGGTCCAGGCTGCCTAAATTGCACTTTATTATCCCTCAGATTAAATAATTTCCCCAAAACTGCATAAATGGCAGATTTAATGGAGCTGGTGCTTTTGAAGACTATCAGAATGAACCCTTTTCTTGCAAATTCAGGTTCCTAAATGAAGCTGGGGCAGATTCATGCCTCAGTTTTTCGGTTATATTAATTTACACAAGTGTGCTTGTCTTGTGCTGGGAAACTTGCCCTAGTGCTATTGTCTGAAGAGAATCAACAAACTTTTCATTAGTATTTCTGCAGAAATGTATCTACTGAGAAGAACTGCATCACATGAAATGTTCTGTGTTCTCAGAACAGTAGTTCCAGCTTTTCTTTCCAGTCAAATGCGTCTAGGAGCTCAGTGCTGACAATCATTTCCAAGTAACACCACACTCCCCCACACACCACTCCTAGCACTATTTCATGTTCTTTTCATGTGTGCACAAATAGTTACAGTGAGAGCCAGGTAAAAATGCTCACACTGATTGTTGGCAGTCAGTGAGAGTGCCAAAGAAGAGTAGTAGGACCAGCTAAGACATTTTCTTACACAGGCAAACAGAATCCAGCCACTCTGTCATCAGACAAGGTGCTGATGCACTGACAGATCAATGATTACATGCTGTAAACTCATATAGAAGCCTTTAGAAGCCAGGCTGCTACGGATTATCCACTCAAAATGATCCATAGAGAAGCAAAACACTTTTCTCAAACTACCATGCCAGTGTCACCCAATGCTGAGAATCACCCATGAGCTGCAAGGAGGGTGTTCTCCCTGCCTTCAGATAGCTCTCCTGGGCTTAATGCACTCAGCAGCTTAGTTAGAGATGCAAAATAATGGAACATAAAATAATAGGACGCCTTTTCTATCACTGTAAAAATATGGTTCTAAATACCCACAGAAGTTCTGTCTTGCTAAATAAGATAAAGTCATTTTTACATAATCACTAACCAGAGAAAAACTACAGAAGTGCACCCAGAAAATGGGATATCTGGGGTAAGAGAGCCCTTTTTCACTTCCCTTCAGTTTAGATGAAAAAGTGCAGATTTGAAGAGCAACGTTTGCTGTCCTGCTCTATTTATTGCAGTTGTATTTGAGCTTTGGAAACCAGTAGAAGATTTACTGATAATACCTATGTGTTATTTGGAGAGCTGAGAACAAACAAGGTGAAATGACTTGATCAAACAGTGAAGGCTACAGTCAAACACTCCCAATGCCTCTGCCAGTGCTTCAGACACAGGGTGGCTCAAGCACTTCAAGTGCTCAGTGCCCATGCACTCTCCTGTCTCTCTAGTAGTACATTAACATCATTTTTTCATTGGATAATGACAAATGCCAAGTATTTTTAAAACTGTATTAGTCTTATGGCTCTCACCACACGCCCTGTGATTAGTGCACTTCTTTCCTCCTCCTCACCTTCCTCCTATTCAAACTTCCTCCTAGTAGTCTCTCATTTTAGAGGGTATTAATTAAAATAACCTTATTTCATTCCTTACAGCAAATATGACTAAGTAAAACCACCTTTAGTTCTAAAACTACTAATGGCTAATCTATTTAAAGACCTATGGAAAAAAAATTTACTTTCTTTCCTTTTTCTCATCACAATCTACTTGCCATAGAGTTCTCTATCCAAATGACAGTCTTGTACAAAAAAAAAATTCAGGGCAAGGGGTTCTCTATGACTATAAAGTATACAGCAAGCAAGACAAGCAAAGTCTTCTTGTTGCTGTTTCGTATAACACATGACATGGACTCTGTGATTTCAGAAGGTTAAGAATTACTCTTTTAATAGGGATGGTTTTTGCTTATATGTTATTTTACACAGACTAATGTGATTGGTGAAAGAAAGACAAACCTCTTCACTCACATTGGTCAAACTAGAGGGACATCAAGAAGAAATCCCTCTTGTTAGAAGGAATGAATAACATAGATATTATTACAAAAACATTCTATCGTGTTTATCATACTTTCCTGGGAAAGAACATTAGAAAACTAAAACATCAGGGCTGAAACTAGACTACATCTTCTAGAATCAAAAAGGATCTGAACCTATAAATAATAAGTCCTGATTGGGAATCCTTTATAGAATTCAACTAAGAAATATTGGTTAAAAAACAATCAGATGTGTTTTCACAAGCAAAACTAAAAACATCAATGTTGCCAGGACAAAATTCTACCGCTAAATCAAAGTCACAGCACATGATTACAAAATTAATTTGGGAATGCCTGTGCGAGTGCAGCATGACTATTTTCATTAAATGTCTTCCCAAATCACATTACTCTCTTCTCATACTCTTTCCTTCAAAGAACACACCATGTTTGGAGAACAAAGTGAGTTTCAAATTTGCAGGGGCTGCTGCAGGTGAACAGTTGGTTAGCTGAGCTCACCCTCCCCCCAAGCCCAGCACTGTTGAAGGCGTTTCAGCCAGAGACACCAAGGTGCCCCGTGCCCCAGGCCAGGGAGATCCCTCCCATTTGGAGCACTCCTGAAATCCCACGCACAGCATCCCTGTCAGTTCCTAGCTCCTGGGCCAGGTAGCACAAGAGGTCCCACACACAGGGCCCGACTGAGTGTCTGCAGCCCATGTATGACCTCCAGCAGAGGCAATGGGAAGTCCAAGCTAGGAGGAAACCTAGACTGGCCCTTTTCTGAAGTCTCTGTTTGATACTCCACTATCAGCCCCATCTGCTGTATCAGAATATGTCACAGGGTACATAACTCCCCAGTCCTTGGAATATCCATTTATAAATCTATTTCATTCATCTAAATTAATTCATCTAAAGAATACCTTTTTGTCCCTGCAAGTACTCTCACCTCCTGGCAACAAGTAGCAGAAGTCCATGTTCTGTGTAGGGAAGTACCTTTGCATGTCAGTGCCCCTCAGTTCTTGTATTGCAGAATTTGGGTGAGCTATCGTATTGCATTCAGCTTATTTAAAAACTTTTCAATTATACATAACCCAAAAACACCATCCTGCCTTTCTGTCCCAGCTGAGCAGCCCTACATTTTCTGTCTCTGTAAGACATTGGTGAATACTGAACAAAACTCATATTAGCACTAAGGCTTAGGTGATCCAAATAGTGACTCTTCCCACACTGAAAAGTTACTTTTATGTCCTACCCTAATTTCCTACCCTCTGTCAGCTTTCAGTTTGCAAAAGAAATTTTTTCAAGTATCCTGTCAACTTGGTTGGCTTTTTGTGAAAGTCCAGATAGGTTACATCCTCTGATTCCCCTTCATACCCTTATTTGCACCAATATGCAGCAGATAGTGAAGGAGGAGTTCCTGAATCAGTTGATGCTTATTCATGTACCCAGTGGTCTTGTTCTTTATAATAGACATTGTCATCTTTCCAGAGATGGAAATCACATTTGTCAGTCTGAGGTTTCTGTGATCGCATGGTATTAGCACAGAAGAGGAAAGAATGAAGGAAGCTAGCCCAAACCTACAGCAAATATGCACTGATAGAGTAGTTCTCCACATACGTCTGCCAAAGATCTGTTTCCTTGCTGTCTCAAGCCTGGAGTAGCTGCTCACATCTGTACTGTGTCCATAGAAAGTGCTATAACTGGAGAGTTCTGATTCAGGGACACTGCAAAACTCCTTGCACAATCGCAAGAGTGGAATCCCTTTCCTCATCCTTCCTACTCTTCTAAAGTAGCTTGGTGAGACAGCTTCCTATGCTCTTTTCCAGAAGCAGTCCTACTGGAACCTGTGTGTTGGCTGGAATCTTGGTAACAAAATGTTGTCAATATTTACCAGCAGATACCTTTTGTTTAGTTTTGGAGTCATTAAAAGGGATTTTTCCCTTCTGACACTGCAGTTCAAAATGCGGCTGGCAGCTACACCTGAGTAGCTCTGACACTTCTGCTCCAGCACGCATCAGCCTCATATGTCTGTTTTGTCCTGTACAGCACCTTGCCAACCCTTGTTGCTGGTCATTGTAATCATTTATAGTATTTTTATTCGCAGCTGTGTCAGCTTGTTTGCCTGAATCTTGCAACATCTTGCAAGGTCAAGGTCTGGCATCAGCCACTCTTCTGCTTGGCCAGGTCTTCAACTGAAAGATCTTTTCTGACTCAGGCAGCACCTCCATTTAACTTTCACCATTCTGTCTCTTTCCACTGCAGGACTGTCAGAGGAACACAACAGGACAGCACTGTGAGCAGTGCCCAGATGGCTTCATTGGTGACGTTGTCAGGGGAGTGCCCACCTTCTGCCAGCCCTGCCCCTGCCCCCTGCCAGCACTTGCCAAGTATGTAAAGAGTCTTTGTTCCCCTTTGATTTGGGCCTTTCCAAGGTGGGGTCAGCATCCTTTCCTGAATGCAGGGGACAAAGGCTGCTGCCCTTGACAAACACAGGGGGAAATAAGAGGGCTATCAGCTGTTCATTTTTATAACCACAAGAAACAGCATTTTACTTAGAAGGTGCAAAATATCTTTAAATGTTCATACTAGTTCTTACCAAGAGAGAGGGGAATGAGCAAGTTCAAGTTCACCCTGTTATGTAGAAAAGATTATTCAGGTGTCTGGTTGCTTTTAAAAATCCCCTTAACAAGTCTCAAGAAAGGTGACATCAGAGATTTACATGGCTGAGACAGACAGAAAAAAAAAAAAAAAAAAAAAAAAAAGTTAAATCATGTCACCTGAAGAGTAAAGCCAACACAAAGAAAAGCACGACTTTGCAGTCCCCTGAGTCTACAGCAGCTGGATCTGATTAGCATAGTAACAGTTCAAAGGAAAGTGCTGGAGCACCCTGTGACAGATACGGTGCCCCTTCAACTGATGCCCAGCTACTTTTGGGTAAAACCTCTGAATCTTGACAGAAAACCAAGACCAAGTGAAAGAACCAGATGCCGCATGCTTTGTGCCTAAAAAAAAAAAACCAACGCAAAACTACAATTCACAACCAGACATTAGAAACAATTAGTAATGCAGCTGAAAGAAATTATCAACTTCCTCTTGCTTAGATTCATACTCTGGGAGAGAGGAATCTCTGCGAATCCTACCACAGGGAGATGCTAGTAAATAGTTGCCAACAGTCTGACGTTGCTTTTCAGGGAGCTAGCTATTCCTCTTGTGATGTTTCCCATTCTACTTTCAGCAGGACTTCACAGCGAAGGGGAATTTCACCCTCACTGTATTTGCTTGCTGTTGCTATAGGATTACTCACACAACCTTAAGGTGGGATGAACTGCATTTTGCTCAGCTTCTCAGGGCTCAAACTGGCAAAGGAACAAAATCACTCTGGCCAAACTCCCACAGATCCCTTCTTGGCTTTTGCAGTGAGCTGCAGACATGTGAGAAGTGCCGTGGGGTGAAGAACAGCTATTGTTGAAAAACTTCAGCTTTGCCTGGATTACAGAGAAAATCCTTCAGAGACGGTGGAAGAATCTGGCTTTGCTCACATGTAGAAATGCTTAGGAGTGAGCAAGCTCGCAGATAAAGCAAACTGTTTCTTCCAATTTCAGTAGCAGCTGTAATGCCTGAAAAATTAGAAATACAACAGTCAGGAGCAGTGGTTTTTCTTTGGCAAAGTGTTTTTTGTAACCCATTGGGCACAGAGCAGCACCTCTGGTGTAAGAAGCTGTTCTCTGAGCCACAGCCTGGGCTGCACATGCCTGAGGCACTACCACATGAGCCTCAGGCTCTACCAAGCAAGGTCAATCAGGCAAGGTCTGGTCTGTGCTTCCTATAGCTCTGCATTCACCCAGACCCTGCCTCATTCTGCAGCCCAAAGGCTCTGCAGAGGTGCTCCCTGGGAGCAGGGAGCTGGAAGGTCCACCGGGACACTGAGCAGGGCTCAGTGCAGTGGGACCAGCAGGGGCTTGGGCTGCAGCCTTTCTCTGCCAGGACTGTGGGACAGGGAAACAGAGGCCAAGGAACAGTCCCAGTTTCAACATACTCCTTAGCTAGGGACATTATTCCTCTCCTATTCCAGACCACTAGGGAGAAGAAAACCCCAAACCCACAACACAGAAGCATAGGATTGGGAAGGGAGAAAAAAATTTACAAGAAACCTGAATGCAGATGACTCAATATTAGCAGCAATACATGTCTTGGACTTGATGAACCTCAGGGGTCCCTTCATCTCAGAATATTCTATGTTCTACGACATTCCCTTTGACAATTACATCAGTAAAAATACACTTTGCTTCCTCAGTTTTCCCTCAGAAAAGTCCTGAAGGTAATAATTACAGGAACGTTCCATCCTATGTTGCCTCATACCCCTATTTAAATAATGTGCAGAAATTGCCTGTTCAGCTTCTTGCATGAGAGAGGCTTGACCACAGAAATAGTCTTCAGCTGGGGCTGGAACAGGCAAAAATAATTGAGCAACCTTAAGCTTTACTAAATCTTAACTAAATTCTTAGAAAAAATGTACTTTATTAGTTGGGTTTTTTTCAATTTTTTCTTATTAATCCTACTACATATAAAGAGTAAGGCAAAATAATAACTACCAGAAGCAGAGAAGCATTAAATGGCTTTAAAAAAGAACATCCAAAGGATATTGTTTTGTACCCCGTTTTACTTTGGAAATAATATATAGAATGTCTAAACCTAGAGACTCACCAGATAGATACTTTTTCCAGGAATTCAGCAGTGCCTCTAGATTTTCTGGCCATACTATCTTCATATCTTCTACCCTGGGAACTTTTGGAGTAACTTTTGGACATCACACATGATGTGTAATGTCATCCCTTTGGAACAAGAAAAAGAGGATGAAGGTTGTTTCACTGTCCAGTAAATGTTATTTCTTTTCAAACCCAAGGGAATTATAAAGCCTTTTTCTCCCCCTAAAAGCTCACAAAAAGTATAAAACTTGAGGAATATTCCAGTCTTACTTCATATCTTAGATCCACAATGTGGTTTTTGCAACTACGTGAAGGAATTAGACTTGTTAAAGAAGAGGAAGCCTGCCAAACTATTATGAATTTCTCAACATGCTTTTGTAAAAGTCATACAGCAGTTAATTTGTAAATTCTGTGAGAATAATTCATTTTATGTTCTCTTCAGTTATATAAAAAGTTTTGAGACAGCAGAGATCCAGACAGGTTTTTTTGTCTCTGGTTGTCCAACCAGTTGAGAAATGCTGTCAGAAGATGAAATTATGCAGGAATTCTCGTCACCTTTCAATGCTGTTTGTTCCTGGAAAAAGCAGTGCATGGATCATGCACTTTCCCATTGCTCTGAGTTTTTTGTCCTGTGTGAGATGGATGCAACCCAGTCACAGCTGCCCAGGACCATATGACTAAGGAGATATGTTTTAACAACCATGGGCCTGCAGCTGGAAACTGCTGCCACTCACTACTCTGGTTGCATTCTAGTGCTGGCAGAAATGTATTCACATGTGTTGCAAACTAGAAACATCTTAGGATTGTATCTCTTTTTTTCCTTTAAATATATTTAAGCCATGCATCACCATGTTTGAAATGCATATAAAATTTGCTCTTTCCACATCTAGCTACTGCTGTTTCTTCAGTCTCATATTTATTTAAACATTTGTCAAATCCTGAAAACATAAGAAAACAAAGGAATCCATGATTTAGAATCATGGCAGTAGAAATTATAGCCCAAGCCATTACTGTAGTCAGCATTACTACTTGGAATGTTGGTCTCAGAAGAGGCCACAGACTCTTTCCAGCTTACTTGGAAAGATGGTAGAGCAGCCTCAGTTACTGTAAACTCAGTTACTCCAAATGAAGACAGCATTACTGAGATCAGTTTTCACCACTAGGAACTACCAGATTGGAATTCGAGAAAACTGTAGGATTTGCATAGGAAACTGCTGCACCCTTTCCAGAATCTCAGTTCTTGAAGTGCTCACTGCAGTGTCTTCCACAAACAGTATTTTGCCCCTTAGGATAATAGACAGGAAGCAATTAGGTTCATATGTCATACACATTTATCTTAAGTCCCTTTTCTAAAGTATGTGTATCAAAACCTGCAGATGTGTCTGACCTGCACTACGAGACAACTTTCATACATATACATCTGTATTTATATAGCTCCACAGTTCTGTACACTAATTAATGCTTCCTAAACTGATTTAAAGTCTAAACAAGGAGTATAATATAAATTATATAAAGAGCATAACACCCATTCAGCAACGAACAACCAAGAGACAGCGTTCACATTGACAAATGTCCATTCTGTAACAGAGACATTCCCAAGTGTCTGTCATTTCCTGGTATTCTAACCACTCATCTTAATGAAATTCCAGCTTTGCAGTCTCCTGTTACAGAAAAAGTGGGAGTGTGCGTTGTGTCTGCAAGGAAAACTATGCAGGACCCAACTGTGAAAGGTAAGAAACTCATAGGATGACTTGCTGGTCAGCAATACTGAAGTTCAGAATTTTTTCAGGGAATCTTCCCATACTGGGGAGAAATCTTATGCACTTGTTTTCATCAGGTAGAATTGTGTCTGTTAAATGATCTCATTCAGTTCCTACTAAAAAGCACTGAAATTTGCTGTGCAGAAGTGTCAGTGTAAGACAGATATTTACATATGTTGTATTTTGATCTAGTTCTTGCACTTTGTATACCTTCTTGTGGTAATCTTCCTAAAAGGAATGCAATTTAAAAATACAAAACACAAATCAGAAATAGCAGCTGAAGTGAAAAATATCCACCACATCAATGTCTCTTGCAATTCACTCCTCTAAAATAAGTAGCAGGTTTCTATCAAATAACTTTTACAAAAGCCAAGGAGAAAATCCACTATCAAGTAAAATTCTTACAGCAGATACAGCTTTTTTTTTCAGTTACATTTTAAATGCATTTCACAAGCATAATTCAATAAAGTGAAGAAAAAAATTATAGTCCAGTCTTGCTTTTCATATTTCCCTAATGTCCATAAACAATTTCCAGTCAATATCGCTGAATAACAAAGGACACAAATAAATTGAACTATACAGCAGAAATATAACTGCATGTGCTGTAAGAGGCTCTCTTGCTTGTTATTAACACACATGGATGATATTTCAATGAATGTCAGGGGCCTGATTATAATTCAGAAATTGCCCTTCAGCAGCCACTAAATTAAAACAGCTCTAACACAAAGACTGAGAAATATAGCATGGCTCAGAAAATGGCTTCCTGAACACCTCCTTTTGTTTTCCCTTAAAGCCCCTGAAGTATTTAAGTCTTTCGTCAACTGTCAATAATGGGCAAGCCTGGAATTCAAATGATACTTAATGTAACTGTCAGGGAAGGGAGAAAAGGGATGCTTAAGATGCAAAGACAAATCAAAATGAAAAAGGTAAAATGAACAATGAGTAAAGGCTTTTCTCCTTACAGATGATGCAAAACATCAGTCTGTTACCTCCACATCGCTAAAATGATGACAGCAGCAGTGAAAGTAGATGACACAAAAATAAAAAACCCACCCTTGTTTACAGGCCCACGGCTGTATTCTTTTGTTCTTTCAAAATGTCAGGTTTACACACAAAGGATAATGCAGGCAATTAAAAGGTCATTGAGGTTTCTTAATGGTTATTAAAATGTCAATCCAGACTACGAGCAATACAAATCCTATGAAATGGGTAGCAGTAGCATAGAAGCAGTGGAAAATAGCATCAGCTTTGTTTTCTAATGGCCACTACCCAGCCCTACACAATGCATCTCTCTCGAGGAAGGCAGAGCTGTGTAGAAGGAAATCAGCCTGTCTTGGCCACCATGTTAAGACCTTGGCTAATTGCTGGGGAAAAGTGTAAGGTGAAAGCAGTGACAAACAGGACTTGCATTCTGGTAGGCTCCTGGTCCTACTCCCATTTGTATCGGAAACATCGAAAAGGGTTTCAAAGCTGGATGATGCATTGCTCACCCCTGCCCGCCCACTAAAGAGCACGTCCCTACTTGTCACACATTGCTGCTGGGCACTGCCAGAAAAAGGTGGTGTGCATTCACAGAGGTCCTTGCTAGGAACTGAGAAAGCCAGCTTCCCAAATTGAAATTTAGGAATTAATCATTTTTCTCCTGGACTTCAGCAGTAAGGCATCAGGGTGGTAACTGATGACATGCAGGTTTTTTTAATGCACAAATGTTAAAAAGAACAGCTGAACAAATTACGTTTAAATTTAATTTCATCCAAAGCAAATAGATCAAAAATGTTCTTTTGGCATTGCAAGAGAAGAGGAAGTTAATTTCTTACTCACTGATAATTACAGGAAGCAACTATGACTGCAAAATGAAGACAAAGACAACTTTCCAATTTTATTATGGGAGAGAAAATATTCTTTTTTAGTAAAAAAGGGTAATATATTGATACAATCTAGGAAAAGACATTCACTGAAGGCCTCTTAACTTTTTCAGGCCACAAAGTGCAGAGATGGAGCAGTATGTTTCCAGTCAGTGGCATCTGCTCTTCTCACATTCTACACACAATTCAAAAGAGGTTAAATGCCTCAGCACTATGAGATGTACTAAGTGGCAAAGGGAAGGGGAGATTGAAAATAACGCATTTATTTTCATCTCTGGAAGTTTCTTTTTGCTTTAAACAGCTGCTCCAGATGAGAAGTTACAGCTAATAAAAGTGAGTCATAGAGTCAGAAGAGTTTGGGTTGAGGGACCTTAAAGGTTATTTGGTTCCAGCTCCCTGCCATGGGGGCATGGTCACCTTCCAATAAAGCAGCTTGCTCAGAGCTCCACCCAGCCTGGCCTCGAACACTCCCAGGGATGGGGCATCCACAGCTTCTCTGGAAAACTTATTCTTGTGCCTCAGGGAGGCATAAAAAGCAGCACTTGTAAAATATATTTGTGGGAATGTGAAGAAATGTCCTTTACATACCTGTCAAGTGAACTGAACAGTTTATTTCAGAAAAGAAGGGGGGAAAATGGCCCTTTCCTGATGAGAAGACAGACATTGCAGGCATGGTGGAAATAGCATGCTCTTGTTGGTAGATGTGGGCAGCAGTGAGCGAAAGGCTGGTCTGACCCCAGCCCTACTCAGTGGCCTCTGTGAACCTGGTGGCCACATTACACAGGTGATCATTTGGAAAATACCTAACTACAGAAAAACAAAAAACTGAAATCTTAGAAAATAGTAGCAAGACTTCTGCCATGACTGACTAGTAGCTTTACTCATCACTGCCTGCTCTAGCTCCCATGGGAATGGGGAATGATTCAACAAAATCATAATCATAAATGACACTCTGCACTCAGTGTTGTAATCACAGTTCTTCAGGGGGTGCACAGAACTCCCGGCCACACTTTAATTCTTTGCATCTGGGTCACCCAAATGATAAAATCTGCACCAAAGATTCTGGCAGTGCTGCAAAAAGACAGAAAGAGTCTTTGTCATTGACAAAAGCAGTATTCGAGGCAGCCAAGTGATTTATATTAAAATGCTTAAAATTTTATGTGTTTCTACTGTGAGGATTCATGACTGGAACATGAACAAAGCAGTACTGAGGAAATTACTCTCTTAAAAAAAAAAAAAAAAAAAGGAACTGATCAAAACTCAAAGCTTTATCAGATCCCCCACATTTTCATGGTTCAGATATGGCAGAACTTGAATTTGACTGTGTTCAGAGTTTAGAAGAAAACAGACCCTGGTTTAGGTACCCAGCCAGAATCTGGGAAAATTAAACTGAACTGCCTAAAGTGCTCACCCTCCCTGCTTACCAACAGCAGACAGAAAAAACAGCATCTTAAACAGGACTTTGGATGGGAGACAAGGACAACATGGTGATATAACAGAATGAACTACAATAAATACTGCTTACCTAAATCATTGCAGCAACAATTCAACCCTCCAATTCCTTCAGCAAGGAATTGTTACACCAGTGAGTTATTATTCCTCTCCTGGCAGGAATTCTTCATTTCCAGTTTTGGGGTGTGAGTCCCTGATCTCTGAGCTCCAGGCTTCTGTGTCATGGGCCCTCCTGCCACCACATGGTGACACCATTAACAGCATGGGTTGCCCCTGTCCTTTCAGATGATCCCTCCAGTCCATCAGACCCTGCTCCATGCTTCTCCACATTCCAGCTCCCCCAGAGAATCCCATGCTCAAGTATTCACTCTCATTTGCACTCCATGCCCACCCCAGTACTACTTCTCCTTGTGTCAATGGTTGTTTGCAAAACCTCCCCTTGCTTGTTGGATTAAGCACATTATCTGATATCAGCAGAAACATCTTTAACTGAAACACTTTCTTTCCAAATAACCAAATCTATTACTACCTTTTTGCTTAGGGCCACTGGTCATCCAGGAATGTTACACATTATATACTCTTAAAAACCACCAAAATATCAACATGTCTCTCATTTTAAGATGTAGAAATTTCTCAATTGAAATGCTTCCCAAACATGACAAGACATGATTAGAAATTTGGACCTATTTCAGGCCTTTGCTGGGGTGCCTGGTACCCACCTCCCTCTCTCCCTCTGCAAACCAAGAAAGGAATCCTCCCTTCCTGTAGACTGCTCTCAGCTTTTTACCCTCATCCAACAGGATAACATCAAACAGATCTGAGAAACAGAGTCTGGTTCAGGGCCTGTTCTGTTTTGCAAAAACCAGAAACCTCCCCAATACCTCACCATAGAAATATTTCTCTAAACCTTTCCTGATCAGTACTTTTTATGTACATTCATAATAGAAATAAGATCTGAATTTCCTCTGAGATTCAGCATCCTGAAATGCAGTCTCTTACCCCAGTTTCCTATATAACACAATATAGTTGGTGAGGTACAGGGCTGAAAGAGACGGAAACAAACACTGTAGAGTTGCCTTGCTGCCAAAGTAATTCTGTCACAGATTTTAGAACAATAGGGAGCAAATAATTTCACTGCTAAAGACATGCACAAAAAATAAATTAATGGTATGCTTCAGATACCGGGGATGTTCAAGAAGGGGAAAATATATAAAAGTACAGACTGAGATTAGAGCACAAAATAACCTCTGTAGGAGCAAAGCTCATAATTAGTTCTCTGTACATTAGAAGCTGTAGACAGTGATCAATTCCTGGTAACATAAATAAGGTCAGAGATAAAAGGTGTCACATATAGGAATGTCATTGTTCGTCATTGCCGGTGTTCTTCTCCCTTTCAGGTGTGCCCCTGGTTACTATGGGAACCCTTTGCTAATTGGAAGCACTTGTAAAAAATGTGACTGCAATGGCAACTCAGACCCAAATCTGATTTTTGAAGACTGTGATGAAGTGACCGGCCAGTGCCGCAACTGCCTGCACCACACCAGTGGCTTCAATTGCGAACGATGCGCTCCAGGCTACTATGGGGACGCCAGATTTGCTAAAAACTGCACAGGTATTGTCTGAGTTTGGTACAGCAGAGCTGAGAAACAGGCAGCACAGCATGGTCTGTGGATGATCTCCCAGAAATCAGAGATGCCTGAACCATTTGTCAGATACCTGTGGCTCTGGGAGGCAGGTGATGGGATAATTTGGATGTTCAGTTGAATCATCCCAGGCGCCAGAGAAATATCTCCTTCCATCTCCCATGAGCAAGTCTCAGACCCCAGACTCCAACATCTCTAGTGCCTGGGCAGGTTTAATGGAGGCACTGATGTGCTCTCCTGAATCTTATTTTAAGTAAGGTTCTCCAAGAGTTCTTTCTGCAAAGTCCTCACCTTTGAATTTGAGTGTCCATCCTCGGGATTAAGTCCCATCACAAAATCAGGTGGTTGAATTCCATTTAGGCTGAACAGGAAGAGATGGTGCTCATGCACAGTGGTCCCAAAAGCCAAAGCCATGTAGCCCAACCAGCTCAAAAGACATCAGCTGTGGGGAGCAGCATGCCCCAAAACTCACCTTCTGCCTGGATTTAGGTATCCAAGATGTTCATGAAATTCAGAATGTCTGTGATTTTGAGGTGGCAAAAGAAAATTTTGTTTATAAACTTCACTGCCTAATTCATTTCACCTGAGATGACTTAACTGCAGTTGTCCAGGAAGGAATGATAGGGTCCAGTCTCTGGGTCCTGAATTCCATGAGGCAGGAGGAACACAGCCAGCACTTCAACTCTGCAAACCGCAGCAACCATGCCCTGCCCATGGCCAGAAGCTTCAAGCACCTAAGAGTAACTTTGCCAGAAGTCTGAGAGTTACAGGGCATTCCAAGTATCTGAGCAGGATATACAATAAGTGATTTTGGAAGGCATCTCTGAACATACAGTTTCGAAACTCAAACTTCCATCACCTCAGTACAGTTTTTTTCATTTGCACCCTTAAGGAGGTACACAAGAGTTCTCTACACAGGCTGTTCACACAGACTTCAAACCAGTGGGGTAATTCTCCTCGTTAGCAGATTTCCTTGCAGTGTTTGATCTTTGCTAAAAATAAAAAGTTCTTGGGCACTTGAATACATTGTAAGAGGTACAGCTTTTCTCCTTTCAGAAGTGAATTTAATCTTGAAGTTCACTCTAGCAACTCCTGATTTTGCAGTATTAAGTTTCAGAGAATTACACATTTCTCGTTTCATCTTCATTTCTGCTGAGCACCACAATGTGCTGTACTTGACAGTATTGTGGAGATTGCAATACATAATACATCCATGATATTCAAGCTGTTTGTGTAGTTCACTGGGAAACCTTATCCTTTGTTTGGCTTTGTGGAACAATTAGAAGCTATTTCTTAGAATTGATTCTGAAATAAGTCAAATATCTTCTTAAACTAAAAATAGAGAAACAAAACTATTGTAAGGATCAAGACAGTCTATATATATGGTTTTCATAGAGCATCTCAAAGGGTATATAAAACAAAAAAAGGCAAGAGAACTGAATGAACAAACAGCTCTATCAATCTAAAATAATCTTTCTTTTCTTTTGAGTGGAAGACAAAACCTGGTAGCTGTGAACAGTAGGTTTCAGCTTCTTTTAAAATTTTTTTTTAACCACATATCCATTAGCCATACTTCAAAACTCTCCACAAATGGCCTTCAGAAACAAAGGTAAGTTTAGAAGCTTTTCCTACCAGCAAACTATGGTATCATTGAAAGTCGTAATTCCCTACTAAAAATGTGGTACCTCTTTAACCAGTAGTTGAAAAATGGTCCAGACTGCTTTTGGAATTAATTTGCTATAAGATTTTATGTAGCTGACTCACAGGTATTCATAAAAAGACACAATTTTATTTTCTTGAGCACCCATTAGATTTTAAACTTTATTTTTGCTACCTGGTGATAGCCTAACCCCCTTAATATAGGTAAAAGGAAATCTCTGCTTTCAACCGATACTTTTCTTTCTCCTCATAAAAAAAGAAATAACAAATTAAATGTAATGGCAGATCCAAAAGCTGGGAGGCACAGATTGTGATAAGGTCAAAATGCTGACTGCATCAAAGAATTCATAACCAATTTATGTTCTTACATTAGTACAAAAACTGATTAGTTCTACTAACACCGGTCCATTTGCACAAAATTATTCTGGCATTAGTGCATGAAGTTGTCTTTGAAGTTGTTTTATGTATTTTCACTTGACAAATCCTTGAATGTGCAATGGGAAATGTAAATACAAGGGCAATTCATAGATAACAATTAATGAGCTGCAATAAAAAGGCAGTAAAATGTTTTGTTACATGAGGTTCTGCTGAAACCATGAATCACAAAATCAAAATAAATTCCAGATAGATTGATGCTGTTCTTATGTTCTGCTTGAAATTTGTTATTGTATCAAATTTTTCCAAGAATATTTTCATCTTTAAAATAATATATTTTTAAAGGCTAATTAAAGCTTGAAAGAGGTTTAGAGATGTTAGATTAAAAATTGGACTTTTTAAAAAGCCACTTGTGCTGGCAATAAAAATGTTGTTTTTTCAAGTTTGAAAAAAATATAAAATGTCGTTTATTCTTCATTGTAAGTGGTAGGAGATATTTACTTCTTGATACATTCAAGCTGACAATGTAACTAGAGTCCACTATTAGTCCCTGATAGCTGCAAAGCCTTTTTAGTGACAGCCTGACAGAGTGCTGAGAAATTCCACAGGGCTGTGGAGAGATTTGTAACTAAGAGTTAACTTTAGTGCCCCCCCCCCCCTTTTCCTTAATACATCTTGTAAATGTCACTGTCTCTAGACATTGATGTGCAATGGCCCTTCTGGGCAGCTCTGGCCTCACTGACTCTATTCGTAATAAAGCTTTGAACGAGTAATTTCAGCAGAGGTGTTCTCATTCTGTTTTCCACTTCATATTTCATTTGTTCAAATTTGATCAGTGCAAGAAACACATTTTCCAAGTACTGAAAGGAAAATCAGTCCAAGAAGTTTATATATTGGTTTGAATATCCACACACAATCCTAAGTATAATAATTTCACCAGTCTAGGGAGGAGGAATTGTACATTTTGAAGATCCTTCTTTCAAAAGTCCTTTTCTTTTTCACACAGCATGTAACTGTGGAGGGAGAATGTGTGACAGCCAGACTGGAGAATGCCTCGCAGACAGTCCTGAAGTTTCTACTGACACAGACTGCCCGACCATCAGTAAGAACATTATCATGAAAACACCAATAATTAATACTGTTCTTATATTTAGAAGCTTACAAATACTAACTTAAGAGCTTGGTACTCCAGTGGGCTCAGGATTTTGACAGTGGCCCCACAGAGCACTTAAGTGTGTGAATATACACAATGTCCTGCTGATTGAATACTTCAGCATGTTCTCACACACTTGTCTGAGTACAGGCATATTTCCAACTCTGTGATACTGCACATTCAGGTCCAAACTGTGGAGCAGTAGGGGAGTATCACCAAAGCCACTTCCATAGACCTTAAGACACACTACCTGAAAAATAATTTTCTAAAAACTGTCGTCACAACTTTACCTGCAATATCTTGCATATAATTTATAGTTTTCTAGTTGTGGCTTAACCCCATCAACAACACAGCCACCCACTCCAGCAAGAACAGGAAGAGAATCAGAAGGGTAAAAGCCATAAAACTTGTGCGCACAAAAGCCACACACGCTTTTGCAAACGAAGCAAAACAATTAATTCCTTCACTTCTTCCCATGGGCAGGCAGGCATTCAGCCTTCTCCAGGAGAGCAGGACCCCACCACACATGATATTTACTTGGGAAGACAAATGCCCTCACTCCAAATGTCCTCCCCTTCCTCCTTCTTTCCTCCACTGTATTTACTGAGCATGATGTCCCATAGTCTGGAACATCCCTTTGGTCAGCTGGGGTCACCTGTCCTGGCTGTTGTCTCCTCCCAACTTCCAGCACACCCCTGGTCTCATCACCAGCATGACAGTAAAAAGAGCAAAAAAGGGTCTTGGCTCTGTGTAAGCCCTGCTCAACAACAACCAAAACATCTCTACATTATCAACCCTGTGTTCAGCACAAATCCAAAACATGGCCCATACTAGCCACTGGAATTAACTGTGCAGAAAATTACCCCAGTCAAAGCCAGTACAGCATCTAATATAGATTGGTGCTGTTGACAACGTGGCACATATCCATCAGTCAGTTCCTTTCCCACTGTCTCCTATACTCTAGTGATAGGAAGCCTGGGGAGTTTCCAAGAGTACTGTGTTGTAGCTATTGGTAGCCACAGGTATTTTTTAAATGTTAGTGTATTTATACCTGTATATAATGCAAAGCATGTCGCATGCATGTGTTCCTGAACCAACTCCCAAGAAGAGGGAGTGCCAAGAAGAGCAACCCAGAAGGAAAACATTCAGGACCTGTTAAAATATCAAGAAAAAGTGTCTGTAGGAGTCTGTATTTCATATTCACTTAAGTCTCTTGGCACCAGTGTCACTATAAACAAGGCAGAATTGCAATCATTCAAGGATACAGTTCTGCACAAGCATTTTTCAAGCATATTATAACTGTGTTTTTAGAAGTTGCCCTCATAACCAAGCAAGAACCCATGTGCTGGACATCCTTATTTGTCATACCACTAAATTTTAAGTATCAAGTTTGAGGTTCTGACAAAATGCAGTTGAGTTTTTTGACCTTCATCTGTTGTCCTTCAGGCCAAAACAAGTAGAGCCTAGGGAATAGCCAGGAAATACCTCTCCCTCTCTCCCAGCTGATTACAGAACCCATGTGGCAGCCTCTTTGAGCAGTCCCATCTGGTGCTGCTCAACTGAAAATGTCATGACTGTACTGTGGGACCTTGGAAGTGGGAGAATGAAAGAAAAACGGGTATCCACCAGGAACACCAGTGACAAAGAGAGTGAACACCATGGGTCAAGAGTGCTATTGCACGAATTTAAGATATTTGCTGTTAATTGACACAAACACTAAAGCAAAATTATGCTGTCTTATTTTCTTATCAGGCTGCGATAAATGTATTTGGGATTTGACAGATGACATCCGATTGTCAGTTCTGACTATTGATGAAAGCAAATCTACTTTACTGAGCATTTCTACAGGTGTTGCAGCTCAAAGACGTTTAAATGACCTGAACCTCACTACCACTCATCTCCAGGTACAAACATTGATGATATTTTGTTTTTTTCATGTAGTTTGAATCTTTGAATTTCCACTCCATTTCTGTAAATTGCAATCCATGTCCTCACTAGAGAAGGAGTTTGTTTTCAGATACACTGACTTTTTTTCCCACACACAGGAGGCAATGTCCAAAAAAAAGAATCATGCAATGCTTTGGACCATCCAGGTTGATGATGCTGCAGATGAGATGAATGACCTCCTCAGAGAAACAGAAACACTTGATGAACAGGTTTGTTTACAGCCTTCTGCCAGAGCTCTGAGGGTCAGCACTTTGTCATATTCACCCATTGGCATAAAAAGAAAGTATAGAAGAGTCCCAGTTGGAAGGGACCTAAAATGGTCATCCAACTGTCTGAGCAATACAGGGCCAACCAAAAGTCAAAGCATGTTATTAAGGGCATTGTTCAAATGCCTCTTAAATCCTGACAGGTGTGAGGCATCAACCACATTTCTAGGAAACCCATTCCAGTGTCTGACCCTTCTTCATAAAAAACATCTCTTAACATCTAGTCTGGCACTTTAAGTTCACCAAACAAGAGTGGGTGTGCCCTGACGGCTGGAAGAACATTCTATTTCTATTTCTATTTTATAACTTTATACTTTACATCTGAATTAAAATCATAAATGAATTGTCAAGTCTTCACAGAAAGGAAGTGTGTTGAGTGTCATTGGAGGTTTCTCACCAGCCACAAAAATCTTCCCCTCAGGATCTGAAATCCCACCTACACCCTACACAACATGTTCAATCTGGGATAGACACATTGCCTTTCTTATTCACATGTTGATTTCTAATTAAGTGAAGTAACCAACACTAGACTAATGCAGATTGACTTTGGGAGCATTTGTACTGTACCTATTTTACATGTATGCTCTCCTAAAATTAAATTAATCCTGATTAGGCATTTCAAAATATATTTCAGAACTGCCAATTTAAAAGGTTTTTCATGTACCCACTGAGATGGGAGTTTGATTTGCACTGAAGATATTTTTTATACAATTATAATCATAAGTGTTTCATCCACAACAAGTTGCCAGGCTATAAAATGAAGGTTATCAGCTCTCATCCCCCACAACACTTCCATTGCATCCTAGAAGAATACTGCTATGATATATGTTAAGAGAAAAAATATACATATAATATTCAGAATTGTTTATCTTCTATTTTAAAAGGAGAATATTAATCATCTTTCTGTTGCTAGAATACACATATATTAGCAAAATACATCACTCTGTTATTATCAAAGATAGCCATAGCTTCCATACAACTAGATTATATTTCATGCTTATTGCAAAGTGCCAGATCTTATATTCACTCTAGTAATTCCTTCATAAGACAAATTTAAATTATGCCTTAAATTGAAACTCAAATATAGGAGCAAGTCGGGGGCAAAAAATGCAACACAAAGGAAAGTGGAAGAGAAAATTTAGGTTTGTGTGTTTTTAATCAACACTTACTTAGTGGAAAGGGCATGTAAGATTTGTATAGACTATGCCTGTGTTCAAGAGAGTTTTGATTAAATCAGCTCACACTCACAGCTCTGTACCTGTGAATATCTGTCAGAGCTCACACACCTCAGTGTCCCTCTCTGTAGCTGCTGGGCAGACTGATTAAGGCATTAGGTTTTCTATGAATATTTAGTGAGTTTGGACAATAACATTTCATTTGCAGTACTCTCTGGGGATTTCTTTCCTCATTCTTTAATTTTATTGTCCCTGAACAAATAAATTCAGTGTTTCCTCTGGTCTTTTCTCCCTGGTTACCTCTAATGCTAGTTCCACATCAATACTTGTGGTTGCTCATAAGGCAGGGAAATAATGACCCCAGACTCTGATAGTGGAAAGATCACAATAGTAACTCTGAATATATTAAGCTCTTTGTTATCTCAGGGCACATTTATGGAAAATGGGTGCTAGGGCCTTAAGTAGGCTTTTCAGAGACATGCAACATTTTCTATTTAGAGTATTTTATGTGCCCATCCCCACATTTCAGGGGTTGCTGCAGATTCTGATCTAAGCTATGAAGGCAGGGTGAATGGACCAACTCTAGGCAAATCTTCCCACTAAAAATACCTCCTGCAACTACCTGTAACTCCCAAAGTCTGCATGGGATGAGTTTTGAATAAAAGAGAATGTAGCTTGATCCTGAATATTTGGAAGATGGGAAGCAGAAACATTTCTACTAGCCCTTACATTTGTTTTATCAGTCTCGTAATCCTTACAATTTGATTTATAATTATGCCCATCCCTTTTAGTGGTGCTGCCCAACCTTGCCCTGCCTTCAAATGCCACCTAGTGCCTCAACAAACCCTAAGTAAGGTAACACAATGCAGAGTGCAGCCCCCAACACAATGTAGTACAGGACCATGTCTGTGATCTTCAGAGTATTTTCAATCCTTGGGCTTTTTCTTATTTTTAACAAGTTGCAGAGCTGGGAACCTCACTTGAGGGAGACACAGATCTAAAAAGAGTTGGGAGCTTGACACCTTTTACTTCATTCAGTTTGCTTACTCTGGAAATGCCATACCCAGCAAAATGAACCTGCCCCACTGAATGCCGAGGAGACTCAGCAGATAGAGTTTTACAACTGCACATAATTTATGAAAATTTCATTGCCGTGAATGATGGTAAAATATGGGACAGGTTTTAATCTCTCACTCTGCAATTCTGAAAACACTGTCAGATCTTCACTTTGAATGCCTTTAAATACTACTTTATATGATAAAAAGGACTTCCGCATGCTCACCAGGAGAAAGCAAAATATGTCTTTATACTGCTCATCCTCACATCTGAACAGAAATCTAATATTTTCCTCTCATGGTTTATTCATAGGGAAATGAAGCATCCAGCAAAGGCCAACTGGTACAGAAGGAAACCACAGAGATCAACAGCCGTGCTTCTCAGCTTGTGCAGCAGCTCAATAATATAAGAGATAACATTGAAGGTAAATAGATTCATTTCTGGTTCATCTCAGAGTCAAGAATATATTAATGAAATCTTCATGTAATAATCGATCATTAAGAATCTTTACTGTCCTATATATCAAAGGAAAATTTTTTGATATATAGGACAGTATGTAATTTATGGAAACAGTGAACACCTTCTCAAGAACATAAAAAGATTTCCTAGTCAGAGATAATAATCTTCATCTGGAATATCTATGACATACCATTACCATCCTGAAATATAAAAATGAGATTAAAGCAATTACAGCCTCTTCTTCAGTACCTGCAGAAAGCAACGAAACCCCAAATCAGTGTACTCAAAAACACCCCTGTCCCCTGTACACCTGCGACATGAAAGTCTCCATCCTGCTGCAGAAACACCGGTTTCCCTCAGTCTTCAGCAAAGCCAACAGTATGGAAAAGCTGTCTATGGCACCAGGATAGAAATGCTGACTGGTAGTTGAGGTTAAACAACCCTTTTCCAATGGAAACATCAGATTAATAGACCTGAGTAGTTCTATCTTGGCAGTTATTACAAGCCATCTGGCAACTTGTGTAAGGAAGTTCATTATTTTCTCTCAGGAAATATGCTTAATATGACCCATCACTCAAAAGAGGCAGGCTAAGACCATACAGTACATTATATTTATACTGTCTTTTTACACCTCTGTGCTAAAAAACATTGACTGTCTGGCCATCCATCACATTTCATTTCTACAATATTGAGTAAAAGTGTCAGCATGAGCCTCACTGTACATCACTAACAATCATGGTTGATGTCTGTGGATCATCCTTTTGTATCGTTAATTGGTTTGGAGCAGGACAGGAAACACATAAGGCAGATATGCATCTAATTTAGCACACAAACAGCACAATCATGTAAAGCTGTTATAGAAGAAACAATGTCCATGGCTGTGAATAGAATGAAAACAGTTGGAAACAAGTAGGTGAAAATTATTTCCACCATGCTCAAAACTGTTCTACAGAGGCATCACCCATGTGCATACATACATGTGCCAGCATAAGGAAAAAGAAATCTATGGAGCCCACATTGTCACCAGTTACTGCTCAGTATGAGCCTTTAAATCTTCACTCTTCCAACCTAGTCATTCTGTGAATTCTGTGTAATGAGCTCAGGGCCCAGCAAGAGCAGGCATACAGACACTCTGCCAAAGAACAAGTGGTGCCACAATTACACAACTTTTTAATAAAAATCTTCTGGAAGAATAGTGCTGGTTTTGTCTGCTTTGGACATCCACAAAGCTAGTGACAGGTGCTAGTCAAAAGCACAAACATCAAAGGACATAAAAGAGGAAGTGATTAGTATTCAAGGCCAGGGAGTGAGAAGTGAGTAAACTTTGTAATGATTATGCTGGGAATGGGTAAACTCAATTTCAGCTGCAGGGATACAACAATGTTTTTTGAACTGAGACTAAAATCTTTAAATAGTATCTATCTCCAAAGCAGCTAGGCAGTATCAGGCCAGAAGCCATATGTTACCTCCTTAGGGTGCCTCAAACTTCTGCAGATGGAAAATGAGGTTACTTCAGTCTCCTTAGCATTGTTATTATTTTATAAACAGCAGCACTTAAAAACCATGATCCTAGATGAAAGCCCCAGCCTGCTACGTGCCACAGAACCCAAAATAAAATGATTATCCCAGCCTATAAGAAATGTCAAGCCAAATAATGCACACAACCCACATCTGCTTAATCCCGTTCTCTTCTGATGAGATCTCCACATATGACAGAAAGTGTGATATTTACAGGTTTAATTTTAAGATTAAATATGGATAATATTTGATATTGGATTAGATATTATATTTAATATTGGATTAAATATGATAATTATCTACTATGGGGTTGAAGATAATTAAAACTTTATTTTGCCATCAGTATCATCACAATTCACAAAAGTAAAAGTAGTCCATGGTATTTATTTCTCTGTAGTTATACTGAATCGACCATCTGTTGTTCCATTTTCCCCCTAGAAATCAGCAGCAAGTCAAAATACTATGCAATTCAACAAGAGCTGAGCCCTGAAGAAATCGCCCAGAAGCGGAGCATGGCTGAGGCGATGCTGAAGGAGATCAAACGTCCAAAGCCTTTCACTAATCAGAAGCAACTTGCAGATGAGGAGGAAAATGCAGCAGAGGAGTGTGAGTTTTAAGCCATTTTTCCTTTCAGCCACGTGCTGATGTTCAGCTGGCGGGTGATGGGCAGCTCTGGGTGTACTGCTGAGCCCCTGGGGAGGACCAGCAAGCACCTGGCAAGTACCAACTGTTGTGCTGGAGATGCTGCTGCTCCCAAATTCCTGCCCCAAGTCCCTGCTGATGCTTGGTGCTCCTCATGGCAGAATGGAGAGAAAAAGGTCTGTGTGCATGTGTGTGCCTGTGCACTGCAGTGCCTCAACAGCTGCTTGGAAAGGTTCATGGCAAGGGTGGCATTGCTCATGTGAATGTCTTCCCCCCTGCCAGCTCTGCTATGGGGACAGCGAATGCCAGCAGAGAGAGAAAAACTGCCGGCAAGGGTAAGAGTGGCAGCCTAATTGTCACAGCTTAGTGAACATGAGTCAGAACATAAGGTATAAAGATCGTCTTCTCCAGAATAGGCTGCCTAGGTTTAACAATGAAAAGCAAATGAAAACAGGGAAAGACAGACCTAGTTTCTCTTAATAAAGTATATTTCAGAGGTGGAATTAATAGGATTAAAATGAAAGAGTAAAATGAGAGGTATCTTTCCTTCTAAAAAGAGGAAGGAAAATCAAAATCCAGGTATATGAACCCTCAAGTGAGCTTTACAAAATGTGTTTTACTGTCACTTGAGTAACAGGAAAGAAATTGCTGTATAGGTAAGTTTTGTCAGAAATCCAAGCTTTGGATTTATTGACCCCTTATTTTTCTCCCAGTGCTACAGCAAATTGAAGCATTTCACGAGAAGTACAATGACACCAGGTCCCTGGTAACAGATGTGCTGGAGCAGCTCAGCGAACAGGATGTGAAGCTGTCAGACCTGGAGGAAGCATTAAGCAAGGCACTTGACTATGTTACACAAACAGAGGACATAAACAGGGAAAACACAGCCCGGCTCCAAAGGCAGGAGGTACTGTATTTATCACTGCATTTATCATAAATGTTGACTGTGAGCACTTCATCTCTGCCATTGCTTAAAACAGTAGATAGCACACAATTTAGATTCAGGAATCCCCACACCAAAAAATAATTTCTTTGACCACTCGGCAGGATGAGTTTGACTCTTTAGTTCTAAGAAACAACTTATGGAAGTGCAAGGTACTATTATCTATTTGTGGAGAGGCAATAAATGAGAAGTTTTGGCATGTCATGCCTCATCAGACCAAGGAAGAGGTGGATACTTATGCCTAGACTAGAAAGGCATGTTACAGTAAAACCCAAGAAGCTTGAAATTTCATGTAGCATGGCTGCTATAAATATTGCAGTGGGATTATTTCATCCAGTTATGTCCTGATTTATATTGTGGGAGGGCCTCATGTTCACAAAACTAATGCTATTCTAAGGAAACAATTACTTATAAAGACTGCAATTGTGCCCTGGGCTGAGTGCATTCATACTGTCTGATCCAAACTTCCTCTGAATCACTTGAGACAAAATGCATCCTCACTTTTTCAGGAGGAATTGACAGTTGTCAACTTGAATCTTAAAGCAAAAATCCATTGTCTAACTGCTCCGTAATAGGTACCTTGAAATTGGGTTTCCTACTTGCTAGGAGAACTTGCTAGCCTAGCTATAAGGCTACAACAGTATTCCCCTGCGTCCTGTCCAAATTGCAGGACACAGGGGAAACAGTTGCAGGATTTGAACAAAGTAACCACTCTGAAAGAGAGCTCAAAGGTGACCTGTCCCCTGTAGCCTGGAAGTCGGACACCTTTTCCAGTAAATGGTGGCATTAGGTTCAAATCCCACATGGTTGATGAGAAAACTGAATTTTCACATTTCATATCCCAGAAAATTACCCAACCCATCAGCCAAACAAAAGAAACTATTTTTTTACAAAGAGAAAAATCTGGGGCCATTTAAAGCAAACTGTTTTCATTTCAATGGCTGAAATTGTTTGGATTCTAGAGGAAATTACCTTAGCAAGCAATTTTGTGATTTGAAGAATGATCTTGCAAATTCGGGCCAACCTCTGTGTTTCATAGCATCAATAGCTGAGTTTTGAGTTCTTGAATTTTGCATTTCTAGAAGTTCATGAGGATATGGAAGGTCTAAGAATTCAATAGAGAAATCAAGCATGCTCCTCTGGTGAATCCTTTTACAAGAGCTTGAGATCCTTAAGTACAAAGCCTCTTCTGTTGTTTCATTGTTTCATAATTACAGTGCCAAGCTGTAGCTTGTCTCACAGTTATGATGCAAAGCCTGAAGTGTATAGATGCATTTGTTCACTGTTTTTAACCATTTGGACCTCCATTATTCCTCACAATGGAGGCAGATGCTGTACAGAAGAGATTATTCACATTGGCTCTACTAGAGACAAGGAAAAGAGATCTCTGTACTGTAGATTTAAAAAAAAAAACTCCAGAAAATAGTCTCCAGATGACTATGAAAAATCCATGTTTAATTCATCTCTGCTGTGCACATTAATGCTTCATTCCAATAGCTTCTTATGCTGTAACATAAAATGAAAGTAATTTTTTTTTTTAATAAATCATCCAACATTTTTTCACCAAAAAAGAATTCACATCGCAACATGTAGTAATTAGAAATGTATAGGAAAATCAGACTTCAGGTATGTCTAAAATTTATTTAGTTCATCACTATCTTTTTGAATTAATTTTAGCACATTTAACAAAAATGTTAACACTGTATTTTATTAAAGCAGAAATGGTATTGGATGTGATTTAGGTTTTGAGCTTTCTTTTTAGAAACAACATGAGAAGATAAAAGAGCAAATAGATGAAGCGAACAGCATTCTGCTCAGTGCCACAACTATTTTGGAAGGACCACAAAAGATCAACTCTGAGTTAGGTGAAGTAATAAAGGTAGGTGCATCTGTGGCTTGTATAAGTGATATGTCCTGATTTTTTGAAGTCATTTGTTTAGATCACTAATGGAAAAACTGTCTTTCTTTATACTGCTTCAGTGAAATACTGGTTAATATTCCCAGTAGAAATAGTAGAAAAAGTAGATGGTTTTCTTGGATGAGAAGCTCTGTAATTACAATTTGCTGCCAAAAAAAAATTCTATTATAAGGACACCTTACTGTAGACAAAGCGTAATGAAGGATTTTGCTGTAGAATTCTCAGTTATTTCATTACAAGCAGCTGCCAAAAGATGTTCTGGTAAAAGACTGCATTATATGTTAAATTCCTTTCCTAGTGCCTACAAGTGAACATGGAAGACCACTAAAGAGCCCAGATATCAGCATTAAAAGTGGGAACTCTGTCAAACACATATAACAGATTGCCATATAGAAATCCTTTTCTGGAAGTGTAGACTACTATCCAGTGTTTTGAATAAGACATGGAGCTAAAGGAAATTCTTAGAAATTTTAGGGGGTTAGCTTTTCTATGAAAAGATGAAGAATATAAAACTGGGAATTTGCTATCTAAAATATTTACCAAAGCTGCTTTCTTTCTTCATGATTTATTTTAAAATTTTGAGAAAAATTGAAGAAAAAAGAAATTTTCCACAAGTATTCGTTTTGGTCACAGTTGCTCACTTACTTTACACAAAAGAAAATATCAAAAGTCCTTAATTTTTCTTTGAAAAAGTAATTTGAGAAGACAGAAAGACAACTTGCTTTGTAACCATCCCTGTGTTCAAGCAGTACGATGGGGTTTTTCTCTGGTGCTTTGTGTGAAACAAATTGATGAAGTTTATCATTTTGGTTTCCCCACAGAGGATGTTAACACTGCAGGGAAGAAAATACTCTGCAAACATCATACACTGTCCATCCTCATCAGCAACAAGTATTTTCACATTTCACTCATTCATCCTTTCTCCCTCTCTCAGTTTCATGACTTTTCATGTATTTTGAAACACATTTATAATCACATTTTGCCACATTCATAATCTTCACAGTGGCAAGCTTGTGTACTGGAGAAAAGGCGAGTGCAGGCCATCTGGTCTTTCCACAAGTATTTCATAAAAGGAAGAAACATGGCTAAGGCAAAGGGATACTACTTCTACTTGCCTATACATACATAGGTAGCATTTATGTGGACTGGTTTACAAATCAGACTAATCCAAGGTGTCTTAGCATGAGGAATCTCTCTGTGCAAGGAGGCAGAAAGGGGACTTCACTCTGAAAGACTTTTTATTGGCACAATTCTGGAGCAGACATACAAGACATGTAGTAAGACTTTAACTATCTTTATTTTTATTTTATACATCTCTCTCTGATGCCTTCTTAAGTGTTTTCTGGAATTCTTGTTGACTTGCATCTTCCTGCATTTGTCTCCATACTGGCATTCACCATTAGATCTTTCCTCTTTTTCTCTTAAGAATGTAAAATAAAACAACTATAACAGAAATAAAGAAACATTATAATAACATAAAGGGTAAACTAAAACATAATAATCGAAATACAGACTTGATTTTTTGCAATCTTCATCTTCTTTCCTTCCTTCCCTGTTTTGTTCAGAATGCATCAGGGTTCTATGCAGAAATAGATGGAGCAAAAAAGGAACTGCAAGAAAAAATAGCCAACCTGTCCCTGTTTGATGATGATTTGGTAGAAAAAGCTATGCAGCATGCACACAACCTAAGAAGACTTGCTGATGAGCTGGACGGGTAAAATTTCACTTCAGCAGACTCTGTTCATACAAGTGCCACTTACTGAGCAGCTGAAAAGACAAGCAGAAACACAGTGACAAGAAATAGGGCCTAAACGAATCGGTATTAAGACGTGTAGAAGGACTTGTCCCAGTCCACAGAGAACAGCTGAAGTTAAGCTAAATAAAATCTATGAAACTTTTTAAAGAATAAATATATATCTTGCATGATATTCTCTCTAGTCTAATTGGGCATGTTCTCTTCCTATAGCAAAAGAATAGGAAAGGTAAATTAGTGAAAAATAAAGTAACACAGGCAAGGTTAAATGGGATCTGCAGAAACCACTCATGTCAGTAAGTTCATCCACATTAATAAAGTGTTTAGCATTACAGGGCACAAAAGGAGCTTTGAGATCATTTTATTCCAAGAACAGTTTTAAGGATGGACTAGTTCTGATGCCCAGTAGGTTGTGTCCGAATGAAACTGGCTCACAATAACATCAAAAACTTATTCTAAGTCTTTCTATTTTGCTGGAAGATAGTAAACGAATCAAGACTGCACCAATTTACAAAAAAATCACTTCTAGATAAATTGAATGATTTTATTTGCAATTGGGACTACCCATGGAAAAATCACTGCTGTAAATGAATTTTTAAATAAAATATGTCACCAAACTCTACCTTAAGTAATATCATGGGCATATGCTTTTGGAATATAAGCTTACAACTACTCTTCAAGTATATTATCTAAATACCAGTTGTTTCTTAATATTTGTATGCCCTAGATAGGAGATTAAAATAGAGAAAAAAACAACAGATGGTATTCTTTTATGCAATTGTATAAAGCTGACATCTGAAACTATTCTATAATCCCACACAGACACATAAAAACCAAACAATACGTTCAGTCTGAGATCAGCTAACTAGGGACAGCAGACTAACTTGAAAAACTAACAGAAAATACCCCATATGGCTAGCCTTCTTCCCGTACCAAAATAATTTAAAAATTATTACCAAGTCAAACACATTAGGAATTTCACAAAAAGCAACCAAAAGTAATTACAAAATATCCACATGAAAATATGCTGACTCTATTATTTGTTGAGAAGATTGTTCTGCAGTGAAACTTTAATCCTTTAAAACATTTAGCCTGTCTTCAAAACATCTTGGCTTTATAGGTTTGCTTTATTAGCCTGTTAGGTTTTTATTTGATAGAGCTTATTGTTTTGCCTTAAGAGAATTTAGCAGAAAATTCTTGCAACAATACTGAATCTGGAAATTTAATAATCCCTCGGTGTGCAAACACTTTGAAGTGAATACACACATGTGCAAATACATCTATATTTAGACATCATGTGCTTTGAAATCTGCTTATCACCAGAACATTAAAAAATAGTATTTATTCAAAACTGTTAACAGATGAATTTTGAGCCCTGAACTATCTTCTGTTTGGAATCTCCCCTGAGGACCAGTTATCACCTAATGCCCAGATCAAAACCATGCCATCAAAGGTTTCTCTCGGGTTTTAAATATAAGTTCCTTCAAATTTTCATGACTAAGGGTTGTTCTTTGTCTGATTCTCCCCTTTTTCTCACTTACCTTTGGAAAAAGGACAATGACACACCCATCCTGGTCACTGGCACACATAGGTCTTTCCATTCATGGATAGGAATTATTCCTAAAGAAGGACTACTATCAGACCTGTTATTCTGTTAATTTATGAAATATCTAACCTAGATTTAAAAAAAAAACCAAAAAAAAACCAAACAAACAAACAAAAAAAAAGAACAAAAAAAAAAACCAAACAAAAAAAAAACCACGATAAAAAGCTGAGTAGTCATTTGTTGCTTCTCACATAAATGTTAAGGGCAAAATTCTCAGAGTTAAATGGCAGGGAAGAGTCTTCTATCCACACAGTTTTCACCTGCTTCAGATTGGTCAAATACAATGAAGAGGAAGCCAGTTAGACCAAGTACATTTGTGCGTGTGTTTATGTAGTCAGAAACTATTTTCATTCAGTTTGGTTTCTTTCACCTTTTACTCTCTTTTTAACAGGAATTTGTATGGTATTGATTCAAATGGTTTGGTACAAAGGGCAATTAATGCTTCAAATGTGTATGAAAACATTGCTGGTTATATCGAAGAAGCCAATAAAGTTGCATTGCTGGCACTGAACACAACAAACCGGGTCAAGGATGTAAGTAATTTTCATAATACCAGCTTTTATTTTAAAATGCTTCAGGGATCTCAGGTCCCTAAGTGTAAAGAAAAAACAAATTTAGCTTAACTGGCAGCATTGGACTTCTTACTGCACATTATTTTCCTTTATTATTTCCTGAATTAAATCCCATGTAGTTAATTATTCTTCCAGTCTGAAGTCCCTGGTATTTGAAAAGGCACAAGAGGTTCTTCTGTCCCCATTCCATAGGGTGATGCAGCCCTGTGTTACCACTCACATTTAAGACATTTCTGTGAAATTACAGACAACTCCCTACTCTGGTAGGAACCTGAGCTGGCATTTAGTGCTTGAGCCCTCCGACTTCACTCAGTGCCATGTGGCAGGAAGGGTGGTCAAGACATCACGGCATCTCATAGAAAAACAGGCTGAAATGGGAAAAAGCCCACCCATACATTCAGTGTAAGGAGTAGGATGATAGTTTTGTCTCTGGCCTTCCTGTTCAAAAATATTTTACATGTATTTTTTGTATGCCTGTAGTTACCAATCTGTATATATCCTATTTATCAGTAATTTATTAGTGGGATAACAAGAGGAGTTGGGTAGATTAAAGGGGTCTGAAGCCCAGAGGGCTGAGGAATTTCAAGTCCAGCCCTCTGTTTCCAGTATACTGCTGCAGACTGCAAGGCGGCTTCCCATGAAGTGAAAGCATTCATCACCTATCTGAGATGACAGTAGAAATGAACAGACACAGTGCCTAAATAACATGCAGCATTTAGTCACATTGACTAAACTGGAGCTGATAAATTAAGAGGATTTTCTCCATCTTTGTTACTCAGTAGTGTTGTTTGGAAAACCATACACTTCTCAAAACAGAAAATTTTGCTTTTCAGATTTTTTTTCAATCCAACTGCCAATCTTAAATGTTAACAAAGCAAATGAAACTGCAGTGACTTTGCAGTTGCACTTATATGCAGGTAAAATAATGTCTACAATTAAACACAAAAAAGTGGAATATTTGGTAAGGATTATTCTGACTTTCTTTTTTGGAACATGCTTGTAGGCTGCAGTTGGAATTGATACTCAGGTCACTTACCATAAAGGTAAAAGTGAAGAACTTCTCATCCGAGCCATGCAGCTACAACGGACAGCACATGACAGTAAATATACATCCTTTCTACTTTCCCAATCAGCTTATAGCCATGTACATTAAAATAAATTTCAGAAGCACATCACAAAGCAGAACTACTGCTGTAAAAGAATAGGCTATTGATTGAATTTACCACATTAAGTACTTGAAATGGCCATGGGCAGAGTTTGAGTAGCTCATGTTTTGTCATCCTACTAGATATTGATAGCTTATTTCATTCATGAAAAGTCCATTTCAGATACAACTGTCATTTTAATATGTGACCCTGCAAACCATTGTTCACTGGTAAATATACTCAATTAAATAGTTCAATTAAAATCATATCACAGCAGTTTAAATGTTCAGAAAACAGGATTTCACCAGTGGAGGGTAATAATAAATGTTAGTTGGGCCTTTCTTCACTGTAAATGAAAGATCTGGAATTACAGAATTACTTCTTAAATTTTTCAGGACCTTTTGAGTTCCTTAAAACTGTTCCTGTGTACCAGTTGCAGCTATTCTCAGCACTTCTGTTAAAGAAAGGAGAATGAGTACTGACTGAAATATGGCTCTCCAGATTTTTGGAAGACACCCTGTGGCAAGCAGGGGTGCTGCAGGGCTGTTTTTCCCTTTAGATTGTGTAAAGTCAAGAGCACAAGTATGTCCTAAATTAAAAGAGGCCATGATATAGTGTCTATGGTATAATGACATACCTCCCCAGTGTTGAATTCACCTTTTCTGACACCACTTTGGTGCCCCTCAGCTGTACCTCCCCTTTTCTCCCCACAGGCAGCAGTCACACCATTGCAGACACCAGCTGGCAAGTCAATGGCACTTTTGCCAGAATGAATGCCCTTCGGAGCCAGCTGATGAGAGCCATCGCAAAAATGCAAGCAGCAGAGACAGGTTGGAAAAGGAACTTCATCTTTATGGTGCTTTATCTTCATGCATTCAAGAGCATACTTTTATCTTTGAATATGGATAGGAAGTTGCTACTAAGAGTTCAGCACAGAGGACACTTAAAAAGAGTTTGAATAAAACTAATAGACCTAGATATCAAATATCCAGCTTTAGCACTTTCATAATGAAATTAAAAGTTTTGTCACTGAAATTATTAATATTCTTCTTGAACCTTGTGCTGGTCTTGGCTGCGGTAGAGTTAATTTTCTTCACATGCATCTTCTTCTAGCATGGGGCTGTGTTTTGGATTTGTGTTGAACACAGTGTTGATAATACAGAGATGTTTTTGTTGCTACTGAGCAGGGCTTACACAGAGCCAAGGCCTTTTCTGCTTTTCATACTTCCACTGTGGTGAGGAGATTGGGGATGAAGAGGAAACTAAGAAGGAGCACAGCCAGGACAGATGACCCCAGCTGACCAAAAGAATATTCCATTCCATATGACATCATGCTCAGTGTATATAAACTGAGGGAAGAAGCAAAAAGGGAGGGGGAAGACAGAGAATGGGGAGGGATGGGACACACAACACATTAGAATATTTGAAAGAGTTCATTTTCTATAATTCCCTGTTTGCTCTGTAGTGGAGGCCAGAGAGCGTTTGGAGCAAGCTCAGCTGAAGACTGCAGAGGCTGTGAGTGCTACCACCACAGTAACACAGGCTACGACCCCCATGGATGAGAATGTGAGGTTGTGGTCCCAAAACCTGCAAGACTTCCAGCACAATTCAGAGGCATACGACAATGCTGTGCATTCAGCTGGGGATGCAGGTATGGTGACCTGAAGTTTGCCATTCCTCAGTTTTAAAAAATCAGCAATAATACATTGCATGAATTGTTTACATTGCATATTCATCACATATAATCTAGCATTTTACCTCCATGAGAATTTTCGAAAATTAGCAGTTGTCTAGGTCTTGACTATGTTTTAAAAACACTGGATACTCAGGGACATCCAAAAATTATTTAAAGACTTACTGACTTGTAATTCATTTTTATCAGGGTACCCAGATCACATTGAATGGTAAACAGCTTGTTTAAACACTTCTTGCTACTATGGTTGGTGATTTAGGGTTTTTGTTTGTTTGTTTGTTTTTTGACATTGAGAGGCATTTAAAAACAGAGCCCTTTTGTCCTCAGGAGTGTAAACATGAAGAAGAAATGGTCCCTCACTTGATGAGCTTGTAGTCTAAACAAAGGGGTTGAAAAGGATAAAGGAGATAAGCAGGGTGATTTCTGGAGAAGCTTGGAAATGTCACATTAATTCCACTTTTATTATTGAAAACACTGGAAACATTAGAAAACCCAATATGAAAAACTTAAGGCAAATAAAAATACAAAAGAAAAGCTAAGGTAGAATACGAAATTTAAATGAAGATGATAGGCAAGAGTAGAAAAAGAGACATGAAGATGAAGCTGAAATGAAGTGACTGTAGAAAGAAGGAAAATAACAATTGGGGAAGAAAATAATCAAGAAATTAAAATATTTGGAATAAAAAGTAGATTACAGCACCACTACTTGCTCCATGTATTCTTGACTCTGCTCAGGAAGTTAATTAATCTTAAAATACTTATGACTAGGGAGGTTGGAAATCCAGAACAAGTAATTTCCTTCACACATTTGATGATACCATCACCTACAGATGTGTTCAGTGATGTCTTGCCTCCTAAAAGTGTCCTAGAGAAAGTCCATAATTTCATTGACTCTGTCTCCAGGAAGTCTGAAACTCAGATCTACTGCCCTAAATCTCTTCTCCTTCTGTCAGGAAGTTTGCAACTCAAGTGTCATTTTACTGCAAATGGTGTTATGAGCACCAAACCCAACATTGCTTCTAATGTTCCAAAGTCACAGTCTTCTCTCTCAGCTGGGAAATCCCATGAGTCACACTATTTTCAGAATTCCATGATCAATAAGACCCTTACCCCTAGTATTTTTGGTAAAGTGAGTGCTCCCAAGAACTGGTATAGAAGTGGTTCCCTTCACAAGAAGAAATTCTGTGCTATTCAATATCCCAATTTCTGGCACCAGAACTGGAGGAAACTCAGATTTCTCTGAGTTTTTCATCAAAAGGGAACAGTGAACCTTTCCCTCTGGAAATGGGTAAGCTCACTGCTAGTCACTGCACAGAGCTCCATAAGAGTGTAGTTAATATAACAGCACTTGGATTGCATTACATTGCTGTAAAATGTTTTTGATCACCACAAAGCACAGTTTAGGCTATGGGCTCTAATTACCATGCAAAATAATGCAAATGTGGATATGATTGGCCTCCCAGGAGGGAATGTTATGGTAAAAAAACATCCAAGAGAAAAAAAGCATGTTGTACCTAATGCATGAAGGTTTCTGGTTTTATTCACCTTTACACTTGATTTACATTTAACATTTTCACTGGCCAGCTTAGTAGGTAGAGCAGCAACACAGACTGTATTTGGCTCTTTATGCTCAAAATGCCAGCAGACGATCAAGATTCAAAAGAATCTGCTCACACTAGCTCTTGTACTGGAGGAAAAATTTCCAGCGGTATTTGAGGTGCTTTGTAAGAGTGAACAGAGTTAAGATGGCTCAGCTTTCCCTTGGTTATGTTCCCAAAAAGGAATAAGAAAGCTCCTATGTAATGTGCCTGGAAAAAATGTCTTCTTTGTGATGGTGGGTTTGCAGGTAGGGAGTCTCTTCAAAAATGCTTGTTCATATCCGAGCTCCTGGAGGGCCTGCTGACCACAAACTTACTGTTGGAGAGATGCTAATATGTGACCTACAGTAAAGCGTGCCCTAGTACATTTGTGGAGGAAGCTTTTCCATGGCATTTTTGTTTTGAAGGTATTTTATTTGTTTGTTTAAAGGCATGATGTGGTGTTTTTGCCAGAAAGATCAGGTGGAAATAGCTGAGAAGAGAGATCAGGGCTACACAGGAGGCTGCTCCAGACAGATGTGACTGTGATTCACAGCCCAGGAAGAAAGATGCAGACATGCCAGGCATGGCCAGGCGTTCCCAGAATAGCTGTGTATTCTGCCAGGAGAGGTTGAGCTGACAGGAAGAATGTCCATCAAAGTTCAAAGGAAAGTCACAACAAATGTTCAGACAGGTGCCTGGAACACCAAAACACCTGATCTTCATGCCAATAACACTACCAGAGAAGCTGAAGCCTCTAAGCTGGCATGTCTATGCTGTCTTTGAATAAGGCTTGCACATGGTGTTTGGAAGGGTGAGAGCATGTCTTGGCTGTGCAGTTCGTCTGAGAATAGTCCACATTGCCATTGTGCAGGGAACCGGTGGACTTCAGCAGAGAGGATGGCAGAGAGTTTGGGAAGGAAAACCTGAAAGGGGGAAGTGTCTGGAAGGTTATAGTCAGGGTATTTCCTCCTTGAGAATTGCCCTTTTATTTTTTTTTATATATTTTATCACTAGGTAGGACTAGTTTTCTTTTCCACTCTCACCTTCATCCAAAGTCAAAAATCAAAATCAATATTGTTCTGTGTTGAAGAACACCATTATAAAGGACAAGAGGAAGAGATTTATACTGAGATTTCACAGATGTCAGTTTTGTGTTTTCATGTTATAGTAGCATTCCAAGTTTAATATGTCAAATTTTAAACAAAAAACCAGGTTTTAAGATATAAATAATTTTGTGAGATTGCAATATTTTTGCCTTAAAAATAGAAAAAGGTAAAGAAAACTTCCTATAAGTTGATTTGGGTTTTGTTGGGGTTTTTAAAGTAGAAAATCTAACACATTCTGGCATCACCATTTTATCCAAATTTTACTGTAATTCTTTGAGAATTCAATAAAATCATGATATTTTAATGTACAGTAAGATTTATATAGATTAGCTGATTAACTCCCACTACATATGACTGGATGGTCTAAAGTTCTATATGGCCCCCTCTTAGACTGAACCTGGAAAGTAAAACACAAATGAAAACAGCCAAGAAGATACAGGACGGGACTGGCTAATACAGATCTTTGACTCTGTCCTAAAACAAGCAGACTTATAGGACTCCATGGAGACTTCTCATACTCTGGGTTGATATGAACGGGGCTGAGGCTTATTCAATGAAGACTGGAAGCACAGAAAAGTGACTACAGTCTGCTCCTCCTCCCCTGTTTTTTCATACAGTCTTCTATATCTGATAATTATCCCCTTTACCTGCCTCACTGCAGTCTTCATCCAGAAATGTTCAAGGCCAGGTGAGGCTCTCAGCAAGGTCTCCCTGCCCACAGCAGGAGGGTTGGAATTAGATGATCTCCAAGGTTCCTTCCAACACAAGCCCTTCTAGAAGTCTCAGACAAAGGTAAAAAAAGTAACAGGAAGAACACAAGAGCAGGTGGATGTAAGTTGACAACCCCTAAAATATAACTCCAAACCCTACAAATCTGGTCTTAACCTTTACAGTGAATCCATGTCACTAAAATTAACTCTGAATGCTGAATCTTTCCTATATGTATGTAGCTGGCAGCTAAAATCACTTTTCATTATACTCAGCTATTTGTACCTATATTTAATTAAAGATGAAAAATTATGTGATGTGTAAATATCCTTCAAAGGGCAGCACATCATTGGAATCTGATGTGATAACATTGGATTATAATTAAGTGTAGTTATTTTTCTTTCTTGATAATTTTTTGGCTTGTCTTCCTGGGAAAGGACTTCTCTTGCTTTGAACATGACAGAGCCCCTGCATTTTCCTTTGATAACAATGGCACTTGCACAGGTACCACCAGAAGACACAGCAGCAAAAGATCAAAGGTCCAGAACTCTAATTCATGACCCCTGGCAGGAAAGCTGCCAGGTTAGCAATGATTACCAGGTTACCAGGTCTCCCTGGTGCAGGCAGGATATCTAATGAGGTTACCAATCACAAGGGCTGGGGCAGGTACTAAGCACAGTTTAGGTGCACATACATCATCATCATCATCATCTAAGGCCTTCTATTGTTGTACACCACAGGCCTGCTACCTCAGCCTGAAACTGGTAGTGTTTCTGTCATGAGAGTGGACTGTGAGCCACAAGCAAACACATCTCCTGTGCAGCCACTGCTCATCACTCAGTGATGGCCTCTGGGAGACACGCATCACTGAAAGCTAAGGAAAACAGCCTATACATCTCCCCACGGGGAATTTGAAGAGCTCATGAACCATAACTCTTAGATGCAGTTCCCAGGTCAGCCACAGATATCCACTGAGATGCTGAACAAGTAATCCTTCTGCTCCAATTGCCGTAGCTGTAAAATTAGGCTTAAAATTCATTTGTCTTGAAGGAAGATTAAAAGATCAAAACTATTAATGTTTTGCAGAGTTCCTTGAAGAAAGTATTACAGAGGTAACACACCACAGTATTACCTATAAGCCCTAAGAAAACATAGTGTCCTTTGTGCAAACTTATTTCCAAAATAGATTTAGAAAATTAGAAATTTCCAAATTAGATTCTTAGAAATCAGAACCCTTTCTGAAATCACTGTGTCTCACACATCATAGTAACAACTTGGTCAGAAAGCAGAAGGATACAGGTGAGCTAAACTAAGGACAGGGTGGAATATTCCTGATGCAAAACCAATCTGTCAAAGAGGGAAAAATAAAAGCTGTCTCTTCTTTTCTAACTGCAGTGAAGAAACTTACAGAAGTTTTCCCTCAACTCCTGGACAAACTGCGCAGAGTAGAACAGAAGGCACCAGTAAACAACATTTCTTCCAGCATTCAGCGGATCAGAGAGTTAATTGCTCAAACCAGGAGTGTAGCAAGCAAGGTAAAACTTTTGGACTTCTGGGACTCTTGATTACTAGCGCTAATAATCAAATCTTAGTATAACCTCCATTTTCTCAGGCTGTGCTAGAAGCCCAAACCTGGACATTGTCACCTCCCCAAAACTGGATGAACAAAGCACATTGGAGGTCATTAAAATCTTTACGGTTACTATTTGCAAGCATTTGACATTATCATAGTATTCATAATAGACTATTGTTACTGCAGTAGCAACTTGACAATAAAGATTTGGGCACAAAGTATAAGATGGCCGGAACAACAAAACATAATTACCTATAATTTGTAGGCAAATTACCTACAAAGCTAATTACCATGAGTAATAATTACAGCAATTTAATGTAAGCTTTTCTGAGATGACAAGATGACAGCATTTCTTCTTTTTTTTTTTATTTGTTTTGAATTAATTTTCTGCAGGGTAAGAGAATCCTTGGCTCACACATATTTAATAGAGAAAAAAACACTTTCATTACCATATATAAATAATGATGGTTTTTTCTCTAACAAGAAAACCAAGGTCAAGTATATTTGAATTCATTCAGAGAAATAAAAAATTCAGTGCATTAGTGTATGTTCACAGTGCTGGAATATAACTTGGAAAAATCAGTTTTTCTATAGTGCCTGACTGTTCTTTGAAATGTATTTTGTGATTCAGGTATACCGTGTTTAAACTTGAAAATATTACTTTAGTTATGTTGAAAGCATTTTGGACTAAAATGAACAGTTTTACAATTTTATTAGCATGTCATAAATATCACTGTAGATTCAATGATATAACAGGATTACTCAGGAACAGAAAATGGTCGTACTATTCCCGAAGCAAAGAAATAAATTATGGGTAGAAGTTTTATAGCTGTGTAAGAATTTCATTATGTGCCATACATAGTAATCTAGTCATGATTCAACTATGCACACCTCTATCTCCCACTGAAATGTAATTTACTTTATGACTATACTTAAGCAGAGTTCATTAGAACATTTAATTTTAAAATAACTTCCTCCATATTCTTTACAGTGTCTTCCAGAAAACTGTTACAAACATACAGTTTTACATGCCAGTATATGGGTGCCAGCTCCACTCTTGCAGCAAACAAGGCTGCTGGCTCAGAATTGTTACACACTTACCTTGAGTAATGACCCCAGGCAACAACATGTGTCTCATTTCGCACTTTTGCAACTGCAGGTCCAAGTTTCCATGATGTTTGAAGGCCAATCAGCTCTTGAAGTCAATCCAAAGATCAATGTAGAAGAACTGAAATCTTTCACTTCCATGAGCTTGTACATAAAGCTTCACAAAGACAACCCACAACTAGCAGCCTCTCCGGACAGATTCATTTTGTACCTTGGAAACAAAAATGTAAGAGAATTCCCCAGTCAATTTTTATGCATATATTTAAAAAAAAAAAAAAAAAAAAAAAAAAGTTCGAAATTCATTTGCCCTCAGTTTTTCCTCTCATTGTTTCTTTGTGTTTCAAAATTAGAGGTGTCTGCTCTACGGCCATCATTGATTTTGTGACAGGCAAAGAGCAAGGGCTTCTGAGACCTCTGTCCTTGAGACTTGTCACCCAAAACAATGAACGATTCTCTCTAAAAAGCAAATCAGACTGCCTGGCAGTGTACTGCTTTGATTGCCACTGCTGCGAGCCACAATTGCTATCTCCTCTGCCAATACTGAGGTGCTCTGAAGCAGTTAATGTCACCTGCCTGGCTCCTGTGAGATATGCTTTAATCAGTTTATGCTGCTGACAGTGTCACTTCCAAATCTCTGAGGTCACAGGCCCACAAGATAAGCAGGCTTCTTTATCTATGGTTTGTGCTGCTGTTGTACACTCTGTACACTCCTGATCACTACTTTGAAATAACTGTTCTTTAAACTGTAGTACTGAAAATAAAAAATATCACAACTCACAAGCAAGGTATCATCCCATCAATCTATTATTTGGGAAGGTAAAGAGGCAGGCTTTCATTTTTAAGCCTTCCAAAAAGGAATGTCTACTGAATATAAATCAAGTGAAACGCCTCTTGGCAGAATATTTAATTGCAGCATAATGCTTAGGCTTTAGACTATTTCCTGCACACAGCACTGCACACTAAATAATGATGAACCGCTTCCCATTGAACATGACTAATTCATGGTCAGCAGAGATCTCATGACCTTGAATTTACCTCAGTCAAAATGGGTATAAAGTAAAATATCCGAGATTTTTTTTTCTGTACAGTTTTATGTGGTTAAAACAAACAATTAGAGCATGAAGGTTTTGGTTCTATTTAAGTAGCTTTTGGTAATATATAAAGGTTTCAGTTTATCAAAGCTTACTCTTTATTTATGTCCTGCATTAAATGTCTTTCAGTGTTGTATCTCTAAACACCCTCTCCACTGGTGTTTTAGGCAAAACATTACATTGGACTTGCAATTAAAAATGACAACCTTGTGTACATTTATAATCTCGGGGACCAAGATGTGGAGATACCTCTGGATGCCAAGCCAGTCAGCACCTGGCCTTCTTATTTCAGCAACATCAAAATTGAGAGGTAAAGTGATAATGTGTATTTCCCCAAAATCAAAGAGTTAATAGGAAAGATTAAGCAGAAAAGGCCGTGTCAGAACTGCCCATCAGGAATTTTCAGTGCCTGGTTCTACTCCTATTGAAATACATGGAAATTCTTCTTGCTTTTGAAGAGCCAAGACCCAAGGGACCTCAGGGAGGAAGAGACAGTTTCTGTGGTCCCTCCCTTTTTTTACCTCCTGATTACTAGTCTTCTCTAAGGAAATAAAACCCTTCCTAGAATTGGAGGCTTGTTTGTCCTTGTTTGTGAGTCTGGCCAACATGAAATTCTCTTCTCTTACAATTCTTGTCTGCAGGATCGGAAGACACGGCAAAATGTTTTTAACTGTTCCCAGTCTTAGCAGCACAGCTGAAGAAAAATTCATCAAAAAGGGAGAGGTTCTTGGTCCTGGCTCCCTTCTTAATTTGGAACCTGAAAATGCTGTTTTCTATGTTGGCGGAGTGCCTCCAGGCTTCAAGGTTGGTCAGATAAATATTCTCAATTCAAAATTAAATAGTGCAAACTAATCTTGCTGGACATCCATTTAAACACAGAAATGGTATATAAAGAAAATGTCCTTATTTAGTCATTTATCATCTTAGGATAAAAGATGGAGATCTTTTAGCCATGGTGAAATTTTCCCTAGCATATTTTGTCATACAAGTAAGATGATCAGGTTTCTGTGAGCTGCTGTTCAGGTTTCCTGTAAAGTACTTAAATGAAGGCTTGCTAGCTGTTAAATAGCACGCATAAACAGAGGCCTATAAGCCCAACTTAACTTGTAGGCTACCATTATTTTTCAATGCTAATGAGTTCTTGATACTTGGAATTTCTTTTTTTACGACTGTCACAAAAATGAAAAGTAATGTATTGTTAATATTAGGATCTTGTGGGAAACTAACAATATAGTCCTTTGTTTGAATTTAAATTATCACTGGTTTAAATCCAAACTTATAACAGCATGAAAAATTGCCTGTGCAAAATATTTCTGAAGACCTGTGTGAGACACTAGCTTCAGTCTAGTTCCTAATAGTCAGCATGAATTAGCACCTCACTTACCTGCTTTTGTGAACACATTAGTTCCTCTTTCAGAATTTAAAAATTGCTATGAATGATCTTGTCTGTGAAAATTGCATGGCTCAATAAGAACACGCCTAGAAAGACTTCAGAGAATCCTGATTTCTTTAAGCTAACTTGTAGCAAGTGCTAGAAAGATCCAAATACTGATTCACAAGCAACTCTCCTAAAACCATAAAAACAAAGAAAGAGTAACTCAATACACTTACACATTCCCGATTTTGGCATTGTTATGACTACTGCCATGGCAGGAATTTTGGATTACTGAGCCCTGGGTGCAAACTGCTTGGAAATAGGACTGAAGACTGAATAACAGTTTCATACACATGTGCACATACAAAAAGTCATCCAGCAAATGAACCCTCCAGGTCTGCTCCAGAGCAGAGCAGAGGAAAAAGAAAAGAGGAGAGTGAAGGAAAGTGGAAAGGGAAATAGGAAGAAAAATATTCATGGTATTATTTGATAGGCATATGCATCCCTTCCCCCTTAGAAAAGGACACCTCACATTTTTATTTGTTAATATAGAGTCTGATTTGTAAAAAGCTTTTTGCTTCCCTGTTACATACTTTGCAAATATGAAATGCACCACTTAACCACTAAAATTCACATGCTTAACATAATTTCAAAGAATAGAAGAAACAAAGGAAAAAAAGAAAACATGATCATTTACCAAATGTATCTTCACTGCAGATAAGAATGCAATTTTCTTTTAAAGCTACATATATTCTGTATTGCTGTATTACCATTACTTTTGTATCATAAGAAAATGGGACTAATGAGAAGATGAAGGAAAGCTACTCACAGTGATCAAACTCTGAAGTACTAGAGGCGTTATTATTATCACACCTGTTCCACAAGGCAAAATATTTTAATATAAAAAGAATGGTCTAGGTCTTTATTCTTTTGTATTTTTCCCCTCACCAGTGTGGCTGTTTAAATTCCATTTGCAGTGACCTTTGTTAAAAGAAGAAGTTTCTACATCCTGCTATCTGTTCAAAAAAATACCTACTGAGGATTACCCACTAGCACAGAATTTGAATTTCAGTCTCCTGGGTTTAAAGTGCTCTCTCATTTCTCTCTCTTTAATTATGGTATGGAGTTATTTTTCTGGTTGTGCAGGATATCTAGGCATTAGGTATGAAATATCTCCTGAGTTATTCAAATACATTGAGTAAGCTCTGTTATTAGTCAAATCTTTGCCTTTTTCCCTGTTTCCAAGCGTGCTCCCATCAAAACTACAAAAGAAGGTTTTGTTTGCAGTTGCCTTACCTGGCCTAATTCTCCCACTGTGAGACCATTTGTGTACTCCCTTTTTACTTACAGCCCAAAGGCTATATATCATGGTAAGGACAGTTACCATTCACAGCACTATCAACCTTTTCTTTTGAAAATAGGAATTGCACAGGAACAAAACAGATCCCAGGCATAAATGCTCTCACAACACCCAAATAAAGAGTGACACCTTTCTCCTTTTAACTCTTCCTTGTCCTCTGCACAGCTCCCTCCTAGCCTAAATCTACCTGGCTTCATCGGCTGCCTGGAACTGGCTACCCTGAACGATGATGTGATCAGCCTGTACAACTTCAAGCACGTCTACAACATCGACACCACCACATCGCCACCTTGTGCCAGGTAGGGGACAGTCCCAGCCTCATTCAGCTGCTCCTGTCGGCTGCAAGTGCCGGTCCTGATGGCTCATTTCTGCTTTAGATTAAAAAAGTTAAGGTGGTATTGAGTCGTCCCGGAAGGAACATACATATAGAGATATAGATGTATAGATGTATAGATGTATAGATGTGTAGATGTATAGATGTATAGATGTATAGAAGTTGGACTCCTTATGAGTGCCTTTTAGCATGAGATATTCTATGATTTTTCTGCTGTCTCCACTAGCTATCTCACTGTCTTGTTCATGCCTTCATAAAGGAAACTGCCCCATTAGCTGAGGCTTGTTCCAGGCTCCCTCCTTGCCCCACTGCTTGCCTAGGACAGAGCTGCTCCAGACTCAAATCATGTTGCTCCCAGAGACACAGCCGCAGCCAGTCAGGTCTAGTGGGCCTGATAACCTTGAGTGTAGTCCCACCCCCAGCTAGAAAAGCTTATACAGAACTTTCTTTCTTCCATAGACTTAAAGCCACAACAGATATTCCTTAGATAAGCCATTTGCAAACTGGGAAATGCAGCTGCTAAAGCAGAAGTGAACATCAACTGCAGCATTCGTTTAGTACAGACACAGCAGGCATTTTGCTCACACAACAGGCAGCAACAGTGGAACCTCTCTCTGGAAAGAAAAGGAGAGTAATTCACAGCATGCACTGGGAAAAAATGCTGTGAAGAAAAGTTTTGGGATGGAGAAAATGAGCTTCTGACACAATTCTCACAGGAAGCACTAGCTGCTGCTCTCCAGAACAGAGCATACCAGAGTCCTTGTTCAGCTAAAGTTCTCGGAGAACTCTAACAGATTTCTGCACAAACTAGGAAAGCTCTTCATAGAAATATCTGTGTATCCTTATAATGAGGAAGTGCTGTGGGCCTATCCCACTTTACAAGGATGAGCAAAGAATTTTCCTGTCCTCTACATATAGCATAGGATGAAAGCATGATGTAATGATGAAGGAATTAGATGTACCTTCACAGCTACACATTATTTCTCAAGAAAAGAAATTCCCAGAAAAAAATTGAACAGAAGTCATCAGTCTCACCATTGCCAGGCAGAAGCAGGAGTTCAGAACAATTATTTCAATAAAGTATGCAAAGGCCTTTAAGATGCCCTAAATTAAAATGGGTGCATGCCAACTAATACTTCCCTGCTTGTTTTTTTCATAGAGATAAGTTGGCTTTCACTCAGAGCCGGGCTGTGAGCTATTTCTTTGATGGCTCTGGCTATGCCTTGGCCAGAAACATTGAGAGAAGGGGAAAGTTCAGCCAGGTGACTCGATTTGACATTGAAGTTCGAACACCTACAGATAACGGATTGATCCTGCTGATGATTAATGGGGTGAGTACCAAGTCCTGCTGGTACCTGCATTCATTAGCACCACAAGTTCCCCAGGACTTAGAATATCTTGGAAAATCAAAAATGTTTATGTCCACACATTTAACTTCTGGAAAGATGAAACAATTTGTGCTTGTCTGGTGCATGTATACATTAGGAGGGAGTTGGAACTTGCTCTGCAAAGGCCTTAGGAAGAAACAAGGCCCTGGGTTAGACTCTGCTTTTATCCAGAGACAGTCAGGACTTCAAACTGGTCACGGCCTTGTAATGATACTTTGAGAGGGACTCCAGTTAAGCCCGGTTGTTGTACCTTTATTCAAATGAGAATGCTCAATCAAAGCTATAGGAAAGTTCTGTGAAGTAACTCCCAAGCAGTCACTCTGTGGTAGCTGCCACTTTATAACTGTGCCTCAGGGTGTACTAGAGTTAAATATTCAAGCTACTGAAAATAGAAAGTAGTCCAAATAAAAAGGCTTGATCCAAATGTCAGGAGTTTTTCTGAAGTGTGAGTAATGCAATCTTTGTAAGAGTTTGAAGACATGAAAATATTGTATGAAAACAAACATGGATTTTATTTTATTTTTTTTTTTATCTTTGGGCATTTCCACATCAAGCTCACAAGTTCTGTGTGGATTACAACCTAGAAAAGCCATAGAAAACATTTTTTATGCAGATGCAGTCCACAGACAGACACTTGTGTAGACACCTACATGTAACACTGCTTTAAGCATTTAGAAGGAAAATAAAATCCAGTCTTATTAGAAGAGCTACTCTCTAGTGTTTGCCTTTAGAGTAACTTCCAGAAGAGGGTCATGGGAAGCAATTTGCTCTGCAGCATAGCATGCTACCGACCTTCATTCTTAGAAGATCTTGACTAAGCAGCTGATGTTAAAAGTTTAAGAGCCTTTTTTGCAGAACACTTATTTTTCTTCCAAGCAAAAGCACCTAGAGGTTTCTTGGAGATGTATGCACTTTTTGTTTTTCAGTGAAAACTGCAATCAAGTTGGATATCAGCTGTGGGATATCATGCCTGCTCACAAGCACTTTTAGAAAGTCTGTGTAAACTGGTCCATTATTCAATTCTGCAAAGACCACTCCTAAATATTCTGAATGTAATCCCTGTTTCATTTTCAAGTTTATGCTGTTCAGAACAAACCCAAGCTTCAGTTTCATTTCAAAGTGCTAGATTAAAACCTACTCTTATTTTTTTAAGTAGAGACTTCTGAAGGTGGGCTCATTTATGTCAAAGACAGCAGTTCTTGGCCTGCAGTAGTGCTTTGAGAATTATTGTTCCCATGTTTCCATTACCCCTAGGAGAGAAGATAAAAAACATTAGCATTGAAAGCATTAACCCAGATGCACTTTTGCTGTAAACTGTTCTTTCTGGGGTTTTATGTTTTTATGGAAAAAGGTTAATTCTATGGTGCAGATCTTCATTTCAAGCACTACCTAAAGATTTTCTAAAGTATAGCTCCTGTTTATAAAATTTAGGTCACCCAGCCACAGAACAGAAATTGAATCATAAAGTAGGAACAGTCAGGATTTCTAGAAACCAAATACATAGTAAATATACTCTAGCTATTTATATCATTTCAGCAAATACATCAGTGCTGTGAAAAGACAAAATCCTGAGTGATTACAGACATTGTGATAGAAGCTGCTAATGCAGACACAGCCATTTTAGGACAACATTGCTTTTACCAGTATAATATCATCTAGGCTGTGTGGTATTATTTTAACAGTGCATAGGTGTGTTTACACCATGAATACCTTGACAGTAAAGAATAGTGACATCATTGTTCTACCAAATACCATTTCTATAAGGAAAGAGTTCACCGAGTCTTCCAAAAAGTGCCACTTATAAAACAATTATGTGTCCATGGGCATATATACACATATATTATAAATATAAAAATATAGAAACTGTGTTATAATTTTTGTAAGTAAAAATTTATTTCCCAGAATGCTTTTCCCAATGTCAGACTCATAATGCTGTTTATTAACGTTTTGAAATTGCTGCCACATAGTCCTTTTCTGACTGCTGTTTTGTTTGACACAGAGCATGTTCTTCAGCCTAGAGATGCAAAATGGTTTCTTGCACCTCCGCTATGACTTTGGTTTCACCAACGGCCCCGTGCTTCTCGAGGACTCCATGAAGAAGGCTAGGATTAACGATGCTAAATTTCATGAGGTATAGATGTGATTACTATTACAGACATTTGACCAACTATCCCAGAAACTCCAAGCAGAAATAATTACTCCAATGTCCATGAAAGGCACAAAAGAATGAGGGTGTAGGTGGTGATATGGTAGAACAGGCAAAAGAGTAGAGTGCATGCAAATCCCACCAGTTCAGAGCAGAGGAAAGGGAAGGCTGTCCCTGCCTCCTCATAAATCAGTGCTTGTAGACAGAGTGTATGTACTACTAGCCAAGGACAGAACCATTCACATGGCAGAAAGTTTTATTAATTCCACATGAAATTATATCAAGGACAATTCTCTATATCAAATTTAAAACTTTCTTCAAGTAAAACCATGTTATTATGTTAACTTGACCGCCTTAGTTGCTATGCATTACATTACAAGAATTATGGCATTTCCCATTTCATTTGAAAAGAAAGTTGACTTGGTCGCAACCTTTTATATATATATACAGTATCTTAGGGACTTTGGCAGATGCAAAATATCTACCTGTATTTAGTTTCAGGGAATTTGCTGTAAGCCAATATAACTGTGATAGTAGTAAATTCCCCCCACAGTGAGTTGCTTCTCCTGCCTTTTACTTGATATTCAAAGTCTGATTCATGACCAAAACTTGTTATAGATCTGCTCACATTTAAGCAGAGAACAATTAAGCTTTTTATGCTTTGACAATGAAACAAGTTTTTTTTAAAAGTATGCCCTAACTTTTAGATAGATCAAGAAAGCATTCTGAAGTTTGCAGAGCTTATCTGTTTGACACAGTGAAGAATTTGATATGATTACTTTCATTTTCTTTATTCTCAATTAAAGTATCCTGAGGATTCAGGTATCAGGAAAATAGTGACATCGAAACAAACTTCCTACTAGTAAAAGTTGTCAGCCTCTCCTAATTTACAAACAAATTCTCTGTTAAATGGAAGGAACTTTCCAAACAAAAGATATAAAGATGTAATCAATCTTGAAAGATCACCATACCATAACAGCTTATAAAAGATGGCATTTTTAAGCACATGCTTTCTTTTCAGATTTCTATTATATATCACAATTCCAAGAAGATGATCTTGGTAGTAGACAGAAGACATATAAAAAGTGTGGACAATGAAAGAACAGCAATGCCATTCACAGATATTTACATTGGAGGAGCACCTGCTGAAATCTTGCACTCCAGGTTGGTTTACAAATGGGATTCAATCAGTATTTTCAATTCATCACTGTATGTAAGTTAAGTTGTAGGGCCTATCCTTAAGGGGTAACAATAAAACTTTCTTAAGAGGTAACAAAAAAAAATTTCTTTGCCATCAACCTTATATAAAACAACCCTTCAGACACTCTTCTAAGTGTGTGTCTCAGAGCTCTTAAGTACTGAAGACTAGGTTTGATCCAGCACAGTTAAATTCTACTGAAACTGGCCCAGTTTTAGAAAGGGTAACAGAAACTGTTGTGTTCTTCAAACAAAAAAGGCATTTTCAAAGAACACGTTAACATATAAAATTGCCATTGCTATTTGCTCTGCAAAAAGTGACCAAGACCCTCCACCAATCGCATTTTCAAACCTAAAGATGTTCTTTTTCCCACTAAGCATTTCAGTTCTGATTTGTCTCTGGTTCTCTTTGGATCTAAGTCAGCTGGCTCTGCGTAGGCGTGGGAAGAAAAGGAAAGGTCTCATTTTCCCATTGTACCATTTGACAGATACATAGTTTAATCTCAGTAGACTGTGTAACTCTCATTTCCTGACATAGGAATCTGCCAGACCCCAGGGTCACGCTCTGAGAGCAGACTGGCTACTTGAAGAAGGGCATGCTCTTCTGATAGGCAGTATTCATTCCCAGGGTCAGACACAAAAAAAAAAAAAAAAAAAAAAAAAAAAAAAAAAAAAAAAAAAAGGAAATGTTGCTCAACAATTTCTAGGACTTAGTGGTAAATCTTGTGGAATTTTATTCTTTATTTTACTGTCAGAAGAAGAAACTGTTGTCTTGAAAAATAACATCTGAGATACAAAATACCAAATTACTTTATCTAGAAGCTTTTAGATAGTGACAAACTTCATGTAAAGAAAAATGATGCCTTTCAATCCCATGTAATTATTTGAACATGAAAGCAAAGTGGTGGGTAAGGGAGAAACAGAGTATGACTTACATATCCTTTTAAATAGTTCTTTACAAACATCTTTCATAAGCGGCTATTAAGAAAGCTAGTGGAGTAGAGAGAGAAAAGGCTGCAGTGGATTACAAAGCAGCTGGAAAAGAGAAAATAGGACATAGTAGTAACTTTTCAATTTTCACAGTATAAAAAGTCTACAGCACGTGCTCAAAGGGTCTCTCTCAGGGTTGGTATTAAATACATTAATGATCTAGAAAGAAAGTACAGAAGGATGGTGAAAATTACTTTTATTAATCGAGCCTAAAGAACACTAAAAAAGCCCAGAAGGACCTAGAAATCTAGGCAATTGAGCAGCTCAATGGCAGATGAGACTTGTCCACAAATATAGGAAAAAAAGATGAATCACATGAATTATGCCTGCAGTTTTCCAAGCAGATTGTGATTATTCTGAAAGACACCTGGAAGGTACTGTAAAAGCAGGAAAAATAATATCTCAATTAACAAGCTGTATCAGAAAGAAAGATCATCGGCATTGTAAAGACATTATCAATTATAATGTTAAAAAATATATACAGAAATTATTTAGGCAGAGCTGCACCTTTCTCTGTGAGATTGTACTCAGCTTTCATTCTCTTTACAAGAGTATACAGCAAAAAGTATGGGCCAAATGTGGAGGCATCGTATATTTTCATCAGGAGCATAAGTTAGTATCCTACTGATGATGTACTGCTCTCTCTACTGCTACTACTATCTACTACTGACACTTATGCTTCCTCTTTGGAGACAGACTCACAGTTAACTGACTTTGCAGGGCAGCAGCAGCATGGGGAAACTAGCTCTAGTCTTAGTCTAATATACTTCTAAAGCAGCATAATTTTCACTCCAAATGCACTTTTCTGTGTCAATTGCCTTTTTAATTGAGATAAGTGAATATGGAAGTATCACTACACATTATTTTGCTCCCACCTCAGTCACTGCATAAAGCAGAAAGCTAAGGGGAGGTAGGAGCACTGGGAACTTAATTGTTAACTGAGTTAAGAAAATAACTCAGAAGCCTTTCTTTAAGTGAAAACCTTTCTTCTATAGCCTGTTTCTAGAAAACGTGGTGGCATTTAACAGAAAGGTATATTTGTTGCATCCAGCCAGCCTCATGGTCAATCAGAGTAAAGATTATAGTCATCTATTGATACCCCACACTTTGGTCCAAATCCCAGTAAGGATGACAGGAGGCTTCCTGCTGATTTTGCCTTCCTGCTGATTTCACTGAGGAGCAAATTAAGCCCTTCAGCACTCCTTCTCTCACCATATTTCAGGCATGTGCATGTACATCTGCACTACTTCCCCTGATGATCTGGTTTTGCCAATGCAAAAAAAAAACTTAGGCATTTCCAGATCTTGATTCTTCTGCCATGTTCCCAATATCTGCCTTACAATGAGATAACTCATAGACAATGAGTGCAGGGGGCAGATGTCAACAGTATCATGTCACATGAGGTGAAGAAAGTCCCCCTGCTAAGGTACATCTTGCTTAAAGGACAAAGACTGTTTTCAGGCAGTCAGGTCAAAATTCTGGATTTCACATCCTCTCCTTCAGTGTATTTGTTCCCTAGTTATCTCTTGGACTGGTACACAGTATCTCCCATGTAATTTCCTTGCCCCTATCACAGACTCACTGTGATTTTGTATAAATTACTTCTTCATGCACCTTGAGAATTGTGAGGATAAATTCAATTATAATTACCCTGTGCTATAATGTTGTGGTGTCTTGGTAAGGCATAGAGTGGAAAAACTGAGAGTAATGAGTAGGAGCAGTTGGGATACACTGCTGGGCTGTCTACCTCAAATCTGACATAAAAAGGATCCTGGAAGCCCACCCACTGCTCTCATTTAAAATTATGTAAACCCACACATCATCAAGTAGAATTTGCTCTTACTTTCCTGACCTTTGTTAGCATTTTTCTTTAGAAATAGAGACCCATTTGCTTGCAAAGGTAAGAATGGAACTTTCTAGTAAAAGCAAGACAGGAAGCCTAAATCCAAACTTCTCTTCAAAGTTACAATTTGAGATAAAAAAAGCATTTCTTTTTGCTGTAAGTAGTTATAAATACATAATATTGACTACAACTGGTGCATCTTGACTTTTCAAAACATAGAATGTGGCTCATTAGTTGTTGCAAGAATTAAGAATTGCAATAAAGATGCAAGAATTGGGCACCAGTGAGGTAAATGACCGAAGTTCTTCCAGGCCTTTTAGAACATCTTGGCAACAAAATCCTGTTCAGAAAGGCAAGAGCTATCTAACTGCAGCTTCTTTGGTGTTGTTGTCCAACAGCATTAGTTCACATCTGGCAGGAATTATTGGCTTTAAAGGCTGCATGAAGGGTTTCCAGTTCCAAAAGAAGGATTTCAACTTGTTGGAAGAGCCAGGAACCCTGGGAATCAGCTATGGGTGCCCGGAGGATTCACTGGTAAGCATAACACTGTTTGTGACATAACAGGAAATTTTGACAATGGATACAGCTGGGAGCTTGAGTTTTGCTCCAAAGAATGGAAAGACAGTCTTCCACCAAGGAAATGACCGTGCATTCATTGACTGGCAAAGGTGGGGGTTTTGTGTGCATCTGCTAAGTCTGCTGATATACCCAATTTTCACTCTGAACTATAGCACAAGGCATTTCACTTAAAATTCTTCTCATATGTGAAATTGTAGTGTGAGAGCTCGATCTGAAATACATTATGTACTGTATTCTGAATGGAAATATTCCAATGTAATTCATTTTTTCTTAAAGATACGAGAAGTATCATCCTAACACAGATGTGTGAAATGGAAAAGACAGTAAAATATTCACCCTTCAAATGAGTTCTCCCTTTAGGCCAGATCAGCTCTTCCTCTGTGACACACACACAAACTGCACCAGCATCAGTCCTGAGAAAATTACCATTTAGCTTCTGGTCCCTTCTATCATTCATCATTTGTCCATTACAATGCAAGGCTGGCAAATCTAGGCAGTATTTGGGGTCTTCATCCTGTGGCCATGACTATCAAAAGCCATGCTGCAAACCTGTGAAGAGGAAGGATTGCTTGTAGAACTCATCATACAATGTCACCTTCTGTCAACACAGAAGCTATCTGCAATTTGTCCTACCTTGGACCTAGTTTTGCTCGTGAGAGTCAGGTGACTATAGACCACCATGTTGAACACCCTCCACCCAGTACCCAGCACAGCACGCCAAGTACTATATCACATGTTGGAACTGTGACTCAATGCCACACTGCTCAGACGGGGACACAAGCCCCTCTGATTCTACTTTCCATGCTCTTTAACATCAGCAGACTTAGGATGGGGCCAAAATCCCAGGAAGCTGGGAATAATTTGACTTAGTCTAAAATTGCTACACTTCTCAAGATTTTCCTATGATGGGAGGGAAAGCCTATATAAATTAGGGTAAGATATGCAGAAATTGTTTCTCAGAACTGAACAGTCTGCAATTGTTTAAAAAAAAAAAAAAATAGCCTCATTCTTTGTATTATTTGAATGTTTTCTGAGCTGTACTTGTAATTTGGTTTTATTTAATACACAGATGTCCCGCAATGCATATTTCAATGGCGAGAGCTTCATTGCATCAAGCCAAAAAGTGTCCCTCTTTACTGAGTTCGAAGGAGGCTTTAATTTCCGGACATTGCAGCCCAGTGGGCTGTTGTTTTACTATTCTGAAGGAGTAAGTATCTATTTTTTTTACTGTTTATTTTATTTTACTTTTTTCATTTTTTTCCCAGGAGAATACTACGGGAATAATACAATTTCTCACTTTATTGTTTCATGATAGAGAAAGCAATCTGCAATATAGAAGCATTCAGTGGTGACCTCGTTTTTACAGTTTGCATTGATCTAGAGAAGAAAAACAGTAATGCTTCAGCATTATTTTGATCCTGAGAAGAGAACTGGATCACATGCCTAGAATTAGCATGCATCCTTTTGTGCCCGCTGAAGTCCTTAGGGCAAAAATGCACAGGGCATCTTGCTGTGCTCGGTAGCACTGCAATCCCTGTTTGGACCTGCAGGTGCTACCAAAGTACAAATAATATTAAAGACCTGACATTTGCCACCCAGAAAATCACCTAGAAGCAAAGTTTGTTTGAATTAGTGGCACGGCATTTTGAGCATTGCTGAGCTGACAGAAATCAGTCAGAAAGCCGCCTATACTCCCAGATGGCAGTCAGACCTCCATGTGTGACTGGGAAAAGCTGCACTTGAGAATGGCTCCTTGCAGCTATGGGAAGCCAGGCTGCTCTAAATATCCCCTCAGAAGGGTGACACGGGCAGAAATATGGACTTGCACTCACAAAATGTTGTGTGAGACAAAGCGATCCCAAGATCCTGCAGGCTCAGACTGACATCTGCAGCGAGCACGAGCTCAGATGACAGAACATTTGCAACCACCCCCAAATGTCTGTTCTGCTATGCTTGCAGAATATCTTCAGCAGTGCAGCAGAGAAGGCTGCGTGACACCGATAACCACTTCCAAACTTTCACATGTTGCAGCCTGGAGTATTACCTTAAACTGAAATCAGTAACCGTGTCAGTTCCCCATATCGTTTACATAAATGAGGCCTCGCACACACCACTTCAGGTTTTTAACTCAACAGCTCTAATCCTATGAGGTGCCAAGTGCCCTACTTAACAAACAGAAGTTCAGCTATTTAGCGCTTGGCAGAATGAGAGAGAATGATTCCTACCGGCGCACAGTGGCAGTGCTTGCTCTAATGGAACTGAGAGTATTCCCGCTAGTGGCACAGTGCTCCCGTATGCCTGACCCAGATAGCACATCTTATCTCTGAGGTAATTTTGAGTGATTGAACGGGTCCGATCACAGGGAACTAGAAAAAGAAAAAAACGTCTTGGTCTTATGACAGCATGAATCTTGCAGCAGCAGCTGCTCAATACAGTACCAGGGTTCCAGAAACACAAATGAAATGTAAACATCATATATTTGTGCAACGTGGAAGGAGCTCATGTGACAGGTACATGAGACATAATCAGCAGCAGAATTCCCAAAATTCAGGCTTTACAAATGGCAAGAATATAAATTCTAATGATATCATCTCTTGTTTTGCTTCTCAGAGTTTATCTTTCTGCAAATTAAGCACAAATGTGGAAAACAGCCAGTAGAAAAATACAACAGGAAAATTCACAGAACTGTTAATCTTTCTGTGTAATACTTAGTTATGAAACTGCTTTTGTCTGTATTTCAGTCAGATGTATTATCCATCTCTATGGAGAGAGGTGCTGTGGTTTTAAATGCAAGTGGAACCAAAATTCAGTCACCAGACCGAAATTACAATGATGGAAAAACCCATTGCATCATTACTTCTGTCACCCCAGAAAGGTAAAGCTGTCCAGCATCTTTTATTTCCTACCTTTAGAATACAAATATTTCTTGCAAAACACATTCTCATTTAACACTCACCTTTAAAGTGACACTTGAGTGAGACTTTTCTAAGTGACTTATTTTTATATGTGGTTGAATACTGGCCAGCTTGGGCCTGAGCTCAAGATGATGCAAATTTTTATTAAAATTAAAATAGTTCTTCTGAAAGCTTAGTCCTTTTTTTTTTTTATCTCAGGTAAGAAAAGAGTTTAATAACATTTAAGGCTAGCATGAGATTAAGTTTTTAACAGGATTTATTCTTCTAATTTGTTAAAAAAATTCCCAGTTTACCCTAAAGTAATTGAGGCATCTTCACATAAAGCATTCATCTGGGATGTATACAGCAAAAGGTGCTAAAAATATTTTTAGCACTGGCAGCCACAAATGTGACTAAATAGAGCAGTAGGGAATAAGTCTCTGTGCTCCTTGAAAGACTTGAAAGCTTTGCTTTATTGGTATGTTTTACTATTGTTTATATGTTTAATTTTTTTTAGAAGGTCACATAATCAAAGCAACTTTCTTTTAAGAATCTTGCCTAAGAGATACAAGCATTCTTACTTTCCTAATGGAAATGAAGGTTTGTACCTATGTCTTCTGACATCCAAGAATCACAGTTCGAAAAGCTGAAGGTGTGAAAAGTACTTTTGAATAACCTTGGGGATTGTCATGTTTCCCTGAGTTTGCAAAACAAAATCAATGTCTGATGCTATAGTATACTCAGTTTCTTATTAAAGCCAGAGAATCATTCCTGACTTCTGCAACAACTAGTGGGTTTCAAAATCGGATTAGGTAAAAAGCATTGTATAAGCTCAAACACCAATGCACTGTGATGAGAGAGAAGGAAAAAGGGAGAGGGGCATAAACAATTAGCAAGTGCTTGGATCTTATTTTACCCAAATGGTGGCTCCAGCCCTTCATCAGCAATCCCCTAGTTTATCTCTCTTCACTGCACGATTTTGGACTTCACAATTAACTGCAGGGTAATATCAAATCCATGGGGCTCTCTACACAACTTTGCCAATGCACTGCCACTTGTTGCACAGCTGAAAATAAAAAGGTCCTCTCATGCCTTTGAGCACTACCACTGAGTGATGTACACACTGAGTGGAGTGCATGTAATGTGCTGACCGCTGGCACTGACATTTCCAAAGATAGCCTGCGAAATGGATGCTTCGCCTTTGCAGGTACGAGCTGACTGTTGATGACAAGAAACAGAGCAAGAAGAACCCAGCAAAGGACAGAGCAGGAAAAAGCCCAGACAGCATCAAGAAGTTTTATTTTGGTGGCTCTCCCCTCAGAACACAGCAAGCCAACTTCACCGGCTGCATAAGCAACGCCTACTTCACTAGGTAAGTAACATCGTCCAAACACATTAACAGGCAGTCACTGGCCGCCCTGATAGCTTGAATAATAGCTCATCAGAAGTGATTTATTGTCACAATAAAAATTCATGTCTCATTTTGTGAGGCTAGACAGCATGTGTGAATAAGAATCTTGCCTTATTCACCATGGAATCTGTTGTCACAGATCTGCTAGGTTAAGATATTGTTAAGGTGGGAATAACTTGATGAAATAAGCCTTCAGTACTACACCTGCTAATGCTGCTGGTGCAATGAATAATTGGCATAGCTGTAATTTACATTTATATTATGTAGCTTTCAGGTCTGCCTTTGAAACAAGTTTATATTAAGGCATCTCACAGAAACTGGGGAAGTTAGGACTTTGGTCCTGCAAAAATGGTCAGAATCTTAATTGCTTTACAAAATGTTCATATATAGATTTTAAAGCTGAATTTGATGCTGAAGATTGACACTCTGTTTATGCCAGCATGTATACAACAGGCAGATGTAGCATAAGTTATCCATGTTACCCATACATTGACTGATTTATCTGTACTTTTATCCATGATCCAAGAATGAAAAACAGCCCTTTCAAATAAAATTTAAACTATAAGTATACAATTATGAGATTTTTATGAAGACAATTCTAACACTTGGAAAAAAAAAAACCAAACAAACCTGTTCTTGTCTTCTCCTCTTTGAAACACAGTTTGGATCAAGAGGTTGAAGTGGAAGATTTCCAGAAGTACTCCGAGAAAGTTCAGGCATCTTTGTATGGATGCCCTGTTGAATCTCCTCCAGTTGCTCTTCTTCAAAAGAAAGGAAAAAACTCATCAAAAGCCAAAGGAAACCGTAATAAAAAGGTCTGCTACAAATTGCTCCAGTACCACTATAGTTTTCCAAAATTCTCTGAATTATGGATCTAAAATGCATAAAGACAATGTCATATATGAACAGGATCCTGTTCCTTTATATATCCATTCACTGGAAATTATTGCCCTGACATGATCTTTCTGGCCTACACTAGCATCATTCTCTTTTGCTAAAACTCTAAAACAAAATACCCTACTTCTTCAAAACAGTGCTTCAGAAACAAGCCTTTTTGATTTGTTCCGTATTCTAAAGGCAAAAAGCTTGATTCTGTTCTCATCTGCCTCTGTATGACTCTACTGGGTACAATTACCACACATTAATATAAATGGGGGGGGGGGGGGGAAACCTTCCTCTAGCATGCAGAATTTTTAGTCCGAGCATATCCTCTTATGCCAATAATATAGTTGATATCAACAAAAGCAAAGGATTTAATTAGGAAAACTGAAAAAAAAAATAATTGTAATTATGTTAGCTACACAATATTTTGCTTATCCCTTGTTTTATCCAAAATCAGCATTTATAATAGATCTGTTCAAGGAAAATTTGACTTGGAAACCATCCTGGTATTTATGTAGGGAAACAATGTATTACTAGTTCACATAAAAATGATACTGTTATTTTATTATGTCAAATCTTAGCTAAAAATTCTGGTTAATAGTTCTTTTTCTATGAAGGTGGGAAGAGATAAAGACAAGATTTCACAGCCTTCATCTGGCCTCAAAAAGCTCTATCAAGTGAATTTGCAAAGAGAGCCTCAGTGCCACTTGCCCATGAATCCCAAGGCAACTGAACATGCCTATCAATTTGGGGGAACAGCAAACAGCCGGCAAGAATTTGATCACATACCAAAGGATTTCAGTCAAAGGTAAAGTGACTTTAGAAATAAAAATGAAATACGATGGGGAGGAGAAAGATGTATTTAATTTTTTTTTAAAGGGACATATTTCTGCTGTTACTCTGGCCTTTTTCCTTTGTATCTAAGGCTAAATTTTTTGTAGAGCATGTTGTTAAGGTTATGATAAAAGGTGCTTCAGTTGAGTAAGAGCAAAACATGGAATGTGTTTCCAGTTACATCCCTCTTGTGGAATCTTGATCGGCATTGCATATTAACAAAATGTATCTCCTTGCCTATTTGTGTATAGCTTTTGAGGACATTAGTTCTATACAAGCAATGCACAATAATCAGTCTCTTTACACAAGAAGTACAGGCATTAAAGCAGAAAGGAAGCAGTAACATGCTGAGTGGACCTTGTCAGTAGTTTAATGGTTAGGAATCTTCACAGTGCAGTAAGACATAAAGCTATGGAAACCTTGTCCAATTCAAGCCATAATGGAAACCTAAGTAATAATGAGTCCAGATACTCTTGACATTTAATATTCATGCTCCCACAGAATGCCATGCAATATTCAAAATCCAGCAAGGATTTTGTTTTAATACTTTCCATTAAAGACCATAAATTCAACAACACAGCACTTCCTGGAAGCATACCTGACCACCAACTCAAAAGAAAAAGAGTGTTCTTTCCTGATTTAATTAAAAAATCATTGTGCTTATTTTAATTCAATAGCATTTTACTTAGGGCAGTTCTAATGGTACCCATATGAAGGAAAACCCAAACTCTAACAACTTCATCCCAACTTCATTCCTACAACCCATATTTATTTGCCAAATGTTATTAAAACCTCATTATTGTAATGTCCATTTTCAAAAAACAAATTGTGTCATTTTAAAACAACTGATATTGGCAAGGGACTGAGTGTCTGTGGAATGTACACACACATGCCATTGGGAATGTATAGATCCTTGAAACAATATAAGGAATGGAAACTAGGTTAGACCTGACATCAGAAGAAGGCGGAATCAGTTCTGGCACTGTCCTACACCAATACAGCTTTGCCATATTTTAGACCATAAGTTATAATAGCAATCACTCAAAAAATTTTCACTGTGATAGTGTCAAACTAACAATGGTACAACTTCCCATGTTGTCTTGGATTTCACATGGAACTACAAGGAAGGGGAAGCTTCGATCAAGTATGGAATAACATTAAACATCAGTCCTCCCTGCCATCACACTTAAATATTCCCCCAGCACTGCAGTTTAACATGAAAGGAAATGTAGTGTCAGATTTTGGTTGTCTGCATTGAATTCATTCACTCATGAGATTTTAATTTTTGAAAACAAGTTCCTCACCAGGCAATTTCTTCTCCAACTTTGACTTCTGCTCAAAAAGTCATCACATGTCTCTCAGAAACACCACTTCCATAAAGAAGATGAATATTTCTTTGAATGAAAGGAAAATCTCAGTCTTCATCTGCCTGATGTTTGATTTAAATCAAATGTATCTGCTTTAATGTTAATATTGTCTTTTTATGTGCCAGAGCTCAATTCTCTATCAGCCTGAAAACTCACTCATCTCATGGAATGATTTTCTACATTTCGGATCAAAAAGAGACCAATTTCATGGCCCTTTTTGTCGCTCATGGTCGACTCATTTTTATGTTTAATGCTGGTCACCAGAAGATAAGGATTAAGAGCCAAGAGAAATACAATGATGGTCTGTGGCACAATGTAAGTAAAAGAAAGCAATCATTATGATGGCACATGCTGTTAAGTCTGCAGTAAAGGCACTGCTCATGTGACAGCTATGGGAGTTTTCATTCATGTATTCATAAATACACCTATATGTTGAGAAACTTCCATCAATATTTTTAGATCTTCCATGCAGCATTTTATTATTTCACTAACTAGGGACAGGAAAGTGAGTTAGTTATAAAAATTCAGCAGTTCCCAATACTATCAGCTGAACAGAAATGAACAAAACAAGCAGAACAGTGAGGCAATTAAGAGTTAAATGAGCTATGAAAGGAAGGACTAGAATAATTTTGTTCAGCAAATGTCTTTGAAGTGCCTAAGAAAGGAGCACAGCTGTCTTAGTAGTCTATGAAAATAAAAGAATTTTAAGAGTCAAGGTGAATTTCCCACTGTAGGTATTGCTCCCCATTAACTACAGAGGAAGTCTACAGTTACTAAACCAGCAACTTGGGCATTTAAGTGTTTAAAGCAGGTTGGATGAATCCATACCATAAAACGAATGAAGACTGTGAAAATGCTAACAGTGATAGGTAGATCTCAGTAAACCTTATGACACCTTAATTACCTTTGTCTTGTACACCAAAAGGTAAGAAAGGCAGCAGTTTTACTATCTAGCCTTCACATAAATGTGAAAAAATAGGGTTGTCCAGCAAAGAATACTGGCAGTTAGCAAATCAGACTTGTAGAGTATTGCTCACACACTTTTCTTCTCAAATATCTCATCTTCTTCCACTGCACAGCAGTGATCCCTTAATTAATGAAAGTAATCCTTCACGTTTTTTTCTTCCCTTCATAGGTGATATTTATTAGAGGCAAAAATATTGGTCGCTTGATAATTGATGGTCTCCGAGTACTAGAAGAACCTTTTGATGGGAATGCAAACACTTGGCAAGTCACTGAACCACTCTATATTGGAGGTGTAGCTCCTGGAAAGGCTGTAAAAAACATCCAGGTAAAGCAGACTTCTATGTACAGACTCCATACCTCTATGTAAAATTAATACAAAAGCCGGCTATAGGGATGACATCAGACAAAAGCTTATTAATATCTTGAGCCTCATCCTGCTGAGGAGCAGACAGCTAAGTTTGTGTATAGAGCAAAGCTCCCACAGGGCTGGGTTGGTGGTAGCTGGTTTAGGCTTCCATAGCCTTGCAGCAGCAGCTAGGAAACCAATGGTCCATGAGGAACAGAGAAATCTTAGTGACATCCAAAATTAGATGAGACAACACTAGGCAAGATCAATTTCACCCTGAAGTCTGAGATACAGAATGAGTTTTGCAGACATTTTGATGTTCTCCTAGTACCTCTGTTTTAAGACAATGCCTAGAGGTCAGGATTCTGTTCAACAATTTGGTACTGAAGTATAAGGAAAGGAGTGTTAAACCAAAAAAGAACATAACAGTCTCTTTTCGAGGTAATCCTTAGAGTTATGTGCCTAACAAGACTGATAAACTACTCTGAAAAAGTAGTTCCTTGTCTTGCCTTGAGGCTATGAAGTATATGTATAGCACTTCCTTGCCCCAGTTGTTCTGTGTTTCTCACAGTTCAGTAAGGACTGTTTGAAAAACAACAATCTGGAATTGCCTTGAAGTAATCAAAAAGACATGAGAGGCTATGAGAATCATTTTTCCTGCTTCCGTTCTCTGGAAATTGTTTTTTAGTTCAAAACTGCCAGATGATCACAGCCTTACAGCTTATAAACAAATAAAAATAGGGACAGAGGAATCTATTTCTTTCCACAAGCAGTTTACTTACTAATCAATGATTTTTTACCCCTCAGATTAACTCTGTCTACAGTTTTAGTGGTTGTCTCAGCAACCTACAACTCAATGGAAGATCGCTTACTTCAGCTTCGCAGACATTTAGTGTAACACCTTGCTTTGAAGGCCCCTCAGAAGCAGGAACATACTTTTCATCAGAAGGAGGATATGTTGTCCTTGGTAATATACTCCTAAACAAATGTATCCCAAATTAGAACTGTAGTATTCACTGTGCTTCAGAATGGCATTTTTCACTAAAGAGTGTGGTAATTTCTGAAGCTGTGAGCTGTTAAGGATTATCAGAAACAGATCACTATTGTGGTAAGCAGATGATATTCACAATGTCACTGTGAAACTTAAGTTGTTACATAAACAAATCTTGTATGTATATATTTCAAATAATAAGAATAATTTTAATAAGGGAATAGACCATAATATGCTAAAAATTATCATAGAAGCCAATGTGGCCAAGACCAAGTACATCATCAAATGGTCATCTCTTATTTTTTTAATTGATAAAACTACATGCAATTAAAAAATACTGCAGAAAGGCTTTCTGCATGTCTTGATACAGAACAGCATGACAGAACACATATTTTCTGTCATTTAGGCCTGTTGTGTTCCAGGAAGGGTTTTATGAGGGTGTTTTGGTCACAGAGGCTCTGATCTGAACAAGAAAGGAAACTGCAGAACCCTATTCACTGGCAGCACCAAGAAGAATCCGACAAGTGTTTCTAATTTGCTCCTTGGCCTGTCACCAGTTTGAAAAAGGGAGTTTCTCCTACTGAATCATCAAACCTCAAGTGAACTCCCACTCACTCAGTAATGACTGCTGAGTGTCTAGGAAATTGCACAATAAGAAACTGCCAAAAAATACAGATAATTTACTTTCTGCTGCCCACTTCATTGCTAAGAAATATTTTTAAACAAAATACATTTTTTAAATAATGAAAAAAGTCAATAAACCTTTATTAGAATTCCAAGCAAACACAATCAAAACAAAAGTTGAAATGGGTCACTGACAGCACACCACACACTATCTCACATTTCAATAGTTTTAAGGACAAATAAAATCCACCCTGAGTTTGATGTTCTACTTTGAGTAAATGTCCAATTTCATCACTAACTCAATACAAAAAAAATGTTATTCTTTTTATTTCACAGATGAATCCTTCAGTTTAGGCCTGAAATTTGAAGTTGTTTTTGAAATACGTCCCCGAAGCAGCTCAGGAATCCTACTCCATGGTCACAGTGTGAATGGAGAGTACCTGAATATGCACATGAGAAATGGACAGGTATAAAGAAGGTCACATCTCCTCCACTGCTTTGACTGGTTTCTCTTCCACCTACTTGGGCTTTGCTACATGAAGATTTTGTCTTACAAGTTTGCCATTAACAGATTCTTATTTCTCTCCTAAATATAATAACTCCTTAGATTAGCCAAACCAAGTTGTTTGTTTTTTTAAAATACTAACGATAACACCTGAGACAAGATAAAATAAGACTTGATACAAGCCATAAATATTTCATTATCAGCTTAAAAGAAGTAAAAGCACTGACTCTTTGACACTGCTCTTTCACCCACACATTAAAAATGTATCACAGTTACAAGTAAGGTAACTATCAATAATTTTTTATTTCTTATTTCTCAAAAGATAAGTCTGAGTTACACTCAGTCTCTTTTTTCTTTATCTGACATATATATGAAAGAGTGAGGGAAAGCAAAAGTTCTGATTGTCTTGTTAGCCTGGCTTCTACAGGCTCTGGATTTCAAAAGAAGCAGGGATGTTTGAAATTAACTCACCAGATAGTTGTTGCTATTGCTATTTTCTTTTGTGTTCCTTGATAAAATCTAGATCTCTTGATGCTATGCACTACACACATACAATAATAAATTTCAATCTTAAGTGAACAACGCAAGCAAAGATTCAGAGCACAGGAAATCTTGGCATCTTTTTGGTGTTTCCTGAAGAGGAGAAACTCAGGGCACAGTCAAGAGATTAAGCAGTGTGGATATTCTTCAATCACTGCAGTGAACTTGTCGAGCAAAGTGCAGGAGTATTTAAGTGAGGCTGGCTGTACCTCAGTTAGAAATGCAACACCTGAGGAAACATTCTCACCTCTTCTGTAAGAGCAGGCACCTGCAGCAGAGTGACTGAGTAAACAGTTTATCATCATGATTCATCCTGTCCTAAAGCAGGTGTCTAATTAGGTGACTAAATGAGCTGCTATTCAAAGAATTTATTTTTCTATGTTGGCTATACAGACAACAGGTGCTTTAGTTAAGACACCTAACTTTTGACAGCTGATAGGTAAGATGAAGCCCATTCTAACCCCTGTATCTAGTCCTTGGTAACCTAACAGACAAATTCTTAAGTACATTGTGTTGATGTATAACATGCCACACTTAAAAGCTGAGTCTGTATAGAACTAGTCCACTATAGCACTTCTTATGTAAAGTTCTAACCAAAGTCCTGCAGGTCCAATAATCTGTCTGGTTTCCCCAACTGTATCAACTGGTCTAACAACAGGTGTTGCTTCACTTATTGCTTCGCCCCTCACTTCCTATATAATGCATATGTGATTCATAAGCAAAATTCACCCTGGAAAAGCAGCTCTTCCCTGCTTGTCACTGAAGCAGTTCAGTATCTTCTTAGTAAGGATCAACATTTTTTTAGCATTAACTGTCTGCTCTCTTCGAACGCATTACAAAAGGCCTGCTTTGTGAAAACCCTTTTGCTGGACAAATAAAATCCACAACTTTAATTCATTTTTAAATGTACCTATCTCTATCAGTACAGCTTGTCTGGGTGATTTATTAAGGAGTCACTTTCTCCTGTGATTCTTTATTTGCTCTAATCTATACATTTTGTCCAAAGTTGAATAAAAGAGAACATGAGGATCATTTTAATTGTGTTGGTTGGTGCCCTTCCGGAAAAAAAAAGTAATATCTCTGTTACTACTGTATCAAAACAGAGACCCTCTAGAATTAAATATAAGTTGTTTCCCTGTATCTACAAGGGCGTGTACAGGACAAGGAGGAGTCAAACTGACAGTAGATTTAGATTAGATATTAGGACAAAATTCTTTACTGTGGGGGTGGCAAGGCACTGGAACAGGTTGCCCAGAAAAGCTGTGTGTGCCATCCCATTAAATGCTGAAGGCCAGGTTGGATGGGACTGAGCAATCTGATCTCATGAAACATATTCCTGTCCACAGAAGGGAGTTTGGAACAAGATGATTTTTAAGGTCCCTTCCAATCCAAACCATTCTGTGATTTTTCAGTCAACATAGTGTCAGCATAATCAGGGACTATTTCAGCATTTGAAAAGCCTGAATGGTTGGACTCAGAGTGTAAAATTCTCTGGCAATCATCACCAGGAATCTCATGTCCCACAACAGGAGCACAACACTTTTTCGCTGCTGCTAGAACATTTCCGTGAAAAATATATTAATCCATTAACTAAAACAGAAGTGCAAATTTCAGAATTAGGTTCACTTTCTAGCTCTGCCAGAGAGTTACTGGTTGAACAAGTAACTTAGAAGTCATTCTTGAAATTGCCATGTATTCCTTTCTCATATCTTTTCTGCTTGTTTATACTTGGGTTTTTCATGACTGTTTTCCTTATTAAGTGGCTAGCAAGATGCCAAAAACATCATCTGATGCCTCTAAACACTAATTTAACACACAGAAAATTACAAAGTAGAGGTACACTAGTATGAGTGAAATTAGTTCTTATTTTTAAATATTTTTTTAACTCTTCCTTGAGGTAATTCTTCAGAATAATTCTACTAATCTAATAATTCTACTAATACTTCAGAACTATTGAATCTGAACAAATTTTTTTAAAAAAACAAACTAAATTTGAATTTAAAAAGTACTTTGTTTTGAAGAATTTAATGAAGTCATGTTTTTCTTTCTCTTGGATACTTGACATCTTTTGAGTGGGGAATACAACACTATTACAACAGGAGGTAAAAAGAGAGAAGGAGAAGATTTACAGTGATGATTACTTTCTTTTCCCTCAGGTTACTGTGAAACTGAATAATGGAATCAAGGATTTCTCAACTTCAGTGACACTGAAACAGAGTCTCTGCGATGGCAGGTGGCATCGAATTGCAGGTCAGTAAAAGGTGATCATCCCCTAATTACGGTAACAGAGTCCATCTCTTGCTCCCCAAATATCCATCTCCATGGGCTAGAGCATTGGCAGTGCAGAAGTATTTTCGGTTCTTCTTTTTCACCTGCCAAGGCCCAAGTTTGTGTGAAAGACAGTCTTATTTATCCCTCAGACACAGAACTGTAGAGTATCCTAGGAGGACAAGCACATGTTCCTACAAAGATAGGAAGAATAAACAAAGATGGAAGCTCCTTGTTCAGAGAACAGAAAGCAGCCTAGCTGAAATGCTGGCAACCTGTCCTAATTCATATACCAATTTCCCAATTAGAGATTAACCAATTCCCAATTAGATTATTAAGTTGATAGAGTGCAGTAGGCACAAGTACATACTTAAAAGTCAAATAACAAGACAGATGTGGGGAACCTTTTGCTCACAATGGAGAGATGTCTACAGCCCAGATTTTGCCTCTGTGCCAGACAATCATCCTTCTTTCCTGGTTTTGAAAGTCTAAAAGTTCTTCTAAACCCTAGATACTTTGAACCCCCTCATCTTCCTGTCTAGTTGCTGACCTAGGATATCTTGCACTATCACTGCAGAAGAGATCTGAGTCTGCACCCTTTCAACAAGCATTCTGGTTTCCATCTGACGGAAATCCACGAACAAGCAAGGGAGAAGCCTCACTGCATTCCAATACATCCTCGATTGGGAGTCACTGGACAAACAGTATTTTAAGCCACAAGCCATTGTATGCTCATAACCTGGTGCCTGAACACTGCCACCAGTGATCAAGAGCCCCACTCAAAAGCACCCTTGCTCCCACTGTATCTTCCATCAGCCCTGCTCTATGCCAGAATCCACCCACAAACTGTTACTGATGACTCACATCCGATCCAGCAAACAAAAATCAGCTACTCACACCAAACACACAACTCCTGTCTATCATAGAAAACTCATGTGCTACTTCTTGCTGATTTTTGTTCCTTCTCCTTTCAGTTATTAGAGATGCAAATGTGGTGCAGCTGGACGTAGACTCTGAAGTCAACCATGTGGTAGGGCCGCTAAATCCAAAGGCAATTGACCACAGGGAGCCAGTGTTTATTGGAGGTGTACCAGGTATGTTTTTGTTATCTGTGGTACCCTGTTCTCAGATCTCAACCCTGTTCCCAGAGAAAGCATAAAGACTAAGTTTTCATCCCAAAAAAAGAACAAAATATGTGAACAACATGGCAGAATTCAAAGGATCAAGAGCTGATCAGAAATGTTCTGCCTCAAGTTCTCAAAAAAAGATGTGCTGCTTCAGTGAAATTAAAACATTCACAGCTGTTCGAGGGTAAGGTATGGATTCAGAAGAGAAGTCAGCCAACTACACACAAAATTCCTTTTTTTTCTATTTTGTCTTCCCACATGGGCCTACTGGTTTTTAGGAAGTGATTTATTTATGGGAATGGAAACTCACTGTCACTGTAACTGGAGTCCCAAGGTTTAGTTGCTGGTAGGGTCTTTCCTCTTCTTTAAGCAACATCATCTTTGAACGCAAGACAAAACATAGACATTCCTTTTCTTACTAGGGATTTCAGTTAGGCAGATTTCTGCTCCTGTGCATTTATGACTCACAGACCATCTGTGTTGCATGGGCCAAGATTACTACATTTCTTTCCCTCATTCAACAGACAGAGCAACTCTGTTGGGGTTCATATACAAACTGTAATCAACACTACGTGATTCAATTTTTAAGTCAGCTCCTGTACATTTCTCATTGAAAACATGCAGCATTATTTCTCTGAGCCTTGCACGTCAATCATTAACAGCTTTAACTACAAAATTCATTATAATGCTTATCTTGGATTAGTGGCTTGAGTGCGTGGTGTTCACATCCATCCCACACTACCAGGAGGTAAAACGAGCCTAAAGGGAATAATAAAATCTATGCACAGATGCCTGCTCACTCTTTAAATCCAAACTGGAATTTTATTAGGACAGAACTCTTCCCAGAGAGGTAATATAAAGGGGTAATTGCAAATGCTGTTCTGCTTCATAACAGAGCCTCCTATATCTACATTAATTATAGAATACTAAAGCAATGCCATACATTGGCTGTATAATGCTATTATCAGCCTGGCACAGAAAACGCTTACACAGAACTTCACAACAGCAAATAAGATACAATACAATAAATAATGCCATGCAGATACAGCCAGCTGAATGCAAACTAATGAATCAAACACAGATGACAATACATGTGATGTTAAATTACAAAAACAAATACTGGGACTCATCTACTCTGTTACCTAAAAGAAAATGTAGTTGTCAAAAAATGCAAAATTGTGTCTCTATTGATAATATAGTATCAAGAGTTTTACATAACTGTAGATAACTAATGATACTTCAGTGGCCTCTAGGACAGTGGCCGTAGGCCAAATCTTTTAAAAGAAGATTCAGAAGCTCTGCACTTAGTAGCAAAGTTAAAAGATTCTGCCACCAAACTGATTATTTTGCCCATCGTGAGCTCTAAATTTTTATTTATTTAATTTTTTTAATCTCCTTCCTCCAGAGTCTCTGCTAACATCAAGCCTGACTACACGCAATTCCTTCATTGGCTGCATTCGTAACTTCATGATTGATGAAAAGCCAGTGAGTTTTAGTAAAGCAGCTTTGGTTAGTGGTGCTGTAAGCATTAATACCTGTCCAGCAGCCTGAAAGTGCACTGCATCGATTCTGAAAAGTTGCTTAGACTACAGAAAGAAAAACAGAACAGAAGAAACCGTGTCCAGCAAGACAAGAAGAATGAAAATATTACAGCTACATCTACAGAAAGCAGGAAGGGGGGGTCACTTCTAATATTTACACACAAACAGAAATCACTGAAGAATAAAAGCTGTTGCTTCTGCACTTCTCTTATTATACCACAAGAGTGAGCTTTACCATTTCTTATAGTGAATGTGTGGCCAGTCTGTTACATGAAAATATGAGATTATAAAAAAAATTAAAATTATATTAAATATGTTACTTTCAAAATAGTTCCTCTACATTTCATTCCATATATTAGTCACCCTTTGTTCCACAGAAAAAGATCTGCTAATGCACATTAAAGAATACAGCTAGATAATAGATTTACATCGCAAATACTGTTCAAAGATCTTACTGTATATTTTTAATTTTCTATTCAACTCATTTATATATTCCTCAAATAAAATGGGGGGGAAGAGAGTAATGGGGGAATACTAATTATGTAAGCTTACAAACAATGAAAAATTAAATTTTTTATTCCTCTTCTAGACTTCATGGATAAATTCTAGCACAATATGAAGATAGGATGTATATCTTTTAAGATAGATGCTTTATATATATGCTCATTTACCTAAACTAGGTAATTTTAGAGTAATGCTTGCCTTAGAGACAATTCCAAATTTCAAGTTTTTTCTCTGAATTTTTAAATGCACTTACATACAAACACAGCACTAAATTCACAATCTCATTGTGATCTCATTTGCACTAATGTTACACAAGTATACATGAAGCGTAGAAAGCAGAATCACAGTCACAGTTTCAGGTGACTCCCTTATCATACAAAAGCATCCCTGTGAGACTCCTGCAGGATTTCAGTTCACAGCAATAATCCTCAAACAAGGAACATGTTCCTTTGGAAGATATGCTGCTGCAGAGGAACCAAGAGTGAAGCGGGAAGATGTAAACAGAAGGCAAAGGGCTGCAAATCTCAGCTATGTTATAACCATAGAAGGCAATTGGTAATTAATGGCAGGGTTCAACTCACAGTAGGCTTGCACACCAAATAGACACAAGTCACTTGTAAAACTTAGTCCCTTCAGTCATCACCTACAAGGAATCAAAGCCATTTAGCTTTCTTTTCTTTAAAGAATAAAGTAATGCTACAGAAAGTTTTATGGTTGCTGAGCAAATTATTGTTGGAACCAATTCAAAACATGACCAGCTGCAAAGCAGGAAACTATGAAAATAAAGGACAACACCCTAGAGACTAAAAATTACTATGAATTCACCTGGAAAACACACAAATGAAAACTGAAATCCAAAGATCTTGAAAGCACAGACAGATGGAAGAACCATCAGAATAAGATACATATGTAAGGACTAATCAGCAGCTTCCCTACTACTCTCAGTAGGGTGTAAAAAGGGTTTTGACAAACTGCAGCACACTTGGCTTACTCTGGGTCAAGAACTGCAACCTCTGGATACACAGGCACAGGAACTCTCCAGCAGCTGGGACCCCATCATGGACTCTCCACTTGTCTCTAGAGTCCAGTGTTGGGTGGTAAGTGAACACAGTGTGGCTCCAGTAGCCACTGCCTCTCCTTTCACCAGCCTTGTCAGCTCTGCTCATATTATTAGTCCCATTCTTATTCTCCCTGCCTTCTCCTGAACACATCCCCTTTTCTCTTCCTTGCAGCTCTCAGGCAACATGCTCCAAGGACTGATTCCCTTTCCAACTCTAAGCTTATAGACACCCCTTTCACACAGGAGTGATATACAGACCCTTCTTTTCATCACTCCAAAGCCCACTGTTCATACTTGAGAAGCAAGCAGTAAGGATATCCCTCTGCAGACTCTCTGGATCAGGCATGGATCCCTAAACCCAGTTGCCTTCAAATGCCATCTTTGTCTCAGTCACCAAAACCAGTATGCTTGCTCGGCTTTTTCCTGCTCCCAGCTACTACCCAGAAATGGAACAGAAAATTTAGAGCTTTTGCTTTGGGAATATTTTTTATTATTGGTGTTGAGAGTGAATGTCTTCAGATCAGTGAGCTGTGTTCCCATTGGTTACAGAGGCCATGGATGGTGTCAGGGCAGTACAGCTGGGACCAGGGGTAAAAAAGGAAGTCTCTCTCCTCCCAGTGCCAGTGAGTTTTTAGATTGACTCAAAAAAGCTCATGACACCACAACCTGAGCTAAGCTTCCTCAGGCCCTGGTCTCCAGGACCCTATTGCTGGAGAGAAAAGAACAGCAGATTCTCTGCTTAGATCGGTTGGTTACAAGGATTACTGAAATTCCTTTTGAGTTGCCTGCAGCTGCTCAGCAGAGATAGCCAGGAATAGCAAATGCTTGTGCCCACTAAGAGCATCAGAGTTTAGTGAATGCTGCTATTAAGTGGAGCATTGTATGTTAACTGGTATACACATTCTCGGAATGTTTTTCTGTCTCACACCTCCTTCACACCAAAGCATATTTTCTCATATCCACATCCAAGCTCTGTGAATAAACAATATTTCTCTTAGCCATATTTGCTGCAATGTGATTTGGTTTTGTTCTGTGGATTTACATTTAAGAATTACTTTTCTGATTTAATCAGTCCTTTGCATACTTTATATATGGAAAACTAAAAATACGCTAAAACAGTATGTGAATAAAAACCAATTAAAATTCATAAACTGCTACTATTCAATTTACTTCTCTTTACTATATCACCAGCTAATCAAACATAACACTATTTTAGATGGTGTCTTCCTCAAATTTTCCCTTCTAGACTTCAGAGGTGTGGGTTCTCCCTCTGCAGAACAGAGTTTCTAAAGAAAAACACTATAAACCAGAGGATACTTGCAGACTCAGGAGAGAACAGAAAATAATGCAGATTTCCCTGCCCCCAACACTCACATAGACCTTAAAATTACCATTTCATATGCGCCAAAGAAAGCCAGAATGTGATGAATTATACTGCACATACCTCTGCACTCATTTCAAGGCTGCTGGTGTTTAAGAGAAGGCAACTGCCTAAGCAGAAATCTTCCCAGAATTCAATTTGTCTTCTGTATCTATCTTAAAAATTATAGCTTCAAAGTACAAAACCCTTCATCTACAAAGATTTGTGAAAAACCTTCAAGTTCCAAGCTACATTGCCAGATTGTCCATTTCCATTTTTAACATGAATATAACTATCTAAATTCTGCAGAAAGCCTACAAAAAATGAGCACTGACCCTAAGGAGATTATAATTTGTCTCTACCACCTTCAAGGTTTTAATAAGAGTTGTTATAGCCATTATCTAAATTAGGGCTGCAACTATGCTGTTATTGTATCCTAAAATATTCTGAAATTGGACATTTGCATGACTATATAAGAAAGAAAGCAATTTCAATATCAAATGCTCAGTAAACTGCTTCAAAATAGAGGATTTAAATGGGATCTCGGCCCCCTCTATCTCTTACATGTCAAGATGTGTAAAGAACATCCTTCTCTTCAAGAATCCAGAGTATGGACAACAGCCTGACCAGAAAAACGAAAGATAAAGTGTTATAAGCCTGACAGTAATTTCCCAAAATACCGCAATTCTAAATTTAAAAGAAACTTTGAACAGACAAAAATAAAAAAAAAAAATTATAAACCAACAAACCTTCATATGTGAACAAACACCTTATATAAATCAAAGGATAACATTAGTTCAAATTCCAGTGTATTCTCCCTACAGCAGCATGTGGCCTAAATAGTCAAATGACTGTTATTAAAAAGATTCTGAAAGCATAGCACACATACTCAACTTGTGATGTACTTCTGGCTCTTGTTACAGCGTGGGATTTAAGCGTTATTCACAGATTCACTGTGGTCTATGGCAATTCATTTCCACTAAATAACATAGTAAGTTATTCATACAATTATTCAATTTGTGTTCCAAAGCTGTGGAACACCATTCCTGTATAACACATCAGCAAAATGTTACTGAGAAATTAAGGGTAAGAAACACATATATCCATAAGTCTTTTATTAAATGATTAACATAGACAAAAGTGTCTCCAAGGGGACCTGTATTGATTCATGCATTTTTTATTATGTAGATGAAACTCTACTTCATCTACAACAAAACAGAAAGTCAAGAGTATGATTCTTTCTTTCACAGTTGAGCTGACTGTTTCATTAAATGTCTGAACAAATGCATCAAGCCAAGCTGGCTGCAACATGACAACTGCCTGCCCTAGACCTCCTTTGGTAGCTAAAAAATATCCCCACATGAACATGAATCTCAGTTGTATCTCCAATTCACAGTGTTTCCAAGCTCAGAGAGAATAATCACTTTACATTTGCCTTCAGAGACCACTTAAAGCTGGAAGCCAAAACTAAGTGTCTGGTTGCAACATCATGTTCAATAGAGTGAATCTCACTAAGCTGAATCTTCATGGGATATAGAACACAAAAACTACAACTAACTTAAAAAACGAGTAGAAAGTGGAGCTAATTACACAAGAAAAATAAGTCAGATACAGTAATATTAAGAGATTCTGTAGAATTTAAGTGTTAGAATGCTTATAAGCAATGTTTTACTGCTTTTAACCCTAATTAAGGGCAAGAAGATGTGGAGAGAAGACTTTAAGAACATGACAGTAGGCAAGTATAACAGCAGTTTGACATCTAATAGCAAGAGCAGAGCGCAGACTTCAAAAAAACACAGGGAACAAAATTAAATTATATGTTACCTAGAGTCTGTCCAGAGATAAATGATTACCTACTTTCCTGATTAATATTCATGTAGTTTTACACTGGTGCTTAGTTTATAGAAAAGACATGAGGCAGCACGAGCATTCATTCATGCTAAACATGGCTGTAACACTCAAGCCATTGGTCCTTCCCACACATTTCATACATTACACTTGAGTAAGCTTGGGCCACTCAGCACTTTTTCTTAACAATATATTTCAATTAAGTTTTACGAAATTAGTCTGTGTACTTCTTTTTTGTAAATAATGCATTCTTATATTGTATTGTATTGTACAATATTGTATTTGCCGGAATACATAGTCTTTCCAGGAAAGTTTGTTTAAAATAGTCATTTACTATAACTTCATTTTCCTATAGGCCTACAATTAATCTCTACAGGTCATGTCTAGCAGTAAATAAAGCATTAAAATTTTAATTTAATTTTTTTACACCAGCATACAAATAATCTATTTGGAGAAAGAGTATTTTGTTGGAAGGTTTTAGCCATAAAACCTAATGGACTGGGTTGCATGGAAGCGCTTTTCTCCTCCCACAGGAAGCAGCAATGCCATCTGTGTCACAAGAAAGCTTTCTGCAAGCTTTGCATGTCCCACATTCTTTACTGTTTTAGTCCTGGACTTGGCAGAGCTGGGTTAACAGTTGGACTTAATGGTCTTACAGGTCTTTTCCAACCTAAACGATTCCGTGATTTTGCAGCTGAGCTGTTTTGCGGACCAGTCTTGCCATGCCGAGACAACAGCATCTCTTACACTCCGTTTTTTCACTGTGCACATTTACATGCACAACATGAAACTCGGCTTAATGTGCAAGCCTGGTGAGAGGTAACGTTACAGCATTTCCAAATGGCCGTTTTTTCATTTAAGTTTTAATTTGTATTTTCATACCGTTTCTCACATTTCACGGCATCTGAATTATGTATTTGGGGACAATAAAGTGCTTCTTTATCGCACCATTTTTAGCCATAAAGGATAATAAACTGCAGTGTATGGAAATATTTCTGTTCTCCCGTACAGAGACTTTATTTTATGTCTTTGTCAGGCCTCCTCTACCCGGGCCTGCAGTCCCTCTCAGACTCACCGAGTGTCTGAAAACCCCGCTACTCCCCCGTGCCATCCCCCCCACCCGCGCTCCCAAATGGCATGTTCCACTCGCGGCGGGAAGGCGCCGAGCGCCCGCAGCTGCGGCAACGCTTGGGACGTTCCACCGCAGGAACTCAGGGGGCGCGGCTTCCGGGCGCCGACTTCGAAACGGGTGTGCGCCGGCGTTCTGCCATGACCCAGTCGGTGGTGGTGCAGGGTAAGGGGGTCGCGGCGCCCACACCTGCCGCCGTCCTCTCCCCACGCCTGAGCCGTGTCTCTCCCCTTTGCAGTGGGACAGTGCGGGAACCAGGTGGGATGCCGTTTCTGGGACCTGGCGCTGCGGGAACACGCCGCCGTCAATAAGGTAAGGGCGCCGCTGCCCCGCCTGCCCGGGGCAAGCCGCCCCCGCTGCCTTCCTTCCGCGTTCGTCGCTGTGGCTGCGGAGCGCTCTGTTTGTTTGGTTAAACTGAGGGCGCTGCACTGTGAGCACAACCACCCCCGGCTTCTTGTGCCGTTTAACTAATCATGAAAACAAAACGTAAGGTTAACTGCCAAGAGACTGTTGAATCAGAGGGTGGGAGGTCACCAGCCGTGCGGAGTTTAACGGGGATTGGCGCATTCCGCACCTGGGACAGTCTGACGGACTGGGGAATGAGAGGCTGGAAAGCAGTGCTGCAGGAAGGACCAGGGGGTCCTGCTCGATGGCAAGTGGAACACGAGTCAGCAGTGCCCTGGCAGCCAGGAGGGCCAGTGGTGTCCTGGGGGGCATCAGGCTCAGCATCACCAGCCGGGCAAGGGAGGGGATTGTCCTGCTCTGCTCTGGGGCGGCCTCACCTCGAGTGCTGGGGGCAGCTTTGGGTGCCACGATATAAGAAAACACATTAAGCTGTTAGAGAACATCCAAAGAAGGGCCATGAGGATAGTGAAGGGTCTTGAGGGGAAGCTGTGTGAGGAGCAACTGAGGTTCCTTGGTCTGTTCCAGGTCCTCAGCCTGGAGGAGACTGAGGAGGGACCTCACAGCAGACTGCAACATTCTCGTGAGGGGAAGAGGAGGGACAGACCCTGATCTCTTCTCTGTCATGACCAGTGACAGGACCCAAAGGAATGGCCTGAAGTTGTGTCAGGGAACATTTAAGTTATGTATTAGAAAAAGGTTCTTCACCCAAAGGATGGCTGAGCACTGAAGCAGACTCCCCAGCACCAAGCCTGTCAGAGCTGAAGAAGCATTTGGACAACACTCCCAGGCACATGGTGTGACTCTTGGGGAATCCTATGAAGGGCTAAGAGTTGGACTGTGCATTCTTTCTGGATCTCTTCCAACTCAGAGTATTCTGTGATCACTAATTCTGATCAGCTTTCTCCAGCATTTCCATCGTGAAAAGCTCAGTGTGTCTCCCTACAGCCAGGCATTAGCAGGTCTGAGGCAGTTAACAACCTGGTAAGGGCTGTTCAGTGCTGGTACTTTGCCCCTAGCAGTAAAGCAAAAGAGGACACCCCCAAAGCCCCCCATTGTTTTCCATGTCAACTCATGCCATGACTTGCTGTACAGTTTTACTGACCAAAATAGCAACATGACGAGGGCATGGGATTGTGCTGAGTGCCCTGAACAAAAACACACTTTTCTTGCTGTGACTATAAAGCATTTAAGGTATTTAAACTTGTCAGATCTCTAGCTTTGTGTTGGGGTAAGTAATTTCCATACTATCCCTTGGCAGGGAGTTCAAGAATAAGTGTGATTGTGCTGTCCTTTTTGCAGAGCTCCATGGGCATTGATATCACAGGCTTAGAACCCACGATGAACTGAGAGTTGTATCATTGATGAACTGAGTCAGCTGAAGAGCAGCCCTTCAATTTAATAATTGTATTGGGATCTTCAGTAAGCTACACAGTTGCTTAATCTTATGCTGAAAAATTAATTTCCTAGTTACATTCTCTTCTCAGTTTTTAATAACAAGCTGATGTTTCAACGTAATGTTCTTTTGAGAGCTGACTAGAACTAGTTGGATTCAACAGAGATGTTCACTCTGTTTCAAGTGGTGAGGTTTGGCAGGTGTCCCTCAGAGGTCCCATCCAACTTAAATTATTCCATGAAAAAGCACTGAGAATTTTTGACATTACACATCATTTTGTGTTGTTTCCTTATAGAAAGGAATTTATGATGAAGCCCTAAGCAGTTTCTTTAGGAACATAGATACAAGGTAAGTTTTTACAAAGCGGTTCATGAGTTTACATGGTAGATCAGCACTTCTAGTATCTTCTTTCAACCTAAGTTATAGTTTTCATTAAGTCATATTTAGCTTGTGCTAGAAAAAGATTTTACTTTTTTTGTGTTGTCCTCAAAACCTTATCTTTGCATTTATATTTTATCTACATATACTTCAGTAGTTCAGTGTGTTGAAAGTGTGTGGGTTTGTTTTCGTTTCCTTTTGTACCAAACATGGATAATCAGGATCTGATAGCTTTTGCCACTGCAGATAACAATCAGATTGTGTGCCCCCTGAATACCAACTGAGCAGCATTTCTTGAAGAGTTGTAAGATGAATTGTATATAAGATTGTCAGAAAAAACTGACAATTTTTTAAGTCTTATCTATTGGACTATTTTGTTACCCAGAGTAGCTCTATAATTGTTTTTATAAATTAACCAAATCATACTTTAAAACCATTTGGTCATCTCTTATCTATCCAGTTACAAAAATCCTTGCAGTTTGCAAGAAGATATGTACTTGAGATAGCCTTTTGCATTTTAATTAATAAAAAACTATTTGACCAACCTCTGTTTCCTTACATTATATGAAAAGGTTGCAGTACAGCAATGTGACTTTAACTAGAATAGCACTGAAATCCAAATTGCTTTGTCTCAAATGTTACCTCTTTGAAAGAACATTGCAAAGGTATTGAAGTTTATTATCATCGTTCCATAAGGGTATTTCTGAGAATACTTTTTTTTTTTAAATCAAGAAGATTTAATCAGAAAAAATGCCTATTTCTCTAACTGCCAGATAAAACCAACAAATTTTTATTGATGGGTTGGCTGCAATAGATACATCTGTTTTCTCTCTAATCAGTCTGGTCTAGTGGAAGGTGTCCCAGCCCATAGCAGGGGGTTGGAACTGGATGGTCTTTAAGATCTCTTCTAGCGCAAGCCATCCCATGGTTCTAGGAGTCTTGGGAATCTTTTTCAGCAATTGAATCCAAGTGATTGAAGGTATGATCTGGAATGAAAGGCCACAAAGCCAACAGTAAGAAAAAAATATTGGTTTTGGGTTGGATTTATTTCTTCTTTGAACTTTGTTAGTCCCTGAAGAGAAATTCTGTAGGTGGATTTACTGGTGCTATAGTGTACTCCTGTAGGTGTTGTGTAGGCTACAGGAATCACATGAGTATTGGAGGCTGCTGTGAGCTGCTCACATAATGAGAAATGTCTGGAGACTGTCTTTGAATGAGAAGTTAGAAAATTCTTGAGTAATCCAGTGGAGCCCTGTTCTCTTTTCCCTTGGTTCCTGATGGGACTTGGTAGGTTCAGAACTTTGGTGCTGTAGTGAATTTTAGCTGATGTTTTGTGAATATAATGGTGGTTGAATGTAGAATGGTCTAAGACATAATTTAAATTTAAGCTTGGTCAGCTCCCAGATTAGGTTAATAATGGAAGAGAAAATAAGATCAGTTTTCCAGTATCCCTGCCTTTTTTTTTTTTTTCCCCTTGTGCTGAATGTGGTTTGGCCAGACCATAGTATCTCATCATTTGAGCAGGAAAAAGTGTGGTTGTAACATAATGTATGGTCTAATTTGTTGGCTCAACACAACCAGTCCTGGGAAAGAAGGAAGATGCAGCTATGTCAGCCCAGCAGGATTTCTGAACTGGTAAATCAGAGTAAGTCAAACACAGTACTGTGCTGGTGTGGTTACCGAGCTTTTACACCTCGAGCACAACCACAGTGTTGTACTACCCCCACTGAAAAGCTCCTGAGGAGCTTTTTTCCCATTGTTTGATGTGGATACACATATCACGTGCTGATAAAAGGTAATCCTTTCCAGTTTTGGCAGTACTTCTAGAATTGCTACAAAGCAGAGGCTGTATCTGAAAGTAAACTTTTATGCTTATCTTTCAGCTTCTCGAAGGAATGTTTAGGATAATTCTGATTGAGATCATGTCCTGTAATTGTATTACTTGCAGGAATTATGAGGTCATAGCAGCATGTTCAAGGTGCTTCTGTTTGTTTGCATTGTCGTAGTCCTCCAAACACAAAATATCAGAGATAAAATTCTTTGTAGTATGTATTTTATGCTACAAATCTGATCTTAGATTTTTCTGTTACTATTTTTTTTTTCAGAAGTGTTGATAACGGTCCTGATATTTACAAAGGAAAAATCTGCTCTTTAAAAGCACGAGTAAGGCAATCTATAAAGGTCACTCTTTTTACATTGAATATTTATGTCCAACTGTGTGGGAATTGTCATGGAGTTCTTAAATTTGCATACAGGTTTAAATACTGCTTTAAATAGTAAAATTTCTAATATTAATTTTTATTAATGCAGTAATACAGTTTGCTGCCAGTCTTGTTGAGTAATTTATTTTGGAATTTTAATACAATGATTGCAGATATTATTAACTAAGGATTGGGTTTCGTTGAGCTACTTTAAATGATTAAGAAGCAAGGAAACTTGAAACATAAAATTGTTTTAATTTTTTTATTCCTAAGTAGTGGGGCAAAACTTTATAAAATTTTAACCAAATTTCATCATCTGAAATGCAGTCCTATCAAACAACTTCTAGCAAACCAGCTAAGGTGAATCTAGTTGGTCTCCTAGTTAACAACTGGGGGGGAAAGGTTTCTATGGAGCGGAGTAGAAACAAAATTGTATTGTAAATTATTACATATTTCTTTGTGTGATTATTTCAGGGGTGGTTTGCTTACTGACTGAATTTAAATTCTTTCCATTCTCAAAGGCGCTGTTGATTGACATGGAGGAGGGTGTGGTAAATGAAATTCTACAGGGACCTTTGAGGGATGTGTTTGATAGCAAGCAGCTTATCACAGATGTTTCTGGTTCAGGAAACAACTGGTGAGAACCTCTTTAGAACACATTTCTTAGCCGCTAATTAGATGACATTTGAAAGGGGAAATGCTAACTGTAGCTTTCTGCATCGTTCTGCACCTGGAGAGCTGCAGCATTTTACCAGCAAACTTGGAGTCGCTGTTGCCTGGAGGAGGGCTTTGAAAAGGCTCTTACAGAAGAATAATTCTGCTGATATATCATTTTGTCTCTTTTTTTCTCCTTCTTTTTTGATTTTCTTTACAAAGAACATGCTTTTTATTTTTGTTTCTTTGGCATTCAGCTGTTTTCATTGCTTAGTCGAAGCTATAATCTAGTTTGAGGCTGTGCAGCTACTGTGGAAATGAGATATATGAACAAATGCACTTCTGATTTCTAAGCACCACAGAGTCTGGCTTTGTGCATATAAACTACATTACCAAAAGAGAAATTCAGAAAAAGATTGATTAACATAATGAATTCCAAATTTTCACAGAGACCTTAAGGTGCTCTTATAATATTCAGTGCACTACAGACTGGAAAGCAAATCACCAGCAAATGTACCAAAAGAGAGTTCAATATGAGGAGTAAAACAATCTTTACCATCTACCAATTTTACCATCTAGTAGACAAATGTGTTGAAAATGAGCTGTTTGGGGTTTTTTTGTTACTAATAGCAACCGACTTGCATAGTACAGTAAAGATGATCTTTACTTACACTTATTACATAGGGATATCTATTGTTAAGGACTATGTAGCTTTCATTTCATTATTACAATTGGATCATCCAGTGGGGGAGTTTATTTCCTTTTCAGTACAGAATAATAAGTACATACTCCAAAGTTGTGAACTTAGAGCTGTTTGCATCTTCCAAGTTAAAACCATGTCCCGACTCCCATATGCTCATATGTAGTCACAACTTAGAAACTCTCACAGATGAGGTGTTGCACCCAGCTTTGGACTCTGAACTCTAAAATGTCACATGGAAGGAGTTAAAATTAAAAATTTAAAGTTTGAATTTGGAAGGGGGATTTTAAAGTACTTTTCATATCCTCAGGGCTGTGGGTCATAAGAGATATGGCTGTCAGTACCGGGAAAACATAGTGGAAAAGCTGAGAAAAACTGCTGAACATTGCGACTGTCTACAGTGTTTCTTTATAATTCATTCCATGGGAGGTGGTAAGTAATCCTTTTATGGAGAGCATGATTGCAGTAGCCACAGATGAAAAAAAGAAAATACATGGCTCTCTAAAAGAAAATCAGTATAATAATCTACATAATTCAGAATGCAGACTTTAAAAATTAACATAGTACAATTAAGTGGACCTCTAATTTTTTATCGCTTGTTTTTTTAGAGCACTGAGAAGCTCTAATGTGCTACCCAGATGGGGCAGTGAGTAGATCAAGACAGAGGTACCAAAGAAAAACAGTGAGGTATTACTGATCAGAAGAAGGGTCAGTGACCTCTGAACACTTAAGAGTGTTGTCATAATCAAGTTGCTTTTAATTGCGGGGAAAGAGTTTTCTAAAAGGCTTTGAAGGAGACTTTTAATGTTGCTTAACTTTAGAAAAACTTTGTTTTTCTGGTTTCCTTCCATATAATTTTCTTGAATCCAATCTATTACTTTGTTAATTAGCCAAAAGGGAGAATCCTTTGCAGTGACAATTTTGTCATTATTGCATTGCTGTTTAAGCCTTCCCACCCCAGAAACCTGAGAGTAGCATGTATTATAACTGCTTATGATGTGGAAAAAGACACAGAAAACAACTCTAAATATGAAGCAAGGATTTTGTCAAGGGCCTTTTTTGTGGCCTTTTGCTTAATTTCAGAGACCCTGCAGGTACTGTTTCTGTTATTGTGAAAATTGCTGTCTTGTTCATAGATTAAATTGTCTGCCACTGAGAATGTAGTTGAATATTCAGAAAAAGACCACAGTTCACTGTTTTGAACTCAGGGCTGTGTGCTTAGTGTTAATGAGGAAAAAAAAGCCTGTATGTCAGGGGGAGGGGGCAGTTCTGTTTTTACTGAAGAATGGGAAAATTTCATAAAGAAACACAAAAAGGAAAATAATATTGTTTGGGCGGTTCAATGCTTTTAAGCAAATGTTGTGTTTCATAATTCAAATTAAAGAATTGAAAATAAGAAGTATAAATACTAGGTCAGAAAAATGTTTGTTATGTAACAGACTGTATGATTTGCAGAAATTTTTGAGAATGTATACTTCCTCCTGACTGACATACTGTGGAAAATAATTTTATTACTTAATTATTTTCTTGTCTGGGAAAAACTTTCCTGCCTTAATTACATTTGAGTAGCCTCCACTGTCAGCTAAATGCTTCAGAAAATATTCATTAACATATATGTTTGAAAAGTTATATGTCTCCTACATGAGATTTAGAGCCTAAGATAATGTGGGGAACTTGCCTTCTCTCATTCTGTCTTAATTCATAATTAGGGACAGGATCTGGTCTTGGAACTTTTGTACTAAATTTGCTTGAGGAGGAATTTCCAGAAGTATATAGATTTGTTACTTCAGTTTATCCGTCTGGTGAAGATGATGTTATTACTTCTCCATATAACAGTGTTCTGGCTATGAAGGAGCTTAATGAGCATGCAGACTGTGTACTACCAATAGAGAATGAAGTAAGAAATAATATTCTATTTCTGTAATATTTTTTATTAGATAGTGGAAATGTCTCTTCCTTTTCAGTATTGATTTGCATACCACATCTCAAAAAGCATAATTTCAATTTTTAAAGTAATAATTGAACTTCTAAGTCACTTGCAAATTTTTTAAATTAACGTGGGTAACACTAAAAAGTTGCTATGCTCCTTCAAAGTAAGGTAAAGTGAATTCTTTCATGTCTATTTCAAGGTAAACAGTGAAAACCTTCTATTTACTGAGAGAGGTCTTCTATTCTTTTAGTAATCAATTTGTGCATAGCATTACTAGGGTCCTGCAAGGACCTCTGACAGCTCCAGATTCCAACAAACTTAACTGTGCTGATTAGCGATATGGGAATCATAGCTATACCTGGCCTTGCAAAGTGCTAGACTCATTTGAATCTAGCTTTGGTGACTGTCTTACTGTTTGCTTATGAAAACAGTGAGAGAACATGACATTTAGTTAGAGACTATATTTTTCACTTCATGCAGGTTATCTTCCAAAACTGCATTTTAAATTTTCATAAGGATTTTGAATAGTTGAATAAAATTCAAACTTCTGAATCAAGCTGTATATATATTTGTGATTGTAAGGCACAGACTTTTAGAAACACCAGTCATCCAGAATTGCTCAAAAGTTGGGACTTTGATGTATCAAAGGTATAATCTTTAAGCTAACAGTACAATGTCTGAGCTTTCAAGATTATTAGAGATGAAAAAGTGCAATACCGAATTTCAAAGTTCTGTACTCAAGACTACTTCTGTGCTTTTTTTTTCCTCTCTCTCATAGTCTCTGTTTGAGATAGTTAATAAAATTAATCAAATGAGCAATTCTGGGAAGTTAGGAACAACTGTGAAACAAAACAGCTTGGTAACATCAGGTGCAGGCAGTGCAAAAACACTTCAAGAGAAGCCATTCGATGCAATGAATAACATCGTAGCCAACTTGCTGCTCAACCTGACAAGGTAAAGTTACTGGCTCTTGCTCTGTAACAAAGTAGGATTGCTGGAGGTGGTGTGTGCTGGAGGCACATGTGCAGGCCTGCATCAACTTGAGTAATAGTAATTTGTTTTCATTTGATATGAGTCTTCTCTTTTTAAGAATTGGTTACTAAATGCTAAAGTACTTGGAAGTATTCAGATTGTCGTGGTGTTGCTTTGGCCATTTATAGTCTTAAAACTGAAGTAGTAAGTTTATAGGCAGAAAGATATTGTCTTCCACTAGTGCCTAGTGGAGCCCACAGAGGTTTGCCTTTCTAGGCCAGTTGCATTATTTTATAAATATTGTCAGATCATTTTTGCTCGTGAACTGTCTATTGCTGCAAAAATATACTTTTGGAGTAATGGCCTGTTTTTCTTTTAAACAGCTTGTCAGGAATGCTAAGTGACATGTGTTTTATTATAGCCTGTTTAGTAAAAGTGGTACTAATTAACTGGTATTAACCAGCTGGTGTTAATTAACCAGTATTAGTGGTATTATCATTATTAATGATAATAAATCAGTGCTAAAGACTACAATTGGGAAACAAGGAATCATTCTTGGTAACTTATTTTTCTTTAATGGGAAGTGTAAGTAAAAAGACATAGCACTGTTACTGCCAGATGTGAAAGTTTTGTAATTATACTTGAACTGTTGCTTGAATGCTGTGTTGTTTTACAGTTTTATTGTACAGAACAGCTGAAAAATAGATTTAATGGAAGTTTACCCTATAGAAGTGATTTACTCAGTTGCAGTATCATAATACTTTGTTAATTTTTCAGCTCTGCTAGATTTGAAGGTTCCCTAAACATGGATCTTAATGAAATCAGCATGAATTTGGTTCCATTTCCTCGACTTCATTATTTGGTTTCAAGCTTGACTCCTCTGTATACGCTGGCAGATGTTAATGTTCCTTCTAGAAGGTAAGAAAAAATATTTTTGGTGTTTCACATTTAAAGCTTAATTTCTGATTTTCCATAGTTTTCATTTAAAAATTCACTTCTGTAGCAAAATTAAGAGTGGAAGTTCTAAAACTTGTATTTCTGCCACATTTTCGAATTCGTCCTGCAGATTTTTGGAACATCTGTTGTCTCTTCTCTGTAATGGTTGAGCCAGTATACTTGACATCCTTTTAATCTCTGCTGGAAGTGTTTCTATTGGGAACTTAGAACCCACACCACAAGTTCTTTTGAGTAACAGTTTGCACTTGACTGACAAAATACTCCAACGACAAACAAGGGATTAACTAGGCTCTTTGGAGAAATAACAGCATCTTTCTTCAGTTTGGAAGTACAGTGAGTGTAGTGAGCCTGTTTTACATCTTACTGTAATGATAAGCTGACATGTCAAATTTTGTGAGATATTTATCCCTCTGACATTGCAGAAAAATTACCTGTTAAAATAGTTTTTACTGGGTTTGGTGGGTTACATTCAGTCAGCAGGAGAACCAAATAGTGATAGAGACAGCTAAGGGTAAGTGGTGGAAGTATGCAAAGTGGAGAAGAGGGCAGGCCACAGTTATTTTCCAAGAGCAAGTTGTGACAGTCAGATCTGTTGAAAACATTCCTTGAGAAGATGGTACAGAGCTGGGGGGAAGGTAGCAGAGTGTGAGGAGATGGTCAGTCAAGGATGTTTCAGAATGAAGTGAGAACAGTAATTTTTTGTCTCCTTCATTTTTTTTTATAATAGGTAGATTGTGGCAGAGGTGATATAAGAAAGAAATAGAGATTATAAATCTACAGCATTTGGAACACATGTAAAGAATAGCTTAAATATTGTGGGTCCACAGAGCACCATAATTGGTATCCCACAGTACAGTGAAACTTGCTTAAGGAAGTGAAAAGAGAAAATATGGTCTGCAGTATCATCTTTTAAAGCAGTCATGTGATAAAATTAGAATAAGTAGACTAGACAAGTACGTATAGTCTGTCTTCTCCCAAATCATTAATCAAAATTAATACAGTTCTATGACTCATTGATCCTTTTAAATAATGAAGTGTAACAGGCAGATAATCAGTTCTGTAAGGGTCAGCAGCACTTTGGTATTCCTTGTCAGATCCTTCCCAGTGAGATCACCTACTAAAATTGCCACATAACCAGAACCCAAAGTAGTTAAATCCTTTAACATAATTTTAAGACTTAGTAACCATTGGCCTCAAATTGCCTTTATAAAGGCAACTTCTCTGAATCAAGAGTGGCTTGTAACTTGAGGGTGAGGAAAAAAATGGATCGAGTGTTTTTTTAAAAACTTCTAATGCCAACATATTATATATAAAGGTTTGAATCTTCCCTATTATTTGTGATCCTGGGTTAAATGTACCTTTATCCTGAATTTTTTGAACTTTTAAACCCTGAAGGTGGGCATTCTGAAGAACTTTTGTATCCTACTTTAGTAAGAGTAGATAACTGTTTTCTTTTCACTCAGGTTGGATCAGATGTTCTCAGATGCATTTAACAGAGATCATCAGCTAATTCAAGCAGACCCAAAGCACAGCCTCTACCTGGCCTGTGCACTTCTCGTTCGAGGAAATGTGCAGGTTTCAGACCTTCGCAGAAATATTGAAAGGTTTGTAATCTCACACAGAGTAGTCATGGGATCTGTACAGAAACTGGAAGTTGTCCAGAGCATTCCAACTTTTCATTTGAACAGTTTCAATACCAAGTCAGTTTACTCCAACCTCCTTTTCTTAATTTTAGAAGGGAAGAAAACATAATTATGTAATGAGTGAAAATAAGTCATATTATTCCTGCATTTCCAAATAAAGGGAGGTGCTATTTCTCTTTTTCTCCAAATTGCAGAAAAAAAAGCAAAGCCCAGCCTTCCAGGGGTCTCCCAATAGCAAAGGATGTTAATGAGTTCTGTAGTAGAATTTGTTTTTGCCGAACAGAAGGCCCTTCTTTTTCCATGATTAATTCCATGTAGGTAGGAAATCATCTTTATTTTAACAGCTCTGTGTTGTTAGCACCCATTTTCTACTTGAACACTATTGAGCTACATAGATGTAACAGGAGAGGCAGGCAAAACAGAATTTATAGGCAGACAGGGGTGCATGGGGAAAATTTCTGGGAATCTGAAATATTTTACTTATTTCAAAAGTACAGGTAGACTGATTGACCCCCACATAGTATTAATCTGCCCCTTTACTAAATCTCAGAGTGCTTGCAGTCCCTTTTATAGAAACAGGTAACTTGTAACTTCAGTTTTCAAATCCTGATGCATTAAAATAACAAGACACAATTGATGTTTGCAATTTAAATTTAACATAGAGAGTGGTTTAGTCTGCAGTCTAAAATACCTTCTTCACAGTGATAAGTTATAACTGTCCTCCTTAATCCTGAGTGCTTAAATGTTAACCTTTTTAGACTGTTAGTTGAAACTGTTAGTAGTTAGCCGTTGTGTTCTTTATATTCCTTAGTTATCTAAATTTTTGTGTCGTAGGTTGAAGCCTTCTCTGCATTTTGTCTCCTGGAATCAAGAGGGCTGGAAAACTGGTCTGTGTTCAGTACCTCCTGTGGGTCACTCCCACTCCCTTCTGGCTTTAGCAAACAACACCTGTGTAAAACCAACTTTCATTGAACTCAAAGACAGATTTATGAAGCTCTACAAGAAAAAGGTGTGACTCTTATCATTATAACATCCACAGTTGCTAATCATTAGCATCTTGTGTTACTGAAACACAGATCTTAGTGTCCTGAAGGGACTGTTTATAATTAACAGCCCAAGAGTTTATTTGTGTGACCAGGTGGCTCAAAGCCCCATCCAACCTGGCCAAGGATATTTCCAGGGATGGAGCATCCACAGGTTCTCTGGGCAACCTGTTCCAGTGCGCAGTAAAGAATTTCTTCCTAATATCTAATCTAAACCTTGGAGTCCACCAAGCTTTCTCTCACTTTGCTTCCTCAGTAGGACAGGAGAAAAGTACAGTGATAAACTTGTGGGTCAAGATAAAGACAGGGAGAAGATCCTGTCATAGGTGTTATTGTTATTGTCATGGGCTAGTCAGACTTGGCATTTGGGAAATTAATTTATTTTCTTGCCAATAATAGCAGAGTAGGATGGCAAGAAATAAAAACAAAACTGGAAACACCATCACCCACTCCACTGCCTTCTTCCCAGCCTCAGAATTCCACTTCTTTTCCTTCTTCAGTGATCTTAGGGTCTGTTTCTCAGGGCTGTTTCTCTCACATTTTCTTGAGTCTTCTCTCTCAACTGTTGAGCTGCATTTTTGCCCCTTGATAGATATGTTGTCACAGAGGCATTACCAGCATCTCCTATGGGCTCAGCTTTGGCCAGTGTCAGGTCTGCGCTGGAGCTGGCTGGGATGGTTCTGTTCAGCATGGGGGCAGCTCCTGTTAGCTTCTCACAAAAACCACCCCTTCAGTCCTGCACTCCCCCTGCTGCCAAAACCCTGCCGTGTAAACCAAATCACAGCTGGTCAGATAATATGAAAAGATGGCTGTTTAAGAAGTCAGTAATAACGACTGTGAGTCACTAGGGAATTGTTACCAAAGTTGCCAAGTGCTTAAACAAGGGACATCATGAGATAAGTCTCTTAAGTGCCGTTTTCAACAGTGCTTGCACTTCCCTCTTCAGTACAGGCTAAATGGTATTTACTGAGCCAAAGCAATCAAACACCAAGAAAAGAATAACACTGATTTTTTTTTTTTTTTTTTTAATTCTCTTAGGCTCACCTTCACCATTATCTGCAAATAGATGGGATGGAGCAAAGCTGTTTTTCAGAAGCTATATCCTCTTTGTCTGACCTAATAGAGGAGTACAATGAACTGGATGCTACAAAAGGTGGGCCTAGAATAGATCCTTCAAGACTGAAGATAGCTGTTTAAAGAAGGAAGAATTGATTTTATAAACAACAAAAAAGCACTTTCCCTAAGCATCCAACCACTTCAGTTAACCAGAATGACTTGCAGCATATCTGGCTGTTGTAATTCCAAAGTGGGACCAGCACAGCAGCTTCCTTACCTCAAGAGTTGTTATTAAGTGGTGAGCCATGCATGTAAGAAAGATTTGAAGGCACCTAATTGTGGCTGGTATCAGTAAGGACAGTAATCCTAACTGGAGTAAATTGACACACCATATGCTGTGAAGAGAGGGAGGAGAGGTTTTATGTAGCAGCTAAAAATGTAATTCTTTTCTCAGAATTTCAACGTACAGTAAACTAAAGGTAGACTTTGCTTCAAAGAAGGATCACCATTGCTAGATTTAGTTTTTAACAAGCAGCTACGAAAGAGAGTAGTGTAGTCTTTTCAAAGATGAAAGCAAGTCTCTAATGAAACTGCTTTCTCACACTTTGCAGTAGACATTTTAGAATGCTCTAAGCTATGTTCCTCATTTTAGTGTTTCTGCTTCTATGTTGTACTTAGAGCATTCTCAGTTTATACCAAATTGGCAATAACAGAAAATTCCAAAAAATAAATTTTGTTTCAAGTGTTATATTTAGAATATTAATATATCAATGATTGATATTCATGAATGATGAGTTGCTCCTGATAATGAATATCTCTGAGCGAATCATGCACTTATGATGAGGTTATAGTGACCGTTTGGAGAAGAACACTTACAGCCTTGAAAGAATGCAAGTAAAATAGATGTTTTAATATTTATAATTATCAGGGTAAGCAGCTTTATGTATTACAGTAAGAACTTTTACAAAGTAGAATGTACAGCTATTTCCAGTTGCTTGCCAGTGAACTATTACAGATTAGAATGAACTGATAAAAGGATTTCTTGGAATTTGAAGTCCTTCTAGCACAGTTGGAGTGGATATGTAAGTAAGCACAATTTTGAATGTATAAGCCCAGAATATTCAATAAAGTATTGTAATAACATTTGTCGAGAGCATTTTTAAGGAAAATGTTCTACAACTAGCAATTTTCTTAAGTCTTGCATCTATTATCTGCAGTTGCCCACTTATGTGTTCCTTTGCACATCCAGTGTTTATATCCATAACGCTAGAAAAAGATTATCTGTTGCAAAAAGCAGTCTATTTAAAGTTGATGACTTCTGTTTCAAAACAGCTTTGATGTGTTTTACTATTGCAGATGTATAGCTGACAAGGTTAATTTAAGAAGGAAAAACGATAGATGAAATATTACAGGGAAATTATTTTCCTAATAGGTTAGAGCATATATTGGTCTTTGTGGGCAAAAACTTGTTACAGTGAGGTATGAAGCTCTCTTGCTGTGCCTTTCTTAGTCGCTAGAAGTTCTGTTTGAGCACTGCAGGTGTTAGATACATCCTTCTCAAGAATGTATCTCCCCCCGGAAAAACAGTTACATTTAAAAAGATGCCCTCTGGCATTTTACAGGTGCTTTTTAATAAATGGGTGAATATTCATGTCTGTAGTTTCATTGTAAACACTGCTGTGGCAGGGGGTTATGCTGACTCTTCAGGGTGTGAATGTGCTGTTGCACTCCATTTGTTATAGTCAATGGTGTAATTTGTCATAGGAGTTTGAGTTGGGAAAATATATCTCCTGGAGCACTGCAAATCCTCTGACACACACATGATGTTATCCACATCATCTTCCACCTGAAGGAGCCTTCGTTGGGACATTCAAACTGTACAGTGATCATTTTGGACTTATTAGGAATGCAGCATCTCTTGTCCAAGCACAGTCCACAGAAAGTTAGTTTGTATCTTTGGGTAGTTGAGCATCCAGAAAAAACTAGCTTCTCTGCTGTTGGAAGCTGGAAAGTTGGTTGACAAGTTTTCCCCTTTGGAATCTTAATATTAAACAAAGAAAACCCTGAACGTTAAAAGCAGGTCATATAAGAAAACGTTGCAACATTTACTTAGAAATATCTTGAAAGTTACTCCATCTGAAAGCTGCTTGATTTTTTTTGTCAGTCAACAAATAGAAAATATTTTCAGAGTGGCTGTGCATCAGGACAGCATTAGCAGCACTTGTATTTCAGGATATTACATTCTTTTGTTTGTTTCAAATGTGAAAGCACATCTGTAGTTTGCTATTGAAACATGAACATAGATGGTAGAAAACAAGAGTTATTTTAAAAGCCGTAAAAAAGAAAGAAGTAAAGGTTTTTAATTAGTACTTGCTAATACATCCATCTTTCCATTTGTTCCAATATTTTAATTTTCTATTAGGAATTAATTTTATGTTAGAAAATACCTTTATTTTCTTCAGCATACTGGTCAGACAAGGCTGGATGAAGCATAATCTCTTTTCTTTTTTCATTTCACATTTTCTATTGTCGTTGGTCACTCTGCTGGATATGCCTATGCCACAGGTCCTGGAACAGGGTGTCCAGGGACTTGCCTGTATGAGGCACTTTTTCTTCAAAACTAGTGGTAAGCTTCTGTAAGCTAAGACAGCAATATTTTATTTATGCAGCCCCAAAAGGATGAATTGAAAATACAAGGATAAGAATTTGATTTCTGTTCATGAAGGTAGTTCTGTAGGTAAACCTAAAAATGAGAAAAATAACATTTATACAAAATTCAGCTGAGCTGCCATTAAACTTTGCTGATACTGGATACTCAGATCCTAGCAAGGACTATGAAATTGCATGAATATGGCATTCCAGTTTCATGTGATGGAAATGTTGTGTGAAAAGAGTTAATTGTGGGATTTTTATGAAATGTCCAGATTTTTCTTCTATTTTAAGCCAAGCATAGTTTGTAAAGGCTGCTGAGAGCATTAATATTTGTGTCTTTGTAGATATTGATAAGACTTTAGGTTTTGTATTGAGGAATATAATTATCCTGTCACTTTTAGATCCCACTAAAAAGCCTGAGAGCTGGATTAGGTGGAGTATACTTTAAAAAAGAAACAAAATTGCAGTGGAAAAATTCTACAAAAAAACTATGTGGAATCCATGCCTTTATGTAAGAGCCTGGGCAGAATTACCTGGAATTACCAGAACTGCTGTCTACTTGGAAAGCAGACAGCAATTTAAAGGTCTCATTGAAGTAAGCAGTTTAAAAGCCTGTCACAGATCTGCAACAAATAAAAGGAAGTTAAATGGTTGTTTCTACTTGGTACATTTTTTAAAGTATGACCTAGTTACATCTCTATGTATCTGAATTAGGTAAATGAAATTAAAATGGAAAGCCAGAAAACAAAGCAAGAGGAGTAAAATGAAACTTAGCACTTACTATCCACTCTAACAGTAAAAGGATTTTTCAAAATATGTATTAACCCATTGAGCCATCCATGGAATTCATGGACAAGTTGACAAGATACTTCTGCTGGACTGTGAAATGGGAAAGTGAAGGCTTTACATGGAAAAGAAATTTCAAGGTGTTTTTCTTCAGAAGATTCCCACAGAACAACATCCTATAGTGTGTACAGCCGCCACAGGGTCAGGGTGTTGGGCTTCCTGAACTGAGCCAAATAGAAAGTGTGCTTTGCCAGCTGGGTGTCTGCTCTCAAGGCTGTGCTGTGCAGCTGATCCAAATTCCAGAATAAATGATGTCGTGTTGCAGTCAGTGAAGGAGTTACTGAAGGTTGGACTTCAGCTTTTGGATCTGCTTAAGGACTACAAAGTAAATGGCTTAATGCTGTTCTCCAGATATCTGAACTACGTTAACTGGGTTTGTGGTGAGATGTATTTCAGAGGCTCACATGATTTGGTTGCCATTGTGGTGATTGTGCATTATGGTCTCTCTCCAGTCAGATTAACACTGTTCTCTAGAAGTTAAATCTCTCTTCACTTGAAGTCAGTTGCTTTATGGAGTACATGTTTATACAATGGCATTAAGTGTATTTCTGTTAAAAATACTAGATATAGGTATTGTATCATAATTTTGAAGATTAACTTCTCTTTTTTTTTTTTTTTTTTTTTTTTTTTTGGCTTACTTGCGTGGCCACTGCTTACATGTGAGAAGTTGTCCAAACTGGACTTCAGATTTTGTAAGCAGGTCTATTTACCTGCAGATTGACTGATGCACATCTACTCAGCAGCTTTTGATAAAGTTTTTCTGATAGGTGTTGCAATCCTTTTATTTTATTGCTCCATGATGCTGATTCAATCTGCCACCAAATAAATGTCTCTGCTTTCTGGTACCTGCATTAGCTGTAATGAAGATGACTTTCACCATGGAAAGTTGCACATGCACAGGGAAGGAGATGGAACAAGCATAGCAGCTCTGGCCAGGGAAGGGCTGGCATAGCTGCTTCTGGCAGTGGTGCTTCCTTAGAGTGAAAAAGAGAACTAGTGTTAGCAGCAGAGCAAGAATGGAGTTAAAGGGAATATCCGCTGACCCTGGCAGAGTTGTATGGACAAGCTTTTGAATGCTTTTCATGAGACTGAATAAAGAAACTGTGAGGAAGTATCGTTCTTGCAGTGATCTAAAATTTGTGAATGCAGGAAAGCCACTAAGGCAATTTTTGTAATTTTCTGCTCTGTTGAAAGAAGAGACCTGTATCATGTTAATGCATATATGTGGAAACCAAGACTGCCTAACAGCACAAAGCAGGAAAAAGTGGGGCAGTTCCCAGGCTGCAAAATGGCTGTCCAGCAGCATCCCTAATTGGGCTGATCCAATGTGTAGCAAACCTCTGCAGAAAGATGCTTTGGCCAATTCCCTGGTGACAGAAGCCAAAAGCCTTTTTGCTTTTCACATTCATTAGGTTTAGAGAAATGAGTCTGTGACCTGAGAGTAAGAGGGGTAAGTGGGACACAACAGTCACCCTGGCAAAGGCCTTGAGCAAGAATTGGGCAAGTGCCAGTATGCTGCCTGCCCTCCAGCAGCCAGCTGGAGCCAGGGACACTAAATGCAGAAAGGCTCATGTGCAGAAAAGTTTACCAGTGTAGCTAGGCTCACCTGACATCAGTCTGTAGTTGGTTGATTGAAGTTGCTTGTGCTGTCCCAGGCCACAGATGGATTGTCCTGGCTTCTTTCTGCCTGGGACCCTGGCGCAGGGAGTTCCTGCTAATCTTGGCGTGAATAAAGGGGTACATCCAATTGTACCACTGACACACAGGCACTTATAAAGCTGGTTAGGCTGAAAAGTCTGCCCGTTGGCATAATAAACTCCATTGAGCTCACATCCTACAGCTATCAGGTCTGAAAAAGGTGAACAACAGTTACTAACACAGGAGGAGCATGTGGGTCTTGCTAAACCGAGTGCTAAAATGTGGTCGGCCTTTATGGCATCCACAGCTTTGTAAATCAGACAACAACATGTCTACCACTAACAGTCTTGTGCGTGCTGAACTGGTTTCACTAATGCAGGTTAGTTTAAATACAGTCCCAGCCCTACTCTCAGATTCTCTCACTGAGCAGCTGGAGGACTAAATTAGGATAAATTCTTTAGCACAGCACTGCAAGCAGAGTTTTCCTCCAAAACCATTTACCTGGTGGACCCCACCCTCTTAGATTTCAAGAAGGGAATGTGAAAGAACAACTTACATGCACACATGCCTGTTTCATACCTAGGCTGGTCTTTTGAGTAGTCGCAGTAGAGCCCTTTGTGGGGATCACAGACATCTGCTTCATTGCAGGGCTCTCCTGCCTGCTTGGCACAGACCTTACAGCAGCCACAGCCATCCTTCACCAGGCTGACACCGGGGGTGCAGGCTGGCACTGCCGGGCATCGGCATGGCCAGCGGCAAACCTCCTTGCGCTGGATTTCACCAGTTTCTGAAGGTTTCTCTCCAGGCTGCTCTGGTGGGCTGTGGAAAAACTTACACATGGTAGGCTATTTTGAGCACTGAATGCATTATGTGTAGCTGGAATAGCATAAAATGAAGTCAAGATGGAAAAAACTGACAAGTTGCATGAAGATACACAACATTTCTCATTTCACAAGATTAAAAAGTGAGAGGGGCTGTGAGGATTAGGTAGAAGGCCAGAGGACCATTTTCATCAGTCAGTGTCATACATTGAGATGTTCCACCAGTGAGCCTGGCCTACTGCTTTTACAAAACACAGTTCACTGGTCTTTCCTTTGCCTTCTATGGAACAAAACTGAAGTTTTTTTTAGAAGTGTTTTAAAGTAGGTGGTGACTTTATTGTAAGTATTCCTTCCTAGAAACCTATCAAATTAATTAGCTTTTGATTCCTCACATTGTTTTATATCCAACCACAGTCCCGTGTGCCAGTTCTGATGACAAGACCCTTTTAAAATCAGGAACCTCTTTTGAATGTTACTTTTGCTCCAAAATTTGAGTAGATTCTTGGGAAGGAACATTATTATCTTTGCAAATGCTCTTGTGCTAGATGCAAAAAATAATCCTAGTAAGGGAGGCTAGTAGCTGTACTGAGTTTAATAGGTCACTTTCTAAGAGTGCATTTATTTGCATGACTAAGCTTTCATTGAATCCAGGGCTTACAGAGCAAAGACACATCTCATTAAAGAGATTTGTATCAGCAGTAGGAAGTCAAGATCTAGCCAGATTTTACCGGTTTACACATTCTGTCTCTGAATTCATGTCTTTTTCTTTTTTCTTCTTCTTTTTCTTCTATTTTATTTTCTTCCCTTTTTTTAAGTAAAAGAAAACCAAACTAATTATTTTTCTGTAGTATGGGGGCAGATTAAGTTAGCACAGTGCAAAAGGATTTAATTGAGATAGCTGTAGTCTATCTGCATTTTTAAAGAACTACAACTAAAACTTAGCAGTTTAGATCTTAGCATTAAATCTTTTCATGCTGCTGATTTCAGCAGAAGTGCAGATCATGGTATAGTTATTTTCCATAGATGACTGGTTCTGTAGTTAAGTGGGGGCATGCACACTACTTAGCCACTGTACAACATAGTGCCTGGGAGCCTCTCTCATCACACAGCTCTAACTGCCCAAAGAGCACAAGGGAAAGAAGCACCTCATCAGTATCACCATCAAGCTTGCAGAAAAAACCCTGAAACATATATCCTACATTTGAAGCCAAATCTATCAGTTTCTGTTTGTTCCTCTAAATTGCGAGGCTCTACTGGTGTAGAAATCCCCTCCAGCAGAGATGCTGAGGGAAAGGGGTCATTCAACTGTGGTTCCTTGCTGCTAAATTTCCAAACTGGAAGTATCTGCAGAATTTAGCATTCCTTACATCATAGCCCAGTAAAGCTCTTGCAGCATAATTGAGCTGGTTTAATTGAGTGCAGTAGTAAATGACCTTTTAAAAGCCTTTTTTCTACCCTAATTTCCATTTTCCATGGTCATTTACAACTATACTTATGATATCTTAATCTGCAGCTACTAATGAAGTTCCAAAGTAGTAGCTTTAAAGCTCCTTTGGCTGAATGATTTTTAAGCTAGATATTAATTTACATAACCAATAGTAAATGGATGCTAAACAATGTCATGTGGTATTATATGCAGTATGAAGAAGATAGTTTCATAAATGGGTAATTTGTTAAAGGATTTCTTCTAATCCTTTTCACCTAAATGCAGCAATAATACAGAAAAAACTAACTCAAGTACACTTTTTAAGGCAGCTAAGCTTTTCCTATAAACCATAATGTTAATTGGATGAATGTGAGCATTGGAATATAAAGGTTCTTAAAGTATTGTTCTGGAAACAAGACAAGCAGGTGTTCCTATACATTTAGTAATGTTTAAGACACTACGGTTGCTTTAGGAAACAATTCCTTGCTGCTTCTTTCTTTAGAAGCAGAGTATTATTATTATTATTATTATTATTATTATTATCATCATCATCATCATCATCATCATCATCAGGAATTTGGCCATATGCCAGCAATATGAGGTTGTGTGGCTTGAATTAGATATATTTCAAAATGGGTCTGTGTAGCAGGAGTAATCTTACGTGCTTCAACCAATATCTTTAATTTGTATTACAAATTGAAATATGCTTTAAACCTACAGACTTCTGCTTAGGGGAGTTTTCTCTCCTTTTTTCAGGGAAAGATGTCAGCTGAAAGGTGTGAGACTAAAAAGTTCTTACAAAGTAAGAAAAACACCATCAGGCAAATATCTGAGAATTTCAACTGTGGAATCACTGAGAATTTCAGTTTACTTGAAAAATTTTCACATATCCTTTAAGTTACAATAAAAATGTAAAGTTTGCTTATACAGTTTACATGTCAAATATTTTTCTAATTTGTGTTTCCCCAAGTTTCTATACCAAAGCTATTCACATCACACAAGCCCCTTGCATACTTTTCCTGATCCTATGGGCAGATCAGAAAATGAGACCTCTGTGTAAGAACCCTTCATGTGTTGTTTGTTTTCCTGTGTTTTAAAGACTGAACAAGGTCAGTATAGCATAAATAAGCAAATAGCAAAATAGGCAATGTATTATCACTAATGTTTGGTTCTCTTAGTCTGGCTTTAAATACGCAGAAAGCAGAGGGAGACAGCCATTCAAAAATTCTGTTGACATTCATCTTCATTGTAAAGGAAAAATACACTTTGTACACGTAAAATGAATTTTCAAAATTAAGTAAATAATGAAATTGGCCTTTGACACAAATACCTTTAGACAAAGCTATCACTCTAAAATTCATAAGAGACTCATAAGAGACAAAGTATAACACAGCCCAGGTGCCTTTCTCATTTGTAAAACTAGCCTGAATTCTGCTCTGTGTGTGTGTATATATATGTGTGTGTGTGTGTGTATATATGTATATATTTAAACACATATATACATATACATATGGAATATGACCATGGATAAGATGTCTACTTTCTTACTGCATCAGTCATTTACGCTTATATTAAAATATTTTTTTAAAAAAACAAGGTCAGTGATAATTTACGCTTCCCTAATAATTTTTTTCTTCCCACCAAGTCATATTAATGTACAGAGAGAAAAAAAATTACTGAAACATGACTTACGGAGTAAATAATCTGCAAATTAAATTTACACAGGAGTAGGGAATGGCACCTTATTCTTTATGAGGAATTTACTTCTCCAAAATTTAATTTGTCATAAAGCAAATAAAAACTTTTAACAGGGACAAGGTGAGAAAAGGGAAAATCTTTTTCTTCTTTTTAATGAACTTACCTGTTGAGTATAAGGGATGATGAAGATGGTGGGAACAAGGAGCCACCGCATGTTCCTGCACATTCAGAAGTAAAGCTGGGAGATAGGGAACAGGCTGAGCTGTGTCAGAGGAAGCACTGAACACAAAGCTCTCCTCTGTCTCCCTTGCCAACCCTACTTTCCTCAGCACATGCACGAACACATACACACATTCACATTTGAAATTCTTCTCTTCATACTGAACCAGCTTCACACTGAAATTTCCAACTAGTCTTCTTTTCTTTGCCCGCTGCTGGAATACAGTTTTTCACACCCTGCTTGATCCCATCCAGCTGATTAAACCAGACTTAATTGAGGTCGGGTAGGGTGACATCTGATTCTTAAAATCTTACTGCTGGAAATGCAGTGTTATTTTTAACTTGTCTTTAAATCTGTATTGCAGGAATTTCTAAAATCTGAAAGGCAGAGCCCCAAATACGTGTATTTTTTGAGATGGAGAAAGCAGACTTCTTAAAAATTTCTAATGTACTGTGCCTAGCAAATCATTGCATAAAAATTCAGTCAGTACATGCTCTCTAAAGAGGGAAGGAGATGCTATAAAGTGTTAAAGTGCTGCAACATATTCTACACTGTTTCTTTCCATGGAATCCTAATGGGGAAGCCCAAACTATAATGTACTTTTCCCTGAAGTATGCACCTTGTCTTATTGCTGTGTCACCATATTTAAGCACAAGAGTGTTCAAATCTCCAAATTCCCACCCCCTTCATACTATCAAGGTGGTGTGTTTGATTTTTAGGCTAACAGGTGAGGGTCTCCAGGGTAAGATAAAAGTTCTGGCCCTGCAGCAGTGGTGTTGGTGGTGCCCTGGTAAATGTTCCTCCTTCACATTTGTCCTTGCTCAGGCACCTCCTGAAGCCCAAGAGTTACTAGAGGAAGTCTTTGGACCACAATCATACAGCAGAGGCAGTAGTGGGAGTAGATAATCAAATCCAGTCCAAGCAAGTCTGTTTGGCTCCAGGACTTGGAGCACCACATATCCTCTGTGGTTACAAATGCCCCCTGAACTGCCCCTCCAAACTCTTGAGCATTTAGCTGTAAAACACTGAAAGTCTGCATTTCTTTAGCACAATCACTTTGTCACATAACCCAATATAAAGTCCAGGCAGTACCTGGTGACAAGTGGATGCAGCAGATCGGTTCATTTTGTTATGTTACTCTGGTGTGTGGCAGTGCAGACTCAAGCCATCTTTGTGTTTCCCCTTGAAAGCTCCCCTTGAAGATAGCACATGGGTTTCTTGAAAGTCTTTTCTGTATACTATCAAAGCACAGCTTCTTTCATAGAATCAGAAGATAGAAGAAGGGCCAGGGGGTCTCTAGTCCAACCCCAGCTCAAGTAGGGCTCATTTTGAGATCAGACTGGGTTACTCATGGATCTGTCTATTTGGATCTGGAATACCTCCAAGGGTGGAGGCTGCTAAACCTCACCTGGCAGCCTTTCAGAGGGATAATAATGAGCAATACCAGCTCTCTGAGGAGGTTCCAGTTTTCTCTTGCAGCCCCAAAGACACTCCTTTCATTCTACAGCCTGTAAGAAGTGAGGAAGGCCAGAGGACTAGCACATCCATTCTTCTTCTAGTGCTGCAAGGGGAGCACACAGCATTCATTTGAAATGAATTGAAATTCTCTTTGCTTTGCAGAGATGAAGCATGTGACCAGTACAGGACTTGGAATGCTCTATGTGAGCTGGCAAAAACTGATCTGATGTGAATAATGGTTCCCAGTCTTGGGAAACAGGAGAGACATATCTCTGTAGGATTACCCATTGGTTTATATGGTGTATTTTGCTGGAATCATGGAGAACATGGTACCTGAGCTTTAGAGAGTGAGACTTCAAAACAGTGGTTAGAGTGTAACTAAGCAGATTGATAGAAAATGTTGGGTTTGGAAGGAGTGGGAGGAATGCTTCTCCCCAAGGAAGACATTCTGGTGAATAACACATAAAAATGCCCTTTTAGGTGGCTGGATGAATGCTCACATGTGTGCAAATCAATTAGCATACCTCTTCAGCCTGAGAAGGGCCTGCTGCTAGGAGCACCACTGCTGCTATAGCAGGACTCAGCTCTCCAAAACAACAATGTGCCTTCACTGCCTTTCCCTGACAAATGCACTTAAATGAGACTGTCTGTACCTCACAGTACCTACAGTACTGATCCGTGCATGTATAAGCAGCCACAAGATCACAAACACAGTGGCACTAACTCCTATGCAGAAATAGTGCACCAGCGCTTTGACTACTGAGTGTTGGAGTCTGTGTCTGCTAGTACTGACTCTGATTTTAATAAATGGAAGCCTTTTTCTCTCCTCCAGGTCTTTAGTGATCCTCCACAACTTTAAAAATGTTTTTAATGCCATGTCCAGACTCAGCAATGGTCTGTATGCATCCTTCTTGCCAAATCTCCCTTGCAGATTTGATTACATAAAGCATCATTCATTTCCTGAACTAAACCTGCTCTGCTATCTGGTGCCATGCTAATAATACCACCCTGAAAAGAAATGTAATTTAATTGTATATTTAGTGACCTCTACATACTGCACACATCTCTTTGGTACAAAAAAATCATCTTCTGTCTGTGAAATATGCTATATAAATCCATTGTCTTAAGAGATGGAAAAGTATGAGTTATAAACCCATAAGTTGATATAACCATGCATTCTAACTGGATACAAGGTCTTAGACAAAATGCCAGAGGTATTTGCTATTGATACTTTTTGTGGGCCAGGATTTTCAATACTCCCCTTCTGGGCTTGGTGGAGTTACTGCAATAAAATCCATTAAAGCCACAGTTGGGCTTGGTCATTCCTAATAACTGGGCATCAGTTCCAGACACACACCAGAGTTAGGGGTTCAGCTTTTGGCAGGAAGGTTTTTGAATGTTGTTCTGTTTTGTTGTTCTTTGGGCATGGATGTTACAAAGACACTCCTCTGTTTCAGTCAGGCCGACTTTTTGTGCCTCTTATTTCAAATAAATGAACAGATGGGTAAAAAGGAATAGGAACGTTATATGACAACATATTGCCCTTGGCTTGCCCTGTCTCACATGCTGTTTGCTCACTTGGGCTTTGGAAGAAGCTGCCTTCTTCAAAACAGTGCTCCAAAAACACTGATGGATTTTGCTAGGAGGTCTGCTTGCTATTGCTGGCAGCTTGGGCACGCCAAGGCACAGACATCTCCCTGCTGGGAGTGGCAGGGTTTGTTGCCAGGCAGTATGGCATGCATCACGTCCTGGGATTAGCCATGCTCAAAGGTAAGGTGAAGTTCCCAGCTGGAAGCCTGAGGCCAGGAGCTGTGATGGTCGTTGCAGAGGAATCACCCACCCATGACCAATGAATTGTTGTGAGGTTCTTCTCTGCTGGTCAGCTGCTCAGCTTTTGTAAATGTGGGCCATTTTTGCTTCTCTTCAAATTGGGTTTCAGACAAAAGTTGCACTCAAGAATGTTCCATACCTGTCTTCCTGCACCGCCACCAACAACAGCACATTCTCAACAAGCCGACTAAGGAACTCCCAGAGTGATGGGGTATTTCCAATGGGACAGAAATTCATCTTATCCTGCATACCCACTTCAGCTATAGCATGTGCAACACCGAGGTCGCTGTTGGAGTGGTAAAAGTTCTTTGTACAAGGAAATTATACCATGTTCCCCACAGTGTACCACTGTTTTGTTTCAGCTGTGGTCTGCTTCCAAACTAATTCATAAAGCTTCTCTAAGTTATAACAGGTGACCTCATATATGAAGATACTTACATGTAGGTTTAAAACAAGGTTCCATTTTCAAAACTAATTTATGCAGGTAGTTGTCTGTAACCTATTTTCTTCTAACCATCCTTAAACACAGAAAAGATGCCCATAAAGTGCTTGTATTACACAGCACACATCTCTGAAATGTTCCATCTTTCTGTGACTATCAACAATGTGAAACTAGAAATTCTCAGAATTTTTAATTTGAATATTTGTCATCAAAGACAGCCTGAGTTTTTATCATTCTAGTTAACAGATCATTAAAAACTATTTGTACACACTGAACAGGATCAGACTATGCTCTACCTAGCTCTGTGGGGCTGGTTCTGTGCAATCAATCCACAAAGGACAGGCTGCAAAAAGCAGGACAAAGTGAAGGTAGAGACAGGAATAAAAATGAAGACAAATTGGGGGCCCACCGAGCAAGGCAAAGAAGCGCAACTTGCACGGAGCTAACCTATTACATGCTGGAATTGGCCGATTCTGCACACAGTGCAGCAGCTCTGCTTTTTCCAGTTTGATGCCGAATTCACTGTGACAGAATAAACTCAAATCAGCCCAAATCGTGTTTGCAATTCAGCTTTCCTCCTCCTAGCCCAGCTCTGTGGGCACCCCAGTGCTGGCAGCTCCAACCTCCCCTACCTTTCTCCCCTATGGCTGGGCTGCTTTGCAGAGCAGGCAGACAGCTGCTCCTCAGGGAGAAGCACCATCAGGATAAATATTTGAGCAGGGCAGCTAATTCTGCATGTCAGGAGACATGTGAATGTCCTCTGAGGCTTGTACAGTTCTCAAAGGGTTTCCATTGTTAGTTATAGGAGGAAATAGTAAAGCAGCTTCCCAAACTCCTGAACTATTTACACATGTAGTTTGTGTGGCAGCTAAAAAGCATTCCTGATGGAAATGAAAATAAGGTCTTAGCCAATGTCCTACCCAAACCTTCCTTGAGGGTAAGGCATGGGAGAGACACAAAAAAAGAGTTGTATTTTTTCTGAAGCCACCAGTTGGGATTTCGTTACTTTATTTTATTTTATTCTCAATACATATTTTATTAACCTTAAAAAAAAATTCCACATAAATACTGGTACATTCACATTGCTATCTTCAGATATACTTTGGCACCAAAAGACAAATTCTTCTCTTTGGTCTACAAGAAAAGTATATGATGCTCTCTACAGACCCAGAGACACATGTAAATTGTAGGACACTGGCAAGATCTTGTGCCCATTTTTTATGCCAAGTGTCTCAGGAAGTGAAACAGCTTAGAGGGGAAGGAAGGCTGAGCCTGCTCCTCTCCTTCCTGCTGGTGGCATCATCTTCACTTCTTTCTCCTCATGAATGAAGAAGGTCACCACCACATCTCTCCTCCTGCACACAAGGAAGCTGCTCCAAGTTTTAGGAAAGAATTTATTCATTCATTGGACGGGTACATTAAAAACAGCAGAAGCTGGGGAACTAGTGGTTCAAATCCAAAGAGCAAATGCTGGGTGGGCAGAGCAGACCTGGCCAAGGTCCAGCGTTCACAAAGATGCTAGCAGCCCATGTTCAAATGCTTGAATGAGAAGATTTTGGAAAGGGCATAAGAAAGTTCTTGTCCCAACTCTCAGGCTGTCTTTTAGGGCCTACAAAGCAATGAACTATCCCAGAGAAAAAAACCTATTCCTCTTTATGACAATGGTATAGAGAATAGTGCAAAATTTCCTTATTTTTCTCCTTAAGAATCTCACCTCAGCGTACTTGTATGAAAGTTCAAAACGTATGGGAAACTCAGATTAAGCGTTCACACTTAGTTTCTTTTCATTTTCCATTAGAGAAAAAGCATCAAAATCTACAAACATCCAATCAAAACCCCACATCAACTCAAAATCTCCAGAGGGATTGCAAGCTTGCCCAGCTTGCAGGAAAATGGAGCTGAGTTGTGTTGTGTTGACCCCCTCAACAATTCAGTTGTACAGTTATCCTCCTCATGCCCACCACAGAATTCCCTGTAAATCATCAGAGGAAAAGCAAACAAATACTTATTTTGCATAACTATGTCCATTATTTTATCACAATGCTTCAGTCCAAATAACATGTTCACCATCACCACCAGGATGAAAGAGAAGAGATAGAAGGTAAGGAATCAGCAGGTGACTTGCCCAAATCTCATTTGCCATGTGGAAGGCAGGAAGGGGAAGGACAGGAAAAAAAAAAGAACCAGGAAGAGGTTAAGACTGAAGTCTCCAGGTGAATGATTCCACCTAAATCAGGCATCTCCAATCCAGAAAAGCCCACAGAACAGTTCAAACAAGTTAATAATGTGTCTGGAATCCAAGGTTTTCAGTACTGTTTTGCCTAAAGGATTATTTCATTTGCATTTTCTATAAATGAGTCATGACCTATTGATAGCTACAAAACTCTCGATTTTTATTCCGCAAAAGTCGCACCTCAGAGATGGCACCTTATGGGTTTTTGCCTCATTAAAATTCTGGCTCCCCACATGGTAGAAGACCTGGTGCTAACTCCAAGTGGGACAATGCAGTGGCAGAAAGCAGAACCAGGGAAATCTAAAGGGGAGAGAGAAACAGAAGATTTAATGCTGCTGGAGTCAGATCATTCATGAGGCTGGTCTCCCCTCATCACTGCTCTGGCTCCTGTCTAGAAGACCTCAGCTATGGCTGAGGGGTGCAGGCACTTCACCTAAAAACTCATCCTGCCTTTCCTGCTGACCAGTTACCAGAGGAAGGATACCCTGGAGAACCTGGGCAGATACTCAGGAGGCTTCTGAATAAACCAGGCATGGCTGTGTACTGCAAAGCTAATTAGGAAAAAGGAAGAAAAGCTTCCCAATGTAATTTAAAGCAAGAAAGATATTAGGGTATTCTTTTATATATTCTCAATAATGCATCTATCCCTCCATCCCTGCCTTCTGAAATCTCTTTCAGACCACCTTAAATTCACTGGAGAAATGCTCAGTCTTGCATTAGGTACAGCCCTGCCATCTGTCAGATTTTTTTTAAATTAAACGCTTGTTTAATATCAGGGGGGGAAATTGCAGCAGTGGCTTGGTTTTTTTATTTCAGTCAAATACATGTTTGCTCTCCTAAATGAGTTCAGAAACAAGCAGGAACCCTGACATTTCCTGGGGAATCCAATTCATCTGGGACTGCATCCAGACATCCCAAGGTTGGACTCCTGCCTCAGAGCCTGTCCTGCCAAAACTGTAAACCAGCTACAGTGGCAACATCCTTTTCTGTGGGCATCTTCATGCATGAAAAGGAAAAGGTTCATTTTAAGGGAAAAAGACTGTTTTTTTCTTTTTCTCATAAGACTAACAGATCATATATGTCTATCTACACTCCAGAGAGACTCTCCGAGGGAAGACTTCCAAGGTACTAAAACACCCTCTAATCAAAGAAAGAGAGGGATAAGAAGACACAACAATGGGTACCTCAAGCCAGACAAATTCTTGTATTTAACAGAATGAACTATAGCATAATATATGGGGGGATGTAGCAGTTCTCTGCCTTTGTTTTAGGTGAGATTCCCCTAGGTGTCCTCTGATGGGGACAGATACGTGTCAACTAGGAACTTTTCCTTTTTCTGGAGAACCACAGGTACTGTCATGCTGCAGTTCATTTCTTCAAATGGACACTTCAGGATGAAATTAATCGCATCTTTCTGAGTTTCTCTGTACCTTTTTGTCTCTGGGGACCATGCTGGGATCTTGGGGTGACATCTGATGAGACAAGTGTGCATTCTCTGTCTAGGCATTTCTCTGGCACAACTACTTGAATGAAACAAGTAATCATTCCCAAAGCTTAGGTGACCAGGTACAGTGTAAAAGTTGATGCTTAGACATGTCAGATGACCCCACAGTCCCTTCTGGCCTTCTTTCTGAGTTTCTGGGGCTGGGACCATAGCAGAGCCATAGGCATGGCATAAGCAGTCAGGACCAGCCTATGATCCAGATGACTTTGCAAAGTGGTTTTGGTTCCCTGCATCATATGAGGGGCAATGAGAAGGGATGCCCCTTTGGCAGTACCCAGGGTGAAGTCACAGGAGCAATCAGCCACCAACAGGCATTGACCTGGCAGCTCTGCCCAGCACAGCACCCTCTACCAGCTTCTTCCTTTCAATATGAAGAGGGCTTCAAAAAAAAAAAAAATAAGAGACTCACTCGAGAACCTCTGAGCATGGAGGATTCATTCATTGTCACTGTTCTGATTGGAGCCTCTGAAGTTGTTGAATATGCTCACATTACTCATTCACTCTGAACAGAAGAATGAGCACTCTGGCTTCTCTTTCCATATACTTAAGCTACATTCAACAGAAAAGAAACCCCAAGTGGTATTTGTTGAGAGAGCCAGGTAAGGTTAGATAAACCAGCAACAGGATTTTTTTTCTTATGAAACTATGAAAGGTGATATTTAGAAACTGCTTATTTAAGATGCTGATACAGCTGCAGACAATGGCATATGTTCCCTGAAGTATGCTGTTTGGAAGTAGGATATTTAGAACAGTTGCTGTATTCATGGTGGGGAGTTTGCATTGTTCCTCTAACAGTCTTGTCCAGTATCACACAGTAACTCTCACTGCTGTGTCAAAACACACGCAAATTTCTTCTCTGAAAGCCAGTGGGCAGATAAAGGAAACAACTGCAAATAATGCTGTGGGGTTTCTGTACTGACACAGAAACAACAGGAAAAAGCTCATATCAAATCTGCACTTGTGAGGTTTTCCCACCCTCCAGAAGTTCTTCCCCACAATGGACTCAGCCTCACTCAAAACCTTTCAAGGGACTTTGTCCTGTCCCAACTGCAGCTGGATCCTGACAAAAATAATGGTGAACTGAGGAAAAAGTGCTTCCCTGAGTCCTGTATCCAATTCAAGGCAAGGTCACAGTGTGCTGGGAGACAGCCCGGGGTGCACACACATGGATGAGCAACACTGCCTGACACCCAGCCTGTGTTATGTCAGCAGAGAGAAGGTGACATTAAGTGAACTGCAGAACACACAATCCAGACCTTTGCCATGGGCAAATGCACTCTCACAGACATAGCCCAGAGGATGTAACTGCAGTGGGACAGAAGGGTAAAGCCCAGCTGTCAATTAAAATCTCAGCAAGTCTCACTTGGCATCCATGTTGCTCATGCACATGTATGGGCAGTCTGAACATTGCCCAGACAGAGAGGAGGCTGGAGGGGAAGACAGAAAGACACACCAGTTCAGGCAGGGTGGTCACACCATCTGAATTAAGCAGCTCATGTATGGATTGTAACACCTCAGCTCCATGTACAGCCCATATAGTATTCAGGCATCTTCAAAGCAATGAACCAAGCTCAACTTTTCCTCAGTGATGCTGGACCTCCAGCTGCTCATACTCTCCCAGACACAGTCAGGACTCAGCATGGGTCTGGCACCCTTTGCAGTAGTTAGGGAAGAGACATTGATCCAGTTTTGGGGGGAAGTGAATTTACTAGTACAGATACGAGCAGCCCTCAGGGCCAGGTAATGATCTCTGCTCTGTTTTGTTATAGTAGAGAGACAGCCTCTGTGTCTAAATTGTACCTGGTCATTTTTCCATGTACCTTCTGTTAACATGATCCAGAGTGCAGTTGCCTATTATGCAGTAAATCAGGAAATTACTATCATTAAAATTCACTTTATTCAATCAGTTTTATAGTCATCTGGCAGAAGCCAACTTTTGCCTTCAACTGCACACTGAGACTGAGTCAGCATGACTGTCGTCCCTTTGTAGGTCTCTTGAAAATACCAAGTATGCCTTTAAGATATCTAGCTGGGGTCCTGCAAACAGAGCTGCCATGGCAGCATGGAAATCTGACCCAGCAGAATATCTTTTCTTGCCTTTCCAAAGGTGACAAACCATTCAGAGCATCCAATGGATACTTCTTTAAAACAAACTGAGCTTAAGGAAAAGTTGGTTTGTCCCTATTTCTCAATACAACAACCTGACAACCAAAATCAGTAGTCACATAAGAGAAGGGAGTGGCCAGTGGCATAAGATGCCTGATAGGATCAGAAACCCATGTAAGCCTGTCATGAAATCAGAGCAAATCCCCAGCAATGAGAAGACAGACATGTTGCTGTTGGCTGGAGCAGCCCTCAGCACAGCAGTGCCTCAATTCTCCCTTTGCCTTCTGCAGATGTCTGTCACAGTAGCAATTACTGCTATTGAAAATACCTGCCTTTTTTCTCCTTCCTTCCTTTCCTTCTGACAGGATAAATTACTGCACTTGGAAAGTAAACAGCTTTTGCTGTTCTCCTGAATATCAGTGCTGCTATAAAATGTTTAGAAAAAAATGTACACAATGCAGAAAAAAATACTGAACACCAGTTAGCATTTTCATCATGCCAAAGGAGTGCCTAATGTTTAACTGGCATTACAAGCTGAGTACCTTCCCTCCAGGACCCGGTTCTTCAAAGACTTCAGGATGTGCTTTCATCTGACCAGTACAGTAGCACAGAGGAACTATTTGATGTGCAAAAAGATTTGTGCCTAAGTATTTGTAGGGCTGAAGCCTGACCTGATGAGCACAGAAAATTGGAGAAAACTATGAGGAGTAGCAGATCAGTTCCATGTTGATTGGACAAAATCAAAGCTGAGGCACTCAGCAGCACCAAAAGCTATTTAGGACAGGTAACTCCTGTCCCTTTGAGAAAGAAATCCAGGAGTTCTTAAATGCTCAGACTAATTGAGTCCCATCAAGGCCTGAGGCATACTAACATCCTCAACTCAATCAAGTTGCTCACGTTTTGTGTCCAGCTGTACGATGATGAACACAGGGAGGTAGCAAAGGGAATCCCTCCTGATTTATGTCCTGTCACTTGACCTATAATTTAAAATCTCTGAGATCCTTACATCTTTGTATTCAACCTCACCCAACACAGAGCTTTATTTTGAGCCAGATAGCTCCAGAACTGAGTGCAGAAGCTTCCTGCTGAACTACAGCATTTCTGCCTGCAGACTGTCCAGTCTGGATTTGAGGAACCCCTTCTCCTGTGTAAACAAGTCCAGTGCACATCCCCAGCCTGCCTGAATTTGAAGTCCAACTGCTTGACTGTCTTGCTCCTTCTAAATAATGACATTTAAGTCTTCTCTGAGTGTATCCCAGACATTTATTTGCAGGCTATAAAGAACTCCTGCATTCATCTTATCATGCGCATGTTACAGGACTTGTTGTACCTTCTTCTATATTTTCCTTTTCTCCCTCAGCTTTTTTATCTTTATCTTGTACTTTGGCTCACATTCAATCTCTGATGTAGCTCCTGCTAGTGTGAGTTCCAGGGAACAACACTGTGCAGGGTGAGAGGCTCCCTTTCGTCCAGGCTCCCTCAGCCACAATTGTCAAGTAACTCCTTGCTCCCAGCATGGACATCAGCAGCAGAGCAAAATAAGGGGATAACTAAGCTGCAGCTTTTCTCTGGGTGCTGTGTTTTATCCTCTAAGAAATTATCTCTTTCCTTATAAAGGGTGAGAGGCAAGGAAGGAGGAATAGAAACATAGCTGGGTCACATCTTGTTCGTTTGGGTTTTTCTTACCCCTCCGTTTACTTAGGACATGTCAGTGATTTAGAAGCTCTCTAGTGAAATGCTCTTGTTGACAGTCAGGGTCAGAGCAACACGTATTGGAAAAACCATAACAGAATACAAGCTTATACAGGTTTTCTACAAACCCACCTGCCATCCCCAGCCAAGACTAGCTGCTACCCAGCTGCCCAAAGCAGAAGTACCCCATGGGGTAGCCTAAGTGCCTTTGTCCCCATCGTCAACCCCTGTCACCCTCAGCACAGGCTGGCCTTAGCCAGAGACATTTCTTAGAAAAGAGATGGTCACTGCTCTGTGGGTTGGGGTTTTTCAGACTTACTGATGATTACGTAAGCCAGTCTTTCTTGAAATTGAGGGAGGAATTGCAGGGTTAATAAAAGAAAAGAAAAGAAGGAGAAGCAATGAACCAGCTCAACATGGGTACCTGCATGGCCACTTGGAGATCAGGGCTTTGACTTGACTGTCAGTTGCATTGTCTCCTGGTTTCACACAGGCTCTTGTAGACAGCTGCCTTGGTGAGGCTGGCAGGAGACTAAAAGCCCTTGTTCCTGAGGCTCTTTTGTCTGAGTGTGAGTGATTGTGAAACACTGTTTCACAATCATTATTCTCCTTTACAGAGGGGCAGGAGGGCAGTTTGGGCTGAATTTTGCCGGGGAAGTGGGTGGGGGGAAAGACTGAATGTTTCATAGTACCCTTTGTGTCCTGCCAAGGTCTTATACAATGAAGAAAACCTTATTTCTGCAAAAAATAGAATATCTGTTGGGAGATAGGAGAGAGTAATTGCCCCACATCCAGCAGCAAGTCCAGCAGATCCTACATTTCTCGCCATTTAACTTGGGTTATTAATGCCATTTTGGAAGTGTCAAGCAGAGCACTGTAGAGAAGCCTATATCCTGATAATCAAGAAAAAAAACCACAGAAAATGTGAAAGTGGCTTTGCTATGATATTCCTGGATGGCTGCAGTTCTGAGAGTCAACCACTGAAGAGTTCTTTTTATAGCAACAATGGGTCTAGTGTCACCTAATGGGGACTGAGAATTTGGGTCATAAGCTGGAGCTTTTGCAAAGGGACTTTTCCAAATGTGGCTCTGCTCTGTTCAGTGATGCACTCTGAGCGTTGGCAGGTAGAAGAGGAAAAGGCAGCATTGGGACCCCCAGGTAAACACTGCCCTTCTCACCTTCCCACTCTGCAGGGTTGTCTCTGCAGCCAAAATTCCCAGAGGGACAATTTTTCTATTGCACGGCGAGGCATCACACATGGGGTATTAACACCACTCGGCCGGGAAGGCTGGCAGCGGGATTTGCAGGGAGAGCGCTGCTGGCCTCGCCCGATGGAGAAGGACAGGGCGGCTCACGGACGGCGCATTCCTGCGCTCTCTGCGGCGGAGGATGCCTTGCTTGGAACACTTTCTCCCTAGGGAAAAGCTGTGTGGCTGCTGCCTGAGCAACTGTTGGTTCGCGCCGTGAATGGCAGAGGGTGAAAATGCGCTTTTTGCAAAGGCGATGGCGGGAGTTTGCCGGCTCCCTGGCCATCGGCAAGGGGCTGCCCTTTCTCTGCCCGCCTCCAGGCAGCCTGCAGCCGCGCTGCTCACGCCAGGAAGCGGCTGGAGCCTCCGCGCCGCCGGAGCGGGGAGGCAGCTCCAGGGTCCGCCCGCAGCGAGCCCGGGACACGCGCCGGGCTTCAGGCAGCTGCCAAAGCGAAGGAGAGGGGGAAATTAATACAAGTACACGCTCCCCTTGACTTAGCAGTTTACTTTGTACTGTCAGAGGGAAGCAGGGAATTATTATGGTATTTGCCCCAGCGACATTGTTCAAAAGCTGAGTAAGTAAAGAGGAAGGCGTAAGCAAAATTTGTTGTGAGACGAGAAATATTAATAATGAATGGACGCTTTCCAGAGTGGTAATAGGCTACTAAAACAGGCTGCTCATCTGACCAGTGGCAATTTGGGAAAACGTTTAGACAGCAATGTGTTAATTCGTCTAAGAATATAAATACATTTAATTTAAACACAGCTGTAATACGCCACAGAAGCTACAGAGGAGTCTCTACAGTGACCATCGCTGGGCTTCAAAATAAAAAAGTTTTGGGACTTAGGAGATATTTTGTGATATAACACACCTGGTTATCCCTGTGGGCTTTTGGGGGAGGGTCCTCTATCTTCCCTATTCCCAAGAGCCAGAGAGAAAAGGTTTAGGTTTTGCAGCGGCAGCTGCATTTTGGGAATCACATCAAAAAGCTCTATGTTGCAGAAGAATACACAGTAAAAAAAGCCCAATTTCTTTCATGCAAAAAACTATCCAAATTTCGCTCCATGACAGTGCTGGGCCAAGGCATGACCTCTGATCAAAATGAAGGGGCAGCGGATGGGTTAGATAGCCACCTTTTCATCTGGGATTGCAGGACACCAACTCTCTGCCACGAAAGAACAAAACTCCACAATTTGCCTGGAAAAACTAAGGATTTGGGCCCAGGGCCATAATTCCTTGGAGCATCAACTGAGTATCCATAACAGTCCCCAGCACAAGGAGTGGTGCCATGTCAACACACAGGGAAGAAAGAGCTCGTCCTCCCAAATGTGAACTGATACTCCTAAATTAACACACTGAACAATCATGCCACAGACCTCAAAACTCATAAAGTTGTTTTGAAAAGCACATGATTTTAAAAAATGAACATTTTTTATTATTTTTCTGTTTACTCAGCCTCTAGATTTCTGGTCCCTGAGGTTAGCTTTGCAGCCAAAGGGCTACAAACTTTTCCAAAACTGAAAGCCAGGTTTGCCAAGGAATTGTTTAGTCACACAAACTGCAACTATAAGGAAAAAACACCAAAGATCACAAGACTCATGATAATTTTCTGGACTTGTCATCACACATGATTTGTCATGTAAGCTTGTGGAGAATGATGGTTTCAAAATCCTCTTAAATGCTCTCAGGTTTTATGGAATCTCCTGAAGAACTAAATACTGGATTTCCTTTTTAACTTTTTCTTTTCTTTTTCCTTTTTTCTTTTGGTTTTCCTTTTTTATTTTGGGGATTTTTAGGGGTTTTTTTGCAGGGGGGAAATGCTTTTTGGTTGGTTGGTTGGTGGTTTTTTTGTTTTGTTTTCAGGAGGGGTTTTTGGGGGTTTTTTTTGTGTGTGTGTGTTTTGGTTTTTTTGGGCTTTTTTTGGTTTTTTGGGGGTTTTTTTTGACCAGTGTAGTACTTGTAGTACTTAGAATGTTTTTATACTTACTTTTTTAAAATTTATGTAAGGGAGCATTCAGAAAGAAGCAGTTTTCTGTCTATCCAGCTGGATTCAGCTGGAAAACTTTCACTCCTCTCTTCAACATATTCCCTAGTTTAGATTTTCTAATAACAGAAGAGAGAAGTAAATACTAAATTGACTTCTTTTATTGAGCAACTGGACAGACAGAAATGGAAATAAATGTGTAGTACATGAAAAATTTGTTTGTAAAATAGATAAAAAGAATTTTGTCAAATTTTCTAATTTGTAATCCCACACACAGTTCCATTAACCTACCAGTGGGTTAACAGCTATTTTAATAAAAAATGGGAAGCAGCAAAGCATTTTATTACTTTGTCTTTTGGTTGTTTGTACTGCCAATAAGATAGTAGAGAGGAGTAGCTAGCTATCAGAATTAAACACCCTCTCTTCCAGAGTCTGATCATATACAAATATATGGTACCAGGCACAAAAAGTGACCCAGCAGAGGGATTTTTACAGCTGTGGAGTTTGTGTCTGTCGCCACAAGGTCTCTCATGCTGACCTCTGCTGAGATAAAGGCAAAAGGCTCAATGATCCCAATGCCTTTCTGTGTCCTGAAATTTCTGCCTGCAACCAGTGCCATTGCCCTGTAACCTCAATAAAGTCATGACCACACCAGGTCTCTCCCCTCCTGCTTCCTCCCAAGCTTAGTAAATAAACTTCCTGCAGCATTTGTTAAAGTACAGACAAACACACTTTTCAGCAACATGACTCTGACATGTGTGTAAGGACACTCGATTAATGTGCCTAGCCTTAGCACTAAAATGAAATTTTGATTTCATCATAACACATTAGTTTGAAAATCTCTCACTAAAAGAATGAAAAGCTCCACAAAACCTGTCCTCCCAACCTCACATGCCACTTCCTCAAGGTTAAATAGCTCACACTGCACTGCTGTCTCTACTTGCATGTAATTATTTCTGTGTAAGTTCGTGTGTGTGTTCCTCATCTGACAGCAATTCATACAGACAGACTCAGGTGGCATACTCTTGTGCCAGCCTTTGGAAATTGTCTGTTTTCTGTGAGATTAAGTTCTTCCCTCCTAATTAAAAGAATTGCTCAAATTTGGCAAAATTAATTGAATATACTATTAGCTAATTTATTTTTAGTTAGACATAAGGGAAAATCCAATTATAGAAGACAAAGTTCTACAGTAGATCTCCATCTTCTCTTTTCCCCTCAAGAAACTACTTCTGATGAGCAAAGACCTCCTAACATTTCCTACCTCCAGTACACCACTACCACTGCAAGCTGACTGGAGAGCTACACATGAACAGTCCACAGACCAGGGTGACCCCAAGGACCTGAAGTTTGGGTGCTGGGAGTGGCTCTGAGTGATGACAGCTCCCTCCACCAGCTTGCATTTTGCAGAAAACCAGGCAGTACCCACTTGCCATAGGTGCTCTGGGCCCATATATGAACTTAAAAGAATTCCTGATTGTTTAATTGAATATTTGCTTAGGAAAAATATCTGTCAGGGTAAACATTTCTCTGAAGACTGAACGGTATTGCAGTTCTTCAGCCTGATGCTTCATATCCACTTCGATGGTTTTTAGAAGAAGGAGAGGAGAGGAAGGAGAGGAAGGAGAGGAAGGAGAGGAAGGAGAGGAAGGGAGATTCATTGCACAGTTTTTGTACACAGCTTAAGACAAGCTGTTAGCAATGAAAGGTGTCTTTCCAAAGGTGGCTAACTAACCATACCAGGGAAGAAAGAAAAAAAGAAAAAGAAAACAGTGAAAAGAACTCAGATTGCTCTCCCAAATGCACATAACAATTACACTGGCTGTTTCATCTGTGCCCCTCTACATCCTCAAGGCCAACTTCACTGCCTCTCCAGAGGCAGAAAATGCCAATGGCTATCAGAAGGGTTGCCATTCTGCTGTGAAAAGTTTCTCTGTCCAGAGTCAAAATGTTGTGCTCAGCAGCCTGCATGAAAACTGAATGGTGCTGCTTTTATCTGGCCATCCTCAGCACATTTGCATTTCCTTCACTGTAGGGCAAATCAGACCCTCACACCACTTCAGCATGATAACAAGTGACCTCAGGATTCTACAAACCCCTCAGGGCTGGTGAGAGCAGCCCAATTCCCCGGAGGGTGGCACCAGCATCCACCTCCTCCTGCAGTCAGTCCTTCTTGCTGAGGGTGTGCAGCAGGAAGCCAGAGCCTGGCCCCAGAGAATGGCACCATCTGCCCTTGACACTCCTAGGAGGAGGCTGCCTAGAGTACCTCTTGACACTGTTCCTTCAAAAGGCCATGCTCTTCTCAGAGACGCAGCAGTGACGCTGGGTGTCCATCACCTGGGTGTAGGTACCTGTGGTGTCAGCAGCCAAATAACTCATGCCAGGCAGAAAGACGGTTTGGGGCATGTGGTTCAGTGGAAATGGCCCTGCAAAGTACTGTAGGGTGAGGTTTATTGCATTTTGAAGGGTCACCTGCAACTCTGGATGAGCATGAACTGTTGCAGGCACTTTGCCAACCAGCTCCACACAGCCAGCTCATCAGCTCCCAGCTGAGCGCACCAGCCACTGCCCTGAGGCCTGGAAACAAAATTCCTCAAAGACTTAGTGATGCTCTCAGCAATAGTGCACAGCTGCTGAGTGCCTGGCAGTGGGGAGAGATGGTTTGCAGCTAAATGCTCTGCTGGTTCCTGCAGGGCAGTGGTGACGCACTGGAGCTGCTGCTGAACCATTCCCTCTGACCCTACTGTGGGGTTTTATCTTGGTGTACCACTGCAGTGACCAACAGATCTTGCCTGCTGAGGCTTGGCTCCTCCACTGGGAAGGCTCAGGGTTGTATTTTGTTAGACCAGATGCAGCTGTCTGTAGGGTCTATTGGGGTTTTTTTGCAGGTCTTCAATGGCAAACAAGGCAGATGTCTGTTCCAAATACACATCTAAGGATATCCACCCTTCGTTTGTCTTCAGTGGCTAAAAAATATTCTTTGGGTGCAATTTGTCTTCTCAGAAAGAGGGGTTTAAGCAAGTCCAATGACTCATATGCAAGAAGGATCTACTCCTTCAGCTGGAAGGGCCACATAGGGTGCCCAGGGCAGCAGTAGGCACGAGCAGTGTGTGGACCCATGCAAGAAGCAGATATGCTCCCCAACAGCCCTCCTGGCTTCCAGGGAACCCCACCTTGGAACTGCACAGAGATCTGCTTTCAATACCAGCAGCTTTTCCTCCTGTGAGCACCCTCACTAAGCACAGAGAATCCTGACTGTGGAAATAAAAATGTGTATTTTTTGTTATAAATTCACTGGATATAGTAACTACATGCATCACCTTTTTATGCATGTGTCTCTCCTGGCAGTTCTTCATCAAGTACAATGTCTGCCTGGGTGAGATGCTGACACTTCTCTACTACAACGGGATGCATCTCTCACCATCTGAGCTCTCTTTTTTCCTGCATGCCCAGAAGATCTCGCCTAGCATGGAGAATAGCCAGACATCTGTGCTGTGTGCAGGGTAACAAGTGTCCTCTGTTTTCTCCCATAAGAATGATAAGGCTTTCACTGGATGTGCTCAGAAACAACAGACCTCTTGCTCTGCTATCAGATGTTCTCCCTTATGGAAAATGCAAGCCCCAGGAAATAGTTACGGCTCTACATCATTTCAGACAGGGCCTGGCCCCAGCCAGATTTTCAAAGCCCTGTTAAAAATAGATTTTCACTCCCAATTTCATTTTCAATCCAATTTTCTCTCAGTGCTGCACCACGCCCATGCTATTTCTCCTTAAACTGAAATGCTTCCCACCACTGCTTCCTTTCAACACCCCTCGCCAGGCTTGTCATTTACATTTTGCAAGCCACAGCCAGCAACCAAAAGGACCAAGCCTTTCATGTTTTGCTTAGCACTGGAGGGGCAGAAAACAACATGTTAAAAGGAGGAACCAGCAGCTGACAAGGCACCCCAAAATGGGATGAATGTTGGGCAGGAGGAGTAGTGTGGGAATGCTTTGGTTGCTCTAGAGTACTTAAGCACAGAAGACACTGGAGCAGTCTGGCACATGAAGGTTATTTAGGGCTAAGAGCCTTCTTAAGGTAAGTATTTCGCTGCAGTCACCTAAAAGAGAGAACAAGATTCATAGTCAAGTCAGTATTGCAGTTTAGAGAAGAGCCTTAAAATACAGTGCAAGATAGATAAGTTGCAGAAATAGAGTGCAATGAAACTAAGATTTAAGAAGACAGATGTGAAATTATTCCTATCTAAGGGAAACACCAGTTGCATGAACACAGGAACTAGGGATGTTGCTTTTGCACAGCACAGCCCAGCCTAAGACAAGAGTGGATCCTGAGCCATACAGGAGCATTGCATGTGCATCCCAAGCAGGAACGCTGCTCATGCATAAAACTAGCAGGGGCTTTTCCCAAGGTAGACTGCCACAGGTAGATCTTCGTGTGAGCACAGCATTTATGTGTGGGGCATCCTTCTGTCACAACTGACAAAAAAATTGCTGGAGGAAATCCTGAGAGAGAAATTAAAAAAAGATGTTTGAAATAATCTGACAATTGAAGAACGTGAAAATAAAAGTGTTCAAAAGATACAGCAAGATACCCAAAGAAATCAGTGAGATGTAGAAAATTATTTCTACAATTGCACAGACCACACCCTTATCCATTTATTGAGGACAAAATAAAAAGCAGAGCACAAAGAGAGAAAGCAAGGATAAAATTACATGTACTTTTAAGAAACCATGCAGAATTTCTGCAATTGATGGAACCAGATGTGACATGCTGTATAGTGCAGGCAGGCCTGTGCTCCTGGCTGCAGCTACTTTGGACACACCACAATTCCATGCAGCAGCACAGCCCTGACAGCTCCTGCAGCTGCAGGGTGCTGCTGAACAAGCATGTGCTAACCAGGCTCCCTCCTCCTCCCACGCACAGGAGCCTCGACCCATTGACCCTCTGATAACACTTCCCACACTTCATTCAGTGTAATTATCTTAAGGAGCATTTTCAACACAGGTGTCCTTAGAAGGATTTTCTCGCTCAGAACTACAGGCACTTCAAAATGTTACTCATCTTGCTCATAGAAGCTTTATTTTTTCCTTTGTTTATACCACATGTAATCTGCTGAAAATCATGTAAATTTCATTTGTGTGGATATCCCAAGTAATACATCAGCCAGCACAGAGAGAGGTGCAGAGGGACCTTCCCACAAGGTGACACTTCAGTGGGTCCCCCTGTCCTCTGCTGGAGCTGAACACTGCCTCCTGCAGAAAAGATGAGTTTTGAAATTTTGAAATTCCATTTTTGAAATTGAGTTGTTTTGAAATGCTGAGGAGAAATCGGTAACCCTTTTCCTAACTTCAGGACTTAATTTTTTTCCCAAATGATATACTGTGGGTGTTCAGAAAGATTTATTTTGTTCTTCAGGGGGAAGGCTATGCTATGCAGTAGCATCCTTCCAACAGCTCTCTCCTGCAGAGGCTGGGGAGCAGGAAGCCCCTTGGAATTCCCCAATGCTCCACAGCTCCCTGAAGCCACTGGGTTTGCATGGCAAAAGCAGATGGGTTCATTCACTGGAGCAAGAGGTCTGCAAGGAAGCATCTGATGGGCTCAGTGAGCAAGGACACAGGAGGACTTAATTGTTTATGGCTTCAGCTGCCAAATTTTATGTCTGCTTCTCTATAGTGAGGGTCATGCTGCTCTTGCCTTTCATCAGGCACTTTGCTGTTTAGTTTAGCCAGCACCCTCCATATTATAAAGCCCTGGGTACATGTACAGGGCTAGGTTGTCTCACGTGGAGGCAGGGGACACCGTGGCAAGGCATGGCAGATGCCCATCAGATTTTATATATCTGGCTACATCAATGCACAAAAGACCCTCCTTCTGTACAATGATAATGAGAGGACTGCACACACAGTGTGGCAGCAGGAGGTGTCCCAGAATCCAAATAGATTCCCTCCAACATCTGCTCAGAACTGATTTTTCTTTTCCTTTTAATATTTTTTTTTTCAGTTTGAAAAGCAGAAAACAAGCAAAACCACAGGGTACAATAAACTGCTCAGAAGGTCAATGATCTGAAGTTGTAGAAATCACCACAGTGCTGTGTTAGGACACTGGGAATTCAAAATGTACAACAATAAAAGGACAGCTCACATTCAAAGGTGACATTCAAAGCAATTCAAACGGCAAAACAAAGCAGTGTGTAATGAGGTACACAGTTTGTATCAAAGGTCCTCTTATTAAAGAGCTGCTAAGTGTGCTATGCAAAAGGATTTAAAATGGACATTTCTGGTTAAACAAGGTCTCGTTTCTAACATATCTTCCTTTTTGACTGTTCCTGCAGTCAGGGAGGTCATATCATAAGGCTAAATTTGTGACGACATAGCTGTTTCCATGGCAGCAAACTATTGTCATAAACACTGAGCTTTATGATTTCACAGCTGGATTAAGAAAAAAAGAGAATCAGGCTGGAAAGGGAGGAAATTTTTTATTCCAACGAGAGTTAGGGGAATACAGAAGATTGCAGGCATAGAAAATTGCTTTTTGCGTAAATGTGGTTTTTTTAAGTTTACCCCAGTGTGAAAGTCCTTTTTAAGGGATATAATTTGGGTAACGATCCCTCTCCTATTTAAATGTTCACAAGGCTAATGAGCAAGCTTGTCTATTTTTGGAACACTTCAGCAGTAAGGCTGGATGTTTTGCAGCAGGAAGCCAACAGTATTAAAATGTGTTTTCTTCACTTTCCTGAAAGCTCCTGACCCTTTTCTCCATCATTTTCTGTAACTTCACCATCTGGAAAGCTATGTACAAGTAAGGTTAGGTTATTTATGACAGTGAATAAACTCCACCAGCTGCCCTTCACCTCCTCATTACTTGAGTTACGGCTTCTTTTTATCAATTATGTTGAAACATCCACGACTACTGAATGGAAACACCTGTAAAGGTGGGCAGATTGAAATAGAATTGTGTTTTTGGAGAGAGTTGTTTTCCTAACATGGTGATTTATGCCCTTAAGTTAAATTAGTATTGATAATTATCAGTAGCCCTTGAATATGAAAATACAGTAAAAGAGATTTGGTTGTGGGAGGACAGAAGTGGCCTGTGGTGCCAGACCACCAGAAGATGTAACATATCATCACACCTTGGATGGCAAGACTCATTTTGCCAGGAGCAAATCCCAGGACAGATTTGTGGGCATGAAAGTCCATTCCTGCATCACCAGCCTCATATCCCAGTCCCTCTATGGGAAAGAGTGAAGCCTGGAGAGATCCCTGGTGCCCCTCACTTGCCAAGGGCAAGCTCCTCTCCAAGCAGTATCCAGTTCTGCCTCCGGGGAAAATAAGGCTGCGGTGTCTGTAGATCTCTCCAGGGAGAGGGGTAAAAGATTCAGTTCTCTGACAGCCCTCAGTGGTCCCTGGAGGGATATCTGACAGGTAACTGGCTTGTGTAAGAGGGCTCCCTTCATGCAGCTACAGCGGAGCAGGGCAACCTCCATCTCCACTGTCTGGGCAGAAGCAGCATCACACGATGAAACGCACAGTACTCCTGTAGGAATACAAGTGGTGAAACATCCTGTTTTGGCCTCTGTCAAAGACAGAGCTCAAAGCTAGAGAAAGATTATTACTGTGTGTCCTAGTGATTCCCCTGGAATTTCTACAGCAGAAACAAATTAAACGTAAATCATCTTACAAATAATTAGCACATTTCATTTCAAGAAATCCCAGCTGACTTTACCTACTAGGCACTAGATTAGTGTGTCCTGCCCTAAAATGCATCTGACACTTAGCTTTCTAACAAAGAAAATTCATGTGCTACAGACTGCAGAATTTCTTCCTGAGACACTCCAAAATGAAAATGTTTTAGAGCATGAAGGTTGGGCCGCCACAGATCCAGCATGCTGATGTAGCCCAACTTTATTGACTTTTAAAGTCTCAAGGGAGTTTATTTTTATTTTCTTTGAAAGAAATCCAAAATAAACAGAATGATCACTTTGTAAGGCTGTTTCCTTCCCATGAGATGGAAAATGGCCTGCTCTGCAAGCTGGAATTGCTAGGTCTGGATACTGAGAGCTGTACACTAGAGGTCACTGCTATAATAAAGGAAACAGCTATCTAGCAGCTAAGGCTAGATATTTATTTAACCTATTATCTAACCCTATTTATTATAAGGCGACTCACAATGAAAAGCAACAGCTAACTGAATTATACCATATCAAGTGTAAAGAATCACTGAATAATGCCTATTCAGCTATGGATGAAAACTGAGAGATATTTTGGAGAAAGGGGATAAAGGCACATATAGGGCTCTTTATTTTGAAACACCAGTTCACTTTTATCGGTTTCTATTGCTTTAGTTGGAACTGGATAATTATGTCAGCCTGTGGGATTTCTGTCACACTGGTCCTCTTCCTTATACTTTTTTTCTCTGGGTACTACTGGTTGGCTTATCTTGACCAAAAGCCCAACGCTGCCTTTATCTCCAACATTCAAGTTCTGCTAAACTATACTAGTAATAAATGAACACAAGGAATTTTAATATGAAACAGAGATGCAAACCAGTGGGTAATTAGTTGATTATGGATGGGATGCCAATGAAATAGTTTCCTGTAGAGAGATTGTCACTGTTTACTGTGCACAAGTAAACTTATCCCGAATCTTCCCAAGTCTCCAAGCATGCTCACCTCCTTGTATCTGTTTCTGAATACTCTTAATTAGTGTCTGGGACTGCTTGTTTAATGAGGCATCCCACACTGTGGCAGTGTAGCCTCTCTCTCCTGAGCATCTTGTGGCTGAGCAGAGATGATCAGCCTCAATTCTCAGCCTGTATTTCCCAAGCTTGTGTCATTATGTTATGGTGCTATTTATGTCTCTTTTTCCCCAACCTTGCTGAATTATTAATTTCATTCAGGATCAAACCATGTAACCTGTCCACAGCCTGTTTGCTGATGATTCATGACATTTCCTGTTTTGTTTCCTTTATAGGATTCATGGTTCCTGATGATTTTGCACATCTTCATGTGGCACATCCTGTGCAGGGAACTTCTTATCACAGTAGACAACAACATATTTTGTCAGCTGTTTCTCCTTATTCAGTCTTAGTTCCAGCCTTTCACATCCTTCTGGCATTATTTTATCCCATGCACTTAATTTTCACAATTTCGTTCTTCTCTTGCATCAACTGGCACATCAAGCAGTAATATGACAGAGAAAGGTATATTTCTAGTGGGCAGCTGTGATGCAAGATTGGCTCATCTCACAGCCCTGCCCATGCTCACTTCTTGTGAGACCTCTCATGTTTCATCTTGGTCAGGTGTCAGACACTGAGACAAACTCATCATAACTACAGAAACCACCTAAGGCCTAATCAGTTTCTGCACAGATCATTCCATCTCTATAAAGCGTTCTGCCATAACATTCTTCATGAAACTCAGTTTATATATTTCTTTTGCAGCTATATTTTTCTTATCTCTGAATAGTCTTTCCTTTTTCTTGCTTGTTTTCTGTAGCTAAGGAATAGTCAAAGAATTACTTCTCAGTTCCTCTGACAATAGTATTCAAATATGTGCAAATTATTTTTTCCCTTCTGAAATGTGATCTGCTGTTACACTTTTTAGGCTTCACATCTGAAACTGACACTTTAGCTTTGTAAAGATGCTTTATACTACAGGTTCAGGTCCAGTTCAATCTTTGCCTGTCTATTATTTCTCCTATGTCTTTTTCAGCATGATCATTTCTCATGTTTCCTACATCTTCTCAAAAATCCATTTTCATTTTGTATACACCAGAAATTGTCCAACATTCATCTCATTGCTATGAGTCTCTCCCCATCCAGGAAAATATTGCTGGAAAAATAATTATTAGGGTTTATTTTGGTCCAATAATTTTCATTTAAAGTATCATGTGTTGTATAAAGTATGTAGTGTGCTAGAGCAAATTTTGGGAAGAAGCAGTCTGGACCTATGGGTACTGGTAGAGTTTTATATGACTATTAAGACTGCTTTCTACCAAAATGTCTCTGGTCATGTCCATTACCTTCCTACACTTCTTTGTAATTGAAAAAAACCTTGCTGTGAAGCTGTTGAAATTCAGATAAGCTAGAGGGGAAAAAAAAAAAAAAAACAAAAAAACCAAAAAAACAAGCAATTCTTTTCTGGGCCCTGAACTGAATAAGCAAACTGAAATATGTTGGTCATTTGGAGGAATTCCCGTCATAGCACAATTCCCCCAGTATTGTTCAATAATTGCAAAGTTCTTCTAGCAAATACATAGATTTTTCCTGCCCTGATACATCTGCTGTGAAAGGAAGTCCCCACCACAGCCCCGTGAGCAGCCCAGGGTGTCCTTCTCTGCTGTTCCCTCAAGCACCCTCTGCCTCAGGAGCCTGACCTGCTGGTCCTGCTGCAGCCACCGAGCCGCTTCCTCCCCTCTTTGTCATCGACTGCCAGGCACCCTGCTGGCACCCAGCCCTGCAGCATCTCCCTAGGACTCCCTGCAGTACAAATTATAAGCAAGGGGGTTGCCTCAGACCTGCTGGCCAGACGGTGTTTTCAGTTCAACGGTTCCCTCTCTTGGAGCCGTGAGCTTGGAAGCACTCATGCCAGTGACACTGCCACTTGAGGCCACGGAAGAACAAGGTCACAAGAAGAAAAGTTTAAAAATCAGTGCTTCAGACTGTTCGTTTTTCTCAAATGGGGCTTTCTTTCAAATGCCTTTATAGAGTACTGCTCACACTGACCTTCCCAATGTGTCATAAGAAATGGGAGAGACTGCATTAAGGTTGGGCGTATTTTGATGCTGTTACAGGCAACAAATCCAGAAGCTGACTTCATTTCTAAGCTGGGCTGCTGTACATGTTCTTCTTCGACACACACTCTCCATTTTTTCTCCTGGGGTCTAAACATGTGTGCACACATGGTTTATTCAGCTTATACCCCTACTCCTGCTCTTTATTTGAAGATGCCTTGGGACTCTGAGATCTCTAGGAGATTTTGCACATGAGCATCAGCATTGTCTGGAAAGCTTTTTGGTGACATGCACATGACACCTGGGGAGGGCAGAACATTTGTCAGAAGACCACAACAGGAATGATTCTGAAATTTAGTCATAAAACAGAAGCAGGCTATTGCCAGCTAGCTGGCACCTTAATTTATTTTTCTAATTCATACAAATTCATCCTGTAAAGGAGTGGTTTGGAAGACTCTGGTAAGCCTAGACTATAACTTAACCTACATTAAATTCCAACTCCACCATTTACATAACACTTTTGTTCAGTGTCTATTTTCTTTTTTGCAGTCACAGAAATTCTAATCTTGTATATAATGAGAAGAATAAGTGAGTCACGAGTGCATGTGCAGCTTCATCACTTATTTACCTGGAATGCATGAAGACACATGGTTGCAAATATAAAATGATTTTAATGTCAGATCTAAAGGTTTCCAAAATAGAGGTGGAAGAAGAACAAATTCCCTAGTTAGCTTGAAGATGGAGCTGGAATGAGGTTTGGGACACAACTCCCTGCAAGCACAAGGACCTGACCTTAGTGACCTCCCAAGCCCTTTCCAGGCTGGGATTTCCACATCTGCTTTATCCAAGTTCTGCAGCGGGTCAGTCTGATCGCAGTGTGCTTCTCCCTGAGCGAGGTCATGCTCTCACACGGTATTTGTATGGATGAAGCTTTTCATTGTTTTCGAGTGTTGTCAAGGAGTAGGATTGCAACTGTACATGCAAAATTTCATCATGTCACTTGGCTGAATGCTCCTTGGGGCTGGGATGAAAGTGTATGATGAATTTTTGGATACTAAACAAATCACTATTAATATTTAGCATGTTTTACTGCTGAGTCATGGAAATTTGTGTGTAGAACTTCATTGTTTGAAAGGTTTTGGCTTTATTTATTTCCTGGGTAGACTTTTGAAAATGGTAAAGTCCTGGCATCAGCCTCTTCTTGCTGTTTTCCAAGGATGTTTTTGGAAAGTTCTTGGAGACTAAAACCAGACTGTGTAGACACAGAAACCACAGAGCTCAGCCATTTGAGGCATTCTCAAGCTTTTGGGACAGGAAGCTCTAAAACACATTGATTCCCCCATAAATTAGGTTGTTCAGGGGAACAATGTACGTCCATGTTATAAGAATAGCCATGTGGCCCCAGAGTGCTTTCCCTTTGAGTAGCACATGCTGGCATGTACAAGATATCTTTACTGGGAACATCAAGCATGGCTAGTGTAGAGCCCTTGGAAAGCTCTGAGGTGACTAGAGAGGTCCTCTCAGGGGGACTTTTACAAACAGTTTTCAAAAGTCTTTATGTTCACAGACTGCTAGCTAACACAGGCTTAAGCTGTGGAGGCTCCTGAGCCTCTGTGACTGTGGAGGGAAGGTTCCCCCTGGTTTGCAAAGGATCAGTGGTAGGCAGGCTGTTTTCTTTCTAAAGGAAAGATCATGTCTCCTTATGAAGACTTTTGATTGGCACTCACCTGCTATTCCTCCTTTCCCATCCCATTTTTTCCCGACCAAAGTAAGAGTGCATTGATTGTGAGCATATTGCCATCCTTCGTGTGTAGAAAACATGTCAAAACAGCAAGATATCTGCAAAGGGTAATATTAACAATGTCTCTCTGCCTCAGAGGGTCCTGGAGAAATTCATTAATTTATTTGCAAGATGTTCTGACTGTAGTAAGGATCCTGTAATTTAATTCCACTTACTCATCAATGCCTTTATGTGCTCTTAGTAAGATGACGAAGGAAAACATAAACATGCGAAGGGACTCAATTTCAAATAAGACACACAAGAGAGTCTAGTGCTCACAGAGACGATTTTTTTTCTCAGGCTTTCATTGCCCACATCACTTTCCACAGACGTGGCATTTCATGGCTGCATCACTGTGACTACAGGGGCATGGCATTCCTGCAGACAGCACCAGGTGATACATGCCATCCTGTCCTCCATGCCTGTGTAACTGCTCTTTAATGGATGACTACCTATCACCATGCCCCCCGGCAGGACATTGCCTCATCCCCTACCTGCAGACCCCCCTGCTGCAAGAGACTTCCACCATGCCCTGTCTCACTTTGGCAGACCCTTAGCTCAGAAGGGCTCTGATAATTAATTATTAGTTTCACCAAGAGGTCTGCAGAGACAAGGGCGGGGGGAGCACACCCCCCCATCTCAGAGCTAGGAAGAAGCATTACACAAGCAAGGGGGAAGGAAAGTCTGACAGCAAGATCCTGGGACTCCCTGCCTGCAGCAGGGGATGTGCTTCTGGAACCACGAGTATGCATGTGCAACCAGAGAACTAGTTAATCAAATCATTTAAGAGATACACAGGATAGAAGATACAATACCTTGGTCACTAATCAGAAGGACTTTCATTTTAGCAGAGCTGCTGAGGCAAAGTCTTAAAAAGTCTGTTACAGAAAACCATTACCTGCAATTATCACCATTGACCCCTGTGTGAATCTGCATTTCTGTGAAGTCTGTATCAAAACATTTTTTTTTTATCAGAAGAAAGAAATTTTTACTACTGCTTTCACACAAAACAGTGCAAGGTTTCCTACAGACTTTAAGTGGGAAGCATTGTAGAAAAATTAGCTCAGTGGAAGGTGCTAATGGGGCTGATCTTTACAACATCTGAAGGAGATAAATTGTCTGCAATCATAAACCAAACAAATTTTTTAAATATTTCAGGGAAAAAGGTAAAGGAACACACCACAAAGCACAGCTCTCTCATGGCAAGTCTAGAGAGACACAGGGCCTGAACTTCTTTGATTAATTTGCTTCTAAGAAATACATGTCTACACAAAAACAATTTCTTAGTGGGCATTACTGTACCCACTGCTGCCAGTCAGACTGGACAAGGAGCTAGCAGATGACTATTTTCCAGTTTGATTTGAAAGAAGTCATCTCAGAAGAAACTTTGTCCTAACAGCCATGTGAGAAAAATGTAAATGTCAACATAGAGGAACAGAGAGAGTCAGATCATCAGCTCTGGTAAAATTAGAAAGAAGCACAATGGAATCTATTAATGCTACTCACAAGCAATAGGGACTGTAATGTAAAACTGAAGAAACATAAAAAGCTTGATCATCCACAAAGATTATAACAAGTTAAACAGAAATAACAGCAGCAGGGGACTTACTATGCCAAGAACAGACTTCACTTTATTGAATATCATACTTACAATGAAATATTCTGGACGATAAACTGCAACATCAGTATGAGGAATCTGGAAAGTTAGAGAAAAGTCCCATTTTAGTTTTTTAGGTAGCTTTGGTTCAGAAAGAAAAATAACAGAAAGGAATACAGTCCTCAGTTTGTGTTCACATGGAGGATACCCACCTACAAGCAAATCTGTAGGTCCTGAGGATTGCTCTTGCTAGCACAGGGCAACACTGAAGGCACTGCCTGTGATGCTGCCATCAAGAAAAGAGAACATTAATCCTCTAATGGTCCTCACATCCATGAAAAAAACCTGACAGACCTACAGCCAAAAAGCACAGTCAGCAGTAGGTACTTCTTGCAAGGCTGACAGTACTACTTCGATCCAACACAAGAAGAGATTCAAGCTCAGAGGCTAAAGGGGTCACCTGGTGGTGCTGCTTGACAAGAATGTCAGTGATTGCATCCTGTTGTGGTTTCACCCCATCCAGCAGCCGAGCCCCACGCAGCTGCTCGCTCACTGCCCCACCAGCAGGATCAGGAAGAGAATCAGAAGGGTAAAAGCTGGAAAACTCACAGGTTGAGATGAAAGCAGTTTAATAGGGAAAGCAAAAGCTTTTACCTGCACACCAGCAAAGCAAAACAAGGGATTAATTCTCTGCGTCCCATGGACAGGTGTTCAGCCACCTCCAGGAGAGCAGGTCTCCATCACACATAATGGTGACATGGGAAGATATCATCACTTCAAATGTCCCCATCTTCTTCCTTATTCCCTCCATTTTATATAATTATTTATGTAATGAATGTGATGCCGTATGATCTGGAATATCCCTTTGGTCAGCTGGAGTCACCTGTCCCAGCTGTGTCTCCTCCCAACCCCCCATGCACTTTCAACTTCCTTTCCAGCATGGCAGCAAGAAAAGCAGAAAAGGCCTTGGCCCTGTGTACGCCCTGCTCAACAATAACAAAAACATCTCTGTATTATCAACTCTGTGTTCAGCACAAATCCAAAACATAGCCCCATACTAGCCACTGTGAAGAAAGTTAACTCTACCCCAGCCAAAATCAGCAAATATCCCCAGTCTTCTGCTTTGCAAAGTAAGAAAGAAGTAATGAGGATCTAGGACTTCTTTTAAATTAAAAAAAAAAAAAAAAAAAAAAAAAAAAAAATTTGGGCATTCTCCATTCAAAACAGCACAAACTTAAAACTTCATGGCTGTTCCGCATATGTGTGTGTGCGTGCTAGGCCATAGGAAGCAAAATGTGTTAGGAAACCAGAACAGCATATTTTAATTTAATTTACTCTACCCAATGTAGAAAATGGACTAGCTGTTTCCTCACTGCTTATGGAATCTTTCCCATTGAACACTACCTCACAGGTCATACACCTCCTTTCCAAACATGACACTGCCTCATAATAAAACTTAGGAAAACATATTGAAAGGTCAAAATAACCCTAACAAATTATAAAACTATTTTACTTATTCAAGGTTTCTATTTCCAATATTCTCTCTTTAATCTTCCACTTTCAATATTTACATACGCTTTTGCAAACTTCATTAGGGTGATATTTTGAGTTTGGGTGTACCGTGTTAAAGTGTTAATCCCTGAATGCATTTAAACACCCCAACGAGACTGTGTAAATAAAATATTTAATGTCCCTATGACTCTCTCTCTCCACTTTCTTGTGAGAAGTTTTCCTTAAACTAATCCTGAATGCCCTGGCAGAAGCTTGCTTTTCTGTTGAGATGTTCTGCCATCATCAATAGGTATTTTAGTCTCATTATAGAGGGGCTAAGCTGGGGTTGGTCCAGGTAATGGAAATCTCAGCAGAGAAAGCAGTCTCACCCTCCCAATGTGTAGTATTCCTTCTGATGAAAACCAGACCATGGAGAGCAATAAGGGAATTACGTGTGTTCAGGCATTGTCCTCACTAATTTGAGACATTCTCCAGTGTCCTGCCATCAAACACAAACTAAAATATCTTCTCATGATCCACCTTCTGGGAGGTAATCACAGACACTCATGGAAGTTGTATCACAAGAAGTTTCCAATTTATTATTTCGAAAAATGTGCCTTTAAGCAATTTTCCCAAAAGCATAAAAGAAGCCAATGCATAGCTAGAAATGGGATTTTGGTCTTCTAAAGAAAGGCATAAAACCCACCCCAGACTTCAGTTCTTCAGCATCACTCCCTCTCCAGAGACTCAGAGCATGGGCTCATGGTTGAGTATGAATCCCACAACTCCAGCTTTAGAAATTGCTGCTCATCTGTGGGGATGCTGCCTTTGTTGTGCAATATTCACAGAGCACATGCTCTTCTCAAACTGCTTATCATCTCTTTCCACACTGTTTGTCACCACTCTCTGTCTCTGGCTACCTCCTGCCGTAACAGAGCAAGCAGAGTAGAACACACAGCCACGTGTCTTCCAGTCCCCTGCAGCAGTTCAGGCTTCATCACCGGATGTTGCATCGAGAGAGGTCAGGATTGCACCACAGGTCGCTGACTTGTTCCACCTGTCAGGAAAATTGCTCCCAAAAAGCAGGTGATAGAACACGACTGGGGTTAGAATGTAGGAGGAAAATTGCAGCAGAGTCTTATACTTCCATATGTTTTCACTATGACAATATTTGAGGTGAGGAGACAGATTGCAAACTCTGACTTGCCCAAAGGCAGAGTAATCCTGCTTTAGGTTATTCCTCACTGAAGCTTGGTACAGCAATGCTACCTTGTGCTGGGGAAGGCTATGAATGGCACATTGACAGCTCGGCTAACAGGCAGGTGTGAAATGAATTTATGCTAACATGATTGTGTGCTGTCTCTGCCTTTGCATCGGAACAATATTTCTTGTGGTATCACGTGAAATTATGGTGTCTTAATTGAACCTAAAAGCTCTGAATCCTTGATGGATCTGGAGGCTTCTGTGACAACAAAATTGGGTAATGACTCCAATATGAATGAAAAATTTCAAATACTAAAGCTTCTACTACAATTTCTCTGCTCTTAGCTGTCTCTCTTATCCCAGTTTTAAAGCTTTTTCTGACTCTGGCAAGGAACGCAAAGCCCTACAGGATTTTTTCTGCAGTCTCCAAACTTGTGTGGCTATTGTAAACTGAAAGTGCTGGTGGATAAGGAAGATTGTTCATTTTCTGAGCACTACACCAGCTGCTGTATATCCTGTCCTATATCCTACTGCTCTGCCTGAGCTACAAGTGAAGTTACACATATGCTTTGGCTGTGGCTCCTGCATCTTCAATGAAATAATTAACGCTTTCAATTGTGCACATTCGGGATGCAAATTGAACTTCAGTAGCTTCAGTTTACTCTCTTGGACTACGGGCTTAACCACAGCGGCGTTACTACAGGAAGCCTTTGCACCTTCGCATACAGGACATTACTTTTTTCTGCAGGAGCAAAGGAAGTCGCAGTTTCCCCTGTACATCCGCCGCGCTTCATCTGCTGCCATCAGCGCCCCAGTACATGGAACACGACTGATTTTCGTCAATCGGAGCAGCGGGGCCGGGCTGAGGCACTCCTGTAGGCATCCAGGCTGTCCCGTGGCGCTGGCAGGAGGTGGCAGCCCAAGGTACAGGAGGATGAAGGAGCCGAGGGTCTGCCCGGGCGCCGGAGGCACGGCACCGTGGGGAAGCTCACACTGGCCGCTCACCGGCCGCGCCTCCCGTCACTCCCACAGCTCAAAACTTCCGCCCCATGTCTTCTTAGCACGAACAAGGTCCTGTCACCTGTGTTTAGGAAGAAGAGAAAAAGACCGGGAAGAGATGGAGCCTCGCAGACTGCTCTCCGGAGACTCCGCCTCGCCTCGGCTTCCGCTGCACGCTTCGGACGTGATGGATGGATGGGGTCGGTGCTTGGAGACCGGATGAATCATATTTTCCGTGTTCAGCTGTAATCTGTGTAATTTCTTTATCACAGGGCAAAACGCATTAAAGCCCAGGCGGCTGCAGCTCTCTGTGGGCTGCATTCCGGCTTCCTCTGCCGTCAGGACACGGTGCCATGCAGCTGCCGCTCCTTACGCAACCCGGCGTTCTTTAGGGCACTTACCTCTTGGCAGCTTTCTTCTTTCTCTCTGGTGCAGCAGGGCTCAGGGTTGCTGAGAGATGATAACTCCTGCTCAGTTGCCCACCTTTGTCCCCCAGTAACACGAATCACCTTGGAAAAGTGCACAGAGTTCATTAGCAAAGTGTTTCTCTCATCTGCAGCCCTATAGCACATTTGGCTTCTCCTCACCTTGCCTTTCTTTTAGGAGGTTTGGTTCCTCCTGCTGAACGTTGCTTCAGAAGGAGATGGGCCATGCAAACAGAGCTGGAGTTGTGTGATGTTCCCTGCTCAGCTACTACTACCTGCTTTGTCTGTGGAGGCAAGAAGTGGCTGTACCTCTGAACTGAGCACGAAGCTTCCGCTCCTGAGCATATTGCCAGGAAATGCTGCGTGCATCTGTCAGCCTCACCAGGGCCCAGAATAGCTGTGCTCTCTGCCTGCCCCAGATCTTCACCACCCGTGTGGATTTGCTTTTTTAGTTCTGTCTCAGCCCTCACATGAGCTACCCAACTTAGAGCAAATTTCTTAGTCATCTCTCTGTCTACCAGACATAATGCCACACCGGTCACGGTGCCTTTCCATGTCATGGAGTCCTGGTTTTGACTCTCTAGCTATACCTCCACTAGTAAGCAATGCTGTGTCACGGCTCTTCTCCTGGGGTTTTTCCACACTGTCAAATTATTGCTGTGGTTACATTGCATGATTCAGGCCAACACCCCACAGCACTGTCTCAGATGGTGCCCAGGGCCAGTCTAGGGTTAGCAGGGACAGGAGCCCTCCTTAACAGACAGGGTGGGTGCAATTACCCTGATCTGGAGGGTGAAATGTACTGCTCTAAGAACAAAGCCCATGATATGCCCCAAGGACAACAAACAGACAATTTTGTGGATGGGGAAAAGAACTAGAGAGCCAAACTTCTTCCTCTGTAGAGTTTCGGCCCTCTATCTATCACTGGATGCACACCTCTAGGTGGAATTCACATCACCAACATTTGGCTGTTTAAATCTAATCATCCACTAGTTTCCCTCTTAGTAAATGAACAGAAACAGGAACCTCTAATGGGCAACTTAAAATAGAGGGGATGAGTCACCAACAGGAGACATCTGTTACTATCCACTAATTAAAGACAGAGCCAAGAGAACTAACTCAGACAACTTTCTTCACCCAGCTAAACTTGGGTGACATGAATCCTCCTTTATGTGGTTTTGCCTCTACCTAGCCTACTGAGTCCTAGGACATGGCATATGCATGTTTAACAAGTACACTTGTACAAACGTACAAATGCAGACTTTCCTATGGCTTTTTGAACGGATCATTCATGACTTCTGAATAATTATTTCTGCAGAATTAACATTCTGAACATTTGCTTTCCAGAGGAATATATGTCGTGCCATACAATCTGTGGTATGCAAGACTCTAGATTCACATAATAAATTAATTTCAGATATATTTTTAACCAATATGCTTGTTCCCTGAATTATACCACATGGCTGAAGGGAAATACACACTTCATCAGATCCCACAGCTCAAGCAGCAATGTGTCAGTAGTAGTGTTTCTGACCAGCATATGAAGAATATGTTAGCAGCACCATCATTTTATACCCATTGAAGGTGGCATTTATGACAGCATGAATAAAGAGAAGCTAAAAAGTAGTTCTGCCTGAGTCCTGTTCTTTTCCACTTTTCCATTATTGCAGCAGGGATGAGGCAGGAGCATCAAAAGAATGCATGTTTTCTTTTCCAAAATACTGGTATGATAATTCTCTTTGAAACAGGGAATAAAACTAATTTTCCTCTTGTCTCCAGGTGCTCACAAGTGTGTGAATAAATATAAGCTGACACAGGATTTCTGTGAGTGCGATACTGTGAAGCGCTATTCTATTTTGCACCACCAAGCTTTTGGCACATCTCATGAGGAAAGGAAAGGTTCACAAACTATGCAAGTCTCCCTAAAACACACATCATAAAACCTGTGGTGTGTTCCTAGCCACTGTACATGCTGTTTGTTCCACTAACACCCTTCCAGTGTTAGTCTTCGCCTTTCAAAATCCTCCAATTTCCCCCCTCTCATTGAACGACATTAGTTACTATGGAAACCGATCTTTGGATACAGAACTTGGTGGCATCCACATGGAAGGGATGCTTCCCAGGAACCTAAATATCGACTGGATGATTATATGCCAAAACTGCATATGGCTTAGATTTTGTAAAAACCCACAGAAGGTCACTGAAGGAAAAGAGGTATCAGCTGAGGTTATGATGAAAGAAACCCCAAGTCCACCCACTGGTATGTTTGGCAGTCCCATGACCTTCCTGGTGACACAGCCCTGTGACTCAGAGGGAGAAGAACCAGAGACTGGATGTTCTAAACCACAGGATTGTGGATTCCTCCCAGGAACTGCTCTGTACTGAGAGAAACACACAAGGTCACTACAGCATTTGTGGTGAGCTTTAATGATGCTTACCAGACAACTGCTGGCTAAGGTTGAAAGTAAATAAAGAAAAAAAACATGCCATACACAGGACACCAAAAGTGTTTGTGACCTAGCTGTTTCAGAGAGGCCCTTTTTTATAACACAAAAATTCACCTATTGCAAAAACCCTTTGTGAAGATACACTTAGGTGGGTGGTGCTTTGCTGTGTCACTACTAGGAGAAAAACTTCTTAGAGGGATTGGGTCCACCAGAAAACAACTGCAAAAAAGCGAAGAGGGCCCTGCTCTCAAGTAAGCAGCACCCAGCAGAGAGGCAGTGGCAGGTACCAGCCCCTTTGTGGGTGTCATCCTGCACTTTACTGGAAATGACCAGCCCTACCTGGCCATGTGGGGATGCCTCTTTGTCCCATTACTCATTAAACGTTGTTCTCATTAATAAATTCACTAGATACCATCTCCTTCAGTCTAGGCTGGAGGCCAGGCAGAGGCAAGTGGGGAGGACAGTTCCCTTTCCTTCTGGGCAGAGGGAAACCTGTGAGGCAGGCAGGAGAGAGGCAGCACTGCAGGCAACAAGGCAGAAGACTGGGATGAGGGGACTGGACTCAGCATGATCTTAGACCAGATTTATGGATTCACAGCCCTTAATTTGATAAAAATGTGAATCGTTTTCTAGAACAGAGGCACATGGGCTGAGTCGAGGCATCATGCTGCAACCAAAGGTGGATATTTTGGAGCAGCAGTTGTTTCATATACATTTTTTTTTTCCTAACTTTGTTTCCAGATGAGTAAGAAACATCTTCAAGCATCTCCCAGTGTTTATCAGCACAAGTCACTGCCAGGGCAAATGCTGCCAAGTGAGTATTGTAAGGGGGATAAAATCATCAGAGTGGAGGGATTGTTTGACTTGCTTTGGGTTGCTTTTTTATTTAATATGAAATGCCAGCAGTATTTCTGTTCACCTACAAACCAGGTCAGCTGGATGACTTACAGTATTGAAAATCCTGTTTATTTACCTGGACGCACAAGGAGCAGGTCAGGGTTGTGGGTTTCCTCCTCATCCTTTTCTCCTTACCCCACAGCCCTGAGTGTGGATCACTCCCATTGCCCTTCCTCCCCTTGAATAGCTCAAGAGGAAAAAGGCTACAGTAGATTTAGTGATCAATGGCTGAGAATAAAATGACCCAATTTCAAGCTCCTCTTGAAAGATTTTTAAAAAAAGAGATGTTCAGTACTCTTTTAGAGGTTGATGCCATTGCAGCAGTAGCAGACCTAGTATGGGCAGTAAGGTAAAGAGGTACAGATTGCATATTTTAAGTGGAACTATCCCCAAAAACAACCAAGTAATTTAACACTTTGCACTGTGCTGTCACATTTTTGTTTAGCATCTACGTGAAAAGTCATCATGTCCCATTTTTAGAAGGCCACCTCCCTGTTCATACTGATCTTTATAACAAGCACATAAATGCCTATCTATATTTAAAGGGGGATTTTTGCAGAACCCTAGAAATTTCAATGTGACAGAGATTTTAGGCTGAATAGAGACAAGCACATAAAGTGATGAGTTTTGCACAGTTTACCTAAACTTTCAGACCTGTTCTCTCTCGCCAGGCTACCCTCTGGCACTGTCCCCATCCTCCACTTCTCTACTCTCTCAGGGCATTAGCAGAACACAGGCTTCCCCAGCAAGGGGAGTGGCTCTAACACACTCCCCTGTCATTTCCCAGTGCATCACTTGTAGGGATTTTCCAGAGGGCTTTTTTAGATCCACCTGTTGTTTGTTGAGCCAGCCCCACAGAAATATATAAACCTGTTTTACTTGAAAAGGGAAAGCAGGCAAACCTCTCTGTGCAATTAGATTGAGCTGTCTGTCTGCTTTCAGCCAAGAAAGAGCTGCCAACCATGTTGAAGGAACAATTTACCAGACTGACATCTGAAGAGGAACAGAGTGGGTCCCCTAAATAAAGCTTTCTCTTCAGCCTCAGGGAAAAAAAAGTCTATTCTAGTCCCACGGTTTTGGCTGATCCCCTCTGAGTCTGTGTGAGGCATGATGGCTCTGAACTGCTTTTACTTGAAATAAACTGCCTGGCCCATCCCTAACCAAAACCAGTAGTTAAAATGTGACAGAGGGGCAGCTGTCAAAAAATTAACAATAAGCTGATGATCCAGATGTATAAATTAAGTACCAAAAACTCAGGTTCTACAATATATGTATTCAAAATTAACATTAAATAAATATTGCTAGCTATCAATAATTAAGATACAGAAATAGGATCAATCTACTTCTGGTACTGTAGGAATCTTGTGTGCTACATACACTCAAAAAAAATTAGAAGTGAAGCAATAGCAAAAATAATAGCAAAAATTGCACTTGATGGGAAATCCACTGGCTGAAATCCATGCTGTTCAGAAAGAGAATGACTACATGTTACAATAAGTTGTGCTGAGGAATAATTGAGTTGAGAAATGGAAAGAAAATTGAGTCACAACCTCTCCCTCTCTTTTCTAACAAAATGCCTCAAAACTTAGCGACACTTTTGAGATGGCAAAAAGTAGCTTCAAAGCAATCAGCAGGAGAGCTGACACCCCAGAGCCGCAGAGTTCCAGACAGAGTGGAAAAAACGATACTGAATCTGTTTGCTAACATACTCAGTCCCTATACAAGCAATGCCACAGGAAAAGGCAGTGGAAATTCCAGAGCCAAGACTTGCAATAAGATCAAAAATGAAAGCCAAGACAGGAAAAAGATGAACAGAAGGGCAGCACCATCCTCTGCTCACCTGCATCAACCAGCAAGACCTCTCCCTTATTTGCATTTGTTTTTGCATACTGATGTGAGCTCTAGACTTGGAGCCAAGGGACTGAATTTTTATTAGGCATCGGCTGTCAAAGCACAGACAGCGGCAGCGTAGCAAGGCTTGCACAGCCTCGGTTTAGCTAAGCGGGACCGCGGCTGCTCTCTATAAATACACCGTGTGGGGGAAGCGCCAGGGGGAGGGGAGAGCTATTTCTGATGAGACAGATTTCCCAAGAAGAACAAATGGCTATAAAGGGAGGGCAAGAGCCCTGCCTGCAGAGGGGACAGGCTCTGCCCCTGTGACTGTCCTGCCAGGCATCGCCTGGACTCAGACCGCTCCACTGGGAGCAGCAGGTGGGCTGGCATGTGCTCTGATGCAGAGGATGGCACACGAGGCAATTCAAAGCCCGTGGGTTTGTCAAGGTGTGCTTGGGTAGCTGTGTGCTCCCGGGACTCGGGGCAGCATCCCTCTGCATGCCAGGGACACCAGGGCTCCCAGCAGGGGCGCATAGTCACACCCTGGCACCCTGGTCCATGTGCCTCTCCAGCAGCATCCACATCTCAGGTCCGTGTGGGACAGCCACAGGTTCAGCAGAACTTTCCTGAAGACTTTGTCTGGAAAGACCAGATTTCAAAACAGGGGATGGGGTGTCTCTGTGCTGCCAGCAGCAGTGTCTGTGAAATGAATACTAAAAATTAAACAAAGTCTAAAAAATACTCAGGGAAGAACTGCAGTGTAGTTCTTCACTGCTGGTGTTCAGAAACACTCAGTACACAGCTGGACAAAGGTTCCACTTGAACAGTGAATTATCAGACTTGAAGAATCTCCATGTTTCTCTTTCCAGGACAGACAGAGAGCAGGAGAACAGTAAAAGAAGGAAAGCTCCACCATAAAGGTTGGCAAAGAAAGTAACAAATGGGACACGTGACAGGGGAGATCCCAAGGTGCCTTTAGCCCAGGGCTCTGGAGAGGCAGAACGGTGCAGGATGGGGCCCTGACAGGGAGCCACGCATCCCTTCTGCTCCACCAGCTCGTCCCTGGGCTGCTGGGTGCTGGCCCCAGGTGCAGCTGGCCTGTCATGCTCTCAGCCCTGCTGCTGCACCCCATCCCGAGGGCAAATTGGTGGCCACAGACACACAGTCCTCATGCAGGGCAGTTCCTGAGTATCTGGCTGCAGCACAGGTTTTTCTCCCACCAGTGCCAAGCAGTTATCATTATATTTAAAAGGCTACTGTCAGTTTACAGACAGCCCTCTTCTTTTTTACTCTTTTCTTTATTTTTTGCCAGAACTTGAAGTAAATAGAAAAGGTTTGAAAGGTTTGATGGGCAGGGGTGTTCTGTTCCAGTAAAAACAGCTGGTTCAAATAAATAAGTATTATGTTACTATGCTGTAGCCACACCACAAGCAAGACAGCACTAGGAACCTAACAGCAAAACTACCCAAATTAAAAACTGCATTTCATTCCCTGAGCTAGGAAACAAACACAGAATGTAGAGGAAGATTTTTTTTTTTTTTACTAATCTCAAATTTAATAAGTACTGGTATTTCTAGTAGCACTAGTAAAGAAATATGTGTTTAAAATATAAATTTTCAATACTGAAAACAAGATTGTAGGCTGTAGGGTATAAAAGTTTCCCAAAACAAAATTCTTCCTTTTCAAAACCAAAAGATATCAGAAGAAATCTAATAAACACTAACTCTCGAGGCCTGGTATGAAGTATTTGTGCAGAACAGGGAAAAATTCTGTAAGAAATAGTGATCTCTCGGTTGAATCCTGTGTTTGGTTTCTGTCCAAATTCATTTAATTCTTAATTGTCAAGGTCACATCAGAAGACAGGTCTGTGGGTTGCAATCATGGCTTAACAGTGGCAGGGTTGCAATATGCAAAATAAAGCTATCTCAACTCCCATTGCAGTTATGGAACTTCACCTTAATGGTTTAATCATATTCTGACCGCACAATCCTACCACTGTAGGATTTAGAGCCCTCTCAGAAGGGTGATTTGGAGACCTCCACTGCTCAAACAAGTGTTCAAACAAGCAAATGAGTGGTCCTTGTTTGTTGTGGATTTGTCTATATTTGGTATCCATCTGCTTGCCCAACAAGACCATCCATGGCATAATTTGTAAAAAGCGTAGTCTTATTATGCCTGCCTGGAAATTACCTCACTTAAAAAGTTGGTTTCAGCTAATTGGTTTGAAGTACAGTACACTGAAAAATACTTTTCTTCAACCATGTAATCTAGAGCAAACCCAGAGTTCATCAGCCTGCTTATCTGACTTCCTACATCCCTTATAAAAGCCCTTCACTTCTCTGGGGATGCTTTCAAATAAACATAAGAGGCTTTTCCTAAATGTGGGATTTATTCTACAGGTCACTCTGGGATCTCATTCAGCAGATAAATCATGCTGTAAGAGAAATGGCAAAGAAGCGAGAGTTGAACAGCTTTCCAGCTGGGGGTATGAGATGATACAAGTTTAGAAGATGCTTCTGGACAGAAGGAAATCTTGGTAAACACCAGCCCAGTTCACCCGGACAACACATCTGTATAAGTGAGGTCTACAACTGGCTGGGAGGAGTTTTGCTGCAACTCACAGCAGAAACCACCTGTTACCCTCAAATTTTGGCGATCTCACTCATTCCTTCTCAACATGCTGCTTTTGAAGCTCTGTCTACCAGAGCTTTGAGGAAAAGCCTCAGGATAACTGAGCATTTTCCTTTTTTATCTGGAGCAGGCCCCTTGAAGAAGTTCACCCAGAATCAGCCTTGGCCAGGGTAATTTGAAAAGCTGACCCAAGCTGTCAGCTTCCTGTGCCTCCTAACCTACCGCCCTCCTCTCTCACCCCTCAGGACAGTGATGTTTATTGTCACAGCTAATTTTGATGGCAGTGTGGGGACTTGTTTTCTTTCTTTTAGTTGACGTGCTGCAGAGGTCCTTCTGGGAGCAATAAACATTCCCATCCATTCACAGTGACCAAAACCCACACTGAGGTGATATTTTGGGAGTGCAATCAACTTCAATGGAAAACTGACCAGAAAAGTAATTTCCAAGCAGCACTGCTGATTCCAGATATGTAGAGAGGATTCTAGCTGTGTTTAAAAGATCCCAAGAAAACAGCATATTAAATCATTCAAAGGAAGAATAACCCCTATATCCCTCGTATCTGCCTTGCAGTGCTGAGCTTGGCATTGATGTGCCTCCTGCCCCCCTGTCTCCAAATTGATCCGGAGTTAGCAATGATGATGAGGGGATTTTTAGATCTGCAACCAATTCAAGGACCACCTTGGCTCCATCACCCCCGGGCAGAGACATTGTGCATGTTCCGTGGGACTGTGCCACATGTGGGCTCCTCATCCCCAGCAGCTGGCTTGTCCAGGCAGTAGGGGGTGAACTGAGCTGTTACACCCGCCTATGCTGAGAAATGGAGCACTGCTCTGGCACAGATGTGCCCAACCCTGCATCACATGGCCAAGTCCAGGGCTGGGGCCACTCAGCACTCTCCCAGGGGAGCATGGATGCCAAGGAGTACTTCCCCAATGTGCTCTGGATGGGGTCACTGACATTTGGATAGCAGGGAAATTAACCCAGCCTCACCAGTCGGCCCCAGCATCAGGCAATGCTGCCTTGTTTTCCTTGTTTGCAAGTAAAGCCAAAGAGCAACTAGAGGTCAATCAACACTTCTTTGAAATTTGCACTAGGAGGAGTTATAGCAGGAAATAATTTTAGAAGTATATTATTGTATATTAATTTTAAGATTTTCTTGTCCCTCTCATAGGAGAGTGGCAGTCATTCATTTTAATAGGAGGGAGATATTAACATTCCTGAACATGGACTATTGGACCTCTACCAGTGACTATTTCTACCATGTGATCTAAAATTCCTGTTTTCCTTTCCCCAAGCTTGCAGCAAACAAAAGCATTTGTTTAGAGGGAAGCTTGTCTAGAGTTATGCAGTTCTAAATAGAGTCCCATGGAGAAGAGAGAGGAAGAAAACATGGCTTAGGTAGGAGAGGTAGAAGGCTAAAAAGTTTGCTCCAGATTTTCACTAGAGGTTTTGAATATGAAAAGATGTACACAGCCCTGCAAGAAGTTTAACAGCTCCAGCCAGCTTCATCACAAATGGCCTCCTAGCTCATCTCTTGCCTCATGGGCAACCATGATCTAATTATAAATCCCAGGTACAGCTGCATGAAAAATATACTGCCCGTTTTTTAGCAACACTAAGCCTGTGTCAGTGTATGCAAACCTAGAGAGGGAGTAAAAGGCAGTGGAAGTCATGGCTCTGTGTGACAGAGTGAAATAGCAAGATGAGCAATGCTGGAAAGAGATGTGACTCCACTGAGGTCACAAGGTCTCCTAACTGCCCCTAGTCAGCTCCAGCCTCAGACCTGGGAGGATCTGGGCATATGTAAAAATAGGGTGTCAAAACAACCTTATCTTTCTAGCTGCTTTCCTGTTTTACATTTGCTGCTTGCTTTAAACCACATCCCAAGGGCTGGGTAGGGTTAGTGGAGAGCTGTTATGCCGACTCATTCTTGACTCCTTGGTGGGAGAATCCCCTCCCTTGCTTTTTGTATTGCCCAAGTGCTGTCAAGGGATCATCACAGGGCTTAGCAGAGCTCATGTTGCTGTCTCACTGTATATTGTACTGTGCTGTTATTTCTTCACTTTTCTGCCTAAGCATCAGCTGCAGTAATTTTCCGTCCCCAGACTAATTCGCCAATTATTCCAAACCAGGATTTCCATGAGGTCGCACACACCTGTGGCCATATTTTCTTTGTTTGCCTCATTTAGTGCAGACAAGAGATGGGAAAGTCTGACCTGTGAGTAAATCTACCCAGGCATCTGCTATCAGCTGACAGCCAACAGACAGACTCTGGGCACAGGGGTAATGTGTCCAGATGTGTCCCTGCCAAACTGCCTGGTGCCACAGAAATATCCCTTGTCATACCAGGCTTTTTTTAAATTTCTCTCCACAGATCAAAATCCCTGTAGCCAAACTAGTGTTGTTTGCCTCAAAAGTGTTTCCATCAGAGGAAAGAAGAGTGGACCTGCTTGGGGACATCTGCTGTACACAGCCACTTCAGGCCAAACAAAGGGAACTGCAAATAGAGGAGCCTGCATCCCAAGAATGGCTGCCAGAGTAACAAGCCATATATTTCCCAAGACATTTTCACCTTCCTCTCCTTTCAGGAGGCCTCTTTAATCTCAAGTGTCCACATAACCATACAGAGATGGGAGAGGAAAACTTGGATTTTACATTGTTTGGTAGTAACCCTAGGAGAGATATCCAGACACATCCCTCCTCATCATCAGCTTAAGAGCCTCATCAGATTTGCATGGAGTTTTTATGCCAGTTCCCCAACTACAGTGGTCTTTTCTATTTAAGGGCACTATGGGATTCACATAAGGCTGAATTGCCTTGCAGCCCATACAGTTAATGGGGAAAAACTTCCAAAGCCCACCTGAAGAAGGTCCCAGACACTGTGCAAAACCTGGTGGAAAAAAAGCAGGATAGGCATCGGTAGCCTTGAGTAGTTCTGCTTTTTTTCTGTGTGTGATCCAGCTACAGCATGACCTTGGGATGATTCCCCTGAGGAAGAAGGGATCTCCCTGAGGAAGGGTTTCTAAAAGAAGCTTGGTTTCTGCAGCCAGTTTCCACACAAAACTTGGCTACGTGCAGCACAAACCCTTTTGAAGGCTTTTCCCCCCCTCCTTTCCCTGCCCCTACCACAGAATGTATATCATGCCCAGGACCCCAGAGAGCAATCAGGGCAGGAAAACAGTTTGACTAGGAAAGCTTTCCAATGTCAACATCCTCTATCCCGGGGCCTCGCTTTCCGTGAAGAAATGGACTTTGTGTACACTTTTGCGTGGACTGGGCTTAAAGGCAAAGACCCATCCTGTGGGTTTGAAAAAAAAATTTACAGGATACTCCACAACCTAAAGAGATCGTGCTCCCTGAGTACTCCAGTGATGTATTTAGCAACATTTAGCAACATATTTATTTAGACTGCACAAAACCTTGGGCATTTCAATGCAGAGAAGCCTGGGGGTCACAGGGTTCTAGACCAGACCTTATATCCATCAACACTGTAAACTGTTGTTCCAGTCCTCAGCAAAATTGTGGAGTGATTTAGGGACTCCCAGGCTATTCGGACTCCCAGGATCTGGGCTGGAACATCCATGGCTAAACAGATCCCTAAGGCTTTTATGTCATCACCATTAATTTCTACTGGAGCAGGAAAACCCTGGCTGGGTCAGTGCTGTGACTTCTCCACGTAGCCAGCCCAGCCAGGGCAGAGATAAGAAACTGAGCCAGTGCATTAAGGCTGAAAGGCAGACTGGTGGTGGCTGGTCCTGAAGAGCAACCAGGCAGGATCTGTTGAGCTGCACCAGTCAGTTGAACCACTGGTTATGGATTGCCACAGCATCATTTTCTCCCTTCCACGCCTCATCCCTCCTCATTCTCAAGGCTGATGAAAGGTAATCCTGGATGCAAAGCTACCCAAACTATGCTCCCCTTAGGGACACATATCCCTACCAAAAGAATCTATAAAACAGGGATGTTCACAACTACCGTGCTGAAATATTGCCATTTCAATAGAAATACTATTAATTCTGCAAAGCAGGAAAGCCTGCTTTGAGAATTTTGAGAATTCACAACTCCAAGAAGCAGCTTACTTCACAGGAATGACATACATATTATTTTGAAGGAAGTTCTAACCATGACTAAAAATAAACCTATGCCATTTCCCTGCTTGAATTTCCTGTAGATCTTTAAAGAGTACAGAGACCTAACCAAGTCATTCTCTTTGAAAGAAACATTTGAGATCATTAGCAACTTGCCTGCTGGGATGTTCTCAAATCCAGATGTCTTTGTGACAGATTTGCACAGAGTTTTTGATACCTATTTATCCCCTCATTTACAAACGACGTGCAACTCATAAAGTCAGCACTACTCTAAGAGAGGCATGACTGGTGACTGCTATGCTTGCAATAGACAGACCTTGGATTAAAATGAGGTTTCATTGTCAAGTGAGAAGTTAGCTTCCAGGCACAGTTCTTAATTTAAAACATCTGAAAAATTAACATTCTCATTTGGACATTTTGCCAGGTCAGATGGTAGTGCCTGGATAGTCTCTGGACAAACTATCTCATCCACAGTAAGTGTCTAAATATTTGTCTCACTTCTTTAATGTATAAGTGAAGAATTATGGTTATTTTATTAATCACACCAGAATAAGTTCATCACCCACATCACAGGTTTTGTTTCACTGCTGTGTCTGGCTCACTAAAAGCAGAACACTTGTGTTACACCCTCTGACAGTCCCCACACATTTTGGCTGCTTCATATTTGGATTACCCCAGTTGCTTTTATTTTGGATAATTTCTTGAATCCCTTCAGCACCTGTCAGCTCTAGAGCTTAAATATGCTATCAGTCTAGGGGTTTTGGGTTTTTATTTTTGGTTGGTTCGTTTGGTTTCCTGATTTGGGAGTTTTTGTTTGGTTGGTTGATTGGTTTGGATTTTGTTTGTTTTGATTTGATTTTTGGCGTTTTTTGGGGGGAGTTGGTTTGGTTTGGTTTGGTTTGTTTGGTTTGGTTGGGGGTTTTTTGTTTGGGTTTTTTCCCTTAACTCATTTATATTCCATGACTCCAAGCAGATTTAAAACACAAAAGAACTGTCCACACAGTGCATCCTGCAGTGGGTCCCCACTTTGGTCCAAACTTTGGTTTGCTTTCCAGGCTCTTCTTATTACATCTTCAAATAGCACCTCTGCTCATTGTTACTGTAAGCTTGAGCAGCCCTTAGAAGGAAGTGACTTGCGCCTCAGCTTGGTGGAAACTTAGCCTTACAAAACTGAAGAAGGTTACACGGGTCTAATGGACTCCAGTAAGCATGCAGAAGAGCTTTTATTAAAACATGTAAAATAATCTTCATGTTCTATTTGGTGCTTGCTTCTAATGTCTCTGATGGAAAGTATCAACCAGTTCGGGGCACCATCCTTCAAAAAAGACAGAAATAAAAAAATGAGGGCGTAGGCAAAAAAGACCTGCTAGGAAAGGTTGAAGTTGATTGGTCTAGCAGGAAAAAAAAAAAAAAAAAAACTAAGGAGAGACATTAAGAGCCTTTAAGGACAAGACAGACACAAAAAGGGAGAAATTATTCATATGTTCTTTGGAGATAAGTGTAATGTATTTTGATTGCTCCAAGAGAGACTAACGGTTGATGCTAGAGACAGCTTCCTCTAGTGATAAGGACAGTAAACAGTGGAAAAGATTGCCTAGGGAGGTTGTGGAATATCCATCACTCTTGGTTTATAAAAGCAAATGTGACAGATGTGAATTGGAATCATTCTGGTATAGCTGGACCTGCTTTGGGCAAGGACTGTGAACAAGTTTATTCCTCTAGGCAGTCTACCAGAGCTATATTTTTAATACTTGGTGATAATGTGTCTCATAGGCAGAGAGGATTAAATATGTAATGCAATTAAAAAAACTATCTCAAGAGAAGAAGGAAGACAAAAAGGCCTTGGACATCACCAAGTTTTGGGGAGGTAGTGATATGCTTTAGTCTTCAAAGAGTCTTCTGGTCTGTTTTTGTTTTGCATAAAGCTAATATAAAAGATCACTTTGCAGGCAGCATTAAGAAGCCTGTTGACTTCAGAAAGGTCACTTAAGGGGGATAGGCTGGGTGGGTACTAGAGTCATTTCAGATACCTCATCGAGTTTCATGTATCCGTCCCAGTGGTGGGCCTCATGAGAGGAAGTGCACACATTGCCTGGCCAAGCAAAGATTTGTGCTATAAAGTTCAGAATCCTTTTGGAAGAAATTAAAAGCTAAATGTAGGGTTTTTTTAATAAAAAAGCAAAATGCGAAAGGGGTGGGGGGGCCACACAAAAATCCCAGTTCCAGGAAACTGAACTGAAGTTTAATGACCATGTTCAGAAAGGAAGAGAATAAATCTAGCCATAAATGTTTATGACGAAAATATTAGAGATCTGTTCACAGTGCATGTCATGGAGTCTCAGTTTAGTGTACACACTTGGTTTAGTGTACGCTCTTTGAAGTACAAGGATTACAGATATCCAGGTGGGGAAGAAGGTTGCTGGCTTGTCCCTCATCCCATGGAAGAAACAAGCAGAGTATGTGTTTCACAAAGCCAACAGGACCATCTTTCAGAATTCCAGATAACTTCCTCTTCTCCTTAAATCATCCAGTACTCATATGTAAGCCTCCTAAACCTTCTTCACAGTTACTTCAGTAAAATCCAAAACCACATCCATTATATTAAAGTGTCTTCCCCAATAGCAACTCCTTAACAGATCTTCCAAATTCTGACTTCACTGACACAGTATTTAATGATCTGTTGAGATTCAAAGCAGAATTCAAATGATGGGGAAATTGATGTCTAAAACAGCAAATACATAAGATGACATATTTCCAAGAGCTTCACAGCCTTTATTTCTGTGAATATTCTCATTTGTGCTAGTACAAACTGGGAGCAACTCCACTAAATGTGGCAAAAAAACCCAATAATTGCACATCAGCATAGTCCCATTGTGACACCATGATCCTGAAAGTGCTCTCATGAATTACCATTTAGATCGTACATTTTTTGAAAGCCTTTAGCAATAACTGAGAAGAAAACCACTTCAATAAAAGCACCTCACAGTTCTTCTCACTGCATAATGACATTTGATAAGAAGAGAAAATCTATATTATATTTTTGTTTATGAAGCTGATGTGCTTTCCAAATGCATACAGCAAAGTCAAAATACTTAGAACAATAAAGCATTTCCAAGATAAATATTGCTAATTTCAGGATACTGTATGAAAACTAAGTAGATGAAAAAATGGTATTTGAGAGGTTTTGGGTACATTAGAGACAAAGAAGAAAAAGACTGCTTAAAATGATATTCAGGCTGTTTTGAGTCAAGATTTTCAAGCTATGGGAAGTGGACTTGTAACAACAATTTTCTTTCCAAAACACTCAGACCTGTGACAAATACCAAAGTTCATTCAGAACCAAAAACAACCTCAGAGACAGCCCCCCCCCCCCCCCATCTATCTTGATACAAGTGTAAGCTTTAAACTCACATCTGGCAAACTGGAATGACCTGTACTTCTTTAAACAGCTTTAAATTAGGAAACTTTTGATCAGGATTTATGGACCTCTTAAGTCTCATAAACAATATGCAATTTAGTAATTTTTTTTTCAGCTGGACAGCTGGAGAGGATGGAGTTTCCAACAGGTGTTAATTTCTTAGGTTTTTTCCCTTGAAACAGAAAATTACATTTTTTCCATTCAGTACAATGCAAAAGCATAGTCCTCAAACATACTTAACACACAGTCTAAATCTGCCAAGTTTGCATTAAAAAAATAAAAGGGGGGGAGTCAGGGAGAGTGGGAGAAAGAGAATGACTTTGGAGCTAAAAGACAGCAGTTGGTGAAGATGAATAAAGAAAATTGAATTCTCTGTTTGTTTTGTGTGGATTAATTTATGGAGCTTGAATGTCTTTGAATGCTCTTGCTATGGATTTATGAATACTTTTGATCAAGAAAAACACCCTTGTTGAAGAATAAAGAAATTACCACATTTCAACACTCCTAAACTCTGTATGAAAATCCATGCTGAATAAGAACAAAAATCACAGATTCTTATAAACAAGTAAAATTAGTCACAGTTATGTAAACATGAGTATATATTCAATTTGTAAACACATATTAAAAGGAACTATGTTAAAAAACTTTTTCAGAATAAGACATGATATACTGAACAAAATCATAGCATAAATAGGGAATTTCTTTTCCAGGGAAAGTCATTACAATAGAGGACCTGGGGCTGCTGGAATGGACTGTATTGGACTGAGGGCTCACCACAGAGCCATATTTTTCTTTCTTGGCCACCACTGAGTATGACATCCTTTTCTGTAGCAGCAGACCCACTTGTGTAAAGTGTGGATAGCTAATTCCATATATGCTTACTGTTGAGGGTTTGTGTTGTTCTTTATTTGGCCCTGTGAAGCACAGTTCAGGTGGCCAGGACAGCTCACTCATATGCATTTTAACACTGAACAGACGGTGTTCAGGTAATGAGAAGAGGTCTCTATAAGGCAAGGGACTCTTTGGCCCCTCGCTTCTTTTATTTGCTATCCATCATATTTCCTGGGGCCCTCTAAATTTGTACCTAAGCCTCATACTACTGTTCTAGGTCAAGTTCCTTACAGCTACTTTCTCCACTCCCTTTGCTCTTATATGAATGTTCTGATACAAAATGTAAATGTTGTAGTTTCTAGACATGATACAACCTCAAGTGGTACTTATCAGACACTTTGACCATCTCACCTAGCTTTTGACTGATCAAACACTCTTGAAAACTGATTCCAGCATTTCATTTGTAACTTCGTGCAGCTATTAATTAAAAAGAAAATCAATACTACAACACTTTCTCTTCCTTCCTTGCAAACTTGACACTGTTCTGCAATTGTCCTAGCACAGATCATATCATCGTCAATAGATGCTCCTTACACTGGAAAATGCAGCATTGAATATGTAACCTAATGCCAGCCACCACGTTTGTTGACTGCAGTTCCAAGACAACTTTGCTCTTTGGTGTGCAGGTTGGTGTGACTGTCAGTGAAGCTAGAGAGGTCTGTGATTCCACAAAGGCTCCTCTGTGTCAGCAGTGTGAGCATGGAATAAGCCCAGTGAGCATGCTGGAGTGAGGGCTACCTCAGGAATACTGACTGTCTCTGGAGGCATGAGAGAGGTGATAGGTGCCTCTTCTTCTCTGCTTCTTCCCCTTTTAGTTTAACCTAGGCCAGCCCTCCAGTCTTAGTGTCTGCCTTTCTTTCTCAAAAGGATCTTGTTTAGCAGCTCTGCTTGCTTTTACAGGTGAATCTTCTCCTAAGACCTTACAGTTAAAATGCCTGAACTCACCAGATGCCAAAAGTCTTGCTCAGAATTACATGACATGAAGCATACAAAGCACCTAGCAGAAATCTTTGCCTTGCTGCCCAAAGCATGTATTAAATTAGCAAATTTGTTGGGAAAACAGGCAGCACAATGACGCCTTCCTGTTCCAGAAGACCTTGTGTGGTGCTAATTGGTGGGGCTCTGCAGTGTGCTCACTGCACAGTGCTAAGTGCTAATGCCCTTAGTTTCATAGGGTCATTAATGCTGATTAGATCTTGAGTGTCTTCACTTAAAAAAGATTTGGGACAGGACAAAAGTACTGTGCCAGCAACAGCTCAAAACAATAGCCCAGACCAGAACAAGGGGGAGAAGCCATAGGTTACTGGTTTTCTGGGCATTTGGAGTTGTTTACAGAGCGTTTCCCAGCTCTAATTTTTTATATGATAGTATTTAACAATACCGGTTTCACAGAGAAAACCACCCACAGCAATTCGTGAGAAGACTGAGTAAAGTACACACCATACATTGTGATATAAAATACTAGTTTTAGCCAACTGATACTGTTTCATTACATCCGTGAGACATGCTCATAGCGAAGTCCACTGTTTTTCTCACTGTGCTGACCTAAGAATTCCTTTAGAATTCCCTGAGTAATTACAATGAGTTTCTGTAGAGCTGAGAATCTGGCCCATTTGACTCAAAGCATCTGTGAAGCATGAAGCCCAAACCTCTGAAAATTAGACTGTTTTGTCGAAAAATCATCTTAAACTTTAAATATTCGAGAAGCAAGAGATGTCAAAGTAAATTTTGCACACCTCAAGACAGAACAAAGTAACAGTCCCCAAAGAGTAAAAGGAGATTCCTGGCTTCTGATTGAAGTGCTCCCTTCTCTAAATTTAAATAACAAAAATATTTTTCAAGGTATGAATCTCTTGGGCACTGTCACATTATGGCACCAAATAATTCATTAAGGAATGTTAGCTCTGCCTTTGCTCTTTGAAATGCCAGAGGTTTCTTTGCCTGAAATGGCCTGTTATTCCCAAGGACAGAGGGAAGAAGAGGGTTCTTTTCATATTTTTCTTTCAGAGTACAATGGATTAAAAACAAAACCGAAAAATCCTAAATAACGAGATAGTGAGGAAATTCATTCTAAAGGATTCTAGAGTGCTGTAATAGTATGTGACCATCCATAGCAGGACAAGGCTCTGTTCCCTCCCTATGCACAAATTGCTTGATTGCTTTCACTGCCAGTTTGTTTCCTAATATTTGTCATGACATTTTGTGTTTCTAGCCTCGGGCTTATATGGGTTTGATCCAGCCTGCCCTGAAATCAATGGAAAGACTACTGCGTACTTCAGTGTCCCTCTTCCTCTTGCTGGAGCCTGTTGGCTGCTCCAGTGATTTCTCTCACTTTCATTTTGGCTGGCCTTCAAGTCCTTCCAAAACATCATGCCTCTTGTTCTGTACTCACACACAGACAGAAAGAGGGAGAGACGAGATAAAGATCCCTTTGCCCTGTGTGGTGGCCGAGGGGCATGGAATGGCTCATGGGCAGCAGTGTAGGGAACAAACTGCCTTGTGCCAGGCAGCCCTCAGCAGGTGCCCCAGCCTTCTCCAGATACTCCCACTCTACTGCAGCTGCCAGTACCAGCAGAGCCAAGAGCTGCTGCAACTCTCTACCTTGGCCAAACACTACGTGCTGAGTTTTTGAGGACCCTAGATACAATCCCATACCTAATCCTGGTATAATGCCTCCCACTTGGGGGATTTGTCTTGCAACATTTATATTTGTCTCCAAAAAAAATGAGTGTGAATACTGCTCCTTGTTTATATGTTAAGATAGAACTTAATTATCTCTAGAGATAATCTCTTTTTGAGTGATCTGCTTGTTTGACTGCAAACACCCTGGGTTTGTGAGGCACTGTAAAGACTCAGGTGCTCAATACCAGAATACGTATCAGGATAGTCTCCACTGGCAACCAACAGTCTCGCACTTCTGGTGGTGGGGTATTGAGTAATTGTGGGCTGATACTTTCTTGTCTGGCTTTAACAATTTAATGTTAAGTTCTTGGAGGACCGTAGTTTGCCCACACTGGCTGGTTTTGTCCCATAGGTATTTCCCTTTCATTCTATTTCTTCCTCTTACTACCACTTCTGTTTGATGGGGTTAAGTACCAAAGTCATATATTCATCTTGTCAGCAAGTGTTTTCACCAGGCTGCTGTTAACACTTCCTTCAGGGAATGTTACTATATTCAGAGATGGTTTGGCATATTTTTTTTTATTTTTTTAGCAGCTTGCTTTTATAAGTCTTCGGCTCTTTTAAGCAGTGATTAAGCTTTGTCATCGTAACATGGTGGCGACATAGGACTCCTCTTCCAAAGTACATCATCTGAACAGAGTGGCCCAAGTCAGAGCTGTTATCTGAAAGCACGAGGCTGAGGGTACCAGGCCTGCTGAAATGATTCCTGCTGTGGCCAGTGCAGTGTCTGACAATCATCTGCTCCCTGTCAGACTGAAAGACAGTCCACAGTGTATGCACAGACAGGGAGGGATGGGCAGCCAAGGCAATTTCAGGGACTCTGGTAGGTCAGCTTAGTTAGGCAGTAGTGAAAAATATCTGTGGTGTGGGTGGGAGGGCACAACCAAGATTTAACTTTTTCTGAGGCACCTGTAACAATCTATGTCTAAACCATTGAATAAGGGAGGATCAGGGACTGATTTCTGGCCCCAGTTTTCGAATGGAACACACTAGATCATGCCAACTAATCTGCAGGGTAGCTGCTTGAGGAAACCTAAGTTTGAATCATCCAAGAGAAGCCAGGAATGACAATTAAACAGTGTGGACAATGTGCTACCAATACTCAAGTTCATTCCACACTCTCCTTTATTTAGAGCACAGACAAACTAAATGCTATGTACATTTCATCAGCTCTGGGTTGGTTTGGCACATACCCACATGAACCCCAACCATTTACCAGGTCTTTGATATTCCTGGCCATGTCTGCCAAACAGTGACATCTCCAGGTTTTTGGAGACACACTTCAGTTTCAAAAGGTGCTCTGAGGAAGCGCCTGTGATCTGAATGCTGTGAGCAAAATGCCTTTATCTATGGTGCTCTATCTCATATGCCCAGACTGCCTCAAAAATTCAAGTACTCTATGCATGTGGGTGGGAGCTCTCCTTTGGCATATGCCCAGTTCCACAAAATTATAGCTATGAGCACTTGTTTCATATGGTTTGTTGTCAGCTTCCTTTCAGATGCTTCTTTGACAATGGTAAATAATTGGCTTGATTGCTTTCTGTGCCTTTCTCTTACCCATTTTTCTAGCAATTTGAGGATCTCATATCTTGGTTCATCTGCTGTACTTTCATGACCAGAAAATTAAGTCAGCTATGTATATCTAATTCCCTCTTTTTGTTGTGTACCTCAAAATTGTAGCATTGCAGTTTCAGCATCCTGGAGAGTCACAAGCAATAACTCTTCTAAAATGCTCTCTAGTGATTTAGTGTCATTTTCTACTTCAGTTGCTTTACACCCTCAAACTTAATGGTGAAACGACTCACATCAAACATGATTGCTAGACATTTCTTCTTCCTTTGGAGGTCTTTTGGTTCTGTGGTGACAATGAACTCAGTTAAAAAGCTACCAGCTGTCTTCTGCTGTAGGAATTGGTATGCCAAACTAAGCTTGCTAGCATCACATAGTGTTGTTGCCTTTTCAGTCATACAGCATTATTTTGGGACAGGATAAATGATAATCTGTTTTCTGGTGGTATGTAATGGTTATATGTGGTAACCTTGTCTGATTTTTTTTTCCTTTTTTTCAGAATTCAGCAGCTGTTTCATGGTGGGAAAAATAGCATAAATACTGTCTGCTACTTTAAAAAAAAAAACTATTATTAAAGCCTTTTAGAAATTATCTTTAGATGCAGCTTTGTTGCTTTTAACTCTTTGGCACACAATCCTAAGGAGGTCAGCAAATGCATGTGAATGATGTGGCAGAAAACCACATTTTACTGTGGTTACAGTCAAATTTCATTCCACTTACTGAACTCTATCAAACCAGGTTGTGGCCAGCAAAAAGGTTGTGAGATATATGCTGCTCCCAGGAGATTCAGCTAATCACACTTCTGTTGTTGACAGGGATTACTCGCTTCTTCTCAGATAGGAGCCTAAATGCCATTGCCAACTTTCTTTATCTAGATGAGGTCCGTAATCTTGCAGAGGAACAATTTGACATACCTGTGTGCTTTCAACATTACCACCATTGGCATGAAGTACTGGGAATCATCCTGCTTCTCCAAAGCAAGTAATCCTCATCCGGGAAGGTATTTAGTCATGAACTCCAGCTGCCTCGTCCTGGCTGCGGTGCCTGCTGAGCTCTTCCTAATCCAGTCACAGCATGGGGAAAGTGGAAGCACACTTACACACATGCTTCAGGGACACCCAAAAGGCACTTTTGGGAAGAGGAAGCTTGTTTACCAGCCAACCCTTCTCAATTCTCAAACGAAATAAACACTGAAGTGAAGTGAAGCATGGGTATCTGAAAGGAAAGAACATCCTGCTGTTTCTGGTAGGAAAAGTGTGCAAGAGAAGGGTGCAGCAAAACACTTACACACAGAGTTGTTGTGATCTGCGTAACAGAAGATGCTTATCCCGCCTGAGTTGGTACAGACGTTCACACAGTGACACCCGTGACAGCCCTGCTGACCTCACATTCAAGGGACTCAGAGTAATGCTGGCAGCTTGAATTTTATACCATCCTACCACCATTACAGTAATTTTGTTGACCAAGTTTTTCTCTCAAATGAGACTGAAATCTTACTGCTTCACATATTTCTAACTACCCTACTGCTTCTTTTGCATTGATTTCCTGAGGGATTTTTTAGCTTGCATCATAGGGTTTTATTTTGGAAGAGGTTTTTTGGTGCTACCTTGTATTCATATCATTAGGTTTTTTGAGGTTTACAGTATCATTTCTGTTTCCATGCCTTTGCACCACATTAATACCATGTGTCTGCAAAATCTGATTCTTGGTCTCACTTCCTGCCTGCTTGATAATGTTATTTTGTATTATTTCTTTAATCAGAACATTTAATCTCAATGACTTTTCTTTCCATGAATATTGTATATAAAGTCTTTGTGCAGGGAGACCTTTATTATTCCTCAGATTACTCATTTTTCCCTTTTAATTTTGTTTGTCTAGATTTTACCTCTGTGCATTTGGGTTTCATATTCATATAGGTATCTGTCTGTGTTTTCCCTGTTATGCTAGTGGATTAACAATTCTGGGTCTGGTTCATCTTAAGTCTTGCATTTACATGGGAAACTGCTCCTCACCCTTGCATGCAGCTCCAGCTTTTGGAGGCTTGTTGAGGAACAATCTCATATTTAGGTTCTTTAAGATTTGATAATCACAGGACCTTTGAACAGTTCAGCAAAATGGTCATCCATTCCAGACTGAGCAGATACTCTTTTTTGGGTAGAAAGAGTCTTAGAAAGATTTTAGTTGTGAACATGGGTGAAAATATGCTGACGTATCTGTTCAGCGTGTGGCTGCATGTCTCAGAGAGCAGTGGGGCCACATTTATTTTGTTCCTCCTTCTGCCTGGCTTCACTACATCCTATATCTGCTTTCCAATGCAGCTTGGGAATGTCCAAATGATGAGCATGGTCATCCGCATACAGGCAGCTATGGCACAGTGCCATGATTATTGGTTTTTCTTTAGCTGAAGGATCCAGAATTCATCCCTAATGACAGATGCAATTGCAACTGCCAAGCAATAAAGACTCCCAATTAGAAAATAAGCTAATGGAGGGCACAGGTTCACTTTGACTTTGTCAACAAAACAGTCTGTTCAAAATACTACAAGAGGTGAGAATGATGCAAAAGGAGGGCGGTGGCATTGCTGCAGCTCTACAACAGCATTTCATGGTGCTGCCAATGTGATGACAGTAAGGTGAAGGCTGCTTTGTAGGAGATTCACTCTGAATCACATCCATTTGCAGGTGCCAGCAGACACAGTGTGGGTAAAGAGCACGATGAGCACACTGCTGGCTTGGATGTGTTTTCCTGGGAGATAACACCAGCGGAAGAGGCTCTAATTAATAAGCTGAAAGCAAATGCAAATCTTATTAATGCTTACTTGGAATCCAGTCCACAAGTCAGCATCTCATTAGAAAGAGAGTTACTGTCAGTAAAACAGTGCATCAAGGCGGTTGGTGTGTAATAGTGACAAACAGATGGGGCACTAGAGAGAACACAGCCTCTATGAGCATGAGAAGAAAGGGGCAGATTTGGGAAAGAAGGCATGTAAGACAATCTGTGAGAAGCTCGGCCCCTAGCCCAAATTGTGACAACACCCACTGCACTCCACTGTCAGCAGATAGCTGGAAACTCGCTGCTAAGATACGTACTTTGAACCTTCCTAATAATTGTTCCAGGCAGACAAGGACAGCCCACTGCTTCTGAGTGGCAACTGCAGCTTCCAGGAGGAGGAGTGCAGGCAACCAAAGGATTCTCCCAACCCTCTAATAAGCTTATTAGCATATGTCTTTGCTAACGATACACATGGAACCAAGTCTTCCAGCTGACAGATCCCTGGGTTATTTCACCATTAAGGAAAAAAAAAAAAAAACAAACCAAGCAAACTAGGAAATCACATCCAAAAATAGATTAAAAGAACATGAGAAGTGGAAGGTCAAGAGTTCAACAGTTGGGTAGTGCCAGAACTGGGACAGTTTACATAACCTTGCTTTAGCCTCCCTTAGTGCATGCAGCAGTTAGTCACAGGAACATGAATCGTTTTTTTGAGAAGATCCTGACTCATTTGGTGACGTAATGGCCAAAAGGATTAGGGAGAAAAATAGAAATATGCCTCTCCTCACATTCAGGAGGTGGCACTGTGCAAAAATTCAGTCCCACAATGGAAAGAGTATTACTGATTTTCTTCATGCTTCTGCAGTACAGCCTGCAGAATTCTTCACAAATAGCAATTAATCTTCAGGCTGCACAAGTAAGAAGACATTTTCATCCCCATTTTGTATGTTGGGGATGGAAGCACTATAGTCAAAGTACTCCCTTGGATAATCTGAGTATCCTCATGGAGTCAGTTAGTTCTTAACACCTGCTGACATTTTAGACCTGAAGATTGCTATGTTAGTTCTGTTACACAGTGTGGCTTGGAGACAGAGACAGACAAGAAACCATTTACTTCTATTTTTTTGGCATTTGGAGGTAGCTCTTTGAAAAGTGTATACTTCTGGGAATCACAAAACCCTACACGGGCCTGTTTCCTGGAAATATATCTTCAGTTTATCAGTGCATCTACTATGGTGTTGGTGTCTACAAGTAAATGAAGAGAGTGGTATTTGAGAATAAACTTGGGCTTTATTTTGCTGTAGGAAGCCAGCCTTCCCAGCATCGCTCTAATATAATGACACATCTTTAAGTATATTATCTAGTCTTCATCTCTATAAAATTATGTGATGTAATATACCCACTGCCTCCTGTATTTATAAAATATACTATCCCAAGAAGATAACTGCTATATTCCTTGGCTGGATTATAAACGAAAAAAATTACTGTTGTCCCCAGTGTTCTTATCCCACAGGTTCCTCACCGTCATTTAAAAAATATTTTTACTGAAAGTCAATACCTTTTATCAACTTTCACAGAGAATTTTAAATGTTTGTTTGAGTACGTAAAATAAGAGTAAGAAATTTTTTTCTGCCTTGATTAGGATGTCAGAATTTTTTTTTTTTCTGACTTGAGTAGGATGTGACTTCTAATAAATCTAGAAGTTATGAAAAATGGCTTTAATATTTTTTGCTATTCTGGATTTCCTAAGGTTATACCACATCTCTTTTTTCCCCCATGTCCATGTGTAGCCACAGAGAGTGCAAACACATCTGGAGCTTATAAACACAGAAATTTAGCTTTTAGAAAATGCATGATGCCATTTGAAGATGCTGTTTTTACAGTTTAACACCTGCTTTGCTGATTTTAGAAAACCTCGATGTAGTGTCTGAGGAAACACCTCTTCCAAATTTTGTTTTTGGGATATTCTAAGACAGTTAGAAAAGCAGGCTTTTATGAATGTAAATGTTTGAGATTAGACCCTCTACAGCAATAAGGAAGGCCTCTTCTGTTTATTCCTTAAAGATATAAGGTGATGATGTTTCTTCTGTCTACTTGCTCCCACAAATGATCTACCTAATACAAAAATTCCAAAGTGCTCTTTTCTTATCCAGGCCAATACCCTTCCTTCAGCTTCTGTGTATTAGTGTGACCATTGCTGATGAGCATGATGAAGAGCTCAGTTCAAACCTTCCCTTCTGTTTCCAGGTTGCTGTTCACACCTCAAAGATGTTGTCCCCAGGGAGGCAGACCTGCCACCTCAGCATTCCCTGGCAGTAATCACCTGTGAGTCAGCAAGACCCATTTAGCACTCCCCAGTTGAAGCACCTCCTGAAAATATAGTGGGATGTTTGAGGCAAGTACTGTCAGCCTCCTAAAATACTGTAGGCAAGTTCAGATCCCTTTTCTTCCCCCCACTACTCTGTAATTATTTATAATACACTATACATGACAGGCTGGTAAAATACACCCAGCCAAAACCAAAATGAATGGAAATGTTGCCAAGTTAGCAATGTAAAAAGGGAGGAAGTGTAAGACAGAAGATAAAGTGGTGAAGCAGATTAGTGACCTATCAGTCTGTGACTAGTGTATTGGTTTGAATGAAGAATTTGAGCATGACATTTGTTTATCCTTATGAAAGGTTATCTCAATCATAACGTTTGTTATTAAAAAAAAAAATAAAGACACTATAACATTTAATACTTTGGGAATTTTTTAAAATACAAGAGTGGCTTAACACAACCAAGGAAACTGAACGGATGTCCTGACCTGTTCTACAAAAGAACTGCTTTTATATCTTCTTGCTATTACAGCCATGAGCATGTTTTGCTTCTCAAAATGTTACCTTTCATTGAAAATTGGATATTCTTTATTCAGCATATATTCATGATAGCTGTAACTGACTTCTTGCCCACTGACAAGTTCAAAAGATATTTGTGTGTTATTTTGTGACTGCTACCCTGAATTCCCAGATGTTAAATTATTAATACTAATAAATCCTAATCAGACTCTGTAATTTTCATATTGCTGTGAGAAGCTATGTATCTCTATAGGAAGACAGGAGCAGGGAATAGGAAAGAGAGGAGAAAATCTTGACACCACATCGTTTAGCACATGTGACTGCAAATTTAAGGTTTTGACAGTATTTCCATGAAAATAACTGATGGAGAAGCAGCATTACAATGGACATTATTTCAAGATTTTAATGAATAAGTGTTTTAAAGTGAGGTTGGAGAAAGGAAAAAATAGTTCAGCATGAGCAAGAAGGCTATCCAGATGAAGGTGAGAGAAAAGAGTGTCATGAACTTAAGGTTAAGGTACTTAGAAAAGTTGAGAGAATAAGAGGAGAGCATAAAGAACTGCTCCTGTGTTATGTAGGTAAATTTGATTATTTCTTCTGTTTAACTGGGAGAATGTCTGTCAGATTTTCTGATTCCTGAAGGCAAATATCAGTACAGTCAAACCATGGTGGTGAGTACTAAAGGACAAGGCTTGTGTGAGGAGGAGCTGCTGTGGGGACATGTGGGCTTGACTCAGGCAGAGGGAACACTCCAGCACGTCTCGGCTCTGCCACTGGGGCTGCAGGAACTCACAGCAGCTTTGGGATCCCAGGGGAAGCACAGGTACCCTCAAGGGGAAACCCAAGGATTCTTCCTATACTTCCCATGCATCCATCAGCACTTGATTCCTGGCTCCACACCTTGCTCCTCTTCAGCTATACTAGCTCAGAAGTATGATATTCCAATGACATGCTGCTGAGCCAGTTTGGCTGCCCAGGCTTACCACAGTTCTGTGGCTGCTGTGTGATATTGTTTTGGTCTGCTTTCATTGATTAGTTGGTTACTTTCTAGTTTGGCTCAAAAAAAGTGTGTCAAGTAGTTTTTTGTCTGTGTGGGCTTTTTTTTTTTTTTTTGTTTTGGTGTTGTGGGTTTGGGTTTTTTTTGTTTTTTTTTTTTCCTTTGTGCCATTCTGGTTTTCATTCAGAGCTAGAGCATACAAATTTCAGACAAATATTCTTTATTCCCACTTTTTTTTTATTATAAAATTAACTGCATTTCTTTCCTGTAGCTTTTGCAGAAAGAATATCTGGTTGTTTGAGTAATTTCCAAGACGCTTAAGGTCCCCAAGAAACCTCTTTTGACTTGTGGGGAGGTAAGATTATATATAAACACATAAAAAAGGCAAACAAAGCATGCAAAAATGTCCTTTTCCCTAGAGCCACATGCTGGCTTTCTGCTGAGGAGCCTGGAGTATTAAGACACCATTTGTAGTCCTGATAGTCTCCAAGTGGGAAGTGCATAAATCTGCTCTGCCTCCAAACTGCTCTGGGCCAGCTGAAGCTCTGTTCTGCATGAACTGGTTCCTGCTGCCTGCTTCTGGCCCAATGGCTGCAGCCTGAGCTCCTCAAAGTCTACAGCATCAGGATCCCAATCAGTGTTTCTGCAAAGGCATAATCAGACCTCTCCACCGAGGTGCAGTTTTCAAGTTTTCATCCAAAAGGAGGAAAATCAAAAGTTGTTTTTTCAATTGATCTATATGTTTCTACTCTTGTATTGATTATACCTTTTACACGGTAAAATAAACGATTAAAAAAAATCAATCTGCATAGAAGGATTAGGATGGAAACTAAAAATGAGCCACCTAAGAGCCTAAAAAACTTGTTTCTTTGTACATCTACAATCAGGTTTAAAATGAGAAGTGACACGAGTGACATTTTATTTTGGAATTCCCCATCTTGACAAATTATTTATGTGAATTCATGGAACAAACTATGTTTGGTCCTGAAATGTAATGATCAAGAGTCACCTACGCACAACCTACACAATCACACAGAGAAGTGAAACCCTTTTTTGTTCTGAACACTCAGCTGTAGATATCTTGATAAGAAACAAGCTTGTATTTGAACTTGTAAAACTGTAATTTCATCAGGAAATCAAATTGTCAAGATGACATAATTCTCTGGTTAAATTCCAGCATACAAAAATGAAATCCATGGAGAAGTGGGAGAGAAATGTAAACCTCATTTATTGAAAACCTGTGTTATAGTTCTCTTTGCTATTTCAACATATCTAATTAAGTTTCTCTCCCTCTGCATTTGTATTTTCGATATGTCTCTCCTGTTCTTGTTGAAGCCTAAACTGCAATTTCTTCAGTCCTAAGGCAAAAGAGCTTTCCAAGCCTAGGAGACAAGTGACAGTGAGATGTGCCAGTCTGTCAGTATGGGAGCACCCAAGGTCACAGACGGGGCGGTGCCGGAGAGAGGACCTCAAGCATGTGATGCTTTCAATGGGCGTCGGAGCTGGATGCAACACCTTGAGAAATGCTGGGAGGATTTATGGCGTTGCTGAGAACCTGAAGGGAACAAAGTGTACAGGGAAGTTTTCCAATCACCTGCCTGTGTAGCAGGGTGCCCCGTGACTGGAGGACAGGGCAGCCTGCACATCTTTGACGACAGCGAAAGACTGAAGCCCCGGCAAAGGTGATCGGCGGTGCCGTGGAACAGCAGCTACACCCGTGAAATACCAACATCGTGGGGTTGACGCTCCTCCCAACACGGCTGGCTGAATACTCCGCGATTAAATGTGGAAAATGGAATAAAACCGTAACTCTGGAAAAACTCCGCGTATTTCATTACCGCCGTTGCCTTATCACCCACTATTGCCAGTTTCAAGAATTAAGGATAAAAAAATCGTAATAGTAAAACAAGTCGTCGTCTTTCACAAAGACGCATAATCTGCTTAAGATTGTTCTCCCATTCATCGGGGATGTTGAGACGTTCAGATCACTCCTCCCTCTTCCTCCCGAGGCGCCCCAGCGGCGCGCGGAGCACCGCGAACCGCTCCGGCGCTGGCAGCTGCCGGTCGCGAACCCCGGCACGGAGCGACCACCGTTCCTCTCCTTCCTTCTCCCTCCTCTTCGCCCTCGGTTCCCTTCCCTTCCCAGCTCGGGTCCGCCCCGTCACGGCCGCGCCGGGCGCCCGGAGCGGCGGCCGCTGCCCGGGGGCGTCGGTGGGCGCTGCCCGCCCGCGGCCGCGCGCCCCGCCTCCCCCGCCGCCCGCCAATCAGAGCGGCGGCTGCTGCGGGCCACGCCTCGCCATTGGCCGCCGCCGCCGTCAGTCAGGGTCCGCCCCCGCGGAGGGGCGAGGCGGGCGGGGGGGCTGCCGGCTCCGGGCGGGCGAGCGGGGCCGGGCGGCGGCGGCGGCGCTGCGGTTGCGCCATCTGTCAGGAGCCCCGGTGGGAGGGAGCGCCCGAGCCGCGCTCGCCCGGGCGGAGCGGAGCGCAGGGGAGGCGGCGGCAGCAGCGCGGACAGCCCGTGCGAGCTCATCCCTGCCCAGGCTGCGGCTGTGCCGCCGCACGGAGTCGCCGCCTCCGCGCCCGGCCGCGGCTCGGCGCAGCGCGTCTGCCCCGGGAGAGGCAGCGGTGCCCGGAGCGGCGCCCCTCGCTGCGGGCGGGAGCAGCCGGCGGAGGAGCGGAGCGAGGAGGATGCGAGTGCGGCGGCGCCGCCCCGGCCCCGCGCTGAGCTGAGCAGAACCGAGCTGCGCCGCGCCGCGCCGCCCCAGGTAACGGAGGGGCCGGAGCCCGCCCGCGGGGGCGGGGGGACGCATGGATGCATGGATGGATGGATGGATGGATGCTGCGGCGGGTCTGTTTCCTTTGTGCGCCCGAGCGGTGATGGGCTGCGAGGGCTCCCGGCGAGGGGAGGCGGCCGCGCTGCTGCGGGTCTCCCCCACGCACGCACCCGCGGACCCCGCAGCCGCCTCCCCCGCCGGGAGCCGCGGCTGCAGCGCGGGCAGGGCCGGGGGCAGCGCCCGTGAGCGGCCCCTGCGTGCCCGGGGGTCGCCAGTGTCGCTGTCCCCGCCCCCGCGGATGCCGGCCGGGGAGAGGGGAGGGGGCACAGCACAGGGACGTATTTGTTGTCGCCGAACTGCGAAAAAGGGGAGGGGGGGAAATAAATAAAAAGACCTTCTCTCCCTCTGAAATAAATCGTATAGGATTTGCGCGTCTGTGACAAAGGCCTCTTTCAGGAAAGAAAGAAGGGACGCACAAAATGCCCAAGGGTGGTAGGATGTGAAAAGAGGCTTGTTTCTTGTCTCTCCCCTAGAGCCTCTCTGTTCCTTCCCAGACGAGGCCGCTGATCTGGTGCCAGTTCCTTTTCAGCTACGTTTTAGATTAGGGAGAGATACCAAACGCCACACCATGAGTGCCAGCGTTTTGCTGCGTCTGCAAGAGCCAGTGTACGTGTCGCCCGACCTTCTTAATAATGCTCAGTTTGGCCTCTGCTTCCTCGGGGTCTCGCCCGATTTCTGCTCTGTGGGGATTCTGCGTGTGCGTGAGCTCTGGGAGAGGGCTGGCCAGGGAAGGGGGTCACTTTGTGGAAACAAGACCATGATACTTTGGTCCGTTCAGCAGTGACGGGGAGGGCTGAGTAGGTACTGGAGGAGAAGGTTTGGGCTGAGTGGAAAGCAACCCTCTGCAGTTGCTCATCAATCACTCCGATATGCTCGGATTCTTAAAATGCTAGATAACGAGTGACCAGGGCGGACCGGGCTTTTGAAATGCACGCACAAGATTGGGAACGCCTTTGAGACCTTGTCATTTTCCTCCTTGTATACAACCTCCTTAACTCCTACAGCCTTCCTTCCACCATCCCTGCAGCTGTAACACTTTTCAGGATCACCTTCCCACACCCTTTTTTTTTTTTTTGTCTTGATGTCTTTTTAACTAGTGTTCTGGAAACCTAGAACAGTTGCAGGTGAGGATCTGTTTGTTTACATGCTGGTGGAGGAAGTGTTTTCATTAGGGTTGACTCGTCTGGTCTCCCCTGAGGAGGAACAGTAAGCTAAAGGGACACTGTCAACTTGAAATCCAGAGAATGTGCATGATGAATGGAGAGCTGTGTCCAATATTACACCCACCGTTGAGCTCCCTGCTGGAGATCTGTGGTTTTTATAAGCCTGTCTTCTGACTGTGTGGGTTGGTCATGCAGTGAAGGAGTAAAAACACACTTCAAACAAAGTTCTGTAGAGTGAACAAAGGAGTGCAGAAGAAAAATACGGGAGTGGGAAGGGAGGGAAGGCAACATCTCCAACTTCTCAGTTATATCCATTGTAGCCACTGCTTGACCTAGTGGGAAACTGGAGGGAGGAGCTATAGTTCATTTTTGCAGTTGCACATTTATTTAGTATCAGTAAAGCGGAAAGGTTGTTACCTTTGCCCCAATGTTTCAGGAGTTTTCAGCAACTTCATGTGTGTGCTCAGAAAACTGATAGCACTTGATGGATGTCAGTAGGTCAGTGTCTTTTCACAATATAAGGACAATTTTAAGAATGGTATCTCCTGTGAAAAAGACATTGGTTCCTTCTTGAGCCCTTTTTACCCCATAAAGCTATAATTTCGAGGAAAAAAAGAAAAAGAAAGATTGCCTAATTAATGCTTTAAAATTTGTATTTTGTTGATGGTATGCTGCAGATTTGTTGAAATGTTCAGATGATTCTTAGAGGGTGCCTGTAAGCATCCTTCTTCTCCACCTACAACAAATTACTGCCTCATCTGCGTGGCTTGTCTTTTGCAAGAAAAACAATTTTCAATATGAAGTTGTCTGATGGTAGGCCACTGGCTGTGGTGTTTTGTACTTCAGGCATGTTGTTTCAGAAATTCTGTGTTGCCTGCTGGTGAAAGACATAGGGGCATAAAAGACCAGTTAAGTATAAAACTCTGAACAGCCTTCTCTGGAAATTATTTTGATGTTGAGTAAATACATGTCTTCATTGATGGACAAACGACTTTGGCATCTGGGCATGGCAGTCAATGTAAGCCAGAAATTAACAAGGTTGTACAAAGAAGTGGGTTATTAATAATTTTAACAAGTGTCTTTAAAAGTTAGGACCCAGTGATAAATTTCTAATTCATAGGAGTAAGAAAAACATTGCTGAGGAACTAGTTATTTTTGACAAGACTACAACATATTCCACATACCTTTATGTGAAATACCTAAATGGTGTCACCTGAAATTCATGAGTGGAGTCTGATATGGTGAGGGCCTCTGTGACCACTGGCCCTGTGGCTTAGCTGAATAAAGCTGAACATACTAATCTTGACATGGTATCATCTGCACTGATTAACAGTGCAATAAAATTGTGGCTAAGTTGCATGCATGAAAACATTTGTGATGATTTCACATTGTAATATACAATATCATAAGTTTAATTGTGTTAAGGAAAGCTGAGAGCTGTTGGCCATCTTATGCCCAATTACTTTCATTTAAAAAGCACCTTCCCTTTTCTGACTTGCTGCATTACCGTACTTTTACTTCGGGGAGAAAAAGAATCGGAGGCATGTGTTTTCCCTTCGTCCTTCTCTCTGGGGTGCACATTAATATTTGATTCAAACTTGTTCTGTAAAGTTCTGCTTAATTCAGTTTGGGCACTGCTTTGAATGTATAATAATGGTGTTTGTTTGTGTCATGGACAGTGCTTTGTAATTTGCCTTATGGGCAAGTCTGCTGCTGGCAGTGTGTATTGTCAAAGTGACCTTCCTTTCAGAGGGAGAAAACCAGTAACTCCTGGCCCTCTCTCCCACCCCTGCAGCTCCTACAGAAGTGTCTTCACAAGTCGTTTTGACCCATTACTCCAAAAACAGGACTCGAACTGACAAATCTAGTTCACCCGAGCTGTCTCATTGAAATCCAGCAATTAAGGATTCCTTTGGTGACAAAAGGCCTACAGATCTGTATTGTGCAAGTCAGCCATTTACTTGAGGCGAAAGCCACAGAAGGGTCTGCGTGCCTCGGTGCGGAGCACCTGGAGCTGCGCTCCCTGGAGATCCCGCCCGCCTGAGCCGGGACTGTAGCTGTTCTCTGTGCCGTGCCGGGGCTGTAGCTGTTCGCCGTGCCGTGCCGGGGCTGTAGCTGCTCGCCGTGCCGTGCCGTGCCGTGCCGGGGCTGTAGCTGCTCGCCGTGCCGTGCCGTGCCGTGCCGGGGCTGTAGCTGCTCGCCGTGCCGTGCCGGGGCTGTAGCTGCTCGCCGTGCCGTGCCGGGGCTGTAGCTGCTCGCCGTGCCGTGCCGGGGCTGTAGCTGCTCGCCGTGCCGGGGCTGTAGCTGCTCGCCGTGCCGTGCCGTGCCGTGCCGGGGCTGTAGCTGCTCGCCGTGCCGGCTGCATTGTGCGCCCCGGAGCTGCGCTCGCAGCCGCCGCTGTGGCGGGGGGAACGCTGCCGGGGCCGCCCAGTGCTAAGTGCCTCAGAAGGAGGTGAAACTTCAGGGCTGCATCTGCCTGCCTGCTGGGTGTCTCGCACTTGGTACCACGGTGGCTTAAGGTTAGCTATTAGAGTTTAAAAACCCTAATATGTTTTTTGGTAAGGTAGTAGTAATTTATATATATATATATATATATAAAAGAAAAAAGAAAACACACCAATAACCAAAAAAAAAAAAAAACAAAAAACAAAACAAAACAACAACAACAAAAAAAAAACAACCCTCACAGAAGTACTAAAACAAACAAACAAGAAAATCCCAACAACCAACTTTGTATTTCAGTAGATGACAAACATGCAGGTGTAGAAGAATTGGGATTTCTAGCATTTGCATCCTGTCATGGGTTTTGCCCTCAGTGCCTGACTTCCAGACAGAGAAATGACAGGTGCAGATGAAACATGAAAGGCTGAAGCTGTTTCGGTGTGTCGGAGGAGTGTGTGACACTACTTACGGAGGTAGCGTGTGAGCCCCGTTAGCACTGTGCTCCAGGGCAGTCTCACTTGCTAGCTCAAACAGGGCTTTGGTTTCGGGCAGGTAATCTGCCTCCCGGTTTGAGAGTGGTCAAGTTAAACCTGTCTGTGGGATGTGTCCTTGAGCCCTTGAACTAGAAACAGGCCTGACCTTACAGGAGTTGCAGCCAAGAAGTACCCCGTTGTCCTTATCACCGGCTGCAGGAAAACAATCACATTTTGTAGAGCTTTTTTGGAACTTTAGTTTACTTGGAACGGAAACAAAATTGAACAGTATCACTACTTTTACTGGGGGAGGTGAAAAATCATATTATTTCAAGTCAGTCAAAACATGATGCCTCATCTTGCTTCTGACTGTTTTAAATGGTAGTTTGCTGTGAAAACAAGGATTTCAACTCAAAATACTGTCACCTGTTTGGAGCAAAATAGAACCTTTGACACCTTGACTTTTTGCTGGGGTATAAAATCAGCAGCAGTTTTGCAGAGTTAAGGTGTAGATGGAACTAAGTCATCTTGCAGAAGCTGTCAGATTTTTTTCTGACCAGATCTATTCCTCGTATACCATGAATTTGAATGAATGTTTTTCATCTGAAAAAGCTATCAAAAAAGATAGCCTGGCAGTATCAACTGATTTGAATTAGATGGTCTAGGTTAAATCTTTTTTCAAGAGGGAAGAGGACAGCAAATTAATTTTAAACTTGCCCTTCCTAAAATGCAGCTCCTTTTTTGTATCAAAGACATCCCAGTTTGAATGGATGATGTTGGTTGCGACAAGGTGCTATAGGGATTATATTCTCCTGCCCAGCTTCTCCTGATTCAGAGAAGTCTTGCACCTCTGAAAGTTGCCCCTTCCACACTATAATTTTCTAAAGTATCTGTGGGTCATAAATCTTTCTAGCTTAAGGCAGAAACCTAAATTTTTAGAGCAATTTCATTGATGTTCATCATACTGAGATGTGGTTTAATGTGATGAACTCTACAAGGCAGCTGCAATGTGGAAATGTTTAGATGGGAATGGGGAAGGTGACCCTTCTGTGCTTATTTGTTTTACTCTATTTTGGTGGATTTTTTAGGAGGTGACAGTGACTGGAGGCGTTTTCTAGCCTAGGGAAAGTCTTTGTTCCATCCCGCATTAGGTTTCCTGTGGCTACAACCAGAGAGGAGGGATGTTGAGAAGCTGCTGTGAGCGATGTGTTCAGTACAAAGTCTCCCAGTCAGAACTCCTCAGAGGAGCCAGAAATACTTTTACTAGTATCAAATCCTGCGCTGTGAGAACACTAGTCTGCTCTCCCCAAAACAAAGGCACTATCATCAACCAGCCCTGAACAAAGAGACTCTTCCTCACATAGCTACTTTGCTTCACAGCTCTTGGTGTGGCCTCTGGAAGATCATCTGCACATCATTCAAGCTCCCTTGCAGCGGCTCTGGGAGCTCTGAAAAACAGATTAACTTCTAAAGCTTTGGCTGTGTAAGGACGATTATAGCCTGAAATTGAGACCTTACATTTCAGACAAAATGTAACATCAGTACGGAAGCTTCCAAAAATGCTTGGAAAATACTGTTTTATTCACCGAAGTGTTGTTGCTCGAAGTGGTGAATTTGGAAAATGTTTTGAAGCTGGAAGTGATGGTAATGGCACCAGGACAATGTATGAAGAAGGGGAGAAGTAGCTGGGGTGGGGGGACATTGAGCTGACCAACGAAAGAGCTGGCTGAGGCAGGTAGAGGAAGCTGCTCCTGTGTGTGTCTGTGCGCGCGTGATTGAGGACATTTGCTTTAACAGAAAAGAAGGGTTTGGCACCACTTTAACATGAAAATGACTCTTGTTTTAGTGATTTTGGGAGGAGTAAGGAGGAAACCTCAAATGATTGGCTCGGCTTGCATGAAATATCTTCTCTGTTTAAAATTGTCCTTTTCCTCTTGGCTCCACTTTTCCTCTGTTAACAGATTTGACCAAAATAGTTCTCGATCCTTTTTGGTATAGTCCAAGTTGAAAATATTTTTGCCAGATAATCTCAACCATGGCAGGTCTAAATTTGCTATATGAAACTCTACAGAGAAGTTAAACAGGCTGTGAGAATGAAGATTTATATTAAATGCCCTTCAGGTTTGTGCTCTTTTAAAGAAAAACTTTACATTCCCTGAGAGTTCTCTAATGACCTGTCTGGTGATTCCTAGCATCCTTTTTCTTTACAATTTCTATTTACTTGTTAGGGTGGGGTCAGGTTTTTTTGTTTTGCTGGTTTTTAACGAATAAACTTTAACATTCATTTGAAGGCTTTTTATTGTATTAAAAAAGACCTTTCAACCTTCCTTGTTTTTGAACAACCTGTGTGTGAAAGAGCACTTTGCATAATGTTGATCTTTGACTTGCAGCTGTACCACTTACAAAAAAAGAGCGCTCTAAAGGTTTTCCTGGCATGACTTAGGAATATCATGTATTTCCTATCTTGGTTCCTGGTAACAATGTACAGATAATTGTATTGGGATTTTTATTTTATTTTTTTTAACATGTGTGTTGGGGCTTTATCCCCCATTGTGCCTGACCTTTAAACCATGGAATTGCTCTGGGGCTTATAGTTGAAGATGATGCTCTTGCCCAGAATAATTGAGAAGAATTGTTGTTGGTTAGTTCAGAAGTTCTCCAAGTCAGAAGACACCACAGTGGACAATGAAAGTGCTGGGCACTTACCTTCATCCAATACCTGGTCATTTCTTAGGACTCAGCAGAGAAGACCAGCTCATAGCCCTGTTTGGAAGACAGTGCAGACTGTGTCCTCCAGCCAGCTGCTTTCACCCCAGGATGATATGTTTTTTCCAAGAAAAAAAGAACATCACTAAGACTTGGTAGTCTTACTAGGCAATTAGTCTGTTTCTTGTCTTAAACTGTATGTAAATACTCAGTGTTTGTTCTTGATGGTGAGGTTAATGGTTGAGGGCATTTATTATGGTGAAGTTAATGACCTGTTGCATGTTTTTAGGACTTCCTGTGAACAGGTCCTCTTGCATACTGTCACTGTGAGCTAATAAATTTCGAATTACAGAAAGGGAGCCCAGCAAAAATATCCAGTAAAATTTTTGTCTAAAGACCAGCAAAAATGCCAGTTCTGTTGCCATCTTCCTCCCTGTGAAGTAACTGAAACCCCCTAAATCTCCTTCTGGGACTCATCTGTGAGGTAGCAAACAGATTATGAAATTTTGGAATGTTATCATTCTGTGCAGCATTTAAATTGGTGGTTTCATCAAGAAACACTCTCAGTCCCATTTCCAAATTAATTGAAAATGTTTTGCTGGTTTCTCTCTCTTCAAGAAGGAATAAAACTATTTAAAACTAATCTTTTGAATAGCACAGTATCTGAGGTTATTCGTAATTTTGATTTACAGTCTTTAACTAAATATGCAGGCCTTTCTTTCCAATTATTAGATTCTTCAGGTGTCTTTGAATGGTCACTGATTTTCATATTCATAAGACCTCATACTTTGGACTTGTGAAGAGAAATAGCTGTTGGATTTAATTTTATTTTTATTTTTTTATTATCTCTTCTATTTTATTCAGAAAGGCTGAGGCAAACCACCTTTAAAAGGAGGAAAGAAGTGTTTAATGAAACCATTGTATTAGCTGTATTCACTGTTGAAAAACTTCGTAAGCCCATCTGCTACAACTGGGATAAGATCAGCGTGTAGGAGCTGAGAAGATGAAGAGCCAGATCTAACTCTCAGTATAGCAGGCTGTATGCTCTCAAAAAAACCCACACACAGCATTGGCTGCAATTTCTTTTGAACATCTCTCTCAGAGTTTCTCTTTTGTAGGAAAAGTAGTGAGCCCAAAAATTTGACTGAGAAGAGAGCTGCTAAATGTTGTGACCTTGTGGAAGAAACATCCCGTGCATTTGAGGTCGGAAGTGACCTTTAGTGCACTGGGGGAGGTAGAAGACAAGCACTGAATGTCTTTCTTGCTTAGGGCCGCATTACTGGCATGTCTAAAAACTGCAGAACTCCTTGTCCTAATGTTCAAGTGGGCCTGCCAAAAAGGAACAAATAGGGCTGCAGATAAAAGTGTGCAGGGAAGACCGTGTCCCTTTTCCTCCTCCTCAGTCATGGCAGGCAGGGTGGGGAGAGCATTGCTTTGCACTGCTTGACCACTTGACATTCACAGCAATTTGCTGTTGGTCCTGTTAAAAAAAATCATTCATTTGTAGTTTGGGTTTTTTTAAATCACTGGCCATCGGTGTGATTCAATGACTTCTTTAAGGGTGAAGGTAACCTTGTCTCTGGTCTTGCTAACATTTGCAGCAAACCTCAATTCAAAATCACGGGGTTAAGTTGTTTGGGGATTTTTTTTCCTCCCCATGCAATAGAGTTAGTAGTTAGTTTTGCTTTATGAAGCTGAATGTATAGATGTAGGTGTTAAATGAGTCAGCTTAATCTTGCTTTTGTGGTCAACTCCTCCATGATTTGTCATGAAAGTTTGTGTCTTGCAGAAGATATCTGTCATCCTTTAGAGCTAGTGTGGCGCAGCAGGACTGTGCTGAGAACAATCTGGGCCTGCGTGTGGACAGCACTGCTTTGGTTTTATTTCTTTGGGTGGAGCAAGTCTGGGATCAAAGACAGGCCTGCAGTGCACTCTGCCAAGGTGGGCAGAGGAGCTCTCATGTGAGATAGGAGAGCCCCATCAGCCCGGAGGAACACTGTGCTCGTGTGCCTGTGCTGCTTCCAGGACCACTGTGACCTGTCTGTGGTTGCTGTGAGTGTTTCTGTGTGGCAATGTGTGGTGTTGTAAGAGGCTGTACTTCACTTCTTGACACAAAAGAAACAAGAGAACAAGAACCAGAAAGAGTGGATTAACTAGATGAATATTCATTTTCATTGCATCAGACTACTCAAACTAGCGCTTTTTAAAGTTGTTACTATACTTAATTTTTTTAAGTATAGTAAAATAATAACAACTATTGTTATTATTTTCTTTTTTTTTTACATTATCTTCCCCATGAAAGAAAAGTGATTATGTTCCATAGGAGCTTCATCTAGAACAGCTACCCACAAACTTCAAGGTGACACAGTGCTATAACAGTATGCAATGGTGCTGTGATAGTATGCAATCTTTATTTTCAATCTACCTTGTTTAAACAAGGTTGCATTCAAATTGTATCACCATAAGAACTGGAGAGGAATTCTTGACAAGTGAGGTCTTACCAAAGTAAGCTAGTGCAGAGAGCTTGTGGTTCAACTTTAATTTTGAAGTTTTAATACGTATCTGTGGATTTCTTAATGCCACTGGACTGTTGTTGACACTCTCTTCCAAAAGTGAAATATCACAGAAATATTAAGAAAATGCAGGTGCAAGTAACTCTGCAAGGGAATAAAATCTGTTTGCCAATAATGTGGGTACCTCAAACTGCGATAAGAGTTTCTTCCATAATCAGCAGTATGTTGCCACTGTGAGATATAATTTCTGAGAAAATATCTTGAAAATGGCAGTCAAACCACGTCATATAGATTTACTTCATGATTATTGGTATTGGAACTCTCTAAACCTTTTCAAATTGTGACAAGTATCTAGATTTGAACACTTCCACATCATACTTTAAGAAGGGGGTAAGGGACAATGGGGAGAAACTCTTAATGTTGCTTAAAGGAATGACCACCTATGGGTTTTTTACCCAATTGTATTGTAAAAATTTATTTTCTGTAATTGATCTCTCTCTAGAGCTATCAGATTTCTTTCTGGAAGTACTTTTTTATTAGTTTTTCTATTAAACTACTTTTTAATAGTTCTTCTAACATCTCTAAGGTGAGCTGTAGGTTTGATGGAAATAATCTCCCTGAACAGGATAGGAATATCTTCATAGCTGGGGTCTCATCCAGGCAGGTTTTGTGTATCTCCCAGGACAGACTGAAAAACTCAGCTCTCAATCTTGTCTTCACATGTCAAGTGCAGCAACAGCTTTGTGGACATCCACTGGACTCAGTCCAGTTTGTCAGTCTTTCTTTTCCCAGGACTCCCAAACCAGACTGAGTACTCCAGATGTGGTCTCATAAATGCTGCATAGAGAGGAATAATTACTTCACTACACCTGTCAGCTAATTAAATTGCTTATTTGGTGCCAGATCTTCAGTTTCTGCCAGTTATCTTAATTTCCCTGAAGCTGGAGCTGGTCGAAACTCTCCCTTACAGGGGAGTACTTGTAGGCTCTGTTACCTCAAAAAGAGCTGGAGCACTGATGGTCCTTTCCATAAGTTACATGAAGCAAGTGACCAATCCAGTGTTTGTGTACAGAAAACTGCAAAGGTTTTCAATTTGCCTCTAGTGATTTTTTTGCACCAGTCCTTCATGCCTCATTATGCAATATAACCAGAAGCAGTAAGATCACATGTTTTGGTTTTGGTAAAACAGTGAAGAAAATGCATACTAAACAGCATGTGCAAAGAGATGCCTTGTGTGTATTCTATTTGTTTTCCTGGCAATGCTTTGGGTATTAGCTAAGTTACCTTATTTAAAGTTAATGTTTGGTAGCAAATATGAGGATTGAAATAACAGTTGTGCCATCCAGGTAGCCTCACAGGAGCTGTGGGACAAAAACTTGTGCTTAAAATCTTATACCCAGAAGGTGTTTTCTTCTCCACTAGATTTTTGAGGGTCTGTCATTGTGAGCGGGTGACTCATTTTATAGGAGACTGATGTACTACATGTGATTTGCTGTAGCTTGTGTTTTTAAGGTCTAATCTTCCTACACTGTTTGATTTTTTTTTTTCCAAACACACACAAAATGAAAATTTCATGATTAGTGGTTTAAGTACTGAAATTAATATTTGCCTGAAAAAACACAGAACAACTGGAGTACAAGATAAACCCCCAACCATCAGCAAACCTGTGCATGTGAGACTTAGCCTGCAGTTGTTGCTGCTTCTAGAAATGTGTGGCTCTCCCAACACCTAGCTCAGAGGTCCAGTGTGGGAGATCAGCTGAAGGTGTAAATTTCATAGCTGCATGTACCTGCTTTAATGTGTAATATAATAATATTTAGTTTAGGAAATTCTGGTTCACAAGTAGCTGTCTCAAGGTAAGTTTCTGAGGTGTTGAGTGCATGCTGTGTGCTGCCTGTCTGACTGGTGGCCAGGGAGATGGCTGGGCTGAGTGCTTGCTGTGGCTGGAGGACTTCCTGGGTATCTATTCCATCAAAGAGAAAGGAAGCCTTAACAGCCCTCTGGTGTAAAAGGAAGTGGTAGAGAGGTTTGAGCTGGGGAAGGTCACCAAGGGAGGGGAAATGTCAGGCTGGTCTTCCATTTTCTTTCTTTTTTTTTTTTTTATTTAACCTTTAATATTTATTTCCAGCAGAGAAGTTGTTCAAAATATCCCTTCCTACTCTGGCTGTTGCTACCAGTTTTCCCAGCATGTTTTCCTCCTCTGATTTTTCTTTGGTGTTTGTTCTAGCTCTGTGGCACTGGCTGTGGCTTCCAGAAGCTCTTTTAGTTGTCCCTCTTTCATCTGTTCTGTTCCCATATCCCTGCTTACAGCAATCCTGCCTTTATGTTTGCTTACCTCGGTCTTCTCCACTGCTCACCTTCCTTGCCTTGCCTGCAAATCCTCTCATCTCCCAACACAAATGAGCTGTTCATCCTTGAGCTAATGGGTGTTCACAATGCTCTGATCATAATGTTGCAGAACTGCTTACATTCATGATGATTAAAAAAACCCAAAAGACTGATTACTTTTTTGCCCAGCCCCAGAAAATTAGTTGTATATTTTCACTCAGTGCAGTTATCACTGTAGGTTGAGTTGTTTGTGGCTCAGAGTGAGCAAGAAGCCCCTCCTGGTTTGGAAGCAACCCTTGGGTTAGGAAGCTCATTCAGGTTACTGAGGCATTGTTACGTAGCAGAAGGACTTTGAGATATTTCAGAGTGGAAGCTTACTACTAATCTGATCACTGGTTTGTGTGGACAAATGGGGAGTTTTGCCTGTTCACAGTAATTAATGGGCACACACACCCCTGGCCCCTTGGGGACACAGACCTTGCCCAGGTGCTATTGGCTGTGCTGGTGAACAGCTCTCACCATGGCCGCTCAGGTGAGGTTCACCAGCTCAGGAGAGTGCATGCTTTTATTTATTTGCTTTTATTTCATCAGAAACTAGGGTCACTTGGTCCAGAATTTAAGCTCTTGTGGGGGAGAGAGTAAGAGTTGAAAGCATTCAGAATTTTTGTTTCAGTTTTCATGTAAGAAAACCTCACAAGCTTTCTGGTGTTTGGTTGTGTCTTGACTAAAGTAGTTCCAATGAGAAGATGAAGTGGATGTGTTTCAACTCACATTTAATATTTGCTTAAATGTGCTGTGCAAGATTAAACTTAGGCTATTATCGCCAAGATAGAGAAGGTCACAAAAACATCCTATTCTGAAGAGTGTGATGTGTATTATCTAGGTAGAAACTTTGGGACATGAGGCAACAAACAGGACTGAGTGCAAGAGATCAGCACCTACTCCAGACAATGCCAGCTCCTTTAGTCTTCTGCACCCTGACCCTGAGTAAAATTTGGGTAGTGGTAAGACTGGAAGCCAGTGTTACCAATCTCAAATATTTAGATACTTGATTGGTTTTGGAAGAGAGGAAGAAGGGGTGGGAGTTTAGCGCTAGAGATATTACGTGTTCATTTGGTCACTGAGGTCCAAGGTAGTGTGGTGGCTGCTGCTGAAGATCTCAAAAGTGACGATTTTTTTCTTATGGAAAAAATGTGTGTTGTCAACACCTTCTAATTAAATCTAACACATTCAAGTTGTGTTGGAGGTCGACTCCACCAGTGTGACTCAGGTATTTTTAATATATATACTTTGATTGCTCTGCCTGGAAGAGTAGTTGGTAGAGTTGATTTGTGGCTGATATATGCTGTTTCGAAACTGCTGATGCATAAACGGGTGTAGTAGAGGCTGATCCTAAAAATATTCTCAATTTTCTTATGTTAATGTTGGCAGATGTTTCTAAGCAATACACTGACTCTTTGTATATTGTTTTTAATCTCTTCGGGGAAAAAAAAAAAAGAAATTAAACGAGAGAAGTCCTCTATAAAAGGAGTAGTAAGAGATGGAGCATTGCTCAGTATGAGGCATTTGACACTATTTTCTCTGTTTTGCAATAGTTAAAGCATTATCGGAGCTGTCCAAACAGACAAGCCCACTGACTCCCCATGTCCTCACCTCTTGCACCCTGACCAAATCTCAAACCTTCCTGAAGATACAGATGCCCTCTAGGATAACTGACCTTGGCTGTTCAAGCACACTGGCTGCCTGTGTGCAGTAAGTGTATGAACCAAAAATGTCAGAAATGGTCCTTTCATGTTACAGATGTGAGTCAGAATTTTATTTTTTTTTTTTCTCTATTTCTTGTGACTTTATTCTCTGGCAAGCGTGTGGTGGTTACTGCTTGAAAAGCAGTGCCTTGGGGTTTGACCCAGAGCACATCATGTACTGACTGCTGTTTTAAGGTGTCTTCTTATTCCCTCTGGTTCTTTGGTGTAGGAATTTCCAATGTCATTTTGTCAAGAATTACTTTTTAGGAACTTAAAAGAGCAATTACCACAATAGGCTCAAGAGGCAAAGTAAGACATACAATGTATTAAAACAAAAGAGGCAAAGTAAGGCATACAATGTATTAAAACAAAAAGATAGGGAGGATCTCAAGTAACTTTATCTCAGAATCGTAATTTTGACAACTACCTTTGCTGATGTGCTTAAATCTGAGTACGTGCCACATGCTTGGACCAGAGGTGTATGTGCCATTGCCTGTATATATAGCTAACTGGTTTTGAACACATTTGCCTTTGGGTTTTGGGGGAGTAGAAGAACATATTGAAGAATACATCCCACCCCTTTTTGACTCAAAAGAAGAGAGACCTGGATGACGATTTTATTAATTAGCAGTGGCTGAGCCCTGAAAAAAAAGCAGCATAAACTTTCTTGGCAGTAGTTTTGTTGTGTTTTCAGGCATTTTTTTTCTTTACCTGATGTTCACAAGAAACTGCTAACCTAATTTTGGTATTCCTATGAGAGCTCATTTGTGATGAATTGCCAGAATCCCTCAAATAAATTTTAAGTTCCTTGTTGGCACCTGTGGTTTGGGTTCCTTTGCTTCAGTTTTTAATACCAGTTTGGGGTTTTTTGTGGATTTTTTTTGTTTTGTTTTTGGTCGGTTTGTTTGTTTGTTTGTTTTTTGGTGATTTTTTTTGGGGGGGGCATTTGTTTGGGTTTTTTTTTTGACTGTGTACAAATTTGCATTACGAGAATTATTTGTCAAGCAAACTAAGAATAATATGTAATAGGAGAAATTCTTTGGTTTTACATAATGAATATTTGAAGATTCATGCCACTTCTTTGGCTTTCTGAAACTGTACCCTCTGTTTCCTGTCCCTATAGTGTGAGGGACCACACAGTACAGTTGTCTGTGTATTGCAAAATTTAAAAAGTATTAAGGAGTGCAGTGAGGTTTTTTATATAGAAAATAAATAAACGTTAAAACCATGGATTTTTATATATTTTGTTTCTCATAGGCATAAACCTTAAGCAGTTTGTTCACTTGTCTCTCAAGCTTGGAGTCTTTTGATATCTCAGAGTAAATTTGAAGATGATTGTGAATGATATTCATGACCAATGTTTTTCAGAAGAGACAGGTGTGTAGAGGAGACACTACTTTTAACCCTCCTGAAGGGACTCTTGAACTCTGTGCCCAGTGAGTGTCAAACACCTGGATGCTACCAAACCAAATCATCATGTATGTTTTGCTTGACTAGCCATAGCTCTTCTCTCACCTTTCTAGGGTGGCAGGAGATAATGGAGTGTAAGGGAAGGCTCAACGATGCAACTAATTAGGCAGTAAAGGGGAGAACAGGAGGATGCATTAGTAAGAAACAGAGCTTTGCTGGCCCAGTGACTACAACTTGCAATTTAAATTCAGTGACCCTTATTTCTAGGAAATTCAAACTGTAGCTGCTTGATACCCAAAGTAAGGATTTTTTTTTCCGTTTTTTCAATGCAGAACCTTTATCAGTAGACTTATTTTCAGGCTTTTATAGAGCAAAAGTAACCAAGCCACTTGAACTCACAATGCTCAATAAAGGACTTGGAAGCCTGATAGCCAGTTTGCCTTCTAGGCATACCCAGCAATCTCCCAGACTTGCTCTACCAGCCAGTCATGGCATTTTAGTGACATGACTTGGCTGCATCTGCGTCTCAGTCGTGTTCCTCCTCAGGTTTGTTGGAAAAATGGTTGACTAGTGTGTAACCAGAAATAATGCCTTACTATATTTACATTCACATGGGTAGTACCCAGAATGTGTAATTTTCAGTCTCTTAGGAGTTGAGATTTTTAATGTCCCAAAATAGATGTTTCATTTGTATAGCTTTCATTTTCCAGAAGTTCAGGAACTGTCTGCTTGATTCCTTTAATGCCTTGCTGGTTTGATTTCTGTGACAGTTATGGAAACTACTTGGTATAAGAAAATTTTGGGATTAATTGAGCAGAAAGAGAAGCGAACAAATCTTTTCATGCTGTTTGCAGGCTGAGGTTTCCATGTCTGTGCTTTAATTTAGAAGTTTTGGCTAGGGCTAGCCCTTTCCTCTGGGAGTATCATGCTCTGACATTTCATATTTGTTCTGCATTTTCAACAGCAACAAAGGTACTAGCCAACATGCTGGGTTTTTTTTCTTTACTTCTTCTGCTTTTACTGGAATTGACATAAATTCATCCTCTAGAAAAAAAGAAAGAAGGAGGAGGGAGGGGAGAGGAAGAAATATATTGCTGCAATGTTGGGTGCTGAGAAACTTTGTGTTACTTGAAACTTCCTGTTAAACATTGAATGGTTTGTCAGTTTTGTTAACCGTCTTTTATTAACCAGCCATCTCTGTTAACCAACTCTTTTTCTGAGTAAGCATCATGCATTAGTTCCCATTGAGTAGAACTGGACAAATTGTACCACCTTGGCTTAAACTGATATTATCTTTTTTAAACTGATAATAAAGTGAAAAGGACTTATCTGCACATGTGCGAGCTCTAATAGATTTAGTCAAGGTCGGACAGAGTTTGGTTTTTTTTTGGGGGGGGTGGTTTGCTAGGTTTGGGTTTGTTTTGGCTTTTTATGTGTTATTGGTCTGGGCCTTGCTCTTCTACCAGATGCTGCTACCTCATAGGTGTGGTGAGGTCTGAGTTGGACACTAACAGAGAGTTACTCTGGATTACATGGTTTGTGTTGGGTTTACCCTCCTGAAGGCTGCTCACACCTAGGCAACTTGCTTGGGCTGGGCTGTGGCCTTGCTCTTGGTGAAAAGGGTAAAGGGGGGGATGTAGGTGTCTGTCCATCTGTCCACACAGGTGTCAGCAGAGTACCTGGGCTGGCAGGTTAGTGCAAAGGCATCTTACAGTTGTAGGCTGGCTGAGCTGCAGACACTTAGTGTGGATCCTTACCATGGAGTCAATGACACCCAGAACCTCCAGAGGGTTTAAGAGGCTACTCGCATCCAGTAGAATGCCTTCTTTTTTATCCCAGTCATCTTCCCTTAAATTGCTATGTAGACATGTCTAGAAGAAAATTAGAATGCACATAGTAATTTGTTTTTATGCTTTTCTCTGTGTTATATATTTGAGGGGTCTGCTAAAAGTGTCCAGAACAGATCATTTCCCAGCTACTTCAGAGAGTTAGAAGTTTGCAGTTGCAATAGCTCTGTTGCATTTTGAAAGGGACTTTCTATGGTCCTCATAGAGGAAAGCGGAGTGTTTGGAGATGTGTGGCTCCTAAGGTATTGCCACTACTTCTGTATAATAACCTACTGCTTCTCTAAGGGAAATCGGTTTTCTTAAGTACAGAAGAATAGCCTTGAGTTGCCAGCTCAGTTGCAAATAATTTCCCAGAGCTTTCCAGCTGCTGTTAGAGTGGGTACATCAGCAATGCTCAGTAATGGCTGCTAAGTGGAAGGAGTGTCCACCCATAATCTCTGCCAAGTATCTCTCACAGCTTTTTGCAGTGTCTGTATCCAGAGCTGACATATCATGTACATATTTACATCAGCATTGACTCAGGCCGCATCTTAAACCACAAAGCACACAGGCATGTTGAAATAAGGGCAGGCAGATGCCAGCTGAGGTTTTGTGAATCTTGCTTTTCTGAGAACAGCTTCCTAGAGTGACACAAAACTGCAAGATAGAAATTTAGGATATGAAGGTGTCTTAATTCGTTCCACTCCTAATGGCACAAGTTAGGATATGATAAATGCAGGTCGCTACTGATTTCCAGAGAGTTCAGCAGAAGAGCATCTCCAACTTCTCTCTCCACCCTTTGGTTATTGGAGAGTTTTTAATATCTAGCTGTCATCAGTATTTGCACAGAGCATCTCTGTTCTCTTCAGTGTATTTGGAGAAACAGTGGACCAAAAGGGAACAGGTCCTGCAAGTGAAACACTTTGTAAAAGCTGCCTTCATTTTTCAAGGCTGCTTATGTTTTCTTTCCCATTCTCTCTCCCTTTTAATCATCCTGATGTATTCCTCTAGCCTCTCTGCATTTGTTTTCCAAGAGAGAAAAAAGCAAGAGAGAAAAAACTTTAAAGCAAGTTGAGCAAGAAGTCATGGATTACAGAGTCTGCTTTGTCTAATCTAGAGGTAATTGAACTGAAGATTTGAGGGCTTGGGCTCTTCCTTCTGCAGGTAGCAACAACCCATGAAATCTGTTGATAAATGAAGTGGTATGTACCCCTTGTCCTCCCCTTGATTGTGGTTAACTCAGCAGTAAAAACAGCATGAAGTTTCCCATTTCTCCCTGAGCTTAAGAAGGAGAGACTGTGCATCAGCCTGCTGATTAATCATATGCACTCATGTGATGAGAACTTCTCAGGGGATGGGAAATATTTGCTTTTAACAATCTTAAAATAGTCTCATTTCAAAGACGGTTTCCTTGATTTTTTTTTCTGTTTCCTGGTGTCAAGGATGCTTAAGTGCTTGCAGTATCAGTGTTTGTGTGTTACAGTTTGGGTTTTAGTTGCCTGATGTGATCCTGGGGTTTTCAGCTGAGAAGATCCCTGCTTACTTTAGTGGCTCGTGGATCAGAACAAGGCAGTAGCAGGAGAGATTGTCTCCAGCTGAATCACAGCTTCACCTGTTGCAGGAGCAGGGAGGTGCCCTGTGAAAGCACTGTGGAAGTTTGTAGGAAGGAAGAACCTGTTAGGCCTCTGGGAAAGAGGCTCCACTTAAGCACACTTTGTAAAGAGAAGTGACTTATTTTTCTGAGTAGCAATCTAATAAACTCTGGGGTGACTGAAGAAGTGTCAAGTTAGTGTAACTGCAAAGGAAGTCAATGGACTCATTGCTGTGGAGGTACTGAATAATCAGGCTTTGGTTCTCTCAAACTGGGCATCTAAATAAAGAACTTGGGATTTTATCTTGTCTTTGTCATCACGTACCAATAATACTCCGGGGTCTTAGGATGCTATAAAAAAATGCATACTTTGTGAGGGAGAACTCATGTGCTGAGCAGTGCAGGGACCCATAAGTGAGCTGGATGTGTTTCTGGAGCAAGCTGAGAAGACCATTATGTAAAATGACAGTGGATGTCAAAAGGAAGAAAAAGAAGTTATTAAACTTCCACATTGAATAAGCACCAGCCATTTTATGTACTGAAGGGGAGACTGCTCTTACGGGAAGCTTTCCGTGTGACCATGAAATTAAGAGCTTCATCACAGTGAAGTCATGGGCACGGTGTGGGAGGGCAGGCAAATGCGAGCAGCACAACCAGTAACAGGTCTGGGAAATCGGGGGTTTGGGTGCATAACTTCATACATAGCCTTAATACCTTTGTCATGCAAATGTGTGTAATTGGTCTTTTAACACGAATCTGCAGTGAGATGGGGGAGAGCGAAAGCTGAGGCGTGAGGCTTTCTGTTGTTCAGGTACGAAGCTGCACATTCAATAACCAGAGAGATCTCACTGTGAACTGGTGCTGCAAGTCAGCACATGTGAACCACACTAATTTGCTGTTGCCTGCAGTGCTTGTGGCAAAGATGACAAACCAGCCTTTGTGCGAGTGAGAAACCAACGAGACATAATGCAGAATGGAAATTTGGTGCTGTTGGGACAGTAGGCGTTCCCAGGCTCCTGTCTCTCCCTTCCTGTGGGTGGGAGGGTGCTGTACACGTGTGTGTGGGCAATGGTCTGAGCCACAGGCTGGTTTCTGAGCGCCCCAGTGGGTTAGGGACAGCATGGTTTATATTACAATGAAGCCTGGAACCCTGGAAAGAGCTTGGGACTTCTGTTTTTCTAATTACCTGGCTCTAGTTTAGAGTGACCAGAGTGGTTTTGTGGGATTTTGGATTTGGTTGGGATTCGTTTGTTTGTTTGTTTATTTGGGGTTTTTTCAACACTAATATTTCAGTCTGTACCGTGCTAAGAGCTCTTCAGTCAAAGAATGTGAAGCAGCTCTTTAATGCATATGTATGAAATCTTACTGTCCTTTACAGGTAATACTAAGCTGAGTCAGAAGATAAACAAGTGATCCCGTGTCTGTCAGCACTGTTACTCTGTTTTATTTTAAACCTAATTATGCTTGAAAGGTGCAGGGGAAATTGAGAACCTGACTTTTGGCACCTATCAGCACAATCTTAATTAACCATCAGCACCTCTTTTCGTGCATTTCTACAAAGAGCTCAATTCTATGATCTCACTTTCCTCTTCTCATTTGACAGTTAATACTCTCAGGTTAATTTTTCTTAACTTTATAACATAGTTCATCTTCTGTTTAAAAATAAGAGGTAAAAAACTTCTGAAAACTGTTTGGGGTCTTTGCATGTCAAAGGACAAACTCATCAAGCTGTCCTTTTCTGACTCTTAGCAAGAGACTTGAAGGATAAATATAAATCTCTCTACAGTGGCAGTGGGCTGATAGGATATTGTGAAATGCACTTGTGCTGGTGAATGAGATTATAGGAAGACATTCAAGGATGAAACTACGTACAAATTTTACTTGCTAAATGAGGTTTGTATATGAACCCTTTGTTAAATGTGAACTGAAATTTTTTTGTTGTTTTCACTGACAGTGGAGTAGAAGGCATTAAAACAGTCAATGAACAGCTGGCATGTGTCAATCAGAAAAAAAAAAAAAGAATAGAACCAAAAGGTTACATTCTTTGTGTTTTTCAAAATTTCTAGTTTTCAGTGTTATAATGACTTTTACCTTGAACATGACAGGTCTGACAAACTGTCAGAGATATTGAAAGTCGTTGGGGTTTTCCGCTTTTTTTGGGGGGTTTTTTTTTTTTTGGGGGGGGGGGTGTTTTTTTGTTTTGTTTTGTTACTGCTGCCTTGGTTTTTAGAAGGAGAAGGGAAAGGATTGTTAGAGGAGATCTTTTTCGTCAATTGACTTTTATTTGAAGTAAAGATATTTTTAAAGCCATAAAATAGCATTTGAATCATATAATCCCTGGTGTGCTTGTACAAGCTACTTATGAATTATAATAAAAAAGAATATCCTGAAAAGCCCATGGTCAGTAGTATTTGGACACTTGATGAAACACGTTAAGGAGTCTAAAGAAAAGATAAAAATGCACTCACATCCTGTGTCCATTAACATTATTGTATGAGTAAAAGCTGGTTCAGTGCCTGCACTGCATGTCCCCAACACAATGTTGATGACATTTGGAAAAAAGTGGGTAAACATTTATACTGCACTCTGAGAAAAGGTTACCTGAAAGCCTTTTGATGGAACTTGGATTTGCAATTTCAGTTTTGTTTCTTTAAACACAAAAAAAACCCCCTCCAAACCCACCCCAGGTCAGTTGTGTCGTCTGTGAGAGGTTTTCTTCCTTGAGCTTAATGAAGCAGAGAGTAAGTTTTATATATATATTCTATCATTGTTTCTAGACTTAAATATACGAATATTTATTTAAGACTATGTTCATATTCTTGAACATACTAATAGTAAGAGATTTTGCAAAACGTGATGCTGCTTGCAGTTGTAACTTTAAGAAAACTCCATTTCTGTTTAATGACACAACCATCCAGAGTGTACACTCTACTGAACTGAAAGTGACACATATCCTGTGACTGGTTTCCTGTGAACCCCAGAGGGCAGAAGTCTTTTCCACTGTCATTTTGTCTGTTGGTGTAAAATAGAGATTATCTGCTGTCTGCCATTTCCTCTTCTCCCTCCATTTCTGTTTCTTTCTGGGGAGAGGGGGAAATAAATTTTCTGTCTTGTGCAGATGTTAGCTCTGCAGGGAGCCTCTCTCTCTGCAGCTTCAGGAAGCATTTCCCAAATGGACAGTATGGTCCTTTGTCTTTTATTTCTTTTTGTTTGATTTTATTTAAGATTGTTAGTGTTTTGTGCTGGCAAATTTTACTACACACCAGTAGTATGTGGAGGAGTAATCATGTTGTGATTCATTTTGGAGGCACTTGTGTTAAAACAACATCCGAGGGAAAAATTATTCAATTAAAAAAATTCTGAAATACAGCTCTAGTGCATTTGCCTCAGAGTCCAGGAAGGGTGCTTTTAAGCAATTGTACGGTAGTACATATTGTACTGCTGTGTGATCAAAGCACCTGTATCACAAAAACACTGTGGAAAGATGCTAGATGTCCATGGTATTGAGGGTTTCACTTCTTTGAGAACTGAAATTTTCTACCATCTATTCATTAAGACTGCTTTCATTCCACCTGTGGAGTGGGATGAAACCCAGACTTCAATCTTCTTGTGTCTCGGTACAATGAAAATCTTGCTTGCAAAACTCCCCTGAAGCCTACGAGAAGGAAACTCCATGTCTGTATGATTTTCAAACCCTTTTAAGGATCAGAAAGATTTTAAAAAGGGATTTTAATTTATCTTTAAATGTTTTCCTTTGCCCTCTTCCCCACCAATCCAGTGATCTGCAATACCAATGTATACTGTTTCCACTCCCAGAGCCACAGCCTAGGCTGGTTGAAGAGGTCAGGGAATGAAACAGAGGGGAAACCACGTTGACTTACTTTGTGTTCAGGAAAAAAGTATTGTCAGTGGAACACTCAGGAGAGACTGTTGCTTGTGCTGTTGAGTCTTTGAAGAAAAAGTAGTATCTATCTACAAGGTGAGGGATCTTTGTGCCAGTCACAAGTCCTGAAATAACCAGTACTCGCAAAATCTAGTTTCAGTTTATTATTTTGGTGTTTACTTGCAATCAAATTGCATTTCGGTAGTATCTCTCCTGATCTTTAGAGCTCACGGAACACTCAAGTAGTCAATGAAAACCTTCATGCTTGTTAATAAAGTGGATAATAAAGGGATTGTGAACCCTTCTGTGAACCTGCTGAAGTCAGGAAATCAGTAGTGAGAAAGAAGGTGCTGTTTCTTGCAAACAAAATAAGGTTTAAGTGGATTGATATTAAAGCCTTTGCAAGGAGCAAAAAAATGAAGATCCACTGACAAAAACTTACTAGAAATGGTGTGTGTTGGCAATATTTGCATTATTTCTTATTTTGTGCAGCTTTCCTCCCCTACTCAGTGGAGGCTGTTTATTTATATAGAAATAAACCCCATTTCTCTATTTGAGATGGACCAATGTTGTCTGGCAGAGCACAGCTGCAGCCAGCCCTCCAGTGTGTGTTACTGGGAGCTGCTGGGGGCAGAGCTGCCTGGAAGGGCTCTGAGGCAGGATCACAAACAAGCCTGGGAGCTTGAGCGGGCATCTGTCAGAACCTGGGTGAGGTGAGAAAGAGGATTTGGGTGGGGTTTTGTTGGTCTTCTGGTTTTTGGAGTTTTTTTAATAAAGGTTGAGGAAAGGTTCAAGGGTGGAGGTTGTAAATTTAGAAAATGCAGCCAGGACAGGAGAGCATCTACAGAAGGCAGAAATGGTAAAATTAAAGCAAACATCATAGCCGTGAAATGAGCAAAGACACAGAGGCCTGTATAATTAATGAGTGGATTGAATCCAAGAATTCAAATGAAGAATTAAAAAAAAAATAAAAAACAAAACAAAACAAAAAAAAAAACTAGAAATGCTTTACATTTATTGACCAGAAAACTGCTTGGTTGTGTTATTATAAAATGTAGGCATATGCATTTTGGTATTTCAGAAAGTGCTTTTGCTTAGAATGTGGCAAGCTGGATTTTTTTTTTTTTTTGTTTAACTTGGGTTCTTTCTTAAGAATGGCATAATGGTTTTTGCATTGTCCCAGTCTAAGCATAAGGCTGGTTAGACAGAGGTAAAGATGGTGAAATATGTGGTGAAATGCTGAGTCAAGCTGTGGGCAAAACAGCTCAGAACAGCAGGCATGGAGGCGGCTGCAGACAGAAGGAGGATACGAGACCTTGGAGAGGGATTGAACTGGGGAGAGGGATGCGAGAGGCAGGTTAATGTCTTGTTTAATTTGTGAAAGTGTTTGGCTGTTTATTTCTACACATATCTTTGTGCTATCAACCACATACATTGTAATTGCAAGTTCATTGACAAATACTCGTGATTAGGAGAGCTACGAGATTTGGCAGCAGAAGTCTCGACTGGTAGGAGAAAAGATGAGAATTTTTCTTTGGAAGATGCAAATTGAATGTGGTACTGAGAGGAAAAGTTGCTGTACAAGGGATTTTCTTGGTGTCTGCCTGAGAGAGTAAAATTTAAAAATAAAAAGAAAGAAGAAAGGTGATCTCTTGATGCGTAAGCGAAGAGATTTGGACAGTGAACAAATATTGAAGTTTGAAGCTACAACTAAGGTGAGACTTGCCCAAGCTGTTGTAGTTTTCCAAGACAAGTTATTGAAGAGAATGACTGGCAGGTGAAATGCTTTCTACAGGAGAGGGATGGGAATCTCTGCATGCAGAGCAGGAGAGGGTCTCCTTTCTCTGGCCATCCACAAGACTGCAGCTCTCCAGGGAATGGGAGAGAAGCTGGATGTTCTGGGGTTGTGGTTTATAGGGGCAGGGAATCTGATTAAACTAATAGGAGACACACTTAGTGTTTCAGAAGCTCAGTTTCATAAACCAATGGATGAGCTATTTTTGAAAAATCAAACCCCACTGCAGAAGGCACGATCATCTCCCACATCCATCTGAAGTCGAGAGGAGGCTTTGGCTTCCAAAGAAATTTTCTTACCACAATGATGGTGGAGCTGTTGTGTAAGTCTCCCTTTGTGAGAGGGACAAAGTTACCCAAAGCGATTAAGGTGAAGAGCAAGTTAATCTTCCCTGAACCAGAACTGTGGGCCAGGTGCTGTGGCATTTTACATATTACTCAGGATAGAAAACAAAGCCACCTCTCTGCCTGCTGTTCCATACGTACACATGCCAAAATGACAAAACAGTCTTCTGTAGTTTTAGCTGTCTTGGAGTGGGGGGGTGTATTGGTGTAGGGCTCTCATGTTTCTTCTCAATTGCTTCATAGTCTTTTCCTTTCTTAGATTAATACATGGAGGCCTTAGGGTTTTTTGCATTTTGGAGGGACTTTTTTGGAAGGCTGTGGTCTGCAGCACAGGGGAAGGGGCAGTGGGTAGTGTCAGGGAATGGGAGACAACCAGAGATGGATTTAGTTGTACAAACACCCATCTGTCCTCCGGTAGAAAAGCAGCGTAATGGCAGTAAAACATACTTTCCTTTAATCTGCTTCTCTACGCCTTTATCTCAAGATAAAGTAAAATTCAAAGTAAACTGTAAAATTCAAAGTATCAAATAAAGGCATTGCATAAAGGGCAGCTATTGCTGTACCCTGAAGCATGATGTGCAGCACAATAGGAAACTCTTCAGCAAACCTGGAAATCACAGTGAGGAAATAGGACAAATGTTCAAAAATGGTCTTAATTAACTTGCATTATCAGTAACTGCACTGAGTTGGTTTCTCATTTAAAAATTCAATCTAGAGGTCCTTCTGACTGGAGTATTTCATCATTATTGCTGCAATTTAGCTTTTGCAATTGGGATGCTTCAAAAGTGATGGCCTTTACTATCTGAGGAAAAGCTGCTCCAAATTCTGGCTTTTAAAGCTTAAAACTTACTCTAATATAAATGAGGAAAGCATAGCTTTGCTATGAATCTTACTTTTTTTGTTTGAGGAAGTTGTGAGGTTTTCATATTTATTTGGATACTGATGTTTTAAAATTTGCATATAGTTCTTTGAAATTCCACCTTTTGCTGCCACAAATGTCATTTTTGGTTTGAAATGAAGAATGATGAATACTTTTCCAGGAGTCTGGAGCTCAAGGATTAATGTGGTTGAACTAGTTAAATGTTAAATCTATTCAAAGTAAAACTGCACGGAGACTGCAAATGTTCTTGCATCAAGTAAATCCTTTTTATATTGAGTCTGGTTTGCTAAAGACGTAACTGCTCTGCCAGCTTGTTCTGTACAGATAAGTTATGTATGTTATAGGCACTCTATCTTAGGGTACTGTATCTGCTGTTCCCATTAATGCTGAGCTGAGATTGCAGTTTAATTCTGCTTTTTTTAAATGGGAATCAGCCTTTTTGAATGGAAAAGAAGTTGCTGTAGCACACAGTATATTTTATACACAGACTTCATATCTCTGATAGATAGAAATAAAAGTTTCACAAGAAAATTATATGGACCATGATAAAAGTTTGAATATTCTTTTATCTCTTGCAAGTAAATATCTCTTCATCCTTCATCTGATAAGAGTCCTCAATGGGCTTTGGTTGAACTTTGTTACATCTGTAAAATGTAAGTATCAAACATCCCAACACCATCATTTTGCACAAGTAAGCACTGTTGAAACTTGTGCTTATCAAATGACTGAGAAGTGTTAAGTCCATGATTTAGCAGACTGGCTATCCATTTCCTTATATCTAATTTTAAACAGGAGGATTTTGCAAAAAGGTAGTCAGGATGATGTTTCTATTTCACCTGACTTATACAAACCCACGGATAAAACACTGTGGAAGAGCCGCTTTGGAATTCCAAGTTCAAGTACTCACAAGTTGGGGAGTGAAAAGAATTTATGCTGGGACAAGTTTCAATTCCCTGTGTTCTGAGAATAAAAGGTTCCTTTTTTTGCCCAGCTACATTCTTGGAAGTGACTGGGTTGTTTTGGCTGCAGCTCCTCAGAACACTCAGCCTGAACTCAGGGTATACAACTTCAGCACAAAAGGTCCACAGACACAAAGGTTTCCTAAGCAATGAAGTGTAATGTGTTGGGAAGTTACAGGTACCCCCAAAAATAAATTGCTGCTTTTTTCCATTAAGATTTGGAATTTTAAATTTGCATATCAGAATTCCACTTGATCCTGGAATCATCACACAGCCATTTATTTTTTTTTTTTCCTTCCTCTTTATTAAACAAAAGGCAGAGTTGCTACACCTAGGTCATACCTGTGGCCCAACAAGTCTAGGAGCTCGTTTTGACTTAACCAGATTTTGTTGCTTTGGGAAATGTTTTTACTACCACATGAGACAGAGAGTAGACAATAAATCTTCTCTTACCTCCTTTGTAATTAGGCTGTAATAAAATCTTACTCATGACATTTATAGCCCTTTTAACACCATTGGCAGCAATGCAGCAAAGCCAGGTGATGTTCTGCATGTAGCAGATATGGAGGCATGGACCTACATTCCTGACCCACTGATTTCTCCCAGATCTATAGAATAGTTTGAGTTGGAAGGATCCTTTAAATGTCACCTCGTCCAACCCCTGCAGTGAGTGGGGACATCGTCACTTAGATCAGGTTGCTCAGAGTCCTCTCCAGTCTGATCATGCAGACTACTAGTTTGGAGTAAACCTTATTCCTTGTATTTTGATTTAATTTCTATAATGGGTCTTCTTCCTGAGTTTGAGTTCTTTAAGAGTCTGCAATATTCAAAGATGCCCACCTTGACTTCAACAGCACCAAAGCTGCCCAGGTGGTTCTGCAGATGTTGTCAAGCACCATCTCTTCACACAGACTTTTCTATAGGGGATGTTAGCCTGGGCCTCACTGTTTCTTCAGGATTGTTGTGGTCCTGAAATAATTTTCTTTTAAAAAAGCTGCATGTTATATGTGCAGTTAGTGAAGTTTCTGATGGCAAAGATGGGACTTGAGATGTAAGTGTAATGTTAGTTTTTCAGAGTAGGGACTTCAGGGTAATTGAAGACTTAAGATAAGAGTATGTCTATTAAATAAGGAGAAGAGAATCCATGTAATTTGAAGCTGTTTCTAATTGCTTCTGCCATGTGATATTCAAAGGAAGAGAATGATTTCTCTCACTCCTGGTTGCAAGATCACCAAACTGCAGACCAGTCATCTATAAATGGAAATGTCTGTAATTTTCTTTGTTTTTCTAATTCTCAGTATTATGAGAGCTGTAGAATTACTGTGATTGAATCAAATATAAACACATCCAAGAAGTAAGCAGAGCGTTTCCAAAAATTATCCTGGCTGGGATATAATAAGTTTTAAATCAGTGCTTTTATATATAAGATCTGTGGCCAAAAACTCAGTAAAACCTTCAAAAACCTTCGTTTCCACTTCAAGGAGACGACTTATTTAGCTTTCAAGTAATCACAAGGCAAACAAGGCTGTGGTCTGTAATTTTTCTGGATGTAGTTAAGAAGTATTTTTGGAGGTTTGAGAGCTGTTGATAAAATGACAAACTACTTGTGCTTCACGAGCATTTCCCTCACTTTGGAAACTGCAAATGCTCTAGACCATAGTGGTGCTAAGTTATGTATTTCATCCATAAATAATACGTGTTTATGTTAATATATTTAATCATTAGTGTGGTGTATTTGCAGGAATTACTTTGCAGCCTAACTACCCTTGTTGCTTTCTGTTTGTCACTACTTAAGTGCTCATGAATTAACTGTGCTTTGGGGGAGCAGACTCAAAGGTGGTGACAGTCAGCTGTCATACTTCTCTCAGCTTTCTAACAAGAAACAGGCAACTCCTGTAACAAGTGCGGCTTTTGCCTTCTAAGTGTGCCATGGGGATAAGAAGACTGTGGGTTTTCCTTTCATTGTTCTGTTGTCTGAAATGCCATTGCCAAGCTGCAGCTCTCCAGGACGTGGGTAACACAGAGTGTGCAGAGGTCCTGGAGCTCACCTCCTTGCAGACAACTAGGGCACTGGGGGAGAAGCAGCCTCAGCCTTAATCGGGTGCGTCTGTTATCCATGGAATTCAGAAAGGCACGGCAAGAGAGCTACAGTGGGCTGTGTGATACTTCATTTCCACGCCCGTGACTGTTCCCCCGGCACATCTGTGCGCAGCAGGCTGACGGCTCTTCCTAACCACCTGCTGGGATGGCTGGGTGGGTGGGACCGCTCCACCTGAGCCCTCTTTGGCTCCTGGACAGGGAGCACAGGTGCTTTTAGACTTCCAGGAAGTCACAGCAGCCCCTCCTACAGTGAAGTGATCTGCCTTCCCTTTCTTTTTTACCTGGATAGGTTTGCTGCTGCTGGGTTTTTTGTTTTGTTTTGTTTTGTTTTGTTTTTTTGTTTGATAGCATTTTCCTTAATGTAACTCTGAGAAGCTTGTGAACTGACACTTATCCCGAACAGCTAAAACTGTGGTTGCAATCTTAATCCTGTCCAATATACGTCTGCTTTCAGGAAAGACACAGTTGTTGTTTTTAATTAAATCATAGGTTATCTCCGATGCAATATATAAAAACCATAGGAAGAGTTTAAATTTTGGGAATGTATTAAAATATAGCAAATTTGTAACAAAATGGATAAGCTTCAGCCACATTGCTTTCTTGGAATAAAAATGCTCTGAGGTAATTCTGTCAAATTAGCCTGGTGGAAAAGATAATTTATCACATGGAAAAAGGTACACCTTTAGCAGACTTGAATGTGAATGTATTTCTTTGCAAGAGGCTCGTGTTGCCTTCTTCATATTTTTCTTTCTTCCGTCCTTCCTTTGTTGTCTTGTGCCTTTAATTATTTTTGAAATCCCAAGAAGCAGCTGTATCTGTACTGTGTCTCATAGGGTAGAGACACTGTGATGTCTTGGAGCTCTCTGAAGCAGAATAAGCTCTAAGAAGAAATGAGAGAGTATAGGCTTCAGCAGAGATTCCTTTCATCAGGTTATTCAGTGTTGCAGCCATCACATCATGGCAAAATCAGGTCAGAACTGCCAGACTTACCCTTTCTGAAAGAAAATTTTGTGTAAATCTATCACTTGAAACTTCTGAAATAGAAGACTTTATAAACAAGTACCATTATGGTTTATGATACAGAAAACAGTATTACAGTAACTATGTAGCCTCAGGCAGCTTACGTCAGAATTTTTCTTCACTCAGTTTTGTAGTATGTGTGGTGCTTAAATTAAATCTGTGTTCTGGCGCTTCTAATTGTTAGGGAGAGTCTAGAGATGTGCTTGCTAATGCAACTCCTCAGTGCTGTAAGGCCTTTGCCTTGGGCTTAGCGCTTTGATTTTCTCCCTGTTAAAATGAGGCGAGTGGTTATGGCTTGGCTCAGTGGGTGCTGGGCATGTGGCCAGAGCCACAGAAGAGGTTTCTTCTCATCTTTGCCCTCTGCAGAAGGTATGATGAGCAGGAATGGAGGAGAAAGCCTGTGGTCCTCTGATGTGTCAGCCCTGAGTGAAGCTGAGGTAGCCCCGTTAAAATGGATGGGTGAATGAGCCTCTCATGCTTCTCTGCTGTCATTAGCCTTAAATCTCAAGACAACAAAGCCAGCTGGGCAGAGGAGCCAGCATTTGTGGTTATATAGTGTAATGAACTTGGACTGGCTTATTGGTGCAGAGGGGAAGCTCACCTTGCTACGAGCAAGGTGCAAGCTGCTGGTGGAGTTTGGAGCAGCAGGGTGGACTCAGAGATGAAACTCTAGTTGTGAAGGAAAGCACTTGTGCAACACTGACTAGTTTGTGAACAAGAGATGTGGCTCTCTAGTGTGGAGCCAGATGTTGGAGAAAGTGCTCCCCAATCCTTGCCCCAGTTTTCTTGTAAGGTTTTGCTGATCATCCTGGTCTCACTGGTCTGATTTTTCTTTGAGATTCCTCAGGACTCTCAAGTCCTGGGATACAAAATGAAAAGCTTAACTCCAGTAAGTGTTGGCCTCTTTGTCAGGATTGGCTCTTTTTTTTTTTGTCTAGTAGTTCACATTAGGACACTGGGAACTAAGATGGGGAGCTCAGCTTCCAGTATTCTTTCCTCTGTGTCAGCATCAGCTTCTTCTGTCCTCGTGTGAATCTCTTCAGACCAAATTTGTGTGGCTTCGATAGAAGGGAAACAATGTTGTTCCACCAAACTCGAATATTCTCTGAAGGTCTCTGCTTTTACTATATCTGTCACTGGCAGCTGTAAGAAAGCTGGCGTCATCTTGGCTACTGAAGCAATTTGGCAATTTATTGTGCGTGTTTCAGCAGCACTAATCAGAGCTAGACTTGACCACATTGAATCTGAATTTTGTTCACTTCTTCACCAGTCAATGGAGGTATAATAATGTATTCAGGGGGGTTGATGAGATTTCACTGCACAGGCCAGAAGGGTTTCTCTTGATTGAGTCTGGCCTCTAGCAGTTCACTGTTTTGGTTTGCTTTTCTGGTCTTTGCTCTCTGGGAACGCAACCTTGACCTTCTGCGACCTAAGCTGAGGCTGCTCGCACGTGAAATGCCACAACTTGGACATGATGATCCTTTTGGGTCCTTTCCAACTCAGCATATTCTGTGATTCCATGCGCTTCAGAAACATTTCCTTTGACAAAATGACTCCTAGATTGCCACATTTTTGTAGGGCATAAGCAATCATGTTTTTTAAGTACCGAAAGTATTGTGTATAGCAGGTTTTTTAGTGGATGGATTTGATTTGTTTATTTTTGGGGGAGAACTGCACTGGAGATTGCCTTAATGTTTTTGACATGTAAATTTTATTTTAGTAGTATGTTTATTAATGCTTCCAGCTGTTTTTCTGTTTTATTCTAGAAATTAACACTTAAGCCATTTAATTAAAACCTTTGGGATTTTTATCCTTTTTAAATTTCAGTTTCCCTTTTTAGTTTAAGTATCTTCTCTATGACTCTTAAACCTCATTTTTAAAGTACTTTTAAATGGTTCATTTGTGATCTGAGTTATAATGAGTCAATATCATTTTCTTTCTAAATTTGACCAGTGAGATGAAGAGCAATTCAAAGTTTTCTGATAAGCGTTCATGGAGCTTTGGATTATTGCTTTCTTTCTGTGTATTCTAATGAGTGCAGTTTCATCCTTTTGGTTGCTTCCAATGGGGAAATTAACTTAGAAGACATTTGCCATCAGTTCATGCATGCAAGAAAAAAAATTGCTTGCAAAATGTTTTTGAAGGTACTTTCAGCATGATCTTTATTTATTATTGCACCCATTAAATGAGTGTGGGGAGCAGTAGGTACTTAAGAGAAATGAGGTGTTAAGAGAAAACAAGAAGTGTGAAATAAGTTGGGAAGTTGAGACTACTTTAAAATAACCCAAAAGTAACTAGATACTGGGCTTGGTTTAGTTTTTGCTGTTTCACAGTGTCAGTAATCTAAAATAAAACCTTACATTTTTTTTATTATTTTTTAAATTGCTTTTCTCAATATAAACAGATAACACAAATTTAATTCCTTGTTAATGTGTCCAGCTGACGTGTGTCTTGGTGAAAGCATAGAGGAGTCCCAGCTTTTTTGTGGTAAAGAAGCTGAAAACTAAACAACACTTAGCTCAGGAGTGATAAAGCAAGGATGGAAGTGAGAATTAACCTCTTTTTTCTTTTTTCTTTTTTTTTTTTTTTTTTCCTTCCCCAAAATATTCTGGTGCTCTGTGAAATGATTGCTAATGAAAAATAATTTTGCTTGTGTATTTTGAAATTATTTTTAAGTTTCATAATTTGGCCAAAATATATGCTTCTTGTGTAACACATGTTGCTTGTTCATATGACGAATGTATGTTTTTTTATATGAACATATCAAAGGAGCCAAAAATAAAAGTACTATTAACAACTGCCTCATATGAAATGGCCATAAACAAAAATACAAGAAGCTCCACTTCAACATGAGGAAGAGTTTCTTTACCCTGAGGGTAGCAGAGCACTGGAGCAGGCTCCCTAGCAGGGTCGTGGGACCTCCCTCTCTGGAGGCATTCAAAACCCACCTGGACACATTCCTGCCTTGGTCAGGCGGGTGAACTAGATTATCACCAAAGGCCCCTTCCGGCTCTTAACTATTCTGTGATTCTATGTCCAGTCCAGAAGCAGCGATGCTCCCCTCCTACATGGAGCTTTCCTCACAGCACTGGGGGCTGTAAACCCTCCTGTGACAATTTGGTGATGGGTGATAAACTGCCAGCCTCAGCTGTAAGCTGAGCCTAGATCGTTTGTCAGCCTATTTTAATAACAAAAATCTAGAGATTGATAGGGAACTTGCTGAAGTTAATGGAAAGACCCTAATCAATGGGATTCTAATCAGTCATTGACAGTGCAATTATTTGGCAAAAAAGGCCCTTCTGCGGTATTCTTTCAGAGTACTTCTCTAAAAGCAGGGTGCTATTGGCTGCATGGAACCATTTTCAGTCCCTTTCATGCGCTAGTTTCTCTTTATCATGACTAGTTAGCGGCTCTTTGTGTTTGCGGTCGCATGGCTACATGTGCAGTGCTAGTGCTGGCTGCTGAAGAGCAGATTTTGAATGAAGCCTTTGGGTGTGCACCGAGAGCTCAGCTGCAGATGGGAAGTGCCTTTCCTGTGGAATTTAGATTAAAATTGCCACATGTAACATATCATTCTGCAGTCAAAAAATGTAGATTAGGCTGTAATTCATGAAACAGATATTGAAACTTTAAATATATAATCTTGATGGATTATATCTTTCTTCCCCAAGCTCAATGTTGTCTGTTTGTAATAAAGCAACTTCATGAAATTATACATGAGAGAAGAAAGCAGATCATTAGATGTGAGCCTAGGGTTGAAGTACTTCTGAATATTATTTCCTATAAGTTCTCTTTTCATGTATGGGGCTGTAAGTTTGGGGTGTTTTTAAAGTGCAGATGTATCTATATATCAATCATACTTAAACTGAATAGGCTTTTCAAATATACCTATCACACAATGTGGTTTTGTGTTTAATTAAACATATATCTAATCCTACAGTTGTTAATCTGTCAAACTACACTTGGAAGCTACAGCCATCCAATCAAGTAAAAGAGGGCTGGATAAAATCTCATATAAGGTTTGGAGGAAGTGCATGTCTAAATCTTTGCTCCTTATTTTAAATAGTATTCTAGTACCATGTAAACTTTTAGTTATTTAGCATTTAAAATGTTTCCTCCCATTTTGATGGTGAATTGCTGTATCTGTATAATTTTTCTCGGATCATTTCCTGTCCACAAAAGACTTTATCTTAATACTGAGCCTTTCTAGTAAACACTCAATAGATAGGAAGTTATAGCTTCATAATAGACTACATCTCTATGGAAATCTGTAAACATCCTTTTACCTCCCTTTTTTTTTTTGAGATTTATTCATTAGTCATGCCTGCTATGCTGCTTGATTTGTGTGAGAGCTTGGCAAGGCAGTGCTTGCCAAATAGAAACCTTTTCATTTTGTCAATGCACCAAACTAAGCTGTACAGAGAAGGTGTATCAGTTTGAATGTTAAGGTATTTTATATAGCCTCAAGAGCAAAGTTAATGACATAAAAGTCATCTTTCATGGCCAGAGGAAACGCTTTGCGCAAACATGGAAGTTGCATAATGCCCTGGGAATATGTTTTTGCCCATTAGCACTTTGGAAAAGGTTACTATCAGGAGAGGGATAGTGACCATAGATTGAATACCAGTAGTAGGCAACCTGAAGCAGTAATTTTTGTGCTGAGCTGGTGGTGCTGCCCATAAGGTGATCAGAATTTTTACGTGGTTTACAGCTAGTTCTCTGCACACTGAAGAATATCAGTGTTACCTGGTTAGGTCTCCGGCTCACCAATGTTCGTGCCTGAGCAGGACCACAGCAGGACCACTGTCCTGCTCCACATCACGAGCTCCAGGAACCTCAGCATGGCAGTAAGCATGTCTGGGACTGGGATCCCATGCCTGGCCAGCCTGGCTGCCTGCTGAACATGCCACACCTGGTCCTGGTCCAGCAGGAGCACCACAAAGAAGCTGTGGGGCTTGTGCTTGCTTCAGCCACAGCTTCTCTTTGGGTTTGCCCTATTACACATCCAAGTGAGGAATTCTGGCAATAACATCTGCTCCATTGAACATCTTTTTTTTTTGCTTATGGATCAAGACAAATAGAAATTATCTCAGTTGAGATCAACTTCTGTACCTTTTAGCATATTTCCTCATATTTATTGGTTCAAAATTTGAGATTTATTTCCAAGAAATTTGTATGTGTGTGCATACATAATACATAAAGATTTCATCATCTGCTTTCCTATAGTCACTGACTTAATTATAATGGCTCCTAGGAGAGATGCACAAAATATCCTGCCTGAAGTTGTTTAAATTAAGACTTTATAAGGTCTGAGAACCAGGCAAGTCTTGGTTTCTAATTCCAGAAACTGCTCTGCTGATGTTTGTGTTTTTAATTCCTTTTCTGGTTAATTTGGCAGAGTGATGGTGAGGCAATTTTCACTAAGAAACCTCCAAATCATGTCAGTTTTGGAAAATATCTGTTTCTTTCCCCCATGACTTCTGATCTCTCTTAGGAGCTCATAAGTAAGTTGCATCAGAGGAGGCCGATGTAACTTTTCTGAAGCCCAAAACATTGCTCCTGAGGCAGCCACCTGAGTCCTCTCATTTTGGCTCAGTGAGTGTGATATTCTTGCTTCTGCATCTCTCCTTTCTCATGTGAGCAAAGGAACAAAGGGATGTGCTTCCCTCTTCCTGACTTGAGGTTGTGAATTCAGTGTGTCTGACGCCTGGGGAGTACTACTTCCCCTTCACCTGCTGAATCTATCTGATTTTTTTAATTATTATTTTTAATATCTGTGTGTTATCTAGGAAAACTGACAAGGACATCATCTCAGGTCAGGCTTTACTGTGCTGCTGTAATGCAAACCAAAGGAGGGCAGTAACTTCTTTGTGCCATTAAAACTAGCTTTACTTGCTTTCTTTGGAGAGCACTCTCGAACCTCAAATCTGTCTACTTTTGTCTTCTGACCTTCCTCTTTCTCTCTCATGCTTGCACCCTGTACAAAATGCCTATTTTTCTGCATGTCTGCTCTATATTATTGGATGTTTTCGGGAAAAGTGAGTATCCCTTTCACAAAACCTTTTAGACAGTTGGTATAAGGAAGGAAATGGCCTGATTTGTGTATTTGAATTACTGACACAGTCTCCAAATACTTCAGATTGCCAAGTCAGGAAGGTCTTTTCAATGAAAGCAATACTTCAGAGACCTAATTCTTTCAATTAGATAAACCATGCAGAAATCATAGCTCTATACTTTTTTCTGACAGATCTAATGTTATTGATGAATAATGAGCCGTGGTGGGCTGAACCTGATCCCACCAAGCCACTATCACTCCTCAGCTGGACAGGGAACAAAGAATATAATGAAACATCCATGGGGCAAGATGAGGACAGGGCGAGATCACTTGCAATAGGTGCTACCACAACCAAAACAGTTAGGGAAAGTTAGTTTAATGTTACCAATCAAATGAGAGTAGTATAATGAGCAATAAAAACTAAGTCATAAAGTACCTTCTCCCCCCCCCTTCCTTCTTTCCAGGCTTAACTTTACCCCCAACTTTCTCCACCTCCTCACCCCAGCAGTGCAAGGGCAATGGAGAATGGGGGCTGCAGTCAGTTCATTGCACATTGTTTTTGCCTCTCCATTCTCCTCAGAGGAAGGACTCCTCTTCACACACTTCACCTGCTCCAGTGAGGGGTCCCTCCCACATGAGACAGTCCTTTCTCCATGAACTTGTCCAAAGCACGTCCTTCCTACGGGCTGCAGTTTTTCCAGTGTGGGTCCCTTCCAGTGGGGTGCAGGCCCTTGGGAACAGGCTGCTCCAGCATGAGTCTCCCACAGGGTCACAAGTCCTGCCAGTAAACCTTCCACAGCATCACAGCCTCCCTTGGGCCTCCACCTGCCCTGGTGTGGGGCCCTTCAGGGGCTGCATGTGGATCCCTGTACACCATGGACCACTGTGGGGGGAGAGCCTGGCTCACTGTGGTCTGCACCAGGGCTCCAGGGGATTAAAGTTCTCTGTAAGGCTGAGCGTCGCATTGTTTACGTTTATCAAGAATTAACATTTTTCTCATGTTTTGTGCCGTCCATAATCCAAAAGAAGTACAGCTGGTGAGGTTTTTTTCCCCAGATAGTGTTCCATTTTTATTCCTGCATGAATTAGTGGCCAGAGAAGATTCTGCAAGTCTCCTGTTTCCTAACCTCATTTGGAACTAGCAAAAAGGAAGCAAATATAAAGCCAGTCCAGTTTTGCCAGTGTTCTTTGCTCTGATATTGAGACATTCCAATACATTCTTTCTTAAAATATGCAATCATGTTGCCCTTTTCCATTTATTCATCTGCTATTAAGTACAGTAAAAGTTTCTTAGAGACTCAGAGACTTGTATCTGATAATCAGAGTAAGTTTAAAAAAAAAACAAATCAGCAAGAAACAAATTCATAAAAAATTATTTATAAGAAGATTCCTTGTGTATTTTCCAACTTGAAAATAAATGACTGCAGCTCTTATTACATGAGTCCCTTAATAATTAACCAACTTCTGGTGAATGTGTAGTTGATTAGTATCCTGTGGTACTTCCCAGGTGAATGCTGGGCACAGAGATGCTACAGGTCTTGTCTCTACCTGAAAATAATAATACGTCATCACATAATTTAGTAGAACTGGTAGTGAACGTGTTTTTTCACGGGCCCATACTAACCGGTAAGTTGAAGCTGCCATCAGTATGTTTGGTTCTGTGAAGTCCAGCTGGTGTGTTGAAATAGTAATATTCTGGGTAATCCTGCTTCATGCTCAAAGATTCCCCTTCCTGTGTGGTGGCATTTGCCATAACTGTCCTGTGCTCAAGTGAGAGACTGGTGTCACTCTGTCACCCCTTCCGAGCACTAACCTGTCTCCTTCCCCCACAGCGTTGCTTGTGCAGAGTTGCCTCTTGACTACCCATTGGTGTAACTGTAGCACTATTTCAGACTTAGGCATGTGACTTTCCAGTTGCAGATGGCTTACTTCCTGCAGAAAGTCCTAAAGCAGACTTGTGTTGTAATGTCCGTGTGCCAAGCGTGCGCAGAGGTCCCGCTGCCATCACTGTGTTCTCAACGAGGGGCGCGCCACAGCTCGCCTCGTAGAGCTGCCATCCTGGCATCCTGCAGCTCTGAGCAAGTCATGGCAGCTGCTTCTCCTGCTGGACATGGAAGGTGCAGGTGAAGAGGAAGCGCTGGAATGAAAGCTCTGATCTCATGGCACATGGTCAATATCTGAATTAATTATATAGCTGTCTTCTTCTGGAATGACTGCAGAGAAAGAGACAATGGAAATGAGAGCCATTTCCTAATTTCCTACTAGAAAATAATTTAATTGCCAAAGAGAATGAGGCAACTGTTTACAGACAGGGATGTCTGAAGACCGATCTGCAGGTAGGAGTTAATTCTTCCTGCTGATTTTTCAACTGTAAAAGGAAACTGGTGAATAAATAATAAAGATTATCTGTTTCTGTGGAACGGTTCTTATCAGTAAGTGTGAAGGGAGGTAGCTGCTGTTAACCTCCTGTGTAAGAGCTTATAACTGATGGTGCAATAAGAGTACCTATCTTGAGAATCATGGGGCCTTGAGGGAAAAGGAGTAATTGCTTCATATCTCTGGCTTTCTTTCTTCACTGTTGTGCTTTTCACAGTGCTGTTCAAGAATCTCCCGCTCAGGTGTGAAGAAAGGGGGTTGTTTGGTGTGAAATACCCTGCATCACTGTCCCATCCTTGAGATCTGCATGGCAAGGCTTGCCAGCTTGGGCATTGGTAGGGACACATACAATGTGTGATTAATCTGAGAGCTAATTAGGCCCTTACCCTGACTGTACTAATGTGAGTCTTGTGGGATGTTCAGATAGGCGTTTAAGATTTTATTCTTCAACTACCTCTCCCCATCCAGGCTTTCTAAGAAATAAGGATGTGTATGACTTTAATCTCTTAACTGTTTCTGGGGTACCCAAAGATAGTGGTTTCACAAAAAGTGACTTGTGCTTTTTGGGACTATTTGAGGAAACTGCCTGGAAAAATCCAGCCTCATTCAAATGCCATGTTGTATGCCTGAGATAACTAATCGTTTTTTAAAATAGTAATTGTCATTTAGAAATCCTACTTCTTTTAGTCTTTTAGAACAGTTTTGTTTAATGTTCAACTTCTTATTTGCATAGACCTTGAAGTGCTTTGTAGACTGAGTATACTTTGCTAGCTTGGAGTAGAGTCCTACTTTTTATATGGGATTTTATTAAGAGATACTCATAATTTTTTCAGTTGAGGTTTTGAAGAAGCATTAGACCAGCAATTTTAAATTGTGCAAGTGCTGTTTCCCCAGGATATATAGAGTGAACAGTTTTGGGATGGTTGTATTTTTAATTCTGCACATTGAAGCCTTGAGCTTTTATTATCTCATGTACAGATGAAGAAAAGGGCATGTGTGAAATCTTTGATTATTTGCCCTTATGTATATTTTTTTATTTCTCAGAATGTTCACTGAGACCTGCAGTCCCTGTCTGTGGGTGGTGGGTACCTGGCACCCTAAAGTGGGTGGGAGATTCTTTAATAAGTTGCCATCCACACTGGTTGCAGAAGTCTGTTCAAGTACAACCTGACTTTGCTTTGTACTCTCTGCTGACCATGGTGAAACCAGAGGATGGTTTTTTGGGTGCATTGAGAGTGTCACGAAGACAGATAAATTCATCCACTGACCTTGCTGCTACATTGCTGTTACCAAGTTATCTTCTCTCCCAAGCACACGTCTAATCACTGCTACAGAGAGCAGCAAGGAGATAAGCTTAAAGGGGAAGAGAAATCAGACTGACACAGATGTTTCACAATCTGAGAGTTGTGTGGTCACCCATGTAAATCAGGTTACAGTTAAAGAAAGCTTGTGTTTTACGTGTGTGCATGTATCTAATAGCTATGTAAGTGGCTATTTCTAATGCAGGTTGCATTCAGAAGTATCAGTGCAAAATATTTTAAATCCTTCATGCTCAGTTGCTTGTGCACACCACAGACTTTCTCTTATTCTGTTTAAATAAGAAACATGTTCTAGTTATTTTGCCATGTTCTTCATGGAAGTAACAACACAAAGTTGAAGGAACAGGTGATTAATCAAAATGTTGTTGGCTGCCTTGTTACAGTTGTAAAGCTAAAGTCAGTGTGATCAGTAAGGATTTAAACTTCTATTGAATAGAATTTAGAAGCCAGTTTCCTAAATACCATTTTGGGGATTTTTCCCTGAGTCTTTTAGCAACACTCACCACAGTCATCTTCACAGTTTGTCACAGCTGAGAAAGCTATCTTTCCATGTGATAGGAGATGAGAGAGAAGAGAGTTAAAGGGAAGCAACCAAACTGTTAGACTGCTTTTTACTACCCCGATGTGAAGTTCTCCCTAGTTATTAGCCTGGAGAACAGAACAGAAAGTGAAACCAGGGTCTGCCTCCATAACAACACAGGCTTCCTCTCAAACCCTTGTACAGTCACCTGCCTCTGCAGAGAAATAAGGTGAGAAGCCACTGCTAGCACTGGTCACTTGTGTTTGCACAGGGGACTTGGAGCTGACACAGCCTGCATCAGCATTCATCCCTCCAGAGGGATGTAGTCCAGAGGTGATTTCCTCCTCAGAAATCACTTACTCTTCTGAAGAGGTGAGTAGTGGCTTCGTAGCAGGAAAAAAATGGTGGCAGGTGATGCTTTATCTTCAATTGCTTGTCACACCTCTTACACAAGCCTGTGGGGCTCTGTCTCCCCATACTGCCTCAACCAGTGAGGTTCTGGGTGAGGTTCTGCCTTATGACTGCTCAAGGCATGTGTACACAGATATACTAACACACAGCTGTTGGAGTCTTGGCTACAAGGTGTGCATCACTGGAGGGGCTCTGTAGAACATCCCCCCCATCTCCCAAAGTAGAGACTCATTTTGGTGTTTCCAGAACATGAACCCATGTACATTTTTGACCTTTTGGTTTTCATACCTGCTGCCAGTGGTGCCACCCTGCCCTGCTCCCCACCAGGAGGGCATTGTGCAGATTGTAGAGCAGATACTACCAGTGCTAAGCTGCTGGTGTCACTGTGAGAGGAAGAAGTGTTATGGGGATAACTTCTTCCCCATACCCACTCCTGACCTCCTTCATTCTCCTGAAAATTTCTTCCAGTAACTGGGCAGCATCGCCTGCCATTGAGGTACATTGAAATTACATTTCTTTCACCTTCTGTAAAGGACTTCCTTCTATCACTTTTAGGCAGAAGGAAGTAGGTTTTTACCCCACACCACTTTCTCCACAGTTTAAGATTTCTTTTGAGGCTCCTACGTTGGGATAAATGTTTGATCTGCTATCAGCCTGTCTCCCACAGTTTGGGGTTTTGTAACTAGGCAAAGATGATGCTTTTTTCTAAGCACCCTCCAGCAAACTGATTCTCTGCCCTCTAAAGGGAACTCTCAGATGGGCATAAGAGGCTGCAGTCCCTGTTGATGGCTTCGGGACTTGCCCCAGGGGTGTGTGCCTGGGGCCGCAGGTTGTTTCCATCTCATACATCAGCCATGCTCTGAGCAGTGGTGCTGATGGGCAAGGGGTATTCCCCAACTGGGTGTGGACCTGCTAGGGGTGTTCTCTGGCTTCAGAGCTGGAGAGCAGCTCCCTGGCAGAGAGGGAATGAAGGGGGTCATCTGGAGAAGCACCTGGGTTTACTTTTCCAATATGTTCAGGGGTTTGCTATGTTCAGGGTTTTGTGCTCCTTTTCTTTCTCTTTCAGGTGTTTGCTTTGCCTCGTGATTCAGACCACTATGGTAGTGTAAAGTTTAAATGAAAGGTTCCGATTCCTATCTGAGGTTTTGCAAACAAAAAGGTTAAATGGTTTATTTGTCCCTTTTATCTTTCCAAAGTCCTGCAATATATTTTCACTAAGGTGTCGTAGTTTATGTCAGGGGAGAATACTTGTGATTTTGTGAATGCAGGATTTGTGGTGGATTCTGCTGCTCCCTGAAAAGGAACTTACATTTTATTGGCAGTAGGAAGCAGTTGTACAAGCTTTCTGTTTTTATCCCTGTCTGGAAGAGCATGCTCCTATAGAAATAAGTGGGAGTTTTCCCACTGAAAATTAGAAGGATGAGAAGAACAGTGCAAAGCTTCCACACTAGGAGTCCTTAGTGGTGTTGATCTTTTTCACATAAAGCATCTCACTTTGCCGTTGTGAAGATCCTACTCCATAAAATCCCTGTTGGTAAGAGTGGTAAGTTCTGGATGCAGAATGATGACAAAAAGCACATTTCTTCTCTGTGGCTAAACCTTTGAAATTGTTGGCCCAGAGAGATTGTCATTAGAAATTCTATAGGACAGAGGGTATAAAAACTTGCAAGAGGGGAAGACACACATAGTGATGACTGTTTGCATCATGTAGACACTTAATGGCATAAAGTGGACTTCGCAGAAACAAAATACATCAGGAGCACTGAAGATTTGGTGTGGCACTCTGACATTCAGAGATTTACTACCTGTGATTTAACTTCCTCAACTTACCCAAGTCTAATGTATGGAGTTACAGCTTTCTAATACAACATGGAAGATCAGCTTTCAGGATTTAAAAAAAAAAAAAAAAAGTATAAAGGCTATCTTTTTTTTTTTTTTTTTTTTTTTTTTCTTGCTAGTATTCCAGTAATGTGTGTTTAATAAAAATTTTGCATCTGCTAGAGGGAAAAATAGAACTTGTAAAAGTTCATTTGTGAAGTCACTTCACTGGCAAAAGGCTAATAAGATAAATTCAGAGTCTGAAGAGGCTAATACTTCAGTTTGCCCAGAAATCTTGGTCTTTTAAATCCAAAGCTTCAAGGTTTTGCTGTGTTGTATACAAGGATAAGTACAGGAGACCTGATAGGACTGTCTGTGCAAGATGTGTCAGCTGGAGCTTTGCTGTATTCATCTTCAGTGACAAGCAACTCCAGTCCCTCTTTGGTCAAACACACTTTTTATTCATTGAGGTGCAGTTGTTTGCCAGAGCTATTTGCAGTCATGTGTCAGAGGGGGTACAATTAATACATTGTAAAAATTATTTTTTTTAAAATGGTGTATGCTGTGGAGATTTAATAGAGCCCTGCTGGCAGTGCTTTGAGGACCAGTGCAGGGTAAGGATTTGCCAGATCATAGCTGAGCACTTGAAATTCTTCAACCAGCAGGAAGGAAAAAGTGTGTGAGAGAGCTCGTGGGAACTGTATTTTGGTTCAGCAGCGTCCGCTAACACTGTCAAACTGCCTGTCTAGAACTGTTAAGGCTGATAAACTGCCAGTAATTATCATTTAGAAAATTAGCAGCTGCCAAAACCATCACACACATCACATGTGTTGGTTGGACTGGTTTGAAATTACTTCGCTTAAAAAAAAAAAGAAAGAAAAAAAAATTCCCGAGCCTGCATCTGCTCCAAGAATAGCGTTGAGTTTTGACATATGACAGTTGGTGCTGGCAGAAGTTATTTTTGTTGTTCGGAGTAGGCTTGGGGGAGACTTTCTTGGAGTGCGTCACTACTGCTATTTACCGTCCGGGTAACAGGACAATTGGGACCTCTGAATATTTGCAGCAAATCTAAATAAATAACTGAAGTATGTGGGATCTCCTTTCCCTTCCCCTCTCTTTCTTTCCTTGCCTATGACACTGGACAGAGGGAATTAAAAATACCAGTTGTCAGAAGGAAAACTTTCTTATTTTGCAGTTGATTTCCAGCCACAGCAAAGAAACTGAATCATCACGGAAGGGCTGAGCAGGGCAGAGCAAAAGCCTAAAAGTAGCTTTGGCTGCACATCACCATCACTTCATGTTCTCACAATCCCCCAAATAGCCCATATGTAAAAAACATGGCTTGAGGCAGAGCAAATGTCATTCATTTCCTCCCAAAGAAAGCTGAGTGCCGCCATGACCAAGAGCTAGAGATGATATGAGCACAGCCATATCACAGATATTGCTGTGAAGGAAGATGAAGGTGGTGAAATGACCATGTTGAAGCTTGCACAATGTTTTTCACACAGAGGTTTGTGATTTGGTCAGTCATCAATGAATAAGTTGGTGCAAAGTCTCTGAGTCAGTGATCTGTAAGTCTGAAGGGCTCAGAGTTGTTGGCACAAGAAAATATCACTTACATTTTAGCTTACATTTTAGTGGGCATACCTTTCTACTTCTGTTGAGTGCAAGGGTGTAAAAACTTTGTGTGCTCTCTGCTTTTCCCACCAAGCTGTGGTTCAGGACAGGATTTCTGGGGTGACACAGCAAACCTCTGAAGTTCCTGCTCACACATGCTCTCCTGTGTTGCTCACCCATCACTTTCTTCATAATTTAAACCAAAACATTTTGGAGTGATTGATATTAAACCCCCGTCTCAAAGATTCAGCCATCATTGCAATGCAGCCAACAGGAAAATCAGTGGAACTGAGGTAAATGGAGAATTGCAGAGGAACAGCCTCTGCATCTGAGGGAAAGGGACAGCTCAGGGTTTATCTTCATCAGCACTTCTGATTTGTTTTGGAAGTATACCTTTTCAATTAGTGATGTCATGTATTGGCTTAATCAAACTCTGTGAAATACAGAAGAATTTTCCCTTTTCAAACAATATTTCTGGTACTGTGGAGCAAGTACTCAAAGAGTACTGAATGGGAATGAAAATGAAAGGAAAATGCATTGCATTTCATTATTTCATCTGTGAATACTGTGTCTAATTCTGTTAATCTAAAATTATAAACAAACTTAGCCTGATATAATCTAATTTTCATTATAGACACCAAATGCTATTATGTTGGGCAACAAATTGGCTTAAGATAATTCTGTCTTTACAAAATAAGATTGTAATCAACAGATTTATAGTTTATTAAAGTCTCATGATATATGTATACCCTGTAGCTTTTAGAGCTTTATTTTCAGTTCAGAGTTCCCATTAGTCTAATTTAAGATTATTGGTACAATCATTTGATTTAAGATATGCCTTTTTATAAACCAACAGAGTGTCAGCGTGAGATACTGAAAGGAAGCAGTGTCAGAGAACCATCTATGAGAACCACCATTTTATTGCAGAGTTGTTAATAGATGAGTCTTAGTGACAAAAGTACATAGTGAGAGCCTCTGTTAACTCTGAAGTTTGCAAAGGGCTGGGGATAGTGAGGATATGTAGGGTCCCAGCTGGGAAAAGTGAGGTTATTTTAGTCTGAAATAATGTTTTTGCCAAAATATAAAAATGTTTTGTAGGTCAAAAATACTTTTATCATTATTTTCTTCTTTTCTAAGTCAGTCTAAACTGTAATCTCTGAAAACCATGGTCTAGTTTATTGGCCAGAGAGCACTGATCTTGAGATAGAAAATCCCAGCAACAGAACCCTTACTGATTGGGATATAGAAATCAATTGCATCTTATTTATATAAGTACTTATAAGAAATTAGGGGTTAGTTTGTGTTTGCATGTTTTAGTTTTCGATTTATTCATCTACTGTTTTTGTACTTTGAAACAGCGGATCTGCTCCATTTTGCTTTTTCTTTTTTCCAAAACAGGTTTTTATTTTTATAGAATTATAGAATGGTTTGGATTGGAAGATCATCTGGTTCCAACCACTTTGTCAAGGGCAGGGACACCTTCCACAAGACCAGATTGCTCAGAGCCACATCCAGCCTGGCCTTCAACACTTCCTGGAATGTGGCATCCACAGCTTCTCTGGACAACCTCTTCCAGTGCCTCACCACCTCTGAGTAAAGAATTTCTTCCTTATATCTCATTTAAACCTACTGTCAATTTAAAGACATTTCCCCTTGTCCTATAAATGCATTCCTTTGTAGAAAGTCCCTCTCCAGCTCTCTTGCAGCCCTCTTTTGGCACTGGGAGGTGCTATCAGGTCTCCCTAGAGCCTTCTCTTCTCCACGCTGAACAACCCCAGCTCCCTCAGACTACATACATGGGAGAGGTGCTCCAGGCCTCTGATCATCTTCATTATCTCCTCTGGTCTCACCCTACATCCTTCCTATGTCTGGGGCCCCAGAGCTGGATACAGCATTCCAGGCAAGGTCTCACAAGAGCAGAGCAGAGGGGCAGAATCTCCTCGCTGGCCACGCTGCTTTGGATGAGCCTGGGACAGAGCTGCCTTTCTGGACTGTGAGCACACATTGCCAGGTCATGTTGAGCTTCTCCTTAACCAGCATCCCTAGGTCCTTCTCCTCAGGGCTGCTCTCGATCCATTTTTCATCAGACCTGTATTTGTGTTTGGGATTGCTCTGACCCTGCTTGCACTTTGCCTTGTAGAATGTCACAGGGTTTGCACAGTCCCACCTCTGAAACCTCCTGAGGTCCCTCTGGATGACACTCCTTCCCTCCAGCATGCCAACTGCACCGCACAGCCTAGTATCAGCAAACTTGCTGAGGGTGCAGTCATGTGCCTGCAGTTTGCTCAGCTTCTTGTCTGAGCAAACTGGCAGAAATAATTAATTAAGCTTGCATAGTAAGCAGACTGTGGATATGGGTCATTTCTAACAAATAGGTGAGACTTCATGTAATGATTTTGCTAACCTGATGAGGTGTATATACAGGAATGTGAGTTTCTAGCTGGCTGGCTGTGTGTCATCAGAATTAAAGTATGTATACCTTTATTTCAGAAAGTGTATGAAATGTGAGGATATGTACATGTTGCTCTGGTTTGGGATGTTCTGAAGGGTTGGCTGGGGAGAGACTGGATTCTCTCCCTCCTGGTTTGTCCCTGTCCTCTTTCAAGGATCTGTAATCTTCCTTAGCTATACTTGGATTAATGTTGCCTAAGAGCCTGTAATTGAACATGCAGGGCTTGAGGAACCTGGGAAAGAGCCTCCTTGTTGCTGTGTGTCCATGAGCAAGGGAGGCACACTCAGAGCCGTGGGCAATAGGCCATGGCACAGGCAGCTCTCGCCGCCCCTGTAGGGCGGGGGGCTGGGGAGGGAAGGCTGCTGTGACTGCATGGGGCTCAGGCCATCAGTCCCCTTTTGTGCCACAGCACAGGAAGACCTTATCTCCAGTACAACTGGAGCCAGCAGCGTGTATGTCAGAGTAGCTTCCCTTTCTTTCCCCAGTGCCCCCCTTCACCCACACTTCTAGAGCAAAGAGAGGGTTTCTCTGGCTAAAAGGCTGCATTTCACGAGGACAGGAACCAAGAGACAGTTCATTTCTATGGTGAGTTGCTATAAATAGCTTGCTCTGTTAACATAAATTCTTTCTGTGAATCCTTCAAACAGGGTTTTATTCCAAGCCTACAAAATGCTTTGTATACCCTTGTACTTTGTACGTGCTGATGCTGGTGCTTCCCCCCACAAAATGAAAGGTACTTGCAGGGCAACGCTGTTCTGTTGATGGAATAAAGGAGTCAGACTTCCTAAACAGGCTTGTTACACTGTTAATTTTTTACATCACTGATACCAGAAGTACCACTGGACATTTTTAAGGCAAGTGGGGCATCTTGCTGAAGTCCACACGCATCAGTTTTTAAACCTTCAACTAGGCTGCAGTGTTTTCTACTGCTCTGTTCTCTACTTTTGCTTGCAGTGAGTCTGGGTCAGAAGCTGTAAGCCTTGAAAGCTTTGCAGGGCTTTTAGGAAGCTCTTAATTGCTCCACTGTGAATCCTAGAGCAAGAAAGAACTTGCCCAGGAGGAAAATGTCTTCTCTTACTGCTCATGCACTGAAAACTCTGTGGACATAAATGGTCCCAGCTGTATGATATGCATCTGTCACTCTGCAGCTTTTTATTTTCTTCCTTTTACATAGTCCTGGTACTGGAAACCCTCTATTTGGGAGAAGATTTTCAGTTTCCATTTAAATCCATTTCTGCATTTGACTATCTGATGCTCAGTCCACATCCCTTCCCCCTCTTCACATGAAATGGAAGCCAACGAGCTGTTGAAATTCCCATAGAGCTGAAAGATGTGACCCAAAGGTGTCCGCCCAGAAAAGGGAAGTACATTGGTGTTCAGGCAGTTGATAAAACACACATGTTTGAGGAACCATGCTCTGTTTTACTTTTGGTCCTCTTTTTTTAAATGCATCCGTCTGCTTGCGGAGACCACTGTTTTCACTCCCTGTACAGGTGTATGACAAGGTCAAGTATGAATCCCTTTCTCAATACCCTTCCATGCATGAAGTGCTTCAAAGTACTGCTAGCTCTCTGTCTGTGTGGGTGGGATGGAAGTGCAGTAACCAGTGGATGGGCACGTGGATGTGAGCATGGGGAGAGGAAGCAGACCAAATACTCTGGTTGTTATCCAAGGTGAAAACTGCAGTGCCTGGTGAGCAGGGCATCTTGACATGCCAGGTAGTATTTCTGCACAGACTGTCCAGCTGCAATGCCAATGGCTTTGTGGGACTGTTGTAGTCCCAAATTCTATTGACAATTTGTCATTTGATGTAAAAGTATATGCGAGGGAAGGGAACCGGATGGTTTTATCATGTACATGTTTCAGGTTTAAAACTTGATGATTGATTAGCTGCTGCCAATGGTGTTTACTGTTGAAATCTTCACAACTGGCCATTGCAGCAGCCCCCAGATTGTGCAAATGGTTTTTTGGAGGGGAAATTAATTAGCTGGCTTGCATGCTCAAAAGAAAGAGGAAAAAAAGTCTCATCTCTGTGGCTCTGAGACATGCATCTCTCTCTTTTCCATAGGATTGTTATGGACATGTACTTCCAGGGATTGTACTGTCAGCCTGTACCATTCATGCATTTTGTAGAGTTCATAACCAAATGCGTTCACGGCTGAAAGTGGCACACGTGCTGCTCTGAATGCTCCTTCTCAGATGTCTCCTGCTTCTGGTAACCCACATTCTGCAGCTGGAGGCTGCGCTCCAGGCACCGCATGAATGGTGCGTCTTGTGTTTCAGCGAGGTGGAGTGAACTTGATTCTAGGTCAAAATCAAATGTGACATTTCCTAAATGCGTGAGCCCAAACTAGTTACAGCATTAAAAAGCAGAGCCTGTGAGTACTTTCTGTGTGTTATTTTTCAGTGATTTACAGTCTATTTTACTTGAGGTGGGAGGGACATTGAATGTGGGTTTATTATTCTGGTTACACCTGTAAAACTGAGAGTACGAAGAAAATAAACCAGTGTCACCTTATCACATAGGGGTGCAAAAGACTTACTCTGACAGTACCAAAACTCCTTTTCTGTTGTTCCAGGATGAGGGTATCCTGTTTACAAACAGTGGCCTAGATAATATCTGCCAGCACAGCTCCTCTAATCTTCAGCCTGCTTCTCCCTGCTCCACTGTTTTTCCCCGCAGTCCTCACAGGCACAGCGAGAGCAGGCAGTGACCCAGATGCGCTGCTCTGAAAGTGCCATTTGTTTCCAGCACTCAGCATGCTGACAGATTTGACACATGGCTACACACGCATCCATCACTGGACCAAAATATGCCTTTCCCGTGCTGTAAGGAGTGTTGTATCAGATAAGGCACTGCTGACAGGGCCAGTAGCTGTTCACACATCCTCTGAGGTGTGTGGCAGTATGGGTGCATGGGACACCTGCCCTCCAAATGTGGAAGGATTTGTTGAGCTGTGTGATGCAGTCCTGGTGCTAATTTTTTTTTTTTTTTTCTTTTTTTTGATTACTTAAACTTTCCAGGGTGTTAGCAGGCAAGAATTTTGCTACTACATGCTTTGTTAACAATGCTACCAAAAAGAAAAAAGAAAGGAGAAAGGCCTTTTTCCACTTCAGTTTATTGTCAGGGAGTACAGAGCTGTGTTCTTTCTCTTCTCCCATTCTGACTACAGCTTTATCTCTGATTCCTTTGCTTACAGAGCTATTTAGAGCTATTACATGTATATGTGCAAATGTGTTTATATAAATATGTATTTACACACACACACACACACACACGTATCTGTATCATCACCAGAGTCATAGATATGTAGATATATAAGGTTGTTAAGACTGAAACATAAAACTCTCTCTCCCCTCATCCAAGCTATAACCTCAATCAGTCTTTCTTCACTTCTTTGTGGATACCAAGCCATCAAGTCTCATTCAGCATGACTAAACAGATATCCATTGATACCTCCCTTCCTCCCTCCACCTGCAGCTCTCCCCATTATCTCACACTGCCGTTGCCATGAACAACATCAGTGTCCCTCAGCCAGGCCAAAATCTGTCCATCTCTCAGTTCCCTCTGTCTTTATTGTGAAGTCAGCAGATTCTTTTTGCATACAGTCTCTTAATAAATGCCTTATGTTATCCACATCACACAGCTGAAATTCACATCTAAGCACTGATTTGTTTTCTTGAATTACTGCAACATCCTTTTCTGTGGCATCTTCAGATTATAATTCCATCCATCCAGAATGTCTTTACAAAAGGAATGTGTCCCATTTCCTCATTTGTTAGCAGTGTAACCTTCCCTACAAACTCCTCTACTGATTTCATCATTCAGCACAAGGTGCCTATCTTTATCACCAAAGACCCTCCCTTCCTCTCTACTTCCCATCTGTCAGCCAGTTCCAAAAGGGCATCTTTCTCCTCCAGCCTCCTGTGATGCCTGTCTCTTCCAGTGCACATGAGTTGCTTTTTGATGGGTCGTTACAGATTTTCTGATGACCTAAGCCACCCAGTTAATATCAGCAGGACTACTTTCTTCTTGTCCCTTAGGTCTTTCCTTTAAAATGTTCTCTCTTTGGGATGCAGGCAATGCAGAGCAGCTCACCACCCATCTTCAGCTTCCAGAGTGCAGGACTTGCACAAGTAGTAAGCAGTCATTGTAATTTTAGACCTTATTGAGATTAAGGCCTTAACCAGCATCTCCTGTCACTGCAGGCTTTTAAAAATAGGCTCAACATGCACGGTAATAGCAGCGTTGTAACCATGGCAATGCAAGGAAGGCAGGGTTTGCAGGCAGGGATCTTACCAGACCGACTGTTGTGTCTGAGGGCTGGACCAGGGCGACACAGGGGAGAGGTTTCAGGCTCAGGAAGGGACTGTGAGCCTCAAAGCACATCTCCTTTTCCCCCATTAGGTCAGGTGGCCTAATGAGAATAATAACCTAAGTATAGTTGTTCCTGCCTTGAGCAGGGAAGCCACCTGGATGGTCATTCGAGGTCCCTTTTAATCCTGTAGCTCTGTTTTAGTAGGTAGAGCTGACTTCTTGTCTGTGTGCTGTGTGTTTGAGCATATGCTGATCTTCTGATACCAACAGAAGGTCTCTGAATATCAAGAAACCAGAATATCCTCATTAACTTCAAGGATAGCAGAGAAATATGTTGCTCTTTGAGCAGAGACTGGCTTTGTGCAGCAATAAAACATGAATATTAAACAGGAAATCAATGACACTTCTGAAACATGTCTGAGACAGAAATCCAGATGCTGTATGGAGATATAGGCCCTTAAGCCTTATGTCTGTGCTATTCTTTCTCTCTCTTTTTTTTTTTTTTTTTTTTTTTTTTTTTTTTAAGCAGCATCTGCATTGTTGGTGGTGTAAGAGGGGGCATAGCAAGAGAAAAAGCAGATTTTTTAACCTAGTTTCCTGAGGAAGTGGCTGTTAACTCAGTGTGTTTGTACACCAATCCTCCTCTTTGTAAGTTTGAAGGCTGTCTCCAGCCAGGGAGGGGACTTCAGGGGCAGCATTTGACTTCCCAGCTCTTCCTCCAGTGCATTAGCTGCTGCAGGGAGATGGGCTGGATGCGGTGGCAGCAGGAGCAGGGTGCTGCAGACACCCCTGGAGCAGCTGACCAGTAGCCGCAGGGGGCTTGTGCAGTCATTGTGACTGAGTACGAGTATCTGGGGCTATGGGAGACCCAAGAGCATTGGGATCTAGTGTGGGAAGGACTCTCATTGTAAAGTTAGCATCACGACTCCAGATGAGCTGGAAATTCAGTTTCATTAGTTCCACTGATGAGGCATTTGCTTAATCTTGTAAAACAAAAGACAAAAAAAAAGTAGGGAGGTTATACTGAATAGTAATGACATTTTAAATCCTTAGAATATTTCAGCAAAATAAATGCTTTTGTGTAGCTTCTGCGCTGCAAAGAGGTTTTATTAATGTAGCACAATCCTGGAATTACATGAACCTTGTCTTTTCCTGGTTCACACTGGGACACTTGCTTTCTCAGGGAAAACCTGTTGTCTTTAACGGCAGTGTGAAAGAATAAAGACTTGATCTAGAGCTTGAGGCTGAAGCATTATGTCAGTGAAAAATCTTTTCATTCATAGTTCTATTGTGTTGTCCTGAGAATTTAATTTCCTGTTTGCACTATGGGAGAGTCTGTTTTGGAAGCCACTAGAGAGCAGGGTTGGTTTTTTAGGGTGCTTTTTGAAGGTAAATTGTCAAAATAGTTATTTTTTGTGGTTGGTCCTTTTATTTATTTAATTTCCTGAATATAGAACCCAGCAACATGAAGTCTCATCATTAAAGTAAGTAAATAAATAATCAGTGAAGTAGCATGAGGGACAGCCCCTTTTTTTTTTTTTTTTCCCACTTATCCCGATCCTCAGCCCATTGGTGATTTTTCCTACATTTTGCAATGTTTTTCAGATTTAAAGGTTATATTCCTTTCCATTCTGTCTTATGTGACAATGAAGGACCTTATTTATTTTCTTTACTTGTCTCACTAGTAAAAAAAAAAACAAACCAGAAAGTCAAGTTTTTTGTTCTTCTATTTCCAGTACTCTTGTTTATTTTGAAACTTCCAGAAAGAGATAGGAACAGCTTAAGAAAAATGCTCTCCAGAGTAATCCCTTAAAGAGCAGCAAACAAACACTGCAGATTGGTCCTAAAGGCTGTGCTTCCGTTCTGGGCAGGGAGGGAGGTGGGGAGAGAGGATGTTTTCTTTTTAGCTGTGCTCTAATCATCCGATCTGGGATTTGATAAGCTCCACAAGTCTGAAACTGCTGCCTCTCCTGTCTTCCCCCTTCCTGCCTCTCAGAAGATTAAAGTGAACATGGCAAAAAGGAAACAGCTTATTTTCAGCTTGTTGTAGTTAATAACTCATTTACAGTGCAGCATTCTGATTGTTTGTATTCTAATCGTGTTGCTATATTCTTTTCTTACACTGTTTACTTTCCGCATCATGGGCCTTCTTTGATACAGAAATAGGTTTACAAATAGCCCATTCTTGCAAAACTTCAGCTTCTTTTCAACATTTATATTGCACATCAGGAAGTGTGACACATGTAGATGGAGGAGCTTCTGCAAAGACTCGCCTTATCTGCCCCACACCGAACTGAAACTTTCTTCTTACTCTCTGACAATTTGGAATTATGGCTGTTGTGAAACCACAATAGGAAGTGTTTAAGCCATTAAAGTATTACGTGTACAAGATATAAGTATTATTTGGCTCACTCAAAATTAGCTAAATCCATCTATTGACTGGAGTACAAGAAGTCCTTAGCAAACACCCCCAATTTGTCCTAAGAGATACTTGTGCTGAATTCTTTTAACCTTTAAAGCCTCAAAATAAATTTGCCAGGATGTTAAGACTGTGTATTCCCATGTGTGTATTTTTAATTATTTCTTCCAAATGGGAATGGCTCACAATATGGGTACTGTAATATTGCAACACTAGCATATACATTATATATATATATATATATATTCTCTATGTATGTATAATGTCTTAATTAAAACCTTGCACACTGATCAAAGCACTAAAATATTTATTGTATAACTAATATTCTATCAAGGGGAAGGGGAAATTTGTTTATAATAACAATTGCTTATAAAAGCAAATTTTTGTATACAAAAAAGCTACATTTGCCTTGCAGTGTAATTGCACTTCCAAATAGTTTTTACTACTTCTCCAGAAAGTTTGTAAATACACTGTTTAGCCAGTTTCTGCTAAAGGTCGTTCTGGGTCAATCGTGTATTTTCAGAAGGAAAGCATTTTCTTCTTTGAAACAAACTGGAAAATCAATTATTAAAACAAAAGCTTCTGAAACCTTAAATTATGCATGGGGTTTTTCTCCTCTTGCTGCCTTTTTTAACTTTCATTATGATGTGAGTACTTATTTCTGGTCATAGAAGTGTTTCAGTGGTGCCACTGGGATGCTGGGCAGGTAAGGATGAGCACACTGAGGTTGTGGGAGAGGGATGCAGCACTGGCTCTAGCCACCATGTCTCTGCATCACTGTCTGCCCAGCAGCATTTCTAGGAGCCAGCTCAGAGGGATAGAGAGTTCAGTCTATTTTTAGGACTATGGTTTCCATTAATTTATTTTTTTAAAAAAATTGGGGGGCGTAGTCATACTTCTCATTTTTCTGCAAAGAGAAATGCAAGTGCTCTTCCTGTAATTAATGAAGTAATTTTTCTACTATTTTGAGAACTAAAGTGTGCTGCTACAATCACATGTCCCTCATATGTAACACTGTCAGTGTGAGTGCCTACTCAGTATTGAGCTTGCTAAAAGCTTCCCCTATGGATTGCTCAGCCCCCGTGGCTGTGCACGGCCTCCTGACCCCGGCACAGGCGGTTTTAGGGCTGTGCACAGCACCTGCTGGCTTTCGGCTCACACTGAGCGGCACGCTTACTTCTCTCCCCAGCAGTGTGCCTGCCCAGGGGTGCCACAGGGCTTGGGTTCTTCTCAGAACACTTTCAAAAGGCAGGGTTTATGAATGGGCCCTGAGTGCTGTCGCGATCGCCTTTCCGTCACCACTGTGTCATTCTCCGCTTGCTCACTGTAACCACCAGCTGTCCCACTGATGGTTTCTTAAAGCTGCTGGCATCTTTTGATTCTTTTCTTCTGCCTCTGCTGAGTCTCTGCACACATCCACTCTCTGCCTGTACTGGCGCTTTCCATGCAGGAGTTGCTGGTTGGATTGTGCCGTGTTTCCAGATCCCAGCTTTATGCTTTCAGCTCTGCCGTGTTACGAAGCCAAGCTGATGCTTGGAAAGGGAGTTGCGAATGAAGATTTTGTTTAGTTTATCCAGCCTGAAAGTAGAGAAAAGGGAAAGGTACTGATATCACCGATACTAAGCTGGCAATATCAAGGGGCTTGAACTGCCTGGGTGAGGGGCACAGCTCAGGGTGAAGGAGAGCAGGCAGCCTGCTTTGGCAGGGCTGGGAGCCACAGAACATGGGGAACAGCTGACAGCAGCACATCTGCTAAAGGTAAGTCAATACAGCAGTTCAACTTTTGATCTTCAGCACAGTTTGTGGGTTTCTTTTTCTTCATAGCTTCATTTTATTAAATCAGAAAATGTTTGAGCAAAGCCTCTGTGTTTTCCTGGAGTTTTCCTCCCACGTTTCCTGTTTCTTAAGACTTGTTGTCACTGCAGTGGTGGTTACTTTATATCTGAGTTCCTTCTGCTTGAAATGGAAAGGGCAGATATGTTTTTAGACAGAAACAATTTTAATGGTGCAGACAAACATTCTTGTTTTGAAACTACTAAACTACTTTTGGACTCCTTTAACAGAGGGACCTAGTTGTCCTTATTTGCATCTTGCATGTGTGGAAGCTTTCCAGTAACTGTTTTAGAAATCCAGTGACTTTCACATGAAAAAATGCAGAGTGCCTGTCCCATAGCCACTGTCCTCAAGTTTTGGCACTGTTGCATGGGAGGACAAACCACTAGAATAGTAGTGTCTTAGTGCAAGTCTTCTAATGGTGTTGGTGGTTTTTTCCATTTGCTGCTGTCCAGGGTTGTGTCTGGACTTGTTGCAGGAGCAGATTTTGTTGGGAGCTCTCTCCTGCCCTCAGCTCTCTCCCCGCAAGCCTGTTGATGACTGGGCTTTTTCATATCATGTGCCAGCTATCTGGGACCTCACTTAGAAAAGGGGTAGTTTCAGGCTAACAGGGAGGCTTTTGTCTCTGTGTAAGAACAAGCCCATAAGCTTCCCTTAAACTTTAAATGTTTTATTGTTGGAAAGCTTTCAGATGTTCACAGGATAAGGGCTCTTTATATGTAATCTGGCATTGCACAGTAAAGGATTACTTGATGCAAGTTAAGATGTACAGTTCCTTTATAAACTGTCCGTTGTAAATTCAGCATGTAGGAGATTGTTTTTCTCCTTCTGTTCAATGTTACTTCTAGAAAGGCTTTGTTGGTTTTGGTTACTTGGAGGTTTTTTTGGTTGGTTGGTTGGTTGGTTTTTGGTTTTAGTAGGGCTACAAATCTTAGGTGGTAGGAATAGGTGGAAAGTGCTGCATGCACCCTATTAAAAATGAACATGTATGCTTCCATAGCTTTGTTCAAACACCAGTGTCAGCAGAGTCCTGGGTGACAGAATCCTCAATCAGTCAGAAAAGGGTAACTTGAGATTGTTAGACCAGAGTCCTAGTTACCTATTACTGAAAAGTACCCCAAAATCCATGTGGTATCATGTATTGTAGCATAAGCATGACTAACATTGAAACAGATGAGAAAGGCAGGCTATTATTATTACTCTGAAGAGACTAACCAACATTTTCTTTACAAAGTGGATCCAGCTCATTTACTGGTTATGCATCCTGATTCAGACATGTTCCTTTGTAAACTGTTCAGCAGGAAAAACTTCATCTTCCCAGTTTTTGCCAAGTAAAATAGCAGCCCAAGCACCAGGAATGCCTGCTTCTACTTGAGGTTTGAAAAAGCAGCAGCAGAAGCATGTTGCTGGTAGAAAACTGACAGATGTCTATAATTATGCAGGATTTCTTCTGTTTGAGTACCATAAACTCAATTGCATCTACTAGCATTTGAAAAGTATGTAAGACCACTTATGACTTCAACCAGCCACTTCCTCCAGCTGTGTGAAACTCATATGAACTGCAACATGTATCAGACCAGCACCCTCTGTGTGGCTGTGTTTATGCTTTCAGTCATGTTATTATCTGTTTTCAATGGTGGGTAAAGTGTCACTGAACAGTTCCTGCTTCAATGAACAATTGGGATTTTTGTGGGTTCACATCTAGAATTATTCACAATGTACTTGATCCAAAGATCCTTTGAATTGGTGAGTGCTGATGGATTTGGGAGTGCAGGCTTGAGAAAAAAGTACTTACCATGTCTGTTTTCAGTGATTTCTCTTTTGCCAGTAGTAATAAACTTAATTCTGATCCCAGTATGAACTGACAAAAACACATCTGAAAGCTGATGAGGAAAAATAGAGGTCGTCTCATGAAGCAGATAATGTCATGAAACCAAACATGCAAATGATGTCTAGTTATGCTGCTTGCCACATTCTGTTTTGCAAAATATTTCTTTTTTTACAAAAAGAAAGTAATTTTTCCACAAGGCTACATAAATACACTGCTGATATATATGTAACAGTAGGAGAGGGATATGGGTTTTTGGTAAAAGGTGGCAGATTTTTGAAGCTCTTGCTGCCTACAGGAAAAGGCTGTTCCTGACAGATAATAACTCTGATTATCCCCCAGAAGTGTTTTGCTTTTCTTTTATGTTTCAAATCATGTCGCTCTGATATTCAGCACAACTTTTCGTGTCCGTTGGTGTGCATAGGACTTTCTGTATCTTACCATGTAGGAGGAGATGCTTGGACAGCTTTCGTTTGGATATTAGTGGGACAAACCATTTGTTTCCTCTTCTATTTGTAATACTAATTGTAAAAGACTTGCTAATTGTAAAATTGCAAATACTAATTGTAAAAGAAGCCTATATTGGTGTGCCTTGAGGCCTGTATCAGTTTATTTTGAATCTCCTATGCTGTACTCTCCAAAGCGAGCAGAGCTTTTCTGAAAAGTGCTCATCAAAATTTGGAGGTATATACCATGATCCAGAGCCTTCAAGAAAAAGGAATATTTCCCCTACATTCTCAGTAGAATGAAATTCATTAAGACTAAAATTGAGTTCTGTACAGGCCCCTGGACTAAACAGAAAGAAAGAGTGAATAATCTTTGGTCCACTCTGCAAGCTATGTCCAGCCCTCACCTTCAATTATGCAGCAAAATACTTCCCTTCTCCCTTCCTGTTCCACCTCCAAGCCTCTCTTCTCCTTTGTAGCCTAAGAGATAGATAGAGCACATTTTTCACCATCATCTAAAATCAAGCAAAAGGCTTCCCCAAGCTTTCTATCTGCCATCCCTTCAGTTCTGTAGATCTTGCAAGTCTAGAGATGTGGCAAATTGTGTGTCTGCCTCAGATTTGACAAGGCACCCTTTCCCTAGCTTTCTTGCAGCTTTCTTGCTAGTTTTTGTCATACATGATCTCATTGAAAGGCTTGGACTTGGACTCCCTTGGCATGTGTTAAAGTAGCTGCCCGCATTCCCGTGCTGTGACATGGGAATGTTACATGTAACAAGTGAAGCTGTACTCTTGGTCCATCCTTTCCATCTTTCCATCTTTTCCTCCCTTTTATCCTAGAGTCATCACAGGTCTTTTTTTTTTTTTTTTTTTTTTTTTTTTTTTTTTTTTTTTAATTTTAGTTCTTCTTTTTTTTTTTTTTTTAATTATTATTTCCATCATTTTGCAAACTTGTCTGAAGAATTTCCCCAGTTTAGTTTAATCCTGGTTGCTGCACAGGCATTTGTGCAGGGATGAGGGAGGAAGGGACAGGGAAGGGTGTGCTGCCAGGGCCACATCCAGAAGCTCCACACCAGTGCTGGGGGCAGTTCAGCCTCTTTTGGCAATGGCGCCAGCCCCTGTCTTTCAAGTATTCCTGAGACCAGCAGCATGGAGTACAGAGCTTCCTTATTTGTCACTCCTCTGAGGAAATTTTTTAATCAGTCTCATGGTGTAGAAGAAAATAATGAGCTAATCTGGAGTTGAGGCGCCGTTGGATTGGTTTGGACCTGGCTCATTTTTTAAGCTTCTAACTTTTCTGCATGCAGATTTTATCCAATTAGTTCGGAGGCAGAAGTAGAGTTTCTTGACTCGATGTTTTCTTTCCAGGCCAAATGCCTGGAAGCTAGGGAGGGAAATAGATGGCACTGGAATAATAACCACCTTCCCTGAGTTTGAGCAAAGCAGTTAAGACCCACTTTTTTTTTTCAGTGTTTTCATAAACTCTGCCAAGTTGTACAAAAGGTGATGGGAGAGGAGGGGGTGTTCATTTTTTTTCTTTATTGCTTGATATGTCTACTCTTTTTCTCAACTGCTAAACAAAGAAGGCAAGCAGAGAAGATGCTTAGGTTGGTACTTTCCTGTTAGAAAATGTCTGTTCCTAAAATCTCTCACAACAACCTCCTCTGATTTGTAATGATGATTTTTTTTTTTTCTTTTCACCCTACCCCAAACCCTCCAATCAAATGAAGTCTGAGCTTTATTATATCAGATGTCTGCTTGCTAATTGGGACTTAGAGCAATGTGATTCAGTTTCCATGTTTTAGATGAATATTTAATTGGTTATTCCTTAATAGAAATTTTAATTTCATAACTGCTTTTTATGTAATGATGATCAGTAAAACCAATTTGATTTAAGAAGCCATTCCCCTATTGTTTCCTGTTTATGCCTACAGCATCTTTCAGGAGAGGTGCTGGCACAAGAGTTTCTGTTTCTGCAGCTGAGGCAGGTTTTCATGATCAGTAGTGCAGAGCTCCAAGTCATCTGTGTATAGCTGTAGAATTACTCATCCAGCAGTAATTTTACAGATACCTCTCTGGCGGAAAGTTCAGCCATGTAATTGGAGGAGAATGGGACTTAGAAGCAGTTCATATTTGGTCTGTCTTCACTGGTGTGGGCACCTGGACGCTGAAAATCGTGCTCTTCTCCATTTGCTGCACAGTTACCACTCCCAGCCCTGAGCACCAGCAGAATCCTTGCCTCCTCTGTCTTCTAGGAGTTTACAAACTAAATGTTTTAACATCATTGTTAGTCTGTGCGCTACAAGTTATTCTTTCAAAGATTTTGCCTTAAGGAAAAATAAGGCTTAGCTGTCATTTGAAATTTACTCAGGGTGGGCAAAATGATGGCATTTGTCACTTTTGCTCTCCATCTTCTTCAAATGGGCCCTAGTGTGTGTCAAGCTGGATATTGTGCTGGCTTCCTTCTTCTCCCTCTTTGTTCTCCTAGAGAATGCCAAGTAATTAATACAGTCTAAAAATGAAGTCTGGCACAACCCCTTTTTTCCCTTTGTGTAGTTTTCAAACAAGGAGGCTGTCATGAACCTACGTGCATCCAATTCCAAAACCAGTTTGCTAAAACAAAATGGCTTAGAGATATTGGGTTGACCAATTTTTTTTAGGGTTGGATCAAAAATAATTGGCATGCTCGCTGTGCGCTGCTGCGCGTTTCATGTTGTTGACCTTGTCTCCCTGAAGTCTGAATAGCCATCATGTCAGTGACAGTGATGGGTCTGAGCAGTCTGAGGGGGTCCTGCAATTATTTTAATATTTTGAATAATACCAGTGGAATTCAATAATTAGTTGTGATGGTTCAGATCCAATTACCTCCTTCCCTAAACCAGGAAAAATGGTGGAAGTTGGTGATATATGTTAGTAGAGAGAGAAGAAAGTGTAACATAATTTGTGGTGTTCCAGTCACTTATTTTTTTTCCCCTTTCTCTCTTATTTTACAGGGCATGTTTTTGAGCCACTTGTGAGGAAATGTGGTGAATGTAAACTTGCTCTGTTCAGGGGAGAAATTGTGGTAAGTGGTGCTGTCTTGATCAATTTTGGTTTTCAATGAGAATTTCAGAAAGATTGGTTTAGCTTTTTTCAGTTTGTTTTTTTTTTTTTTCCAGCTCTGGAAAATATAGAGATATAGTTGATTATATGTGTTCTTTCTCTGGTACAGAGACTCGCAGTATGAGAAGCATTGACAGAGAACAGCATGCTGGGCCTCAGGGCGAGGAATGTGTTTTCATTTGCTCCAGTGGCATCTGCTTATTGTGTTTGTAGCTGTTCCATTCTGCTGAAGAGTGGTTGAGCTGAAACCTGGAGTAGAAGAAATAAAAAGGCGTAATTTAAAAACAAAGGGTACCCAAAAAAGCATGCTAGCTGTAAAAGATCATGAGAAAAAGTAATGCACAGGGAGCATGTATTTCCCAAAGTGGTGGGGGTGTCTAGTCACTCTGCAATCTTTCCATCTCTTCCTGACACCCTTGACATGTGAACTAGGATGGTTTGCGTATGTCTGAGAGATATGGAGATAGGTAATGTGTGCTATACCAGTTTTCCTATTCTTCCTCTCCATACCAGATGACAAACTTTGCTGCTTGTCTGACTGTACTTTTTGCAACACTTCCAGAAGCATCAGCTTCCAACAGACTTCTCTGGGACTCAGTGCTTTGGGAATAAGGCACGTCATGTGTCTGTGCTGCTGAGCTGCACCACTCTGAAGTAGAAGGAGAAAGAGAAGAGTGGGAGGTAATTAGTGACATGTCCCAGCTAGAGGGAAGTAATTCAGAGAAAGCTCTTCCAACTTGCAAAAAATAAAGGCAGCAGATCTGGAGCAGTTCCTGGGCTCATCTTGCTTTTCCCTCTAGGAGACCGTCAATATACACAGTTCTGGATAGTACCAATCAATCACCCTTGGGAACAAAAAAACAAAACATGTCAGCAGAAGACTGTGTCCCTGTTTCCCCTTGGCCAAGCAGTGTATTGGGCTGGTGCTTTTTCTCCAGGCAGAATGTGCAGATTGCAGACGAAAACTGTCTTATTTGCCACTGGCAGAAAACTTGAGAGTCAGGTAGCCTGCAGGGTAGAAAACTGAAAATTAAAGATGGCTTTGTAAGAACACTTGTTATTTTCTACCATTTAAAAAACCCCAGATGTTGTTACATCATTTAGAAAGATTTGGATTAGCTAGCAGATGTTTACATATAGATCACTTACCCTTCTGCAGAACTTTTACTCTTAGAGATGGGAAAAGATAGGATAGTCAAGCCCAGAATTTCACAAAGAAGCTGGCCAAACACATGAAAATCCTGCACAATTGTACCTGGGTAAACCCTACCGCAGCACATTCTTTTAAATTATTTTCTCTCTTTGGATCAGCTTTTCTGACAATTGTCCATGTTATAAATTTGGATCTATATCCCTATGAGAAAGACAACCTTGTTGAATTTGGTTGTAGGGCCACAGATAAGCCACAGATCAGAGCATGAGTTCATTATTGAATGAGATTTTGTGGTGACTTTCACAAAACTTTGTGACTTTGATACAAAAGAGTAGTATCTATATCTAGTTTTCTTGTGGGTGGTACTGATACTTTGATCATAAAAGTTGCCCAGTGTTCTTCCTTACAGATTGTCTGAACTTTGTGTGGTGTGCGACAAAGGTCACAGGTGAAAGAGAACTGTTTGGAAATAGTGATGCTATGTAACACCAAGGAAAGAAAAGTTTATCAGCAGACCTGGTAGTCAGATGGTTATGTTCTAATTTCCCTTCAAAGATGCTTCAGCTGAGGCCAGCCTGGTCTCCATGGCTGACCTTAATAAGAGAGCACAGTTCAAGAGCAGCAAGAGGAAAGCAACAGGAGAAACAAGCTTCTTGGAATCATGGAATAATCCTGGTTGGAAAAAACTGCCACAAAACTGCCAAGAAACTTGTGCAAACTGTAGTCTTGTCCAAACTCCCACTTGAAACAGGTCCTATTAGGTCAGGTTGCTCAGGGCCTTGATTTCCAAAATTCAGCTGGCTGGAAACTTTACAGCCCTTCTGGGCATCTGTTATGTCTGACCATCCTCAGAGTGAAAGAAGCGCTTTCTTGTTGCTTCTTGCTGTTGTTCGCTGTCCATCAATGTGAGCTCTGCATCTTCTACGCCTGTGAGAGGGACATCTCGAAGTCTTGAAGAAGGCCTCAAAATCAGGAAAGTTGCTTCATGTGGCTCTACAGAAATGTGGTGTCATGCAGATGCAGTAAACTTGCTAGTGGGGAAAAAAAACAAACCATAATCTGGTTTACAGAGGTTCTACTTGGGCAATGTTTCTCAACCTATAGTTGACATTCAGACTCGAAGAGCATGGCTGCTTGACTCGGTTGAATTTTGAAAAGTGGAAGAGGATGAGTTGACAAACTGATGCACCTGAAAACTTTCCTTTTTCAGGTGACCAGATTTCCTCACTTGTTTATAGTGATGTTAGTCACAATAGAGCACTTCTCACTGCTGGGTTGTAAGCATCCTAGAATTTTTTCAGGTCAGTCAGGAGCTGGGTTTGTGCTCCAGGATTTTGCTCTAAACTTTGTTTTCATGAAGCCATTAAAATACATAAACAGAGTGCAAATTTTGTTTGTTTTCACAGCTGTTCTTTTCACTCTTCCCACTTCAAACTGTTTGCAACGTCTTATTTTGAGGTAGAAGAATCAGACACCTTGAGTTTCTCATATGTAAGATCTCTGAAAAATCTCTGACCCCACTGTGTGTTTGCCTATGGCATTACAAATTCACAGAGAGTTTAAAAATAATTGCAAAAAATTTAAGACAAGAAAACAGTTTTGCCCAGCCTGTCCCTAACCTACTGAATTCAAGAAGTACCAGACATCAAGAGGCTGTTTTGGATTTATCTTGACATAGCTCAGAGGCTCAGCAGTTATTTATTCATCTTGTATCAAAGTCCTAGAAAAGGTCATGCAGCCTCTAGATCAAAAATTCATAATGGATTTAAGAGCTGATTAGAGATGTATACTTGAATGCTGGGAGGGGAATCTTGGCTGAATTTAAAACTCCCTCAGCTAAGCTGATGACAGTGTGAGAAGACCCCTCATTTGTTGAGATTTCTGTAAAGCAGACTTGTAGATGTCAGAGCAGATACTCTGCTAGTGTGGCACTGTAGGTTTATGTTGACCACAGCATGTGGAAGGCAGTCAGGGAACAGCCACCCTTCCACATCACAAGGAGTCACAAGAAGCCTGACTGATGTAGGACAGAAAACCTTGGGGTGATCTCTGCTGTATTTTTTTCCCACAGTCACACTGCTCTTTGCCAGTCCACACTCCCCTTGAAACCCTTGCCTTTCATCACATTTTTTGTATTTCTAAGCATGACTTACACTGTTCAGTTTGGAGTTCTCTCCCTGTCCCTGCAGCTGGTTACAGCCATCGAGATCAGGGGAGGATAAAGCTGTGAAGTGAATTCTGTGACCGCTGTACCATAAACCTGACCTGCATCCTTTCTGTGCCTGGTGTGCGACTGAGCATTTGTTCATTTCCTCTAGATTTCCTCTTCCCTGAAAAGCTGTGAATGCTTCAAACACAGGCCTTGATGTTGAATGTGTATCTCAGGGCCTCGGAGTCCATGGCTCTTTTCCCTTTGAATTGAGACAGGGATACTCTCCCAAGTTGAGGACTTTTTGATGTTTCAGCTGAAATCTGAGATGCTTTGCTTCTGTTTGCACACTTCTCCATAGACTAGAAGCAGCTGCACATCTTAAACAATGGATTCAGTTATTATATCAGGAGCTCAGATATATCAAGGAAAATTTGGATTTCTGCTAACACACTCATCTGCCGTTTTGGGTTTTTTCCCCCTATTAGAACAGTCATGTTTTTCTTCTCTGTTTATTTTAAACAAACAAAAAAGTAGCTGGTAATGGCTGCTTCGATTTTAAGAAATAATATAAAACCAAATTTTTTGCATCTTTACACATAGTAAATTTGTTTGCCTTTAGAAAGACTGTGATGCCCTGTGCATTCCTGGGTGTCCAATTTGTATGGTACAATTATTTATATCCCTGATGTCTACCAAAAATGCTATTGCATTTCTCTTGGTAATTCTTCACACCTGTCAGGTTTCTGACAGAAAGTGTTATAGAGCAACTACGTATTATCTGTTCTCTCACTACAAAAATAACCTGCTGGGACTTTTGCTTTATTACCTGTATTCTGCCATACCCACAGGAGGATTTGCCCAAGTCATTAGCTGTTCTCTGTAATTAGGGCTGACCTCATGCATTTTAGTCCTATTTCTAGCAGCTTTTAGTTTTCTGAAGTCATTCATTTGGGCACTGATGTGCCTCATAGTGTTCTTCTGTTGCACATCTTCATTATCTCTTCCTTTGGGCTGAAGATTTTCTTTCTCCTTAGGAAGGAAAGTGTGGGAAACGCTTGAACATTTTGATATATTTGGGGGTTACCAAGATTTGCTATGCTTTGCTTGTAATTCTTTCAATTTTAGTCTGTTTCTTTTCTTCCAGTCTAATCTGTTCAGAAGATGAGAATGTTGATGCTGCTGGGTGTAGTAAATGTTAAACCTGCTCCATAAGATTTCTGAGGAATGCGGTTTGTCCCCCACCCAGAACTGCATGTGTCCAGTCCCAACCAGACTGGATTTAGTCTGCTCTCTGTGAAGCACTGTTATACTTGTGTTCAGTTTATTAAATCAGATAACCCTACACAGTGAGGTTACATTCCAGTCTCCTGCAGAAGAGATCTCTGTGCCTCTGTCTCTGTAATTTTCCTGCATTTCACTGGAAATTCATTTAATATAGGTTTTTTCCCCTTTTCCCCCCCTGCCCACCCCGAAGTTTGAGGTGATCCAATTGGATTTACTCAACAAAAGACAGTTTATCTGTGGACCAACTGTGTGGATGTCACTCCCAATGTAGCCACTTGAGAAGAAATAGGGAAGGACAGTTAAAACAGCAGATGGAACAGAGCACTCGACACACCTGTATTTCCCAGCTCTTTTGGCTGGCTCAATGGCAAAGGTGTTTGCAGTGGGTCATGATGTTACAGCAGCTTGAATATCCATGATAGGGTTTAGCAAGTGCTAAATTGGTTGTGGGGTTTTTTAATCTAGATAATAAGCCTTCCTTGCTCTCTTGAAAGAAAAACATTACGTTTTGAAAACTCAGATGTTGCTTTAGGGAGTGTTACATCAAAAAGAGTGTTGCTCTTTTCTGTATGTGCATTGGTGCAGTTGATGCAAAAGCCTTTTTGCATCATGGGCGTGTTTCACACCTTATGTTCCCCTTCCTCCCCTGTTACAGGGCCATCCAACCCTTCAGGAGCTCAGAATCAGATATGGAACTGCCTTTCTAGATGGTCTCATGTCCAGCTCTTATCACTTACAGTGTAACTGCAGCTTCAAGCAGCCAGGTGCCACCCAACTGGATCCTGGAGTGTTGTAGGTGGGATCTCCAGGGAATATAGTTGCTAGGAAGCATCACCTCCTTAGTGAGCTCATGCAAATTAAGGTTTATTTTTAAGAGGTTAGTAATTTAATCATGTTTGGGAGTTTTCTGCTGAGATCAAAACACAAAGATTTTGCCTTGACACCTTGCAAGTTTATGGTCCAAGTCACAAAACCTCTCAAGCTGTTCAAGGAGTGACCAGAAGCTTTTCACATGAATAAATCACTCCAGTTTCCCATGCCTTGCTTCAGAATTAGCTTGAAAAATTTTGGCTGGCATCATACCAAAAATCCAAAACAGCAACAAAGCAAGGGGGGAAAAAAGCCTCCCAGCAGATGCCCAGCATGGAGAATATTGCCAAACTTGGGTCCGTTTGTGCCAAGTTTATAATCAGGCAGCAACAGGGTCTTAGTAGGTAATGCTCTCAACCCACAGCTAATGAGCCCTGCAGCATAGAGAGTGAGGAACGCTGTAGGGAGAACATGGTAATGCTGTGTGCGAGACACACACAAAATCTGGGGATAAAAGGAAAGGAGAGCATGATCTCTGGGCATCAGATAAGGCCATTTCTGTGGATATTACTAAAGTGTTGTAATGACAAATAGATCTGTAGGTAGAGTTTAAGGCATGTGGACAGATGTAGATTTTCCTGACCTACGTGTGCTGTATTTTGCAGTCCAAGCCACAGCACTACTTTTCTTCTATAGTTTCTTTTATGAAATACAGGAGGAGGGAGATGGTTAAAGTAATTTTCTCAACATTAATTCTGCCTCATCAATACTTCATGGATTTAATAGATTTCAGAGTTACAGTCATTTGGGAGATTATTTTATCAGCCAGGTTCAGTGGAAGTTGCTGAAACTAAGTGGAGGACAGAATGTACGTGTGTGATACAGGATGCTGTAGTATCAGGATTTAATTATTATGGGATTTGCTTAGGAGATTTCTCTGTTATTTGTGAAGCTTTATGTTGGGCACTAAATATATTGTGTATAGGCAAGTGATCTCTTCCATAAGAGCTTGGTATGTATCTCCAGACAAGTGTGTCTGTTTCCACCTCATAGCATAAGCACACTGCTCTAGTTCTTCATCTCTCTTTACATCTTCGTCTCATTTAAATGCTCATCTGACACAAACATAATGAAATGGCATATAAAGGATCATGAAGAGGAGGAGAGATCTCATTGCAGATTAACAAAGCTGAATATTTTTGGACATTGACTTATTTATATTATCATTCTGCTAAGCTCAAAGATAAAAGAAAGCCTTGGATGCAATCCAGAAAAATCAAGAACAGGAACTAGTGTAGAGATGATGCATTAATGCATGCCTTGAGAATGCCTGCAGTGCTGTATCACAGTACCCATTCTGAAATAAAAATTAAATGGATGGATCCTGAAGGCCAGTGCTCAGTGATGGGGGAGATTACTGCTTGAGGTGTCACACTCCATTAGCTGAGGTGGAAAGCTCTGTTTTAGAGAGTCCTTTACATCATTCTGCAGTTGCCCTACTAGCAATGGGAAACAACATTTATGGGCTCCAGGGGATCTTCTGCAGCCTCCACTGGTCTGGAATAGTCCGCTCTTCCCAAGACATGTTATCAGGGAACTCACTGGTGATTTTTAGAAAATACCCAGTGATCTTAAATTCATTAAAAGTGTGTCTGTGTTAGCCCTGAAAACCTCAGAGCTAACAGAGGTTTATGCAGCCTTCTCATAAATAGCATTTTGTCCTGGTGACCTTTATACCTGTTCAGCACCCACCTATAGGAGTCTACCTAATATAGAAAGTCATATTACTGCTATTGTTTTTAAGAAGAGAAAACAATAAAAGATTCTACTGTGTAAATGTCACTCCTGCCCAGCCTGTTTAGTATTACAAGACAGGGAGAAGTCTGCTTTGAAATTTTCCCTCTGGCAAAAGCTTGAAAAGCTTTGAATACTGTGTGCATCCTTGATCGTGTCATGCAACGGTAGTAGTGAAAAATACAAAATCTACTATCTCATTCTGCTAGGGTTTTGAATGCTGTGCTAAGTGCTGAGGACTAGTCTTCCTAATCTTACAAGGTGGTGTTGAATGCTGTAACGACCTTCCAGGAAAGCTGTGACCTAGCTACCATCAGGGGAGCATGGTGGGATGGCTTGCATGACTGGGGTGCTGCAGTGGGTGGCTACAGGCTCTTCAGGAGGGACAGGAAAGGAAGGAGAGGAGGCTTTGTGTATTAGGGAGCTCTTAGACTGCATAGAGTTGAGGATAGTGACAATAAGGTGTGGAACACCTGTCATATGAGGAGCGACTGAGGGTGCTGGGGGGGTTCAGCCTGGAGAAAAGGAGGCTCAGAGGGGACCTTATCACTCTCTGAAACCACCTGAAAGGAGCCTATAATCAGGTGGGGGTCAGCTTCTTCTTCCAGGCAACAAGCCATAGGATAAGAGGATATAGCTTTAGCTGCACCAAGGGAGCTTTAGATTGGACATTAAGAAGAATTTCCTCACAGAAAGGGTGATTGGCATTGGAGTGGGCTGGAGCCACCATCCCTGGGGGTGTTTAAGGAAAGATGGATGTGGCACTTAGTGGCGTGGTCTAGTTGAACATGGTGGTGCTTGGTCCTAGGTTGGACTCGATGATCTCAGAGATCTTTTCCAACCTAATTGATTCTGTGTGATTCTGTGATTCTGTGATTTCAGATAGCATTGATTTACTGACATAAGTTCTGTGCTGTTATTTAATCAAACTGCATTTCTTACTGTTTCTGCATTGTATTTTGTTTTATGCAAAAACATGGTAATTAAAGTTAGTGACTTTGCAGGCAGAAGGATAAAAATAGCATGAGACATTTTAGATTCTTTGTAAAATTATTAGTTACAAATAGACATTGATGTTAAATAGGATCTGAAGTGTTAACGACCTCGATCCCTGGTTAACAAACATTCCCATTCGTGCAGTTAAGATGCTACATAGAAAGAAGACTCTATGTGAAAGAAATTTCAGTTGTACACTATGGAAACAGGATTTTGGGTTATCTCTTATCTTCTTTTGCTGCTTATCAAAAGTTAAAAGTTTGTCTTCTTCTTCAGTGGAAACTTACTCCAAATTGAAGTACAGTATGCTTTAAGCTAGTGATTGTGTCAGTCACCAGCATCTGTTACTGAGGGGTGTTGAGACTGGCTAGCTGTAATTGGACAGAATCATCAGTCTGGGGAAGTCCTCATTTTCCATTATATTTGTTGTGTGTGCGTGACACTTAAGAGTTTTGGTCCATTTTTTTCTCCTCTGCTAAGTCCTCAATATTAGGGAATTAGTGTCTCTCTGCATGCCATTTACTATCAAACATAATCCCTTTTTCCCCTATTTCCTTCCATTTTCATCCTTTGATGAGAAATATTTAGGACACTACATGTCTTTATTCTTGTCAGACAGAGGCTGATGAAAGATCTGTTACAGGAATTTCTGCTCTCTCTATAGAGCAGGGTATCTCAAAATACATGCTTAAACATATAGAAAGGAGATACTGACAGCTGATAGGTACTGTAGACTTCTCATTGTTTTCTACCATGGTCATTATGCCAAATATGTCAAAACACGGGGAAACAAATTTGTATACAAGTGAAGGGTATACAAAAAAAGGCAAGGAGGTGCCAAATATCCAGTGCAATATCCACCGTCCTATTTCTAAGATACCATTTTGCTGTCTGCTAAATGCCTTTGTAGAAGCCCTAGATCATTCCATTTGCTTTTTTTAAATGCTTTGCCCTCTAACTGCCTGTAATTACACAGAGGGGCTTGGTTTGAGTTTAACCACTGGCTTTCCTGTATGTCATTAGATGGTGTTGGGGGAATTATCAGGCACAGTTGTAAACTACAGTATATGTTTTCATTTTCTTTTTTGGATTAGACTGTTTATAAGCCAAGAATTTCAGATGACACAGAGAGAGAGAGAGCACTAATCAAAGCTGACAAAGCAGAAGGAAAGCTTGTGTTGAACTATGAGGCTGTTTGCGACAGCCTTTTGCTCACCCCAAGGAAATAAGAGCATACTGAAGACACAAGCTACATTACTAGTGTAAAACAGAATTCTTACATGTTAACACTAATGTATTCACCATTTCTCTGTTGGTGCAGCATGTGCCTTCCATGTGTGTGTCACACTGCACGTGTGGTGTAGGCATTACCCAGCCCCAGTCTGGTCATGTGTGCGGAATATGCCATGGGCTGCATTGGCATATTCCATTCTGTGTGTGGAATATGCCATGGGCTGCATTGGCATATTCCATTCTGTGTGTGGAATATGCCATCAGCAATAGCACACCTTGCATGGCGCCGCGGCTCCCACCAGGCTCTGAGCAGTTCCACCCGGAGGTTTATGCTCAGCAAAAGGTGTAGCACCCTGCATCTAACATCTCTTGCAGCAGTGTGCAAAGGGACTGTGTACTATATAGCAGGCAAAAAGCAGGCCAGCTTGAAAACACTTCCAAAAATGGATGGATGTTGGGAAGAGCTCTGAGGAAGGAGCTCCCTTTCCAGGCAGAGGGTGGAAGCACCTGACCTGCTTGCTGTGCATAGCCAGTGGTCGTTGGGAAGAGCTCACATTCACATCAGTTTTGTTAGTTTGCTTTTCCATCCACTTTAGGTCCCCTAACTTGCATCTGCTTTTATCCATATGCTTCTGCATGTGTGATTTGGGTGAATGTATGTGAGACCTGAATTTTAAATTTTGTGGGAAACACAGGCTGTTTGTTACTCTGGTGTTGCAAGAGACTCTTTTTACAGCACTTCTAAGTTTCCAGAAATCAAAAGAAAATGATGGGGTTGGTTTTGAGCCATATGTTTAAGAGAGCACTGAAAGTCACTTGTATTGCAGGGGGCTTCTAGTCGCTGTATGAAGTATTTCTGTTAACATCAATAGTTCCTATTACTGTATTAAATATTGTCAGGTTGTGCTTCTGATTAAAGAAATAAAAAAATTCCTAAGATGTCACTTTCGACTACCTCTTCTTCTCTAAGAAAACTCTTGCTCAATACTATAAGAGTCCAGTATCATTCCAGGCCACCATCCTGCTTTAGTAGGAGCTGTAAGAGTGATGCTGTGTGGAGGATTTTTGTGTCAAGTTATCAGCAGTGTTCTCTTTCCACTGTAACCAGAAATTCTCAGGGTATTTTTTTGCAGAATATTTCTTCTCTTTTTGAAGCTACTCATTAATGTATTCAATGTCTTGCTATGCTATTTTGAATCTCATGTCTGGAGTAAATTCCAGGAACTTTATGGTATGGCTTTAGTCTCCACTGGGTTGGAGATGCTTCTGCTTGTCACCCAGACAAGAACTCTCCTTAACTGAAAGAAAAGAAAAGAAAAGAAAAGAAAAGAAAAGAAAAGAAAAGAAAAGAAAAGAAAAAAGAAAAGAAAAGAAAAGAAAAGAAAAGAAAAGAAAAGAAAAGAAAAGAAAAGAAAACTAGGTAAAAGCATATTAAAAAATATAAAACCACTTTCTTTTTCTAGGGTGGAGGAAGAAGACAACCTAGGCACAGCTGGCAATTAGTTGTATATTTTCTTCAGGTTTTTAACCAGCTCTTATAGAAGTCTGGTTTTTGATGGACAGTTCTCTAATGATAGTGGACATTGAGAGCAGCAAATTTAATATGCTCTGCAAATCAGGGATGGCTGAAGTACCAGAAAACTGTGAAAGTCTGAGACAAATGCCCTTGGAGCTTGCTTTGTCTGCTCACAACTTGCCCTTTCTTGTGTTTAACCAGCTTGAGTCCAGGTCGTCTGCCCTAGGCTCCTCTGTGGAGTAGAGGGGAGTTTGAAGGGAGCTGATTTTTAAATTTTTTTTTAATTTTATTTTTAAGCTAGAACACATGAGCAAAACAACAGGCTGTGTGCCAGTTGAAATCATGGGAGTTCATGCAAAGTGTCAAGGTAGCTGTTGGTGCTGCCAGAAATCTGTTCTTGGTTAGTTTGGCAAGACATAAACTAGTAAGTGACTCTCCAAAGATATTTCTGTGATTATGTGGCAGGTAATGACACATTTACTGTGTTAACAAGCTTGACTGTAGCTTGCTTGCCATGTCCAGCAACCTCCAATTAAACTTTCTGTAATTTACAGAAATAATTCCTTCTGACATTGCATGCTAGTACCCTGCAAGAGTCAGGAAACATCTGAGCCATCCCAATCAATTTTATAGGTGTTGCTTATCTTATGATTAAACAAAATATGGAGAAATAGGATTCTTTAATTGAGACCAGTTAAATCTTTTGCAAGAGCTTCTAAAGCTGGTAAGTAGAAGAAACTGACACTGCAGATCATTTAAATCTGTATTATCTCATCAGTGGCTAATTTCCAAACCCCACATATTATGTAAATGTATTCAGTAACCAAAGGAAGGATTAAGTATGTGGGAAATCATACTTTCATGTGCTGTAAGTCATCTCACCTGTGTTATGTTTGTTCTGGGTGAAAAGCAGTGTCTGACTGTGACTAGGAGCCTCTCCAGGGATCTCATCCTCAAATCTGCAGTGCTGTGATTTACAGGAACAGCCTTGTGATGCCTCTTGAACCTTTTGGAGCTTCCTGTTTCTTTCTTAGTCTTTCCAGGACTAAATTAATTTTAGCTACTTCTTAGCAATTAGATTAGGCACAGGCAATTTCCTTGTAAAATTGCCTGAGCAGGTTCTTCCATAAACTGTAATAAACTTGCCGTGGCTCAGCAATGTTTGGCAGAAAATTAAACTGGACTTCAGCACCACAAATAGGTATGTAGTTAAAACCCACATATCTGCTCAGGTGCTTGTTTGAGTTTCTATAAACATAGTCTCTGTCATAGCCATATATGTCTTCTATTTATGGTTTCTACTGCAATCTATGCATCATTCACACTGGAAAATCATGTCTTAAGTATATTGGACAATAAAGCCCTTGCACCTCTTATCCCACAAATGTGCCAACGTTAAGCAGTTTCAATTTGTGCCATGTGTGTCTTTGGTGTTTATTTTAAAATAATATCCCTGATTGTGTTTATTTTAGAATAATACTATTTTAAAACAATAACCTTGAATGTTCAGGGATCTTAAGACAGAGGAAAGAGAGCAGTTAAAGATTTCATAAAAATCAAGAATCACCTTTGTGAACATCTTTCCAGATAAGCCTGAGAACTGTACAAACCTGACAATTTCTTTTTCTGCAAGAGTTGTATTGATTTTGTGCAGCATGAGACGTTCTGCCAGGTCTTTGTGCAAAAAAAACTGTGCTAACCTCCTGCCCTTTCCCCTATCAACCTCATCACTTTCTGCCTGTGCCTGGTGCCCCTGCAGCTATCCCCATATACACAAATGCTCCTTTAAACATCATTTCTCAAGCATTTTCCTCTTCGTTTCAGAGAGCACAGAGAAAGCAGAGTGTCCCTGTTCTCACAGAGACATACCATTATATTTCCAGCCACTGTCTGATTGCTAAAAAGAAAAAAAAAAAAAAAAAAACCCACCCATGGGTAATTAGTACTGTGTGTGTAGTTAATCGATTTAAAATTAAATGCCACTGGTGCTGCTGAAAGGTCGTACTAGGTTTTGTTACTGCTTTGAAAAAAATCTGGTTTAGTGAAGACCGTCTCTGAGAAGGGATATTGGTTTTTGTGCACTGCCTGCAACAAAAGAGAAGCTGGGGGTGCAGTTTCCACAGAGGATGCTATAAATTTTATTATCACCTATATCATGGGGTTTCTGTGTTGATTTTAAGAGAGAAGTCCTTCAATGTAAGGAAGTGGCTGTATCTTCTTACTCACAGCAAAAGGAGCACGTGTGCCAGCGGTCTTGTGGGTGAGATAGGAACCTCATCCCCTGCTTCCTAGTCCATCATCCTCATCATTAGATGAATCTGCCTCCCAGGCAGACTGATTACTTCATATTTGCATTCATTAATGATTTATCAGACAGCTCCTCCCCTAAAGGCTCATCTCTGTTATACTCACAGCCCACATGCAACCAGCAACATGTAGCTGCCAGCTGGCACTCTGGTTTTGGGAGAGCAAGCTGCTGGTAGCCCTTTCCACATCTCCTGCTGCCCCCTCCTCCCCTCCCTTTCCAGCTGCTCAGCTCACCTGCCTGCCTCTTGGTGGCTTCTTAGATTGCACCAAAGCCGTGAAATCCTCATGTGTCCTGTCCTCCTATGCCATCTCTCCAATCTGATTGTTTAATGTGCTTTTCACAACTATTTTTTCAATTACAAAAAAATGGAAAGAGAGATGAGGCGATCCCACCTGTAACGTGGCCATGCTTATGCCTTTGTTACGGAAGGAGTGCCCTCTCTGGTGAGAAGGTTTGCTCAGTGGTGACTTAGATTTTAGTCGAGAAGCAGGAGTGATGGGGAGAGCCTGAGCAAGCTGTGTCTGTGAGCAGGAAGGTGTGGGTTGGCAGCAGTTTCAGGTTTTGCTATCAGGTGCTTGGCACAACAGCTCTGTTGAAATCCCTCTCCAGTTGTCTCTGTGAGAGAGTGATTTTTATCATGCTGCTAAAGATTAACTCTATTCTTGTTCTCTGTTCTGCTCCCAGGAATCAGGCATGCTCTGAGGTCTGGGAAAGAGAGTCCAAATGAATTCTCATGATGAAAGAGGGGAAAATCCAGAATTGTTTGCTACTGTCCAACTTGTCCACTGCAGTACAGGAAGAAAAAAATATAAGATAGGAGAAAAGGAATAAATGAAACTCCCTTGAGTCATTTATACATGAATGTATAACTCTTGTGCTTAATCTACTCTTGGCAAGTGGTGACTGATAACTAATGTTCTCTCTTACCTCTCCCACACCCTCCCAGCATCTTCAGAAAGGACATGTGACAGGAATAATAAATCTCATTATTTTAACAGGCTAAAATGTAAATTACGGATTAAAGTGCTATGGATGTCTAGAGAGGCAGTAGAGAGGAACTGACTGTTCCTAGGATGCCTAAAGTATATTTTCACTTTTACTGTTTTTGAGATTTTTATAAATTATGCAGGGCTCTCCACTTACCTCTTTGGCACAACACTTTTAAGTAAACCAGTGTTAAAGGCATCAGTGTCCAATTGAGCAGCCCTTTTGCTCCTACTGCTTGAGGGTAACTAGAGCCTGACACCACTCGGGCTTTGGGGTAAGTCTGGATCTACATCTAGACTGGATTCTTTTACTGTAGGTCTCTGAGTTGGAGCTTTGTGCTGCTATTTTAAGGAGGGAGAGGGAAGGTGAAGGGGAGTTCAGGCTGACACACACAGTAGTGCTGCTGGACTGATCTGTTTGTCTGTTTTGGGCTTTGGAGCAGAGAGAGGTGTACGAGAACGGTAGCTGGTTGTGTTCTTTGTGCAGCCAGGTGTCTGAAAAACCAGTGTCAGCTTTGAGGGTGTAGGAACTCTTGCTCCACGTCGGAGGAGGCTTCAGGGCTCTCACAGAGGGGGTGGAAGGCCATGACAGGGCTCTGCTCACACAGGCTGAGGGGGAAAGTGCATTGTACATGACTCAGGTCAGAACAGGGGAAAACCAAGAGCAACAGCAAGTAACTTATTTCAGGGGTAGTCTTTGAGCAGGACGGACTTGGGGCATGGGTCTTGCAAGCCTCTAGACTAAGGACACAGCCCTTTGCTTGCTGCGACATCAGTGTCTCCCAGAACTGTGGATGAGGATGGCAACTGAGATGGATAAAGAACTTCATGCATTAGCAGCTGTGTCAAAGCTTCTTCCAGGTCTCTCAATAAAACCTGTTAAACCTGGCACACAACTACAACAGAACTAAGGGCTTGTTGCCTGAGGAGATTTCCGTCAGTAAAGCCAAGTGTAAATCTGCAGCCCCTGACTGCTTCATTCTCTGTTCTCTGTATGTGGGGTGTGTTACCTTGTGCATAGGGTGCATTAGCTGTGCAAGAAATTACTATGGCGCAAAGAGTATACACTGAATTTCCACCTAGTGCTAACTGTCTGGGGTAAAGCACAGTTTACCAAGCAGTTGTCTGGTTTTTCCTTACATCCCATCTCTTAGCTTTACCACTTAGATTGGAGCAGAGGGCATAAAAAAAGAGGGAATCTGAACCACACCCTTTCCCTGCAAAATGGGTACGATGCTTTTATTACCTTACTGAATTGTTGCATTTGTCTCTATCTTGTAAAAGGAGAGAGAGGAGGATTTTTGTAAGTGCAGCAGATCTTCATATCACCTAGCAGAATCACAAACTGCTCCAGTTAGAAAGAGCATCTGGAAAGCATCTACTGCAACCTTCTGCTCAAACTGGGACCAACTTAAAGTTGGTGTCTCAGAGTTTCATATACAGGTGGGGTTTGGATATCTCCAGTAATGGACACTACAGCCTCTCTGGGCAACCTGTGCCAGTGATCCACACCCTCACAATACAAGAGATTTTTTCTCATGTGTAAACAGCATTTCCTGTACTTTAATTTGTGCCCATCATCAGTCACTGGAAATCACTGCAAGGTCTTGCCTTGTCTCATTTACTGCCTCCCATGAGATCTTTACACACATTAATAAGATTGTCCTGAGCTTTCTCTTCTCCAGGCTTAAGAGTCCCAGATCTCTTAGCCTTTCCTTATAGGATGGATGCTCCTAACTCTTAACCATCTTTGTGGCCCTTTTACTGGATCTGCTCAAATAAGTTCATATCTCTTCTGTGCAAGGGAGCCCCAAATTTTCAGGGATCCCTAAATTGAATCCAGCACTTCAGTCATGTCTTACCAGTGCTGAATAGAGGGGAAGGATAATATCTCTCAGTCTGCTGGAAGTGCTTTTTCTGATGCAAGCCAGGAAGCTGATGGCCACCTTTGACATAAGGGTGCATAACTGCATCGTGTTCAACTTAAGTTTCCACTGGAACACTCAGATTTCCTCCTGCAGTGCTGCTTTCAAGCTGGTCAGTCCTGGATTGCCTGAACCCTGCTGATTCAGGTTGGCATTTCAGCTTTTTCTTGTGTTTAATGTGTCTGTGGCAGCTATTTCTTTGTGCAGACTGTTTGTTCATTTTACATAATTACACTATTGAACTAATTAAACTATCATCCTGAAATCATGTCCTGTGGAAAGCAGTTCACAAAACAAGGCTTGCACCAAAATGGAACATGTAACCCACCTAAAATTGGGGTTTATTTCCTCCCTTTTTCTCACGCTTAAATGTAAAATAAGCATTATACTGAAGGAACCAGGCAAAGGCTAATTTGCCTCATTTGAATGTGAAAAGGAGCCCACATCCTTCCTGTGCCCTGCAAAGAATGCAGAAAGACTTTACAGAGAAAACAGATGTACTAATATGTATCACTTGTTGGGGGCAGGGTAATCCAGGGTGCTGCCATTAAAGCAGTGCTGAACTTGCAAGAAAACAAAAGCACCAGCATACAAAATATAGTTCTGGGAAGCTGACAAGGTTGGGACTCTTTTCTTTTGCTTACATTTATGGTCCTGGCATCTGAAAAACTGCTCTGAGAAAAATATATATACAAAAGGAAACATGGAGCCTAGTTTTTCACACTTCATCTTCAGGGAAAATGGTTAAGTACCCAAATGCAAACAAAAAGCAGAGCCATAGGGAAATCTGCATTTCAGAGACAATATTGCCTCACCAGAAGAATATGCTACTGACATCATAAACAAAACAAACATAACTTTTGGAAGTATCCCTTGATTTTATTTGTGGTTTAAATACCTCTCTAACATGTAAATATGAAAGAGTTTGTCCTGTTAGCTCACAAAAAATGCAGGATACAGTGGGGAGGTTTAATGGTCTGATGGTTTTCAGCATGGGAGATAGAGAACAAATGAACTCAGATATTATTTCTATGCAAACCAAGTTAAAGTTCTGTCCTTTCCCAACCCATTTCTTTATCCCTTTCCAAGAACTTTGGCATTGAGCAGTCAGCACTGACTGGTCAGCTTGTGAATCTGCTGGTGTTCATAACTTCCCAAATTCAACAGCTTGCCTGATGCAGATTTGACCCTGTAGCAGTATAGAGTCTCTTGCCAGCTTTTAGCTCACAGACAGGAGGCAGTAGCTCGTGGCAATTTATAATTTATTATATACATGTATTGTCAGTCCCAGTAATAAATGGAGAATGCTTTAAAGTTTTCTCTTAAAAGACTACCTCAGATTTCCTAAATTAAGAACTGGTTTTCCAAAAGCAGAGAAGTGAAATGTGGCAGTTACTCAGATTTCTTTGTTCAGCAGTGGTAGCTGAGTAACATCCATAGGTAGGTATAGTGCTTAGTGAAAATGTTGTGTTCTTTTCTCTAAATGCAGCACAATGGACATTTTCTTACAGCCTGCAATATTGAGGTACACTTCAAAATTGACATTTCCTGCTTGACCTGCTGTTTGCACTTTGGGAAAGTGTTCTTTATTCACAGAAGTTTTAAATCTATATCACTGACATACAAATATCTGGCCATGGGTAAGAGGCTCAAAAACCTTGAAAATAAAAATTTTAAGCCCACTTACTAAATAACTTAGATGAACATGAATGAAGCACAACAGCTTGAGGTGTTTGAATTGAAGTTTAAGTGCTGGTTTGTTTTGTACAATCTGGGTAAATAAAATCTTGGCCTTGAACTGCTATCTGTGTATTGGAACAAACATCTCAATGCCGCACACTGCAGAAGGAAGGAAGAAGAAGAGAAATTAGATCACTTTCCTGCATTATTTCTTGTAAGTGTAGTCTTCTTACGTATGGAACACACATTTCCTGTTGTAAAAATATTGTAACAGCCTGCATTAGCCAAAAAAAAAATAATCTGCTGTCGCTGAAAACTGGAGTCAGAGGATCATGTTTAGAGTGAAGTATTGGAAGATTGCCGATGAACAGGTCTCTCATGCTCTGAAAAGGTAGTGAGCGTGAGCTACGTAACCGCTGCTGTGATTGTCCTAACAACCACAACTTTGCAGTGTGGAAGAAATAATAGACTGATGCTTCATACAAATGGCAATGTAAAGGTATGAGTAAATTTGGTTCTTACTTTTTGTTTTGTATCATCTGTGCATTTAGACAGAACCACGTGGGCATATTAATCCCCTCTTCTTCATGTGCCTTTATTCAGGAGTTTATGTGCTTTCTTTATCTCTCTCTACAGTGGTTTGTACCCATATTCCACATGTTGTCTTACAGCACCATTAAGTCCCAGCTGCATGAGCTGCACCAGCCGTGTTTTGTGATAGGAATCACGAAGGTGAGAATCCAATTCAGTAACAGAATCACCAATCACAGAATTGTTTGCATTGGAAGAACTTTTAAAGTTCATCTACTCCGACACTTGCCCTGGACATGGACACCTGCCACTAGACCAGGTTACTCAAAGCCCCATCCAACCTGACATGAAACATTTATAGCAATGGATACCTGCAACTTCTCTAGGCAGTCTATTCCAGTGTCTCACCACCCTCATTGTAAAACACTTCTTCCGATATCCAGTTTAAATCTACCCTTTCTCAGTCGAAAACTGAATTTTTAAGAAAAGTCACTGCAGTTCCTGGTAAAGAGTTTCTCTTCACGTTTCTTGTAAGCCTCTTTTAAGATTGCTCTAAGGTTTTCCTGTAGTCTTCTCCATGCTGAGCAACCCCAACTCTCTCAGCCTGTGTACATAGGAGAGGTGTTTCATCCCTCTGATCATCTTCATGACACTCCTTTGGACCTGTTCCAACAAGTCCAAGGTCTGGTGCTGGGGATCCTAGATCTGGATGCAGAACTCTTAGTGGGATCTCACAAGAGCAAAGGGACAGAATAATCTCCCTTGACCTGCTGCTTTTGATGCAGCCCAGGATTCAGCTGGCGTTCTGGGCTGGAGTCACATATTGCCAGCTCATATCCAATTTTTCATCCACCTGTACCCCCAAGTACTTCTCCACAGGGCTTCTTTCAGTTTCTTCATCCCCTAGTCTGTACAGATGCTGGTGGTTGCCCTGACCCAGGTGAAGGACCTTGCACTTGACCTAGTTGAATTTCATAAGGTTTGCACAGTCCCACCTGTCAAGCCTGTCAAGGTCCCTCTGGATGACCTCCCTTCCCTCCAGTGTGTCAGTGGCATCGCTCAGCTCGGTGTCATCCACAAGCTTGCTGAGAGTGCACTTGATCTCATTGCCTGTGCCATTAATAAAGATCTTGAACAAGGCAGGCCGAGATGAGATATGAAGAAGAAATTCTTTACAGTGAGGCTGGTGAGGCACTGGAACATGTTGCCCAGAGAAGTTGTGGATGCCCCATCCCTGGAAGTGTTCAAGGCAAGGTCGGGTGGGGGGTTGAGTAACCTGGTCTAGTGAAAGTTGTCCCTGCCCATGGCAAGAGGTTGGAACAAGATGGTCTTTAAGGTCCCTTCCAACCCAAACCGCTCTATGATTTTATGACTAAATTGTTTATAATTCCTGATTATTTAAAATCCTGGGGTCTTAAAATCCTTATTGTCTGAACCTTGTGATGCCTATGGAGGTCCTAACATAGAGTAGGGGATTCTGCGGCTTCTGATGCTCAGCCAAACTGTGGACCACAACTTGTGGCCACATTCTGGGGGCAGGTCACATAAAGAGTGGTAGACAAGGGACAAAAGTCTGCTTTTGCTTTGTGTAGTGGTGGTTTAATGTTCCACATCAAATAGCTTCAGTGTCTGTTAACCATGATCACTCTTCTCTCAGACCACACTTCCAACAGACATTAAAAACAGTAATCTTTGTCTGTCTCTCCATCATGGTCAGATAACAGATGCAGGCTTTTATTGTGATAGAGTGACCCACACAAGTAGCTGCAGAAGAGCAAAGTGAGAATCCTCATAAGACTTTCTCTTCCTGGAAACACTCCAGGCACACAGAAAAGGGAAGCTCTAAGTATCTCATCTGTTTTTTGCGTTATACCGTTGCAGACAATCTTTCTGTATGGACTGATGGGGGAGGAGCTGGAGGACTGGGAGAAAAGAAAAACGTAAATGGCAGAGCTGAAGCCTTTCTTAGGAGAGACAGCAAAAGAGAGAGGAGGAAATGAACTTGGGATCTGCTTTTTTTGTTTGATTTTTATTGTATAGAGTTAAGGGGCCAGAAACATTTAACCCTGCTATTTTCCCTGGTGAGTTCTGAGAAACTGCATGATTGATGTGTGGGTCTTCCACTTTTTTGGAGAAGTCATTTCAGGAGCAACATCACCAGGTGAAGAAGAAAATCTTTAGCTTAGTCTTTTATTCTCAGGATAGACATTGTGGCATCCTTGATCTGGCTTCCTACCATAATACATCTTTCCCATGGAAAAAAATATTCTCAGCTTCTCTTCTTGCTGTACCTGTGCAGAAAAAAAGTCAGTGTTGCCTCAATGTTCTCTGACTTCAAACTATGCAGTCTCAGAGCATGCTAGAGCTTGGATATTTAAGTGAGTGACAAGGCAGGAAGGTATAGTCCTGACAGTTATATTGAAAATAGGTCCATGCACCCCCCTAAGTTTTAGAAGCAGGTGAGAAAGGAAAGAAGAGTGGTTTACATTAAGTTGAAGAAACTATGCTGGGAACTCTTTTGAATGTACTGTGGCCATAAAGGACTGCATTAGGCTGTTCCTGGGGTTTTAAATTTATATCTTCTATAGCATATAGATGCTTCGTGCATGTTATGTGCAATGAGCCAATTATATACACAAGTTGTGTAAATTTAAGCTATAAAGTAGCTTGTATACATACAATACATAGTAGTATATATACAAATGCTACTTTAGAAACGTTTGCCTTGGTTCTCCCTTTCTTAGACAGCATGTATCAGTATTGCTGCTGGGAGGTGGGCATATGTTTGGCTGGGGTTTGGGTTGTGCTTTGTTTCCTCTCATTGTTTTCTTCAATGAGGAAAGGAGATTGGATAAAACTCTTTTCTGGTCTCTGTTGACATCAGCACATTCGATCTGCCTACGTCCAAAAGAATTATGTCAAAGCAATTGGCTGCATTTGTTTCTTAGCGTGTTCTCCAGCAGTACTGTCGCTTGAGGGTCAGACTGGAATACATTAAACTGGAATTGGGGCAGAAACTGCAGCTAGCCTCAGGTCAATGATGCCTCTTGAGATTTGTGAAAATGACACTTCTGGGGTTCATCACATTAAATTCCATAGCATTTCTGTGTCTAGTCTGGGTGAATTACAAAGGCAGATGGGATGGTTAGTCTCACATTCTCCCATTTAATTCTGTGTCTGTGTATCTAGAATAAAAGGAAAAGCCTTGCATCTGATTTATTTTGCAACATTTTTTTAAAATTATTAAATCCATGTATTAAAGCTCTTTACTTCTATATTGTTTTTATCATTTATAGTGATGAAGATTATCACAGTTACTTCATCTGTAAAATTCTGTTTCTGGAGTCTGGCCTATGTGATCCTTGGTACATCTTTTGACATAAGCCTTTACAAGGTCAAAAACACAGTTGTATGTGTGCTTAACAGAACATCCTCATGCTGTAGGACGTAAGTGGGGTTGTGCCAGAGGGAGAGGAGGAAAAATGTGTCCAGGAGGACAGAAAGTATAAGGATTAAAAAAATGCACAATTCAAACTGTACTTTTGCAGGCTCTGATTAATCTTTCATTAGTAGCTCTGATACCTTGTCCTCGATCAGCTCTCCCTAAACATCTACTCTATTAGTGACTAAAGAGTTGCCAATCACAGTTTTGAGTCTTGAGAACTGTTGATAGAAATGCCGGGTATAGCAGAGCTGAAGTGGTGGGGGAGGTGTGAATGCACATACACATACACATACATACACAACACACTTGGACAGGCCTTTTTCCTCCCTAAAATTTTTACAAACTTTCTTGCTGTGATTCACTCTGCCGAAGCTTTGTACTGCATGTTTACTGAAGACAGGATCTTTCTTTTTTGTTTGTTACATTCCACCAAGATTTTACTATGCTGAGCATGCTGTGTTTTAGCAGGCATCACTTACTGAGCGTAACCAAAATTTTGAAAAACACATTTTTCCCACCTGTTGAACATAAAAATAACTGTAGAACTATAATTAAATTTAATTAGATGTTTGTATGAAATAATGCCTTCTAAATCTCTGGAGTGGCATATGTGAACTAGTCCTGCGCTCAAGTAATTGAGAGTATTTTATCTGCGGCAGATATTTTATTTGCAGAATTTACACTGGAGCATTCAGTCATAAATGGGTTCACTCCAGAAGCTTAAAATGAGACGATGCCAGCAACTGGCACAAATCAAACACTTCCAGCCTTCCCACTCCTGCTCATTGATAGGATTAATACTTTCTGGCCAAAGGCCCAGGTTAAGAATGACAGCACACACAAAAGCTTGTGCTGCCTCCTAAAAAACACCAAATTTAAATATTGTCAGGCTGTGAGATGAAGCAAATTTGGTCACCAGGGCCCCACAGCTGAACACATGGTTCTCAGGAACCCAAATGCCTAACCCCAGCCTTGGGACAGATAGCCAGAAGCTTTCTTGGCAGCACCCAGTTCCTTCAGCATGCAGAAAGGGAAGGATGAGGACATGTAGATGTCATGAGTGACCTAGGAGGTTCCTGCCGGGGTAGTGCTCATATTCATTCATTCTGCTTAAAGGATCTAACTTGTTTTCACGAAGAAGGTAGTCCACCAGTTCATCCTAAAAGGGTGAATTTGGGAGAGGAAATAACTGTGAGGTATGGAAGACTCTTTTCCACAACAGAATTCTCTGAGGTCACCTTTTGTGGCTGGAGGGTGCTGGGACGAGTGCAAGGTCCCAGTGGCACACAGCAGATGAAGTGAATTGCTGAAACAAGGAGTCACCAGTGCCTTCTGAGTGGCAGAGATGTAACAGCACTCATCGGTTTCCTAAAAGTGGTTTCCTTGGCATCTCAGTGTAAGAAGCTTTGTACAGTGAGGTTTTGTGTGCAGCCAGGTGCTGGGAATTGAGAGAGGCTGCCTGCAGATCCTGCAGAAGATGGACAGTTGGGTGTCATCCATAATTAGATGGTACCTCATCCCCAAAAGCCTGGCGTTTCCCTGGAAGTGTTTTGTAAGCTCTGAGCAGGACAGGCTGCCAGGATTAATACCCTGCAAGGAGAAGGGGAGTTTCTTGGTGGCAACACAAAGCACAGCATGATGCAGTGATCACTCAGCCCACCTGCAGGAGCTCCTGCTTTGTAGCAATTAATCCAAGCTGTGTGGGCCTGCATCATTTTTGAATCAAGCACAGTTACTTTCACAGCTTTGCAAAGGTGGGCAGTACCTCATAACCTGTGATGCAAAGGGTTAATTACTGGTTTATTGCCCTTAACATGTCATTGCCAAACAAACTTGCCTGTTCACAGCCTGGATTAGAATAATTTTCAGTCCTGATGCAATTTCTACGTTTTCTAGATCAGAGCCTGCTGTTATCAAATTTATTCAGTGTAAGAATACTGCTATACCATGAACACAATAACAAAATTCCCTCTAAGATTTTTGTTTATAACAAAGCCTTCTGTTGCCCAGTGTTTTCAGTTACTTAATTTTTCTTCCCAGAACACTCTTCCAGTTTTTCCAACAGTTGTTTTTTTGTTTTTTTTTTTTTTGTAAAATAGAGCAGCAGAATCTGACACATTGTTCATGGAGCAGAGGAACAAGACCCAAATACAGCGTCACCATAACCTACCTACTCATCTTTTGATTTTCGTTTGTTTGTACAGCTGAGGCTCGCATTAGCCCTTTTGGCCACAGCCTTGCGTGGGGAATTCATGTCGAGCTGATTGCTTCCCAGGACCCCGGGTCTCATATTCAGTCTCTACTTCGGAGGATAGAGTCCTCTCTCTCCCTCTCATCCTGTAAGTATGACCTGGATTCTTCATTCTAATAAGGTGATTTTGTGCTTGGCCCTATTAACACCTAAACTGGTTTCTCCCGTCTTTCTGCAGACCCCAGTTGCACTGTGTCAGGCTTGTTCTTTTGTGGTTTCTTTTCTGCCATTCCCAGTCTTGTGTCTTAACCACAATAACTTAACTTTAATCCAGGTCACTGGTAAGGCTACTAAATAGTAAAGGGATGATCACCAATGCCTGTGGAATCCAGTAAGAACCCATTTATTTGCTAATAAATAGTTTCCCATTTACAGTTACACTTTGGTTTCCTTAATTTATCAGCTTTTTAATACTTCTAATATGATTGTGGACTCAAAAAGCAGCTTTGGTATAAAACGGGTTTAAGGTTTTAGCCTGATCTACACGGTGCTCTCCAGCAATGAAGTCCTGCTCTCCATGTGCAGATGTAGACACTCCATATAGGCTTCAAAGCATCCATAAAGATACTCTACAGAACAAGTCAAATGACTTAGATATGTAATACTGTTAATGATGCTGCCTTCATCAAGTCAACTTGTAATTTTTTGCAAGAAATTACATCAAATTAGTTTGACAGGATCTATTTTCCTTAAAGCCAAGATAATTGACTTTAATTACAGAGCTTTGAGAAAGAGTATTAATTGAGACTGATGTTGGTTGTTCTCTATACTCTGTGAAATACTGGAAACTCATCCAACTGGCCTATAATTATTTTCTACCCCTCTCAAACAGTAGCCCAGTGTGAGCCTTCTTCCTTGTCCCCAGGGGCCAAGAGCTGCTTTAGATGCAGTAGCTGCTCCAAGGCTACCTGTGTAAACCTTCTGAGACAAGTTTATTTCTAGCAACTAATCTGAATCACCCAGAATCGTTTATCTGCTGCTTAACATCCCCTCTCCAGGGGCTGCTGTGGTGAGAAACTATTTCATTGTCATCATCATCATAAACAGATCATACAGCCTTTTACCTGTGTGCTAATCGGAAACATTTACTGAATAACTTCTGCTACTGTCATATTGTTGTGAATGATTCTACAATTTTTGTTCTTCAGGATTCATCTTTCATAATCTGCTTAGAAAAATTAAAAATGTATTTCTGATTTTATGTGCCCTTATTTTTTCCCAGTATCTTCTTGATTCCTCTGTATAATCATTATTTTAGCCTTTTTTGCTTCTTATTATCTCTTCCTCTTTCCCCTTTCATGTACCAGCTTTCTATATAACATTTTATAAGTTTTTTCACTTCCCTGGTAAACCCAGCTGTTGGGGTTTTTCGTTGAGTGTTATTTTTATCTAGCCCATTTCCATGGTTGTAACTCTGTAGGCATTTAGGAAATGTCTTAAACTGTTTGCAGATGTCAGCAACTTTCTGTATGTTCTACCTTCAGCCTGATTTGACTCCCATTCACTCTAGTTTTGTGAAACTGCTTCTCAGAAAGCATGCAGTGGGATTTTAATTTATGTATCTATAAAGTGCGTACGCTTACAAATTGCATAAAATTCTGGTCCGGATTTGATTGCAGACAATGTTAGCTATTCGTACAGGAAGCGTTGGTCCTTTTCAGTCTAAACAACCATTAACCTTCTGGTTTGTGATCGTTTCCTCTCCACTAAGACAAATCCTTGAGCAGGGATGCTCTGGCTCCCGTGCTAAACCGCGTATGACTCACGGGCGGTTCAGGTGTAGCTGCACAGTGCAACCAGCAGTGAGCTGTGCTTGCGCCAGCGCGCAGCTCCCACCCACAGCAGCCCCTGGCTGGGGCAGGAAGCGAGGGGGGTGGGTGCCTGTGGCCACCGTGGGGTTTAGCTTCTGTGTGGTGGAGTGCAGCTCTTCACCTCGTCGCCATCGTGCCGTGAACTGCTCCCGTCCCCTTCGGTGCTGTGAGGCTAGTGTTGCTGATGACTCATGTAACTAACTGCCAAGAGCTTAATTTCGCAGGGTTAGGAAGGTCGATCTTTTTTTTTTTTTTTTTTTTTTTTTTTTGATTTAGGGGTTAATAACTTGTCATTTGTAGCCTTTGGAAAGTACAGGCCTGTGTTGGGGCTTGTGACATAACATCTCCACAGTAACACAAGAGGGGATTTTGTACTTCTTGTACATAAGTGTTATAAAAGCTCATCATCCCTGTAACTCTCCAAGATTATTTATTTCCAAGTTGTCAGTCACTCAGATGTCATTTGTGACACATATGGCCTGGCACCACCCTCTTCCATTTGGATTTTTGAAATTTGCTACAGCTATTTCTGTTAATAATATAATAGTCTAAATATAGGTATTATTTTTCAAGAGTACTATTTTGCATTGCTATTTTATAGGCAGAGGGTTTATCCATGTTTTTCAGAATCCTGTAATTAGCATATAAGCAATGGAAAAGGGTCATCTTCTCACAGCCTTTACTTTGGTTGATGTTCTCCTCGATATCATGGTTTGTGCTGAATGTGCTTGTAGTTGCTTATTTGACCTGACTCTCCCAACCAGCCTGGCTTAAAGTGTCAATTTGTTCCCTATCAAGAGGTCCTTTTCCCTTTACAACACGATCCACAAGTCTGGCATGTGTCCCCTGTGCTGTGGGGACAGCACAGTTGTTAATTTCATTGGCCTTTAGCTTTTTGTCCCTTTGTGCTAGGGAAGGGGGAGGAACTCCAGACAAGATCTCCAGATCCTGAATTGTCAAGAGTTGTGTATTTCACAAGGTTTATCACAGAACAGTAATTTTCAGTGAAATTCTCCCTGTCTGCTCCAGATTACCGTCCAGTTTTGCCTTTTTGTTTTAAATACGCAGAAATAGAGAAGTCTCTGTGCACTTTTCCTCATGCACAGAGGGTGTAGAATATACCTTTGGTCAGATGGGTTCAGCTTTCCTAGCTCTGTCCTCTCCCAAACCTCCCCCTGCCTACTTGCTACCATGGCAGAGAGAGAAACAAAGAAGGTCTTGATGCTTTGTGAGCATTGCTCAGCAATGACTTAAACATGGGTGAGTTATCAACGTTGTTTTGGTCACAAAGCAAAAGCACACACATTAGGGTTTGGGATGCTGTGGAGAAACTGAACCCCGTCCAGACACAGTCAACTTCCCTAAGGTGTCATGTAGCAGTAAGCTGCTGTCATACACTGGGACCACAGTGGCAGCAGCTGGGTTTGAGAGAACACGTCTCTCTAGAGAACTTTTCTGTGGGTGTTGTGAGCATAGGCAGGGTTGCTGTGTGTCCCCATTACTTGTGTAGTCAGTACTTTCAGCCCTCACTGCCTTTATCACAACGTGGTTGCCACCCAGTTTGGGAACCCTGCCTGTCAGTATCTTTGCTGTTGTAGATGAAGCCAGCTGTAATGATGGTGAGAAAGCTGGGGGTTTCTTTGTGGGCTGGCCATGGGCAAATATTTGCTCATGTTTAGGAAGAAGAGTATTTTTTCCCCCAGTGTAACCTGACAAATAAGGGATTTAAATAATTCTATTAAAATGTTCACAGTAGCAATTTAGAAGAAATGAGAACCCCTTCAGGAGGGAATGGTGTCTGGAAGGGTTTCAGAGTAAGTCTCCTGATTTGAGACTCAGCTTACCTTTTCTTAGCCTTTTTCTTGCAGTCATATCCTCCAAGTTCTTCAGTCACAAAACAGAAATCAGAAAAGGGGTTAGTTTCATTCCTGCATGGGCATAGGGGAATGGGGAGGAGCAGTGAGGGGGTTTGTTTGAGATAAAATCTTTTTTTATGCCTTTTTCATAGTCCACAGTGGCAAACAGGCCGAACTTCTTTAACGCATCCTTCCCCTTTTGCACCCTTCCTTCCCTGCCCATTCTGTGCACAGGCACACTCTGCTCTGTGCCACTCCCATACTGTGGGTCAGATGAACATCCATTAATCCTGGGTAGAATTTAAAAATAAGAATTGAAAGAAAAAAATCAGAACAGTATAAATCAACCTGCAATCATATTTCTGTTCTCCTAATGGGAGAAAAGAAAGAGGAAATCAGTGGAAACACTGTTTTTTACTTCTCTTTCCAAGACAAAATTATTCTGGCATTTGCAGCAGTTGTTCTCTTGCCATAGGTTTTCTAATTTACACACTTAGAAGGCACTTTAAAATTTAGGTGCATTAGCTCAAAATGCTTATGCAGACTATCCACCCGCTTCTCTCTTCTCATGAATAGAGGAACCACAAGCAGCCTGATGAAGGAGGAATGTGGCTCAAAATCACACTGTTAAATTTACATGTTGTTCTCTCAGAACCAGGGATAGATCTGTCCTTTGTGTGAGTTAACTACAGAGTAAGCAGTGTGTTTAGTGTATGTAGAGGCTGCCATTAGTTCTTAATTTCAGATTCTTTTAATACATTTTAATAATTAAAAAATCATGTATGCTGTTTTGAGTCTGACTTGCTCTTCAGTTCAAGAGCGTAAAACCTGGGGGCCTTCCCTCTGAAGTTAGTTACGCATAAGACTTTTTCTTTTAGATTACAAGTGAAGTTTGGAGGTTGGTGGGAAAAGAATAAAAAACACAGAAGAACCTTTTTTCAGTACCGATGCATTTTTCTAGGGCATCTTTTTTTCAAAGCAATAAAAGCCGTAAGACAGTAGGAGGCATAACTCAGTTACTGTAACTTTAAGAGATTGAGCTCGAGCCTTTAATTGCTTCTTGTGTTTTGTTCTGGTTTGGTTTTGCTGAAAGGGATATATCACAGGGAGTGGAAGAGAATTCGCTGTTTTTTGAAAAAGATGAGGCCCCGACATTCACAGACTTGGCTGGCAAAGAAGCTGCACAAAACCAAAAGGGTGGAGACGTGTCCTTTCATGGGCAGTTTGGAGAGTTTATCTCCTCTGTTGCACTGGGGAGCCTTTGATTACGGCTGCTCAAACAGCACTGTGGTAACGCAGCTTCCTGTCGCCTTGCCAGGTGACGTCCCCACCAGGCAGCTACCAGCCAGTCCCACCACCACAACTGCCCCTCAGAGAACACATGGACGTGGTTGCTGTTTCTCCTGCCCAGCTGGAACACTGACTTCCTTTTTCCTCTCTAACTTGTAGTAAAGAGATCATCTAGCTGTATAGATAGTAAACAGGTTTTCTGGTTGTGGTAAATCTCTTGGCAGAGAGGGACCAAGACATTGATAACTCTTCCTGGCCCTGAGCAGCCACTTGCCCTGCCCCATGGACTGCTGTGCTCACAGCCTCTGGCAGAAGCCAGGGCTCTGGCTGTAGCTCAGTGAAATCCTTCAGCACACACCTTCTCTTCCCTGGTCCTGACCCCCGAGGCTGGCTGAAATTAAATGGGGAAGGTGGAGCCCAAACCTTCATTTTTCATAACTGTCTTTTAGTTCCTGTCCCAAAGGGGAAAAGAGGGAAGGCAAGCACAGGGCCATGCTTTGCAGGCGTGTGGTAAAACTTCAACCCTGTCTGTAGTGTCAGGAAGCTGTTGTTTCCAGGGCTATGTCCCCAGTCACTCAGTAATGGGGAGGAACAGCGGGGCAGAATATGGCACTTCAAAACCCCTTCCAGGGACTGCTCTTCTCACAGTAGCTGGAGCTGCTCCCTTTCCTGAACCCCTTCTGCCACCATTGTAGAACCATTGCAGTTCCAAAGCAACTGTAAGCTGACAAGAAACAATAGTAAGAGCACTCAGCGCTGTAAAAGACATTTGCTTTGAACCAGGGCAGTATGGCAGCAGGAGCTCAGCTAAGACTGCTCTTCCTTCTCTTCCAGCCATGGATGTCCATGGGCACTGGGCAGCAGCCTGACTTTTGACTGCTGCAGATGAACAATTGAACTGCTGGGGTTTTTTTCTGCTCAGCCCACTAAAGCAGAATCTGGGAGTGAAGCATTAAAGGTCTCCCTTAAAAACAAATTATGCAGCCCAGGAATTTTTGAGTGTTGTTTTGAAACATACTTGAAGTTTTGCCCTGGTGTTTCTGGCTTTTTGTTCAGGAGTATGACTTTGTGTATGGGAGATTTTCTGCATATCTTTAACAGTCAGAGGACATCCAGTGGTAGTACTGTGTCTTCTCTGATTTACATTTTTTAATGCAGCACGACAAGTGTGGTGCACGTGTAGATTTGTAAGAATTCTACAGAAATCTCCAGCTTTATTCAAGGCTGATCTATCACAATACAGTAAAATTATATTCTTTCTAGATTGGACCCTAGTATAAAAATTATAGGTATATATAGTAACCTGCAACCCACAAGCTTGGGAAATAATGAATAACACCCAGGAGTTTGAATTTTAAAGTATTTGTTGTAGCTCTCCAACCTAGAAATTGTGGAATTGTGGGCTAAGCTGGAATGTAGGCAGTCCTCTAAAACGTCCCAGAGTTAAAAGATAAAAACTAAAATAATGCAATAAGTGCTGCTTTTTTATATCCATCTTGGCTTGAAACTGACACAGTATTAATTCTGGAAATCCAAAATGCTCCCATCAGCATAGCTGTGAGTCAAACAGAGGTCAGCAAGCACTGACAGCAGGAGAATTACTGACCTACATAAGACTGGTTTTAAGTGCCTGTTTGTTGCCCAAATTGGAATGCCTTCCTAGTAACTTGTAATGGTCAAAGTGGGTGAGTGAGACTTTTCTGAGAACTGGGGAGTTTCATGGGTCTCAGACTTGTGTTTGAAAATACATAATCCATCAGGTTCTCTCTAGGGAGCTACTAATAGGGCGAGGAAAGTAAGACGTTTCAACTTTGGGCTAAATTTCTGTGTTGATTTTTCCCACTATACAGCCTGCAGGAGGCATTCCACAGTCATTTTTAAAGTCTCTTTTAAAAATTCTTGGAGTTCTTATTCTTGGAAAGCCTTTTCTTTCCTCCTTGAATCTTCATGGTAACTCAGAATGTGGCATTTTGAATATTAAATCCTACAGTAGCTCATAAAATTTGGTTTATTTGATGTCACAGTGATAGTTCTGTGGTGCTTTCAGCAAAACATAAAGCACCAAGAAGATGGCCCTTAGAGATTTCATTTTTCACAGCCATGCTGGATGCAACCCGCTAGTTTGATTCATGCCTGTTCACCACAGAGACTGAATAAAAGCCAAGGATTTTGTGCTTCTGATTTCCTTTTAATATAACTATTTCTTAACACAGCTTCCCTGCTGATGCTTTCCAGACAAGATTTGTAAGACTTGGTCAGAAAAAGGCAGTTGCCAGTTACCAGTCATCCAGCCTATCCCTTTCATGATTTTTACTGAGACAAGTTACCTTAAAAACACGCCATCAGATTTCATTCCAGAGAAATCCAGGAGGAGAGAGAATGCATCCTGCTGGGTGTGAACCTGCTCTCCATCTCCTCAGCAGGCTGGAGCCCTCTCCCATGCCAGTTCCCTTTCGTGTGCAAGGGGTTGGGGGACAGAGGCCACAGCATGGATCAAAGGGTGCAGGGTGGACAGGTTTTTCCCTGCATGTCCCAGTACCTCTCTCTCAAACACTCTTAGGACCTATTTTCACTTACAGCTCTAAAAATGAAGATTCTGAAGATGTACCATAATTCAGACTTTCAGCTGTGACTTGCAAAAGCTTATGAGAAAACTTCTGATGCTCAGAAGGAGTGAATTTACACCATTCTTCCCCCCAACCATATGCTTACTACTGCAGAAGCAAAGGTTAATCAGTACTTTTTGCTTTTCAGATATCACATGTTGGAGCTTTTACTTTTAAAATAGAAGTATAAAAAAAGGAAAAAACAGTCCTGCTACACTTGGACTTTTCTTAGGCTTTGATTAGCTAGCAGAGTACAGCTTTTGTTTTCATTAATGGAGTGAGTGTCTGGCTTTGTTGGGTGTTTCAGTTTTGGCTTCCAGTTTGTATCAAGAACAAAAAGAAAAACTGGAGGAGGATGATTTACCATAATAATAATAATAATGTTAATACATCTCCTTAGCCTTCATCTGTATCCTACCTGAAAGTGATTAAGGTGCTATGAATGCTATAAGGTGCTATAAATTATTAATAATGATATAATGAATTTTATATCCTTGTCAACTAATGAATGTTTTCACAGTGTGGGTGGAAACTACTCTTCTGGTTAGACACATGTTGGATTGCTTGCAATGTAAATGTTGGAGCCCAAGAAATGTAATAAGGATAAGAAAGGAGTCAAAAAACATAATGTTTATTTTCATTTGTCTCTAAGGAAGTCTCAAAACCCATGAAAATGGGGGGGGGGGGTGTGTATGTTTTCATGAAAACGTTTCACATTGCCCATAAAAACACAATTTCAAAATAAACAAATTCAACTTACTTGCATTAGAAAAGTTTATTTTCATTAGGCCAGTTACATACCTTTTAACATTACCAATGTCAGACTATGATAATGCTGTGTGATCCATAACTCAAACATCTGAGAAATGCTGCCTTTCCTAGTGGAAATGGATTAAAAACTTGTTCCCTTACTGTAAGATGTACAGCATGTTGGATGAGCAACATTGTGTGCTCATCTCTAGAGAGTTTAGTGTAAAACAACTCCAGATTTTGTTTGGTGATCTCAGAGCTGGCTGAATAATTCCAGCCTTCCACAGCTCCAAATGCCGACGTGCAGGGAGATGAAACTTTTGGATATTAAAATCCTGCTCTGTGATACGGAAGGCGATTAGTTTTTGGATTCCATTCATTGACATAAAGGCCAATGCTGAATAGAGGTGATATTTTTTGTCTATGAAACCCCTGAGTAAGCTGAAATCACTTTAGGCATGTACATGCATACATGTATTCTCTCACATTTAGCCAACTCCCCACGATGCTGTTTCTTTGAGCCAAGAACAGACAACTTTCAGGGATTTGGCTTGAAAAGATGTGTGCATGTAACACCCTCTGTCACATTTTACAAGAGGCTGCAATCAAGCAGTCTTTATACTTGGATTGTCTAGATGCTGTGACAGTGGGAGGGGACAAGTGAAAGAAAAAGCCCATTTTGTCAGTCATTCACTTTGCCTCAAATTCTCCTTCCCTGTGTGCTGGCATTGAAAGCAAAAAGATAAAGCAAGCAAAAACCAAACAAAAATCAAGATATTCATAATTCACTGATTCTCTATACATATAATTCCTAGTAATAAAAACCCAAACCATTTTTTAAAACTACCAGTACACATGTATACCATCCCCTTGTTTATTCACTTTTTTCAGAATACTTCTAGCGATTTTTCTTTTTGCAGCTGATTTTTCATTTCAACTTTTTCCTTATCAATGTGTAAGTGAAATATGCAGGGTTGTCTTGCCAGCAGTTGTAAACTTATACATGAAATATTCCCGGATTTCAGTGGGGATTTTTTTTCCCTGCTTAGCTGAACATTTGTGAATGAGCAACAAGAAAACCACTTTCCCTCCCACTGGTCTTCCAGATTTCATGTTTTCTATCTCTTTTTTTCTTTAATTTTCTTCTCTACTTTTTTCATGAAAGCACATGGGAAAAAATAAGAGGAGAAACAGAGCTGGAATGGGAAAGGGAGGAGGTGATAGAGTTTCACAGGGATGTAAGTCTGCAAGCCAACAAAAAGGCTATGAAATTCTTCTTTAAACAGTAAATCCTGCATATCATTTAGTTGCTTTGAGGTGAATAAGCCCATGTTGCAGCTTTTAAGCAGGCTGATTTAATGGCTTGCTCTTCCCTGCTCAGGTGGTCAGCACCTCCCCACCCTTCCTGTTGAGCTGGATTTCTCTCCTGGTATCTCCCGTGCAGAATTTGCTCACTGCCCAGGTTTTGCTCTCTGCACATCACAGCCACGCTTTCACAGAGGGGTAGCAGGGTCCAAGCAGTGAGTCCCAGATTCATCCTTCGCACCCAAAGCCTTCTGGGTTCTGCCCATGCCGAGAGCAGGGAGATGAGCCATCACACATGGTCCTGCTTCACTCCCTGGCAGTGCCTATAGGACTTTTGGGTTCTGAGAGGAGCCAGTAAAACTTCAGTTCTGAGCGACATCTCCAAACAAAGGGTCTCCAGAGCCAGACTCTCCTGCTGTTGAAATGGTAAAAGGCAGTAGCCGTGATTCTCAAGCAGTTTTTAACAGCTGAAAGGAAGCTGGCCAGGGCACCTCTTCCCCTCTCCCTGAGGGCTCACCTGGTGTCATTGCTGGTCCTGGAGGGGTGCAATACTCTGCACCTTCAGCTCCAACCCAGCTTCCAGGGCAAGCAGAGGCAGGAGGTCAGCATGGCTATTGCAGCAGTAACAGCAGCAGTGTTAGGAGTGGGGGCTGCAAACCCCTTTCACTCAACCAATCGTTGCTTTAGTTTCTTGAGGGATCCCAGCTCATGCTACCCATGCAGCAAGTGAAGAGTCAGAAGTCCATTTTTCTGCTCTCCCAAAAAGACTTCAACATCTTGCTGAGGGAACCCTGCTGAGTGGATGTGGTGTCTTGAAGGGAATAAAGAAATGCAAAAAGGGCAGTTTTTAGTCAGGCTAAGAGCAAGAGAGGGTAGACCCATGCTAACTGCAGACAATACAACTCCAGGAAATAAATAAAAATGAAATTACAGTATAACAGAATCATTTAGGTTGGAAAATACCTCTGAGATCATAGCATTCAGCCTTTAATTGATCACCACCTTGTCAACTAGACCATGCCACTGAGGGTCATGTCCAGTCCTAAACCAGTCTGGATGGGTCTAACCCCTTGGTAGTCCTGTGTATGCCTTGCACTCAAGCTGATCTGTTCTACAACCTTCCTGGGCACCAAGGTCAGACTGACAGGCCTGTATTTTCTCAGATCCTCCTTCTGGTCCTTCTTGTGGATGGGTGTCACATTGGGCAAACAAAATGGTGCTTGTATTGCTGAACAGACTTGGAGCATAACTGGAAGTATCTGCAAATTGTAGAAAATACCCTTCATCAGAAGTGTTTTTCTTTTTAATTGGGCAGTTAAGATGTGGGAAGCAGGTATCGAGACTGTGGACTGTCACAGAAAAACAGGGAACTGCTGCATAATTTTTCAAGCATTAGCACTGGTGAAACATTTTTTTTTTCTGAATCCCATGAGTTTGTCAAAACCAATTTCCTGTGTTGATGTTGGGGTAAAGCATAGAAAATAGCCAGCCTGGCAGCTACAAAAAAAAATAGGAAATTTAAAAAGCATAGACTTTTTATTTACCCAAAGTGACAGATACTGTCTGAAATGCAAACGAAAATATGTGGGGGGAAAATAAATGTACTTCATTATATTGTTTTTTCCATTCTCTGCATTTTCTCCCTGTCTATATTCTGAAAAAAGTATGTCTAGTAAGTAAATTTTAAATTTTTTTTCTGCCACTTCTCTTCCAACCCCCTGTTCAAAGTATGTTGTTTGTGTGTCTGGTTGCATCTAAGAGTCACAGTACTGGTTCAGATCAAGAATACATCCAGACAAATATCTGATTCCCTAGGTTCATCACACCCAACTCCAGAAATTCAGGTTTTCTGTCTAGGTTCAACTTGGGCAAATAGAAAGGAGTTCAGTAATACCACCACATGGATTAGAGAAAGTTAGAGCTAGCAGATGAAAGGCAGCACCAGGTAACAGGACTAACCTTGCCAGACTGCTTCTGAGATGTGGGGAGTCACCCTCTGTCTCCCTCCACAGAGAGGGGCAGGCATCTAAAATAAGGACGGGTTAACACAGGCTCTGGTGGTGCTCCATGAGGCTGCTGAACAAGAGGTTATAAGAATTAAAAAAAAAACTTGGTGCAACCTTTTTGAAGCTGTCGTTTTTGAAACCCTCTCAGTTTGATCCTGTGCAGAATCTGTACTTGGAGTTGCTCTGTATTTGACGTGTTAACTCTTCTGGACTTTCTCTAGTTTCTTAATGTGTGTGCCAGCCCCACCTTCTGTTACCAGTGGTTTAAACCTTCAGTTTGGTACTGCATGAAAAGGAGTTTCCTTTTTTTTTAGCTGTGCACTCTAATAGTTCCCTCCTACTTTCCTGCTGTAATAATTCCTGGCTCACTGTGGCTGCTTTTCTGCCTGCCATGCAGAGCTCCAGCAGTGGAAGAAGGGTTTTATTGTCTTCAGGTGAAGTCCACTCCTGTGTCGTTGGCAAGGTCAAATATGAACTACAAGCTAAGTGCCTCATTCTGTGTTCTAAGGGCAGTCTTGAACACCTCCAGCTGCACTTTTTTGGTGGAGTCCTTCACCTGCCAGTTGCATCCTCCTGGCAAAGGGTGAGCAAGATGGGTTTCATCCTCTTTGTCCCTCCATGCAAAATATTGCCTGTCAGGGCTGGACAAAGATCTGCCACTACCCTAAGAGCAGGCAGGACCCTCTTCTCCAGGCCTCAATGGAAAAATCCTGAGGGGAAGATTTCGTGTGAGCTTTTTTCCAACATGTTGCTGTTTATATTCAAACTACTGCAGGCTTTTTTCCAAAGTACTTAACTTTCGAGCCATGAACTTAATTTGAGCCTCATCATACATGTGTTTGGAGCATGTCTGGTGAGCATCAACATATGAGCACCTATCCTTTCCTTCCTCTCCTAGGATTTTAGATAATGGGCTGTGTGCAATGTAAGGATAAAGAAGCAACAAAACTGACTGACGAGAGGGATGGCAGTTTAACACAAAGCTCAGGCTACCGCTATGGGACAGATCCTACTCCGCAGCACTATCCTAGCTTTGGTGTGACTTCAATCCCAAACTACAACAACTTCCATGCCACAGGAGGCCAAGGACTGACCGTGTTTGGTGGAGTCAACTCCTCCTCTCATACAGGGACACTGCGTACAAGAGGAGGAACAGGTGAGCTTGGAAGTCTTATTTTAGTGCTCACAGTGTCAATCGTGCTGAGACAGCAGAGGCCTGACTGTCTCCCCATGTTGCTATTAGAAAGAGTTATTTCATGAAACAGTGAGAAGAACTGTAGGGTAGAGCTAGGTCTTCACCCCTACCTTTGCTAATTTGCAGGTTCACTCGGGGGCTGAGAAATTATGTGTCATGCCAAATTTGGCTAACTGCCTCATCTCTCTACCAGGGAACGTAAAGTGTGGGCTGAGCCACCTCAAGTAGTTAAATACTTGACTTGGCTATGTCTAAATTGTCTCTTCAATCCCCTTTGCTTACTTGGAATCCTGTACAGAGTGTAGGAAGGAGGTGGAATGCCCACTGGCTGCATAATGCCAGAGAGATGAGAATCATTCAAAAAGTTGGAGGGTTCAGTTTGGTTTGCTCCTCAGCAACTAGAGTAGCTAACCTGTGGCTTAGCCACATCATCTCTTGAGGTTCCTTTCCCTCCTGTCTTTTGTGACAGAGTATAACCCACCTGTCTTCTTCTTTAGGTGTAACTCTTTTTGTGGCGCTTTATGACTATGAAGCAAGAACAGAAGATGACTTAAGTTTTCACAAAGGAGAAAAATTCCAGATACTTAACAGCTCGTAAGTTTTAGGCTTGGGAATCTATTTTTTAATAGTTTCAAACTTATAATGTTTACAATAACGTTTGCTTATGTTATTAGTAAAATCTGATGTTGGATATTCAAGTATGGAGGCGATTTACTCTATGCTTACGTGCTCATCCTTGCATGTAGTGCACTTTTGCAAAGTGCTGTATTGTTAGGGAAAAAAACTTCAACCACATGCAGCTTTACTTTAAAAAAAGTGTTAGATTGTGTGATTTACTGATTACACTTTACAGTAACCCCACATTCAGAACTGAGACTGCCAGCTCTGTATTTTATCAGTACCTACAGAGGTTCTGCAAGGCATGTACTAACACTTTTTCCAATCTGCTGCAAGTATCCCTACACAGAAATGAGCTAAAAACTGATTCATGAGTCATTATCCAGACTCACGTGCCAAGTTGAAAAGCATTTTTGTCCTTTTAAAGGTAGATGATGCAGTAAAGACTTCCTGAGTTCTCTTGCATCTGACATGAAAACCACATTTCCATCCTGGAAATCATCAACTTAAAATTAATTTTATCAACTGCCCATAGAAAAAAAATCCCTTAGCAATTTAAAAATAACTTCTAAAACTCACTGTGCTACTGACCTATATCTGAACATCTTGTAATTCTTGGCTAAGAGCGTAACATGGCAGGCTCTGTGTTATGTTCACTACTGCTATCATGTGGAGGTAAAAATGGGTTAACAACCAAGTGTGTCACCTTCTAAAAGCTTTGTGATATTGATCTTCTCTTTTTTTTCTTATAATATGTGACAATGAGGCAAATTCACCCCTGGTGCAACTTCTGTTAATTTTAATACAGCAACTGCAGGGTTGGAATTGGCTCAATGTGCACTGAAGTTTTTTTAAAAATTCAGGTAATTCTGTGGAATATTTTACGAAGCTAAAGAGCTTTGATGTAGATGAAAGCACAGGAACTTCAGTTACAACTTGTAGAGGGAGCAGCAGTTTAAAACCTTTGTGCTTCTAAATTAGCAGTTGGAAACAAACCCTTTTTAAACCTATGATCCATTTTTGTTCACATTGCCTTGTGCTTTCATAACCTTGCACAAACTGTGCCATAACTTGAAACAAGAAGTTCCACACATTATAAATACCTTGTATGTGCCAGCTGGTGTAATCTGGCGGTGCTCACCAGGACTTAGAGAGCATCCTTGGAGTTGGGGAGACAGAGAAATTCCCATTCATGTCGGTGGCTGCAGTACATGCATTTTGATGCAGGTAATTACTGCCCGGAAGAAGGGTTTCTAAGAAAGGAAAAAAGACCAAGCATTCATTGATTTTCCTGTAGAAAGAAATAGAAGCTCAATTCCCATCGTAATTAGGTCTATTTGCTTATAAACATGGCCCTAACCACACCCCTGGAGTAGTGACAGCCAGACTGGGAATATCCAGAAAGCTGCTTTTCTGTAAGAATGCTTCCTCTCCTCACTTATATCAGGAGTTATATGAAATAAGCCCATTTTTAAGCCCCTGCTTGCAAATAGAAAGCACGTGTGCGAAAAAGTAGCTCGGAATTTTTGGAGGGGTTTGGATTTGGATTTTGCTTTAGCTCTCAACAAACGAAATTTAATTTTGGAGTAACCATTCAGTGCAACACCTGAAATGACATACAGGAGTATCCCTGTGATTTGAACCTAGAAATTTTACTGAAGACAGAGTGAAAGTGAAGTCAGGGTGAAAGAGGTACCTGCAGTGCTTCAGAGAAGAAGCTGACTTTGGGGCTTTGAAACACTGGGCCATGCCCAGCATTCCCACCACCACACCCTGTCTGGCCCCACTGACTAGCTGCCTCCTACCTCAGCTGCAGGTCTAAAATTAAGAGCTGTGAAAAAAACCTGCATTCCTCCTCCTCTCTGGCAGTGCTTTGAGAGATTAAAGCTTCTCTGTCAAAGCAGAGAGGGTTGTTCCTGATGTTGTGATCATCTATAGAACTGGTTTTTTCCTCCCTAGATATGACAAAATACCTCCATCTAGTGGACTCTCAGCACAGTAAGGAGAAGAGATGGAATGCTACAATTTACCAAGCTCAGTGTGGCATAATGCCTCAGAAAGATTCTACAGCAGCATATAGGGGAAGGGCTAGCACTTCAGCTGGCAATTCTAGAGACACAAACAAAATGGGGCATTTGCCTGACATACTAATGCACACAGGGTGTATTAAAATAGTGTCAAGTGCCAGCCTCTGCAAAAGCTATTTGCACTTCATGTTTCTTGAACTGTAAAATCGAAAGCATGTCCTTTTTGACTAATCACAGCTGTTTTCTAGTTGTTTTCCATAGAGTTTGTGCTCCTTTAAACTGTTAAATAAAGTGAAGTTGAAAATTTAAAGAATTCACCTTGACACAACCTTTCTGTGCAGTAATAACTTAGACAGTGTATTTTCTGTAACTGTTTGCTCACATTTGATAATAGTGTTTTATTTAGTGAACAAGTCTCTGGTTTGCAGAGAGGGGAACTGAGGAAGAATTTCTAAGCAGTCCAGAAATAGAAAAAGAATGCTTATTAGTAGTGGTAGGAGTTAAACACTGGTGAATCTGGTGGTGAGAATGAAATAGAAATTGCTAAATCCCAAATCATTGCATCCTGCAAAAAGCTGAGAAATTAACCTCTCTTAAAGCTGCACATCCTGCAGCAATGTGCATTGTCTGAAAGGCAGTACCATGTCCCACTGTGTGCACCAGTGTAAGACAAAAAGTCATTCTAAGCCTGCAGAATGCTGCCTTAAGATGGTCCTGCATGAACCCCTTCACATTTAAATGTTGAAGAAGAGCTTTTTTTAAGTATTTGAAAATGCAGCCTAGTCCTGTGCTACCTCCTCCAGGTGGCCAGCAGAGGGATTCTAGGCAATGAAGTGTGATCCTTTAGGGCCACTTAAAATGCCATGTTGATAGATGGTTTTTTGATATCTTTGGGTTTCAGATTAATTATGCTCATAGAAGCTTAAAATGAGCAGTGAATGTGACATTGTGTTGCGGTTTGACCTCAGAGAACACACACACAGCCACTCGTTCACTTCTCCCGTGGTGGCATCAGGGAGAGAATCAGAAGGGTAAAAGAGAAAACTCATGGGTTGAGATAAAGGCAGTTTAATTGGTAAAGCCAAAGTCATGCACAGAGGCCAAGCAAAACAAGGAATTCATTCATGGCTTCCCATGGGCAGGCTGGTGTTCAGCCATCCCCAGGAAAGCAGATTTCCGTCATGACTTGGGAAGGTAAACGCCATCACTCCAAACATTCCCCCCTTTTCTGCCTTCTTCCCCAGCTTCCATGCTGAGCATGATGCCGTATGTAATGGAATATCCCAGTGGCCAGCTGGAGTCAGCTCTCCCGGCCATGTCCCCTCACACAGATCCATGCACACCCCTACCCCTCTCTGGTGGGGTGTGAGGCTGGAAAGGCCTTGACACTGTAGGAGTGCTGCTCAGCAGTAATGAAAACATCCCTGCAGTATCAAGGCTGTTTCCAGCACAAATCCAAAATATAGTCCCATACCAGCTACTTCGAGGAAAATTAACTCTATCCCAGGCAAAACCAGAACACAGCATTCATTTTGGCAATTTTCCTGTAAGCTCTTTCAAGGGTCTGTATTTAGAATAATTGCTATGGATACAGTTTTCGATACTCTAGTCCAAATTCAGCCCTCACCAAAGCTGATTACACTGGGCTGCTCTGCCTCTTCATGCTATTATGCTGCATCTGAAAGGCTACAGTACTAATCACTGCTTCAATAATTCTAGATGTACAGAAATAAGTCTATTTGGCTTTAGCTGCAAGCAGCTCTCTCGGAAGTATGCCGGTGATAAAGCAATGAGTTGCTGTGGCTTGTTATGGCCAGGCAGTTCTGGGTGCCATTAATGAAGTCAGATCATTGTCTTTACAGCTGTGTCTAGCTCTCACTTCTCCTCCTCACCTTTGTTTCCACAGGGAAGGAGACTGGTGGGAGGCCCGTTCCTTGACAACAGGCGAAACTGGTTACATTCCCAGTAATTATGTGGCTCCAGTCGATTCCATCCAAGCAGAGGAGTATGTTTTCATTTTTTGTTCTAAAGACCCATTAGTGCAGTATTAGAAGGAGGTGTGAGAAGTTGGTTTTGATTGATTGCAGTGATTTTTCAAATTACTTACATTATATTTATTTCAGTTCTTAACTGCACTGATAAATAATTAGGTAATTAGTAACAAAAGAAGCATGAGCTCAGTGCTTTTTCAGTGTCAAAACAAAGGAAGAAAACTTCAAGGAACACAGGTCTGCTTCCTTTTTTTCAACTGTCAGCTCATTTCAAGCTTTAACCAAAAGGTTCCCTTGTTTTTCCTGAACCAACTTGTAAAAATATTTTGAACCAATTAGTGTGCAAACTGTCCATTAAAGAGGGCACGTTGGTATCAACAAATACAAATCCTAGGATAGGTAGGATGCCCACAATGCACACACAAGGCTGCATAATGAGGACCCATCTATGCAAAGAAAAGGAGTGATGTGTGTATTATTATGTGCGTATCATTATGTGTGTATCACGTTATTTCCAATATGAAGGATACAGTGGAGGAGCTTATAGAGGTATATAAGCAGGTACTACTGGAGTCTGTACTTCAGGTTGGTTGATTGTGAAACAACACAAGAACATTGCTGGAGGAAGGAAAAAAGGCTGTAACTCTGAAAGTCTCATATAGAACCACAACTAAATTGGTTGAATCTTGTCCTTCAACTGTGATCTTATAGCTGTGCAGCAACAAAAATATTGAGTACTAGTAAATCACCATGTAAGTCAAATATTTATTGCAACATCTGTACAAATACTGCTCTTTGGTAGTGACAGTTTTCTGCCCTTTTCCTTGTGTACACCCACCACCACCACATCTTGGTCTGTGTTTGTCCAAGTCTGGCCCTTGTCAGAGCACACCAAGTGTTCACAGCACCCACTGATTATGGGCTTAATGCAAAGAACTACTGCCCAACACAGGGAACACCTGCCACGTGGTTTGTCACCTTGGCTTTCCAGCAGGATAAAAGAGACACAGTATGACAAAAGTGGCCCACTGTGTCTGAGTAGCCACAGTTTCCACACAAAATCATCTCCATGTCTGGGCTTTGTGACTCTGGTAAATGCTACATAGCATTTGTCTTACTATTGCTGATGTTTCCCTAAGGTGGTACTTTGGCAAGCTTGGCCGAAAAGATGCCGAGAGGCAGCTGCTGTCGTTTGGAAACCCCAGAGGTACCTTCTTGATCCGGGAAAGCGAAACTACCAAAGGTAGGCTGGGCAAAGGTATCCTGACCTTGAATGAGTAGATAACATGGGGAAAATTGTCCTGAGTGGGTGAAATACTGTTTTCAGTGGTATGAAGGTAGAGATAAGTATTATTTTGAATGTTTTTGTGTTAGGGAATTGAATGTCTGAATATCTTAAGTCTTAGGGTGAGTGTTCAAAGTAGACAACAACCAAAGTACAACTCATGCTCAACCCCATGGTAACTGTGGTGCAAGCCACATGGTGTGATCCTTTGAAATGCTGGATCCTTGGAGGGAACAAAAAAAGGAGAAAAAAATTATGCAGCAGTTCTAAATTCACATATTAACAGGAAAAAGACTTGAATATACTTCTAATTAACATATTCATAAAGTATTCAACTGTATACATTCTGTTGAAGTCAAGTGGAAGGGTGTATTCTCCTCCTTCTCTCTAAAAATATTGGAGGAGTTCCAGTTTTCTTGGCGGGTGCTATTTTTGCTTTTACGTTTTGTTCACAAGGCCTGTCAACATCTTCAAAAGCTTCACATGTATGAAAAGATCTTTCTAATTCATACAACTATTGAGCAGAAAACCTGCAACTAAGTAAAAACAAACCTGGCTATTTCTCAATTAACCAACAATCCAAAACAAAAGCTGTGGGAGGCTTAAGTCACTAGAATTAATTCCATACAAGTTCTGTAGTCTAATGATGGTTCACATAATTAAAGCACCGACTTGTCAGTGCTTTGATCAGAGCACACTATCAGCTAGGCTTAACATGCAAGATGTCATGGCTAGTGAAGGAGAAGCTGTACTTGCACTCCTCTCTCCCTGACCTATCTTCAGACACTGCATTCAATCACCTAAAATTGTAAGTTTTGCATTATTGCCTCCTGAAGTCACTGGATTCTTCCTTTGCTACCTATAACTCTGAAGACTGTTTTTGATACAAAATCTGAATAGACTTGCTGTTATTCCAGGCAGACAATTTCTTGTCACCCCACAGCTTCACCATGCTTCCCATAGCAGTGAGACACTCTCACCAGGAGCGAGACAGGCTCTTACTTGCTCTTTTTTCTGCAAATAACCTCCACCTGTTTTTTTTCACCAACAGTTGCTCTGATGTGTGAGAAGAACAGAACTTCATCCCACTCTGAGCCAAGTTTTAAAACCCTCTCATACATGCCGCCATGGATCCTAAAAACAAACACAACACTGTTTTTCTAAACCACATTATCAGTTTAGTCTGGTTTCCCCAGTTTTTATACAGTAATAAGGGATATGTTTTGCAGTGCTGTTTACTTAGCTAAGTCAGCGTTTTTTCTAATTTCTTGTGAGATACAAAAGCATTGGGGAAATGTAGTAATCCATCATGAATGGACTTAGAGCAGCAAGTTTAATTTCTCTGCATTTGAACTAAAGGCTGTCTACATCTTCAAGCAGAGTTTGCATCAAAGCTATAGGAAAAAAGCAAACATGCTTTTTTTTTAATTATAAGAAGGCCTATTTCCCTTCTCATCCTTGTGGTGTTTGAATATGTTGTTAGAAGAAAACAGAGAGCTTGTTGTTCAAGAGAGAGAAAAAAATCAATTGGGTAAGCTCTTCCATAAGTCTTCTCAAAATGCCCTACCCCAACAAGTCATTGTGGGCTTAAGGCAGGAATTGTTTTATGACCTAGAATTGTCCCTTCTGCTTTAAATAATAACAATAATAAAATTACTCAGGATCATGTTAGAAGTATCATCATGGATGATTTCAGCATTAATTTAACCTCACTTGATTGTGGTTGCCTTCTTTCCTTACTTTCAAAATAAATCATATGGAGCTGGCTTTTCATTTTTTCAATGCCTGACTACCCAGGTACTTTATCAGCTCTTGTCTGTATAATCCTTCACCTGGTTTCAATCTCCACCTTTCACAACTGTCTGGTTTTAGTTGCTTGACTTTAAAAAAAAAAAAATCATTAGTGTGATATATTGTAATGACATATTTCTAGCTCAAATTTTTATTATTTATGCCTCTTGCATTTAAATTTATCATGAGATAATAATAAATAGTATAGATAACCAACAGCCTAAATAAATGAATAATGAAATACATCTTGGTTCTTGTTTATGTCCAGGTTTGAACTAAAGCTCCAGTCCTGCAACTCGATCTGAGGTCAGCGGGGGTCCACAGAGGGCCACCCACACAGCTCTGATTGCAGACCTGGAGCCACAGATTGTTTACATTTTCCTAAAGAATCTAAAATAGTGACCAGATACGCAGGGAGCGTGACTAAAGAAAATACAGCTGCTGCCAGTGGATCAAAACTCAAAAATGTGGAGGTGGAGAAGACTGCCTGGAAAATTCTAAAAGGAGGCTGACAATGTACAGCCCAGAGTGGTGGTACAAAGCATGCATGGGATGTGCTTGCAAATCACCAAAAATTTATGAACTCCTAGTTGAGAGAAATGTACTGACTCAGGGGGAGAACCTCTTCAGAAAACTGTCCTAAACAAACAGTATTTTTCTACACTTAGAAAACATAGAATCACAGCAAGGCTGGAGTTAGGAGGGACCTTAAAGGTCATCTAGTTCCAACCCCACCAAAATAAATATATAAAAGTAAAATAAAATTTTGGGGAAAAAAAAAAAAAAGATACATAAACCAACCCTTGACATTCCTTTAAGGGTGCCTCCCATTCAAATAAACTAGAATCATCTGTTTTAAGTGCTGGCTCTTTTCCTCCTACATAGGGGACAAACAACATGGAATTTGAGAAGTCCTTGGAGTCAGGGTGGAGACTTTTGCTCACTGCATCTCCCTCAGGGATGAGCCACCCACCAGTGTCACCTGCTGTTGGTTACTGTGGTCAAGGAGGCTTCTTCCTGAGGATACATCCAAGAAAGACATCTTATACTGGGACCACCTTTCATGTCATACAGAACTGTTTGCTGGTGGTTTTCCTCTTCTTCCCTTAGCTGACATGGTTACCAGTGAAAGCAGCAGAGGCTCCAAAAGGAGGACCTTCCTGAGCTCTCTGCAGCTGACAGTTTCCTCTTCTCCTTTTAATGCCTGAATTCCCTTGAGTAAACACAATATTTGTCTGAGCCATGAATGAGGACTTGTTTTCTTTGCTGCCTTTGAAATGGGCCATGTTTTTGTTCAGATGCTGCGTTGTGCTGTAAAAATGTGGCTTTGCTTTTGACACTGTGGAGAACCAACACATGTGTCTCTGGATGTAAAATAGGACTGTCCAGCAGAGTAAGACACCTGAACATGCAGGTCCCCACGTAGGTGGCCGAGCTAGGTGTTAGCAGTCAGCAGGAAGCTGAGGCTCTGTTCAGCTGTCTGTGACTGCAGACACTGAGTGCCCACACTGGCATTAGACCAAGAAAACTGGGCTGGGATTCAGTCAACCTCATAGCACCAGAGGCTTATGTATGGGCTTATAAATCAAGCCTGCAGACTGCCACCACTGCACCTAAAACTAAATCCAGCCCATCGGCTGAGTATCCTCTACCTGGCCATGAGCATCCAGAGCCACTTCAAATGCCTGCAGGGCATCCACATGGCTGGAAAAATGTGACAGCCTGTGGGGAAACTGCCAAGCAGCATGTCCTGAGGCATCTCACATGGCACTTAATCCCTGTGCTAGGGCATCTGAATCCCATTAGTAAGCTCTAAAGCCCCACATGGATTTGGGAAGTTAAACATGAAGTTCTTGCAGATCTACTGGTGCTCAGTTTTGGTGTAGTATTGCCTTCCAAAGACTGTGGTGTACAAATGCTTATGTGTATGCATATTTGCATTTGTATGCTTATTTGGTTGTTTATAAAGAAGTCTGGGATCCATTCAGGTAACACACTACCCACATATAAAGTCATTATCTCCAGAGCTTCCTGTGAAATTCTTGATATTTACTAACCACTGGTATTTACATTAAGTACAGTATTTGCAGTGTAACCTGACACTTAGAATAGGAAAAGTCAATTTAACAGCCTGGAGCAGTAAATGTTAAAATGTGAGTTTTCATTTACACAGAAGTCCCAGTATCTTTCTGGAACATTGTGAAAGGGGCATGGTGTGGACATCCCAGGATTTCTCTGACACTTATCTCATTGTGTTAGATTAATTTGTTCTCTTTCAGATACAGTGAGCTTTTTGGAAGCAATTTCTCTTTCGCTTTGTAACAACTGACCAGGAAACAGAAATCTTTGTAACTAAAAACAAATTACAATTTTTTGTTTCTCCTTTGCTTGGAACAGGTGCCTATTCCCTGTCTATTCGAGACTGGGATGATATGAAAGGAGATCATGTCAAACATTATAAGATTCGTAAACTTGACAATGGTGGATATTATATCACAACTCGGGCACAATTTGAAACTCTTCAGCAGCTGGTTCAGCATTACTCAGGTAATTTTTCAGATAATACATGGCACTCTGAAGTATTTTAAAACAAAAGTGTTTGCTACTGAGCTGATGTATGTGTAAGATGCCCTAAGGAGTCATTTGATCTATGACTCTTGCTTGTTGTAATGCATCTTTTGTTATCCCTTTTCCATTAGAGTTATAAATGTCTTTGAGTGCCATTCACAGGATACAGCAGCAGAGCTTTTAAAACCTAACACTTTACTGTGCTAAAGTTTTTGCCAGCTCTCCCTCTTCTAAGCAAACAGAATTACCGAATCTGACTTGCACATCTCCCTGAAGCGTGAATTCCCTGTGAATAAGTGAGTGCTAATATGTTCCAGTTTGCAGCACACTATTGCTAATAAAGCAAATAGGAATTGCATTGTGGAATTCAGTCACCTAAAACAATGGCCAAAAGGCTTGCATATATTAGATATATTACATATATTTTCCCACTGGATTTTTGTTCTATGTGCAAAGTATTAACATTTAAATTAAAGGTGGGCACATTAACATTTAAAATAAGGTGGGCAGTGCTTGCCCACATTATGATGCCGAAACAATCCATTCACCTTAAATAAAATAAGGCAATATTTGTGTTTCTTTATACATATTATTTGTGTCTGACCACCAAACTTTTTTTTTATTATTCCTGTGAATAAAGCGTGGCATGCACTATTCCACCCAAAAGTACATCCTGTTGTCACTGGCAATTGGCATACAACAAATATAACTTCAAAGTCCCCAAACCTCTTCAAAGGACAACTGGTTCTTACACAGAAGATTGTCATGCTTCTCAGCATGGTCATTTTTTAAGCAGAAATTTATATTTTGAATTATTTGCTCTTTGGGGTTTTGCCCCTTTACTTTAGCTTTTCATAATAACAGATTACCCCAAATTCTTGCTGCTCAAAAACTTTTCATAATTTTTACTTGGGAAATCAACTTCTCTGTGGGGCATTTGTTCTGTATTCTTTGTTTTCTGTCTGCTGTATTCTTATGCTATTCATACTAGACATCTGGCTGTCTTCTCCACCCAATTCCTGATGGGTGTATGCTGCCAGGGAGAATTTCTAGTTGTTTCTGGTAACTCTACTTCAAGCTAAATGAGGTATAAAAACTCACATAAAAGGAAGATAATTTACAACCTCGCAGCACCAGTTGGTAAATGTCAAATTTTAGTTTCCTGTGGTCAGCTTATTTGGGTGGCATATTTTACATGCACAGATGCAGAAGCAAATAGATCTGGAAACAGCCATTCCTGTGCAACATGGAGGCATAATGAGTAGGATGCAGGCAGGGTAGCTCTGGAGGCATGGTACAGCACTCCGAGGTTTCCCCTGAGGTGTCCAGGACCCAGATGAACCCAGGAGTCCTCATTCCATCCCAGCCCCAGCTGACTCAAACCATGAGGGCTCCCTCTAACTGCCTGCTCCGCACTCTAAATTCTGGGGGAGCCACAATGCACAGTTGTGCTAATGAGGTGGAGCTTGGTGTTGCCAGGAGCTTCAGTGCTTGCCCACCTTATGGTGATGAAACAACCCATTCACCTGCACAGAAAGAAATTCTGCACAGAAGAATACAGGTTATGTTTGAGCCTGAAGTGCAATTGCACTTCCCCCCATTGTTCTACTCTGCCGCACCTGCTTTAAGATGCAAGACTGCGCAGGCTTTATATTGCAGTCTGATTTGTGCAGCATGGTATACTCCTCATCAATATGTGTGTATATGTATTTCATATGTATGTATATATCATTGTTTTTACTCTTGCCAAAATATCTTTTGTGACTTCTGTCACAGTTCAGTCTTCTGTGAAGCCTTGCATGAGGTAATATTGTGAACCTGCCTCAAACCATGTAGGACTGGCTGCATATGCTAATGAAGGTTTGCTCCAGAAAGAATGACAGACTTGCTTGATACCTGCAAAGACACCTTTGCACAGAGCAAAATATAGAAAATGCCTTTTCCCAGGCAACAAAATGTCCACCAAATTTTCATGGCTGTGATTTTTCAGAAAAAGAAGTAATTAATTTTCTCCATGTTTCTTTTACTCAGTACAGAAAAAAATCAACTTGTAATTGACAGATTATTTTTAAAAAGCTATACTGTACCATAATAAACCAGTCACTGGAGAGGTTATTTTAATGGAGCATTGTGGGAGGAGGGAAGAGAAACCAGTGGTGGTCACCTTCCATTTCAGGCTGTGCAGAGACTAAAATATTTCCTGTTCTGTCTCAAATGAATATATTTCAATGTTCAATTCCTAATCTTCCAGGATGCTCTGTGGTATGCAACTAACAGCTGTTGTGAGTAGCATTGTTTTTATGCTTACTGTATATGTTTCATGTCACACGTTTTTTTCTTTCCTCTCCTTTGCTGTTGGCTTCACTTCTGGCTCCATCAGAGAGAGCTGCAGGTCTTTGCTGCCGCTTAGTAGTCCCCTGTCATAAAGGAATGCCAAGGCTTACTGATCTGTCTGTCAAAACCAAAGATGTCTGGGAAATTCCACGAGAATCCCTACAGTTGATCAAGAGACTGGGAAATGGGCAGTTTGGGGAAGTATGGATGGGTATGGAGCAAAATAATTACTCTAAATTAGCTCTCTGTGTGGGGATTACAAGATGGAAGGTGAAAATGTAGGACATTGTGACCCACAAGAAAAAAATTAGAAAAGCTCAAACTGTTAGGAAAAATGTCCTTGGAATCATGTCTTTGACTTTGAAATTCTTTAATCTTCAACTTTCACTATAATTGATGGCAAAAGAAAACTGAAAATCCATGTTTCCTTGGAAGGTCTTGATTTTGACAAATTACCACTGTCTTAATAATAAATCAAGGCTCACATAGTAATCTCTTGGATATACCAAGAAGTCTTTTTCTGCAAGCTAACAAAAGAAATCCTTACCTTCAGCATCCAAAAAACAGTGTTTGCAAACGAACTTTAATGCAGCACTGAGAGACCCTCACCTTCCATCTTTCTCAATGCATGCTTAATTTTGGATTATAAGTGTGTTTTTTTTATTAATTTCCTCTCCTATAGAGAAAGCTGATGGTTTGTGTTTTAACTTAACTGTGATTGCTACGAATAATACCCCACAAACTGTTGGATTGGCTAAAGATGCATGGGAAGTTGCACGTGATTCATTATTTCTGGAACAGAAGCTTGGTCAGGGGTGTTTCGCTGAAGTGTGGCGTGGTAAGGCAGAGAATATATTTTGCTTTGGATGGATCTTTTAAGGCCCTCTTGGCAGAAATAAACATTTCAAGTATAGATCTTAAAGTTAAAAGATCAGAATAGTATGAAATGTTAGTTTATATTGCCTGAAACAGTCAAACATAAATACAGTAATCCATGGGGAAGTTTCCTTTCACTTGCACACACACAGTGGTTTGAGAGGTTAGGGCATTAAAATTCACATAGTGCACTGGGTTTGTTTGTGTGCCTACACAATTGCTAGGTATTAAAACAGGAATGGTGCTAAACCTGTAAGGCAGAATGGCTAACCAGAAGTTAATCTGGTAAGTAGACATTTTTCCTTCCTCCTGTATTGTAGCACTGATGGAATCAGACCCTGAAAATGTTTCCATCCACTCTCCCAGTTTTATAATAATGGCAAGCATCAGCAGCCAATATTGTCGAGCTAGCTTTCCCATGCATTCAGTTCTTCAAGTCTCCTTGAAATTTGTATATTTCTGCAGCAGAACCCAGTAACTCAATATAGAGACCAGGGACAACAGAGGCAAAACTTTCCAGGCCCAGCTGAACACCCGTTTTGAACTCCAGAAATACTGACCTTTTCCAAATTCACTGACACTGTTTTCTGCACACTTGCCAGCTTAACTTACTCATCATGGGCCTCATTCTTTTAAAGAGTATAAAACAATAGCAATTTACAATTTGCATGAATCTTAGCATGGCCATAGCATTGAGACACAATATAGTGGCCATTTCAGGAGATGTGCCTCAATTTCTGTGCCAAATTGCATTCTGTATAGACTCGAAAATTACTAGTTCAAGTAAAGAAACACTACATATTGTTTCTTCACAAAAATTTGAGAGGGTAGTTTGACCGCTCCTTTCGTTACAGTGGCACAAAAATACGTACAGCCAAAACAACCAGTGGGTTCTCCTGGGTTCTTGCAGCTGTTTCCCATTGCAGGACTACAGCAAGGAGCACAGGAGCAAGTCTGTGAGATTTACAGAATTTATAGAGTAGAAATATAGAAATTAATAGAATCTCACAGAATTACAGTTGACCTTCTGCAAAGAAAGCTGCCTACATTTCTATGGCATTTCCAGATAATTGCAGTTTCTCCTTCTTTTTCTCCATCCTGATGCATGCACAAGTTTCCAGTTGATGTTAATGCTCAGTGGTCAGCTCTGTGCACCATAGATCTTAAACCAATACAACAAGTTAAAGGAACAAATGTAAAAAGAAATAAAAATCAGCTATGAGAAATAAAGTGCCAAGTATCTGTCAGAAACGCAAAAGTTATGATTATGAAATTATGTTTCCTAATGTAAAGTAAAAAGTATGTTAACAGCCTGAACAATTACCAAATTGGAGTAGATTAATACAGTAAAAATTAATAAAAAACACATTAAGTAGTAACTACATATGGGAGGAATTCAGAGGGAAGTCTATGCTACTTTTCTATTAGAAAAATATACCAAAACAGAACAAGAAAATATAAGAATTTAAACTGCAATCAGGGCTGAGAGGATAAGTTAATGTTTTTGGTTTTGTTTTTGTTTTGTTTTAACTGGAGAAATTCATAAAAGTATTTAAAAACAGACTTGCTGAAAACACTTCATGGTAGTAGAACGAGTCCTGGGATTTTTATTAAAACAGATAGTACATGATTAATCCTGTTAACACACGAGGTGAGATCCTGTTTTATTAATGCCAATCTGGTGCCCATGAAACTCTGGTTTTATTCCTGGTTCATATAATTTGTGGTACCTCTGCAAAGTGGCCGTGACTGATGGCACACTGCAGTCTGGAGCCTCAGTGACTCCAGACAAAACACGCTCCCTGTCACCCATCAGAAAAGATTTTGGCCACCCTGCTTGAAGTTAGAGGCAGAACCACATCCTTCCCAGCTTACACAGGAGTGCCACTAGAGCAAAGTCCTGCTTCAGCTCTAGTTTGAATGACTGAGAGAAATTAAGGTTTCAGGAGTCCTTCTGAAGCATGCTGGGGTAGCAGAGGTGGTAACTCAAGGCATTACTCCACTGACAGTACAGTGATACTGGCACTGAACTGGCAGAAGGAAATCAAAGCATAATGAAAACCAAACTTGCACTGCACATTTTTGACTAATAGCACCCCCAGACATTTAGGATTTAAAAGTGAGGAGCATCACAAGAGCAGCACCTCCTCCACTGCTTTTCTGCTATCCTCAGCCAGGAAAGGTGGACCTGAGACCTGAGCATTTGCACAAAAAAGGACTCATTTTATGGCTCATTTTGTACTCTGGCAGGTTGCAAAAGCTCGTGATAAAGTTATTTTGGCCTAACCAGTTCCCATGAAGCAGTTGAGCCCTGTTATTGTTTATGTACTTTTAACAAAGACAAACTGGGTTATTTTACACATTACCTTTTTCCACAACACAGCCTTTGTGTACTTTGTGGGCTTTTTGCTATCCTCATGCTTAAGTGCAGAGGAGTAGGGTTTAATGTGATTAATTCCTGAAGTCATTTAGTGTTGTTCTGCCTTATCACACGGCAGCTCCCTATCTACAGATCACATTTTAAAGCCATGTCAGCCCTAACTCTGGAGCAGGGTTCTGGCTAGTCTGGGCAAAGGACAGCCAGAAGGCAGTAGGAAACTGCCTATTTTAATTTTAGGAAATTCTGCCTATTTTAATTTTCCTTCTGTTTCCTTCACACACAAAAAATCAAACAAAAAAAAAACAAAACAAAAACAACAAAACAAAGCAAAACAAAAAAACTCACTGTTAACATATATAGGTCTTCCTTGTTTTCTTTCTTTCCAGTCTTCCTCCTCCCCTTGCAAATACCCAAGTGAAGCCCTACCTCTTGCAGGATGCCCTGAGTCAGCCTTCCCCAGCTCTCTCCAGGTTTTTTTGCAGGCTTTTGGGTGTTCCAGAAGGTTTGGTAGGTGATGGCTGAAAAATGATGCAAATTGTCCACTTCAGTGCTGACCCCAGGAAGAGCAAACTGAAGTGGACAGGAACACCTCATTTTCTATCAGCAGCTCCTGGGGATAAGGAGGGGAAGGAAAAAGACACATTTTACTTTGGAAACACATCTGGGTTTCTAAAATGAAATCGATTCAGGATTTGTTTCTCAGGAGGCTTTTTTTCATCTGACTCAGAACAAAACCAAAATGTTAAAATGCATTGCAAATGAGAAGTTCTTGCTTAACCAGTTTTGTTGTCCAAATGTGGGACTAGAGCTGTGTTGTCTGTAGCAATTGCTTGTTAGCAAGGGAATACACAAAGATGGGTTTCAGCAGTCCCAGGTTTCTTACTCAGAGAAGGTTTCTGTGGAGATCACTGGAAACATTGTCTGAGTAGGACAACGGCAACTGTGCCCCAGTGCCAATGGGAGTATTATTTTTCAGTGTAACAGAAAAAGGCTAAAATATGAAGGTGGTATGGGAGGAATATAATGATAAGGCAACATGGGAAACCAAACCTTTTAAAATAACCTTATATTAAATATCCTTGCTATTTTTTCCTTGCTTACATTAGACATCAGGCAGAAAAAAGGAGCAGAAGATATTTAATCTAACTAAGTGCCTGTGCTTGTAGGTACGTGGAATGGAAATACTAAAGTGGCTATCAAGACCCTGAAGCCTGGCACCATGTCTCCAGAATCCTTCTTAGAGGAAGCCCAAATCATGAAGAAGCTAAAACATGACAAACTGGTCCAACTTTATGCTGTGGTATCTGAAGAGCCTATCTATATTGTCACAGAGTACATGAGTAAAGGTGAAGCCAGAGCTGCTGTGCTTGATAATATTTTTTCTTTATTAGTTCTCCTTGGGGATACAGGGAGGTGCAGCGGGGTGCATGCGAGGAAGAAGAAGGGGAACAGGAAACTAGAGTCACCTCTGGCTTCAGAAGAACTATGAATTCCACTCTGAACTGGGCCCTGAAAACCTGATGTTACAAAGAAAATCTGTACTAACTGGCAGAAAGAGAAGTTGATGCAGGCTAAGTGGTTCCAACTGCATCCGCATCTAAACTTCCCTGACCAGTGATTTGCATTTTCTAGGTTTGATGAACTACATGCTGTTTCACAAGATCCTAGCTTTTCCTGGTATCAGAGAGTTCTTAGGACATCTTCTTTCAGTATTTACTTGTTGGCCTAGGATTTCTGTTTCTTCATTTAGCCAATCCTAAATCTTGTCACTGCACCTCATTCTCAGATCACACTCCACTTTCAGTCCACTCCATCATCATCTTAATACATGATTTGCACATATTATTCTTTCCCTCCTCTTTTTCCTTCACTTTTCCCTTCTCCCTTGTCTCTACCTTAAGCTACATAGCTGGTAACAGTGTACTAAAATGAGAAAAAGAAAACTTTTTGCTCTATCAGATCTCCAGCACGGGTGCCGAGAGCAGAGCAAAAAATATCTGCTTGTTTTGGAAAAGCAAATGAACCAAATAGGAAACATAAGTTCTCACAGGGAAGTTTCATTGTACATTGGAGGATACAGTCAGAAATTTTAAGTGCATTCTTTCCGTCTATTTGGAGTTGACTTTTATTTTCCTGGCAGGTGCTTGCCCACCTCCCTCCTCAGAGGCATCCAAGCCCTGAGTAACTCACACTTTAATCATATGTCTCAGTGACAAGCATATGCTTTTTCCCTTTAAAAATAAAGACTTTTCAAAACCCTTCTGAAGTATGGGGTTTATTTTGGCTTACTTTACTGGTTTGTACTGTAACATTTTACATCTTTGGATCTGAGCTTGAGGCTGACGATTTATCAAGGGAGAAACGCTTAATCATCTGTCTTTTTTCTTTATTTATTAAACCAATTCTCTGACCTTATTTAAAGGAGACTGCTACACTTCTCTGTTCAGATACCAGACTAGGACAGAAGCTGTAACATCCTAGGCTCTTTTTTTTAAAGCAACAGGGTACTTTCTTGTTGTCCCTTGCACGGGAAAGCAATGTTCTTATAACTTTTGCTAAAGTTGCTTTCATTTCATCTCTTCTTTGTCTTCTAAAATTAATGGTTCATGCTGTATTTAGTTCTGGGTTACCTAGAGGAGGAGCACTACTGATTTCTAAGGAGAAATAGCCTTTGCTAATGCTCTCCCCCTTGGGCTCACCAGACTCCGGGCTGACCTTTCTTTTGGAGCAGGTTGAGCTGGGATCTGACTTCTTCCATAATTTGTGTGGCTTGGAACTGAGCTGCTGCTCTGCAGTTAGCTGAGGCCTTTAGAGAGCAGCAGGTATGTAGTTTTAAAGAGCACTGGAAAAGTTAAGAAATATCAGCTTTCTCAGTAATGGTCAGGAAAATTTAAAACAATCCTATTTCCTTTTCCTGCAACTCTCGTTGTACAAGTGGCACATTCTTCTGCAAGCCAACTTAAAGAGAGAAGCGAGTACAATAGGAGAATTTGGAGATATTACGGGGTTTTTCGAAACTGTCCCTTGAACTTGAAACATTGCTATCTTTAATATTGCATGTATTGCTGCACCCCCATTCTGATGAGTTGCTTTCCTAACATCTCTCTGTTGTGTCAACTCTGCATTCACAGGGAGTTTGCTAGATTTCTTAAAGGATGGAGAAGGAAGAGCTTTGAAGTTACCAAACTTGGTGGACATGGCGGCCCAGGTCTGTCTTCAGAGTACTGAGCACTGAGGTGCACGTGTTTTATAGCCCACGTATGTATTAGTGTGTTTTAAATACATGGTTTGTCTCCCCTGCTGCTCGCAGGTGGCCGCGGGAATGGCGTACATTGAGCGGATGAATTACATCCACAGAGATCTGCGCTCTGCAAACATCCTGGTGGGCAACGGCCTAATATGCAAGATCGCTGACTTTGGATTGGCAAGGCTGATTGAAGACAATGAATATACAGCCAGACAAGGTAAATGCAGCAGCAGGTGTAGCACTGAGTGTCGTTCTTGTGACGGGGAAAGAGTGGAACATGGTTTTGAAAAGCTCTCTCCTATGCATTGGGGCTGCTTACAGTAAATCCTGAACTCGTATTAACTCCTAGTCAGAAGTTCACTGCTGAATGTATGTGCTAAAGACAATGTCTTATTTCATTGTCTTTTCTTTGAAAATGAAAATATAACATAGGCGATTAGTGAGAACACAGATGGAAATGACAGGAAAGACAGGATCTTCATGGTGACATTGCAAAGAGGATATTCTCTTTTTTCTTTTCTTTTCTTTTCTTTTCTTTTCTTTTCTTTTCTTTTCTTTTCTTTTCTTTTCTTTTCTTTTCTTTTCTTTTTTCTTTCTTTTCCTTTCTTCTTGTTTTAATAGAAATGCTATTTTCCAGTGCTACACACAGGGTGCTGGGCACAGACGACCACTGACATACTATAGAAATGTATCAAAGAGTTTTGTTGCTTTTTCTAAAAAGCATGTGTGTTCAAACTGACCATGTCACAGGCTCTTTTAGTTATTCCTTACAAGTCATGCTTAGTCGTCAGATGTTGATCCAAGCTGAAAAGCTACAGTTTTGTTCTCTTTCTGCTGGCAGTACTTTGATAGTGCTTGCTCAATATGTGTTGGTGAACACAACTCCATCCTTTCAGTGCCAAAGCCAAGGAGGATCCCATTAAACCCTATTGTACATCACCAAACAGCACAGGCCAGCTAAGTACTGTAACCTGCATTTACTCCTTCCTCTTGTGAGTTTCTTCTCTTGAGCAAAGTCCCTGGTTCAGCATGGACCCTGTCATTAATTCTTAGGAAACAGCTGACCTCTTTCTGCAACTTTTCCTCTAAGTGTTGACAGAAGGAGCCAGAGAGTTTCCAGCATGCCTTGCCCTGGCCTGGGAGCAGCAGCAGCTCTCAAGCTGTTCTCACCCCTCTGAACTGCTGTTGGCAGTACCCAGTCACAGGGATGTGGAGCACAGGCTGCATCCACCCTAGAAGGCGCCTGCTTCACAGTCAGACAGCGAGGCCTGATTATTTTGGTGAGGTCCCTGAAGAACCTGTGACAGATACTAATGCAGAGCCTTAACTACTATTGATTTCAGCCTGAGGGTGGGAATTGCTTCTTGTTAGAAAAAAACAGGCTTGTGTCATTCTCTCTAGAGCAATAAGAGTGTCTGGAGAGGCTCTGGTAGACAGAAAGCTGCCTGCTTGCTGTTCTCCTGTGTAAAACAAGAAGAGTTTTCCCTGAGCAAGGCAGGCAGATCCATTCTGCAAAACGGCTTTGAAACAGTGTCCTACATTATCTCCATTTCTGCCTGGTTTGCTGCCATGTCTTTTGTTCCCTTTGGAAACCACCCAATGTATAGTTTTACATGACTAATTATTTGTTTTCATAGACAAGTATGTGACCTACTTCTGGCCAAATCTCTTCAGGCTCCTGATCCCTAGGAAATCCTATGATGGCCTGTTTGCCTCCCAGTTTGAATCTCTCAGAATAGTTTTGCCCTTTTCACATGTTAAAAAAGCTGTGAAAACCTGACTGATATTGAGGAGAAGTTTAGATTTTTAAATAAAAATCGCTGGATTTGGGATGGAGAAACTTTGAGAAAAGGCTTGACAGGGAGAGGGAGCATAGCTGTGGGTAACTCCTGCCCTTTTTTCATGGCAGAAATCACTTTTATTGAGGAAAAAGCATCTGGGAAGGGAGAATTAGTTTGGCTTTTAAAATGCATTGCTGGAGATCTAAGTCATGTTTGCCTGGTTTCATCTCCTGGGGCCAGTATGGAGAAGTCACCCATCCTTCCCCTACTTGAGGGCAACAGACAACACTTCCTTCCCCTGACCTCCGAGTCAGGCTGAAGTCCTTCAGAGCTACAAAATTCCTTAAGAGACCCAAAGAGCTATAACTCCAGGCATCACGTAGAAAGGTTTTCCTACTTTCGTTAATATTTTTTGTCCCTTTCTTAAGAAGAAGGAAGGGGTGTTTTTTTGACCAAGTAGCACACACTCAATTTACATTTCATTGCAATTAACCTGGCTTCCAAGCCAGGGTGAGCCTAGGACCTTCAATTTATTGAGGGAGAAACATGGTTTCTAAAGGGCCAATGGATTTTTTTTTTTTTCAACTGGAATTCAGTTCTGGCTTGTTTAGTTAAGCTTCGGTTTGAGCAATGCTTGTTGGAGATCACAGTATCAGGAGGAAATGGTTGCCTCTGCTTGTTTCCCATGACCTATTACTTCAGCCTCCAAAGCGATGCATCTGGGGACTGCTCTGTTTATCTAGCAGACTACTGCTTCAGTGGGAATTTTGACACAGGAGGAAAGCTTGGCCAGCAGAGGGGAGGGGAATGGGGAGAGCTCCAGACTGGCAGCTCCTGTGGGATAAAGGAAATGTTTTCCCTTGCAAAATCTGAAGTTTAAAGTCTCTGGTCACTCTCCTTGGGAGTCATCTTTCTTTTGGCTTAAGTGTGTTAGTACAGAGCTCATTGTTGGCGTGGGGAAGAGGTGGTTTTCACCAGCTTCGCTTGATCTCCTACTCCCTTCCCCCACTGTCACTTTTGTCTCTGATTAAATATTTTGAAAGGAAACAGATGGGGATGCTTTGAGCCCCAGCGGGCCAGAGTGCAGGATTCCTGAACCTGTGTGGGTATTACTTAGCCTGGTGGTAATGTTTTACTGACCGGTTTATTTTCTTTTGGGTTTGAACAAAGGAGGCCTGACTGCTCCTGATTTATGAGTGGTAAATAAAAAGCAGTTTGCTGTCTGCACTGCCATTTCTCAGCAATTGTCAGGAAGGAAAGAGATGGTCATACCACTAATGATTTAAAGTGTGTGACTAGCAGCTATACACTGCCATTAAATAATATTAAAAAAAAAAAAAAAAAAAAAAAAAAAAAAAAAAAAAAGAGTTCTTGGCTTGTAATGAGCATTTGGCTCCTCTTGTTTTTAGAGGAAGTGAGTAATCAAAGGAGAAAAACATGCCTGTTTAGAGTGACGCCCGTTTCAAAGGCTACACTGGGGGACTGTACTGCAGCCTGTCCCATTGCTTCTTTTGGCTGTTGCTGTTGCAACATCTTCCCCACACATACAGTGTCAGGCATGGAGTCTTGCTTCCTTCCATTGGTGATGATGCTTGTGTCAGCCCTGTAAGGCAAGACTTAAAACTCCTAGTATCCTACAGGACAAAGAGAAACTTCCCAGCACTTCCAGCAAAGGATTTTCCATGCAGTTCTGCTATCCTTACACTGATACTGTTCACAGTTTTGTGGAATTGTGGCCGAGCACATGGTATTTTTGTGGAGAGAGCCAGTGCTCCACAGAGTCACTGGGTTAGAGTTGTTACTATTCTAAGCAGCAGCAGCTGATACAAATTTAAAATTTTCTTAATAAAAAAAAAGTGCAGAGTTATTTTCCAGGCCACGTTTCTACTGCACACACTTAGCATGCTGCTCTTGCAGTAGTGCCACTCGAAGCACACATGAAACAATAAGGAGCTTTCTGATGCCTTCCAGACGAATGAAAGCTATTTTGGGAGCTCTAGTACTCGTTTGTAAACTCTCAGATCATTTTTGCCTCCTTAACACTTAGAAGTAACTCCTTCCTGCCCTGCTTAAAATCAAATGATGCTTCTCAGTTTGATTTCCTAGAAATAGGCAGGGATTTCACGCACACACACACGCGCACGCACACACACACTCACACGCACACACACACACGCACTCACACACAAACACACACACACACGAACTCACACACACGAACTCACACACAGGCACATATGCACACACGCTCACACATGCATACACACGCACACACGCACACACACACGCACTCACACACACGGACACACACGCACACATGCACATATGCACACACACGCACATATGCACACACGCGCATACACGCACACTCCACACGCACACACACACACGCACACGCACACACGCACACGCACACACGCACACACACGCATATACGCACATATGCACACACACGCACACGCACACATGCCTTCCGGGCTCTCTCCAGTCCCTTTGTAGGGACTTGGTGGTGGCTGACTGTAGTGCAGGCTGTAGCATCCAGGGCTGTGTTCCTGCCGCTCCCGGAGCCGGCTCAGGAGCGGGCAGGAGAAGGACTGCCGGTCCTCAGCCAGCGGGGTCCCGGGAATCCCCGACCCACTCCCGCAGTGCCATCTGCCCACGCCGAGGGCAAGGGCGGCTGCAGGCCGAGAGCCGGGGGTGTTCAGGCCCCATTCCCGCTTCCCTGGGAGCGGTCTGCCCGCGGAGCCTGCTTCTCGGCGCTGATGTTTGCCAGGCTTGTAATTTCATGTTCGTTCTCACAGCACCGAAAATGTAATTGCACGGACCCTCCCACACGGCAGTCATCATCGCCTGCCGGGGCTGACTCGTTTCCTGTTTCGTGCTTGTTTCAGCACTTCGTTTTTACCTTTTGCAGCTTTCCCTTTCCAGCCACAGAAGCAATTCAATGCCACACTACGTTCCCTGATTGCTAACCCAAGAGGTCTCCGAGTTTTTGGGTCTTAGAGCTTGGAATCCTCCACTGGGTTTGTTTTTAAGGCACAAGAGGCAGCAGCTTTGTAGCATTTCCAGAAACAGGATCATTATCAAGCTGGCAGTGGCTCTGGGGCATGAATTTCAGAGGTTTCTACTTCATCAAGATTTAGATCTGAAAAGAAACCAAAGCTCTGAGGGATTTTCACTTGCCTCAGAAGAAACCATGCTGAGAGTTGTATCTCAAGGTCACTCAATCATCCCGCCCCCTCTGCTCCTTCTCATCACATGACCTGCTTATATCCAGCAAAGAATTAAAGCAGGGCCGTGGATTGATTTTTCTCAAGGAAATCCCCTGGGAGATAACCTGTGTGAATGCCTGGGCAGAGCCGGGCAGAGGTCCCAAGAATAGGGTCGAGCCTCCCAAAAATCCTTGCTGGCTTGGGGCTGACTGTTCTAACTCTAAATTGTATCAGCAGTTTTGGTTTCATGTGGTTCAAGAAGTGCAGAAACCCAAAAAAAGCTTTCCCCAGTCTGTAAGGTTTAAAAAAAAAAAAAGCGTGACGAGATAAAAGCTGCAGATTAGTACCTTGTTTTGGGGCAAAGACAGATTATCCTGACCTGATGAATGCTGTGTGCTGTGTGCTGTTGGCATTCATGCGTGGGGTTACTGATGTGCTGGTTTGTAATAAAACAGGTTCCAGCAATAAAAAGAGAGAAATCCCTCCCCCACTGATGCAAAATCTGCCTTCAGAGCAGGAGATGGGCTGCCTTGTCAGCTGGGGTAATTTGGCTTATCAGATTTATTAACATGCTTGTCAGTAATACACATTTTATCTGATGCTGTAATTCATTTGCAGCACAAAGTCAGTTTGTTTAATAAGCTTCTGAGGCCTGGACAGAGAGAGGCAATGGGTATTTTAATCAGTGTGTTGGGAGGGGAGTAAGCACAGGAGCTCTGTGTCCGTCAGGAACCATGCACAGCATCTGGACTGTGCTAACACTCCACAGAGCTACAGCAAGCAGGAGGCTTCAGGGCAGTGCTCAACAAATTTGGGAATTTTCGTGCTTTCACAGCAGTGCACTGTCTCTGTCTCCAGTTCCAGGCATTGAGTCAGAGGCAACACCTTGGAGGGGTCCCTGTTAGACAAACACACACCCCCATTCACACAAGCTGTGTGTGTGTTGTACCTGCAGGTGACCAGCCTGGTGTGTTCTCCCTGGTCCCTCCCTTCGCTGACAGCTCTGCCATACTGGACTGCAGACTCTCTTGGACCATCCAGCCTCCAAACATGTGTTGCAGGGCCAGAAAACCATGAGGCAGGGTCTCTAGAGCTAGCAAGCTCTCTGCCAAACTTGCATTTTTCTCCTCCCCATCTACCATTCCAAATCTGTCATCTATCAGGAAATACTGCACAAACTGCAGAACGTGATTTTTTATATTAGTTGCTTTAGACAGAGAATCATCCACAGCAGGGGCAACATAGAGAAGTAATGAATAGCTGTCCTGTCATTGGAAAATCATCAGCACAGACCATTCATCTTTCCAGCAGTGCTCATCACACCCCAGTGAGGATTGTACTTCTCTAGCTCTCAGGAAAAGGGATGTCCTGGAATTGAGCCCCCTTCTCAGGGTCTTACCTTGCTTCTCATTTTCCTGTGGTTTGACAACACACTGCATGCTCATCTCCCACTGACACACTGGCAGTAGGTTGAGGAAGACAAAAAATGCTGGGGGAGTTGGCCACAAAAGAGTCTGAAGAGATTTCCTTCCTCCAAAGATGACTTGTAGGTGGTTGCTACCTTTGGATCTGAGTATGAAGCAAAGGGGAATTAGAGCAGATTTGGCTAAGTTTCTCAGAAAAACACAGCTGATTAAAGAAAAAGAAAAATGGTGAATAAAATGTATGCAACATGTGAACAATCAAACCCCCCTGCATGGCCACCTCACACAGCACCAGCCAACATCCGAGGCTTCAGGCTCCTGGCCAGGAGCTGTTCCTTCGTTCAGCTGGCACGGGGGGTGTGTACTGTCTGGGCTGCACGTAGGAGAGAGCAGAGGGACGCTGGTCCTCACGTTCAGGGCTGCCTGCACAGGCCCATCTAAAGGCATGCACTGCAGGCCTGGGCAACCTGACCACCAGATACACGCAGCCTACAGTTTTTCCAGGGATTGGCATGGGCTGTACAGCCCCAGGCTCTCTTGGCAGCTGGAGCAGCCAGTTGCCAGCCCCACGTGGCTGCTGGTGCTGCTGAAGCAGAGCCAGCTTCCAGGACAGAGGCTCAAGTGATCGCAGCTTCTGCTGCAAAGGACACATACAGCACAGCCAAGGCAAAAAGAGATGAAGTTCTGCAAATTTTGATCTTGTAAACTAAGATTGTTCACAGAAAAAAGTGTAGGTGAAGGAGATTGAGACCAAAGCCAAGCACCCAAATTTTAGTTTCTGCCTACATATCAACCAATGAAAATACATGAGACAGGCTTTTTAAAAGCAAACAGGCATCCAAAAGTCCTCCGGTACCTTTGCAAATCTAACCAGTGATGTGCCGATGCTTAACTAAATTTCCTGACTTCAAGCATTAGGTATCTGAAACTTTCTCTTGCATCTTTTTCATCATTCAGCAGGACTTACTTGAGCAACAGCAATACTCCCTAGGAAGAAAATGTATTTGAACTAGAGTACTAGTCTCTTAGATTCATTTACATGTAAAGCAGAAAAATATTTAGCACATCGAAGTTTTACTAAGTAAGGAGATGAGAATTACCATGTTTACTTTTTACTCTAAGTCACATCAGATTGGGGTGTATGGCAGAAGATACAGGATGTTGAGCCCCAGAACAGTGCTGGCAGGGAACTCTAAACAGTGCCAAAAGTTCACTCCCTGGGAGCAATTTGTCCACGTTGTTACACTTTCACACTCCTCCTGAAAGCAAAGGGAACTTTTACAAGATGGTGATGTGAAGTCAAAGTTAGTCTGTTTCCAAATTCAGAAGTGTTTGTCACTAGGGATCAGCAATAAGCAATGCAACTCTTTTGCCTGTATGTTAATACAAGGCACCAGGGAAGTGTCTGCATATTTTTTTGTATGTACTATGAGTTAATTATTACCACAAGACTTTTCTTCAAAGTCGTACTGAAAGTATTTTCCCTAAGAAAACAGTCAGTGATTGGAAAAACAAATAAATCAGTGTTTAAAGGCTTGTTATCTTACTATCCTTACTGCAACTGGCTCCTTCAAGCTCTGATGATGGATGAGCACATTAGAACTGCACGTATTTAAGGCAGTACAGGCTTTTCAGTGCCAGGAGCTTAAAGTATACTGTCAAGTTATAAATCACAGGCCAAAGTTGTGCCTTGATATCAAGCACTCCAAGCAACTTGAATGGCAGTATTATTTTAAAGTCCTTGCATGTTTCTAATGAAATATTTTATTTGCTTTTAATTTCTGTTTTCCCCATGTTTGTTTGTTTGCATTTTGCTCAGCTTGAGCAGGCAAACTGGAAGGTACATATCCAACATACCTCGGTTCTGCTTACATGTGCTAACAGTTTGATTTGCAGATATTTAAGACACTATGGGAGAAACTATTTCTCTTATATTTGGCTTATTTGTTTTTAGAACTGGATTTGTTTGGGTTTTTTCATTTTATAAAACTTCATACTTGAGTTAAAATGTCTTTTTTGTCCCTTGAGGTGTGGGACAAACTGACCCTTTCCCTGCTTAGTCTTTCCTGATGCCCTACACATTCTGCCCACCTGTCCTCTCTGACTGTGCTCTATTGGTTAACACTTGTCTGCAGCTCCTTCCACCTGCACTTGTTGCAGAACACAAGAGTCACCTGTGACCTGGTGCTTTGGTTCTACCTCTGTTCTGGTTAAGACTCATGTATTCTCTCTTTAGGTGCAAAATTTCCCATTAAATGGACTGCACCAGAAGCAGCACTGTATGGAAGGTTCACAATAAAGTCAGATGTGTGGTCTTTTGGGATCCTGCTGACAGAGCTGGTAACAAAAGGGAGAGTGCCATACCCAGGTAAGAAAAATGTCCTGCTTCACCTGGAAAAAGGAGTGGGAATGGGACATATGTTTAAGCCGGAATGTTTATTTATATTCACTGAACTCAAAGGAGAATGGCATAATGTGTTGTTTTGTGTATGCTTGAAAACAGTTCTGACTCAAAGCTTCTTTGTGATGGTAATGGCAAAAATGACAAGGGGACAATTCAACATATTCAATTCTACTGTTTCAATTTGGCTCAATTCAATTAATATGATTTCTAGACAACTAATGAAAGCAGTGTAAAATTATTATATTCTGGAGCAAATAGCTCTCCACAGTATTGCATTTACTTTAAGATACCAACAGTTAAACTCACAGAGTTTACTTTGTTTATTCTGTCAGTTCGGTTCGCTGCGAGGTTTGATGACTGTCTGAATGTCTGGTACTATCAAATCTCTTCTTCATAAACTCTTGGATTTCAATCCTTGCTTTTGAGATGGATGGAAAGGGAAGAAAATAGTTCTGTAATGTGCAGACCAGAGCTCATGGCAGGGTCACAGCAGGGCCAGATTCTCTGCATGGGGGGACTGGAGGCCCCATGGCTCTTTGTTGAAACCCTGCCAAGTGTCCAATGGATTAAGATTTGTAGAAGGGAGTGATTGGATCTACCTATACAGAAAGAACTTTTTATTCTTGTTGCCCCCCTGAAGATTGTAGGCATTCAGGTGAAGAGGAAAGGGGTGAGGTGAAAGCCATGCATTACATGGAAAAGAATTTAATCCCTTCTTTTTCTCATCAGCACAGATATTATTAATAGGGGATGGCCTGCATTTCGAAATGCATCTAGCTGCATTTTTAGTCTTTTTATTTTAAAAAAATTATCTAAATACTCCACGGTCTGACTGTGTGCATTACATCTGATTTAATGAGAAGTACCCTACAGCATTTTCAATTTTCCAATCTGTGCTGGGATCAAGCAGTCAGATCCATATATCAAACTGAGCAGGAGAAGCATCAAGGTGGAGTTCAGTTTATCCTGTGGTGTCTCACACCATAAGACTGAACTCAGCAAAACTAATCTTCCAGACTTTTACCAAGAATTTCAAGTTTTCTAGCACCTAGCAGCCAGTAGCTGACATTTGAGAAGAGAATATGGGGACTGGAAGGCATCTCATGATCAGCATGGGAACTTTGGCATGATTAAGAGGAAGCACCTTAGCAAAGGTGTGGCTGTGACAACTGAATGGGGTAGCAGAAAATACAATGGCATGTTTCTGTGGAATGGATGAGTCGCTATGCCCAGCACTTCCCCATGTGAGGTGTTGCTTCCAGTCAGAGCAGCTGTGTCACCGGTCAACAAAAAGGTCTTCCTGACATAAGGATTCCTGGTAGTGGTGTGAGAAGCTATGATTTCTGCAGGTTTATTGAGGTTTTAAGCAGACATGGCATGCTGTGCAAAGGTCAAAGACAGAAAAAAAAATGTATAAGCTTTATTTGATGTGGTGTTGCTCCCAGAGGGTGGGCAATGTTCCTGACTGGGCTGCAGGAATTCTCTAGTCACTGCCAGCAGAGTGAGTGCACGGGGGCTGTCACCAGCCAGGGCAGAGTTAAGGTGAAAATACCATTCCATGCAAAAACAACCACTTAAGCCCTATGTTTACTCACAAGTCTGTAACTGAACACAGGGCTAGCCATGGCTACAGAGGATGTCTGCACTTCATAAATGTTTCTTTCCCTCACCAAATGCAAAAGAGTCCACAGGATGTGTGTTTAAGTGCTTGCAATATATAACTTCTTGTAGGAGGCATGACAGTAATCTCAGGCATGGGCTGTGTCCTGAAATTCTGGACAGTTTTATTATGTGGCAGCTTGAGCACATCAAAGACAGGCAGCGGGATCTCTCCTCTTTCAGCACCATCCTACCCCTTCATCCCTCACTACATAAAGCCCTCACATGCCGAAAGTCCTTCCCGCTCACTCTCCTCCACCTGCACTAGGAAGACACCAAGTAGCTGGAAGCAATTTTTGTGTATTACATATCACTAAGTCAGCAATTTTCTGGACAGTCATGTACTGCCTTGGTTACACCCTGCCCAGGCTCTATGCCAGGGCCGTTCCTTCCCCCCAGGACTCCCCTATTGCTCATCTGGGAGGTCTTAACTGTTCTCATGGTCACCATCACTCCCCTCTGCCAGTTTTACATAAGGGCAGCCTGGATCTCACATTTGAATGTCCAAATTCTTTACAGATTTCAGTCCAGTCTCATTGCCCTGACCCTAAATGGGGAAGCTTTTATAGGCTGAGGTGGCAATGGAGGGGAATTGGGGCCTTCTCAGAAGGATCTGTCTTTGCAAGTGGATTGAAAAGGGAGCTTGGACTTCCCAAGGTGACAAAGGCCTCCTGAGCTCCTTAGAAAAGACTCTCTTTTCCCTGATGTAGAAAGGACCATCTGTCTTCTGCTTCATACTGTGAAGAAGAAGGACCTTATAAAGGATGTTTCTTGAATACCTATCCCTGCCTGAGATAGGGAGTAGGGTTCAGATTCACCAACAGGGCTTTTCTTGCCATTATGGCATGACTTGCACAAGGAGGAAAAATGGGATTTCTATCACCCTGAGAGGCACGTCTCGACCCTCTTCACCCAAGTAGACAACCCATAGGTGAGAGAATGCAGTCTGTTGGCACTGCCAGCATTTTGGTACCCAAGATGTGACACTGAAAAGTGTCAGCCTTGAAACAAAGAGGGTCATGGAGCTGTCTGCTGCAATATCCAATTTCTGAAATAGCTGTGGGCATGTTGTCCTGATGCTCCTGCTTACAGCTTGTAGCAAGCTGGGGGAAGTGGAGAGAGACCCTCAGGGGAAGGGATTACTCTCTTGCTTGACAAGCTCTTAATGCTTGGAGAGGTGATTTATAGCACACATCCCAGACCTGAGGTGGTACCCATGCCTGCAGGACACCATAACTCGTGCCTTCCCATGTCTGGAACCAGGCATTGTTTTGAGCTTGTGAAGAAGGAGGGAGAGGCACAATGAGTAGGACAGAGGGGAAAAGCAGGCAGTTTTCAGCAGGGAAACAGACTGGGTGGAACAGAACTTGGCATTCTTTGTCCTACAGATTTCAACCAGTTCCTGTCCTGATGCCCCATTTTGGAAGAGAGGCTGGTGCAGTAGTGACATATATGAGCAGTAAAGATTTTGCTGGTGGAGATGAAAATCAGTCTAGAGTTCATAATAATAATAAAGTCTTGCCCCAAACCCCATAGGTCCCACAAGCAAGACCAACTTTTTGGAAGGTGTCCTCATGTTCATTCTTCAACCAAGCCTGTTTCTCTGACAATGATCATAATGGGCCACTGTGATAACTAATTTATGCCCTTTTTTTATTCTTATCCTTTTCACAAGGCAACAGATTCAAATAAGCAACTTTCACAGTCTTTCACACAGAGGTTCTATTTCCACTATAACAGTGGAGAAATGAAAATTAGATAGGGCCAGAGGAGGAGCCAAGCTTAAGAAAGTCTGCTTAGCAGACCTTTTTCAGTGTCAGTTTCTTTTCTCTTTGACAAATGCCCTTCCCAACAAGCAGTAGTTGGAGAAATCGTGGGGTTTTAACATGCTACCTTTGGAATAGGCAAAAAATCTCAGCCACACCAAACAAGCACCTCTGTCCTTGCTCCTTCTGCTTTCTGCTGCAGTTGTCACATCAAGAGCATTCTCATTTTAACTCTAGTGTGACAGCCACCATGATGCTACTCACATTGCTGCCTCTGGCCAGGCAGGTCTTTGAGTCTGGGCTCCAAGCAGCCCTGCAGGCTTTGGGCAGCTGTTTTCAGCCTCCTCATCCCCAGGGGAAGCTGGGCCAGAGAGCATGTGGTACCCAAGCCTGGGACCAAGTACATAACAGTGAGCCAGCCCAGGTAGGTGGGTGTAACATCATTGTGGATGGTAAGGTAAATAGGAGATTAAGAAAGATGTATACTCACCACATAGGATAGATAAGGTCAGGTGGGACTGTTTGTAAGCAAGGAAGCTCTGCTCACAAATGCTGTAGCTCAAGGTTGCATCTGTTTGTCTGTTATACCAAGCAAATAATAAATTGTTTTAAAAAACAAAAGCAAAGCAAAAAACATATTTTGATAGTTTAGCTTTGAGGATAAGGAGATGTTGGAGGTTTTCAGGCTTTCATTTGTAAGTGAAGTGGCATTACTTCCAGAGTCTTAAAACTTGTTCCTCCTTTTCCACAGAAACAACTTGGTTTGCTTTGCACCCAGTAAGAACAGCATTCAGAGGTTGCCTTCCCTTAGGAGCAGCTTTGCTGTTCCCTTCTGTGCACTGTATTAGTTTGATCATTGGTCTGAAAGCATGCAGTGGGTCTGGGAGGAGCATCATTCTCAGTCTCTGTATTGGGTGTGCATGGCCAAGCTATCATAGTGGGGGGGGGGGGGGAGGTGTGCCTGAGAAGAGGCTGTGACTGTGTGGGAAACCCGTGGGGAGAGGCCCCCCTGCTGGAGCAGCCTCTCCTTGAAGGACCCTGGAAGAGTGACCCACGCTGCAGCAGTTTGGGGAGACCTGTTGCCCGTGGGATGGACCCATGCTGGTCCATGGAGAACTGTCCCCATGTGGGGACCCCATGCTGGAGCAGGGGAAGGGCTCCTGTGCCTGAGCTGCAGGAGAAACAGCCAGTGATGAGCTGATCATAACACCCATTCCCTGTCTCCCTGCACTACTGGGGAAGAAGGAGGTAGAGCTGGGAAGGAGGGAGGGGTATGGATAAGGTGTTTTTAAGGTCTTATTTTACTTTTCATTATGCTGCTCTGATTTTGTTAGCAATAAATTCAATTGATATCTCTAGTTCTAGCCTGTTTTGCCCGTGACACTGTGTGGCAAGTGATCTATCATGGTCCTTATCTCAAATCATGAACCTTTCTTTATATTTTCTCTTCCCTCTCCAGCTGTGGAGTGGAGTGAGAGAGAGAGGCTTTGGTGGGTGCTTGGCATCCAGCCAGGGTCAACCCACTACAGTCTAAGAGAAGAAAGCAATAATAAAGTAGCCTAAAACAATCGCTCTCCTCACTGGATTTCACATGTCCCAGTTTAATCTGTATAGGTCATTAGTTTGGATACAGGGACACTCCCTAGTTACAGTAATGTTTCCTGTCTTCTGGAAGAGCAGCATTGCCCAGATCCATGCTATTTGCACACATTTGCCATGCTCCATCTAATCAAGCTCCTAAGAGCACACCAAAGTACTTTCCAATATTTTCTTTAGCCACAATTGGAAACTCCACATCCTTTTTCTGTGTCACAGTAACTCTTAAAGTAACTCTTAAAGTCACTGTAACTTAAAGTTCCTACAACTTTTCTAGGAAAAGCCAAGCAGTATTGCATTTCTGTCCCCAGTCTATATAGGCAGTAGATTTTTATTGTACTAAGCATTAGAGTGGGCATATCCTGTGGCATCCTGAGATTATTGAAGGTTTCACTAATAAAGCCAGATGGTGGGAGGTTATTTGATTTTTGGTCTTCTCAGGGAATAAAAAGCTAATGGAAAAGCCATCTTTTGGGAATTGTAGGTTTTCTTCTTGGCCAAATCACAATTCTTGAAACATCATGAGCACAAGCTGATTTTTCATAGAATTCTACAATGATAGAATAGTCTGGGTTGGAAGGGACCTCTTAAATGTTATCTAGTCCAATCCTACAATAAGCAAGGATATCTCAGGTTACTCAGAGCCCTGTCCAGCCTGAACCTGAGTGTTTCTGGGTATAGGGCATCCATGACCACTCTGGGCCCCCTGCTCCAGTGTTTTACCACCTTCATTGTAAAAAACCTTTTTTTCTTGTACCTAACCCAAATTTAGTCTCCTTCAGTTTAAAACCATCACCCCTTGTCCTATGCCAACAGGCCCTGCTAAGAGGCCTCTTCAAGTACTGAAAGGCCACGAAAAGGTTTCCCCAGAGCCTTCTCTTCTCCAGGCTGAACAACCCAAATTTTCTCAGCCACTTCCCATTGCATGGCCCTTCTCTGGACTCACTCCAACAGGTCCATGTCCTTCCTGTGCTGGGACCTCAGAGCAGGATCCTGGACTCCAGGTGGGGTCTCACCAGAACAAAGCAGAGGGGCAGAACTCCCTCCCTTGCCCTGCTGGCCTATTTGCTTTGGATGCATCCCAGGACACGTTTGGGTCTCTGGCTGCAGGTGTCCATTGCCAGCTCGTGCCCAGCCCCTCATCTACCAACACCCCAAGTCCTTCTCGGCAGGCTGCTCTCACTCTGTTTGTCCCCAGCCCAGATTGATACCAGGTGTTGCCCCAACCCAGGTGGAATAGCTGTACCAACAAAAGAATATTGCTGAGTATTTTATTTCACAGATTTAAGGATTTTAGGATAAACTTTAAGGGGTCTGGAAGCATACTGCAAGCAGAATGTCATTTATTATTTATTAAGAGTTGAAACTCTTGGGTATTCATTAGGAGAGAAGAGTTGTACAGACTGCTCAGATATTCTCTCTGTGGTGTTAGAAGTGCAGATATGACAGACTCCTGCTATCAAAAGAGAAACACTAAAACTTGCAGGATAAGATAAGTAAGTTTATAGAATAGGTTTGTAAACATAAATAGGTCGTTTAAAAGGTAAAATGAACCTGAAACATTGCTATTTTTATAAGTCTGACTAGTAATTCAATTGATATAGAAATAAGTTTTTGAAACTCTGTTTTTAGATTATCAATTCATGTCAAAACTAACAGAATTTCTTTGGCAAATCCTAGGTGCTTCAGTCCTTGCTGGATGTATGAATTCCAGTGAGGAACATAAGGATTACTTGCTTTAGTTTCATAACTGGGGTTTACTGTGAGGGAAGGGAAAGGAGAAAGGAGAATAGAAAAGAAGGGCATTTTCCTGGATTAAGCTGTGATGAAAAATCCTGGCTTGACTCACTTTCCAGGGACAAAAAAATTACTGTGATTTCAGACAGCAATGTCTTTCATGTTCTTTTTTCTACCTTTTTGTTAAACAAAGGGAAGTGAGGAGCTGTTTATGTTTTCCCTCCCCTTCTGTCTCCTCGGGGTTTTTCTTCCAGCATACAGTTCGTTATCAGGTTTCAGAGTGTGCTTTGCAGCACTGAGTAAAGCACTGGATAAAAATACCAAACATTTGATATCCAAGAACAACAAATCAGTTGGGAAGGAGCTTTTCTGCTGCTGTTGCTTCCATCCATGTTGTACTTAAGGATGTACTGCCAAAATAAAAGCAAAGAATGCAGTTTGTTAGTGATTATGTATACACGAAGAGATGTCTTAGCAGTAACAGTTATTTCCATAGCCTTTAATTTGTAACAGAAGAGAAGCACAGCAGAAGTTCTCACCCCAAAACACGAGATAATTCAGCTGATTGAAAGACAAGGATATGAAAAAAAAAGGTGCAGATTTTTGTTCACAACACAAATTTATAAAACTGATATTGAGAACACAATGTGAACAAAATGCGCATGTTTTTTTTCTTGTAGTATCTTGAAAACAGGAAGGCCAGAAAGTTTGGGTTGATGCTGCCTTGGGTTTGTGGTGTCTAATAGATCAGTAGTGTTGTTTCATAGTCTAATGAGAAAGTAAAATATCTTTGGAAATATTCTTGCTGGATAATGAGGAACACCCAAATATTTGTTCTCTGTGTTCTGGTTTGTTGAGAGCCTCTGTGACCTAACATCACTTTGGAGTCAATAATACAGGAGAACCTTAACTGTATGCAGAATCTGATGTCTGCAGAGGCTTGTTATTAGTCTGTTTTCATCAGTTTGAAGACTAACCATGGTCCACTTTAGGAGCCATTCAAAGTGTTTGCTCCTAGTTACAAACATCTAACACCAAAAATATGGTGGGTGAATGCAGGTAAAAAATGAAACACAAGAAACCAGTGCCAAAGTGTTGGTCTGCAAGTTAGGGAACACTGTAAATCAGTAATCTAACCTTTCTTTTTGCAATTATCCCTGCAAAAGGGAGTGTTAAGGAAAGGCCTGTAAGAGTATGAGACAATTTTCTGGAGAAGTTCTTCCATGCACAACAGGCAGCAAAAGAAACAGTGCCCTACTTCTCCTTTCCCTTGCCTTGCAGTAAAATATATGAAACTAAACCAAGTACTCCCTGTGTTTGAAAATGGGAGGTGCTGCAGTAAGCTAAGCAGAGCCATGCCATAACCATGACATGGATAATTCAGAGCCTAAATAAAAATACAAGGAGTAAATGGGGAGACCATGCCAAGGGGTGGGTACAGTGACAGGATAGGAATATGATCCTTGCCCAGATGCTGCAAATGGATATCAGTAGGAGGAAATTACCCTGACAATATAAGAGGAAAAGGGGTTTTGTAATCCTAACATGAGATGAGAATCTAGATGTGGATAGTCAGGAAAGGCTGAATTTTGCAGGTGTTTTTTTCTAAGCATCCTAATAATTAAACACAGCCATGACATGAAGACACAGACTAGACCAAATCCAAGGTTACAGCCAAGTTACCAGCCTAAATGCTATGTAGTTTAAGGATTTTATTCCCTGTCATGGCTTAACCCCAGCCAGTAACTTAAATACCACACAGACACTTGCTCACTCCCACTGCCCACCCCCAAGCCCCCCAAAGGTGGGAGAATCAGAAAACTTTCTTCTTATCTTTACAGGGTAATATCTTCCTGCTGATATCCAAGAGGCTGAGATAGTAACAGTTTAATAACTGAAATAAAGTAAAATATAATAATAATTTTATTGAAAAAGAGAGGCATATAAGCCAAGAAAAGCAAATGATGCACAATAGTTTCTTCCAGCTTTTTGTGCATCTCCTCACTGGCAGAGCATGAGAAACTGCAAAGTCCTTGACATAGGATAAACTCTACTTATCAACAACTAAAACATCAGTGTGTTATCAACATTATTCTCATACTAAATCCAAAACACAGCACTGTACCAGCTACTAGGAAGAAAGTTAACTCTATCCTAGACAAAACCAGACTTTTCTGCAAGTCTAAGTGTAGAATGGATAAATGAATCTGTGTTGAAGAAGGTGAATGAATTATTCCTCATAAATAAGTTCACAAAAAATACAAGGTTTTGGCTTCTGGGACAAGCAAACTCTTCAAAAGGGCACCCTGCAAGGAGAAAGTGGAGGATTCCCAGGGAAGGATAGTGTCATGGATGCAAGGAAGAGGATAATCTAAGAGAAAGTGCAACATCAAGGTGCTGGTTTCTAGATTCAGTCACGGAGAAACTAAAGTGTCCCTGCTGGTTCTTCTGCAGAGCTGCTTGGCAGGACCTGCTAAGTCAGGAGAATGAATTCTGCAGATATTTTTCAGCAGGGGACTGGGGCAGGGCAAGCCCAAAGCTTGCAGTCAGCATGCAGGCTTCCTCTGAAACACCTTTGTATGCCTGCGGTGCCAGTCTTACCTCTGGTACTGTTGAAAAGAGAGCACTGGGAGAGAGACATAAACTAAAGCTGAGAGTGACTTGCAGTTAATGTTTAGTGAAAAGCACTTCAGCAGAGGAATCAAGGGGTTACATAGAAAAGAAAAAGTGGCAAAGGTCCTGGCCTTACTCTCAGAGTCAAGCAAGATGAGCCATCATCCCTGGAGATTTTTAAAAGTCTGTAGATGTGGTGCTTAGGAACATGGTTCAGTGGTGGACTTGGCAGTGTTAGGTTAGCAGTTGGACTCAGTGATATTAAGGGTCTTTTCCAACCTAAATGTTTCTATGATTCTGTAAGGGTAATACAACTTTTTACTTTTTTCTTTTGAGAGAGAGAGACCTATGGTTCTTCAGTGGAGATGTTTTGCTTGGCATTTTGACTTGTCTTGTGAGCAGCTTTGTTCTGTTTGGGAAGAGTCAAATATGATAGAAACTGTACTAACCAGCACAGATGGAGAGAGTGCAGGTCAGCAGCAATAAGCTTCTGGGCTCACACTGAAGGCAATGCTGCTGGACAACCCTGGCAGCCAGGAGTAGCAGAGTTTGTCTTGAAGTCCCTGCAGCATGACCTCACACAATGCTTTCAGAAAGGCCCACACTTAGTGTGAGGGTTTCAGAAAATCATCTTAATTTCTAGAATTTTGAATTTTCCAATTTTTGCAACGCATTTGTTTTCCTTAAGCACATCACATATTACATTTCACGGTTCCTGCTGTCAGAGAAGGAAAGCACCAAATCCTGCCATTGTGAGTAAGCCAAGAGGGTAACCATGGGAGCAGTGTTCTGCTCATCACTGGATCCTAAAACCCTCTACTGGGAAAGAAAATAATCCAATAATTACCTTGGAGTAGATGAGAAGCTGAAATAGGACATCAGTGTGGTTGTGTTTCATTTGTCTTAACCAAAAGAAATTAGTATGATTGAGAAAACAACCTGTGTTGTAGATATAGTTATACTTAGTTAATTTTTCTGTAATTTACTGTGGATTTGTGTGCCCTTCACAGGCATGAATAACCGTGAAGTCTTGGAGCAAGTAGAACGAGGATATCGGATGCCGTGTCCTCAGGACTGCCCATCTCCTTGCATGAGCTTATGATTCACTGCTGGAAAAAAGACCCAGAGGAGCGCCCAACTTTTGAATATTTACAGGGTTTTCTTGAAGACTACTTCACTGCAACAGAACCCCAGTACCAGCCTGGAGACAACCTGTAAATCCCTGGTTTCCAGACACTGTCATGAATTACCAGGTATTTCTCAGCCCTGTCCCACCTGCTCTCCACCTTCCAACTCTGTGATCGGCTTCTCCGGAGTGCAACATCTTCCAGCACTGCAGTGCACAGGAGGGGCTGAAACTGGGAACTTCCACAGCCCTTGCCTATGACCACTTGTCCTAATAATCTGAATGTCCTGGATGAAAAGGAGAAAAACACTTGTTTTTTCTTAATCAAAGACTCCAAAACTGCATTGTATTGATGTTATGTAAACTGCAAAACCTCTGTTCATTGTAAATAGTAACTCAGTGCCAATAACTGATCCTAGTGCTTTCCTTTTTTTAAAATGCAAAACCTATGTGATTTTAACTAGTCTTCTCCTGATTCAACTAAAAGTATTATTTTCCAGAAGTGGCCTCTTTGTCTAAAATTTTTTTTTCATGTTTTAACAAATAAAAAATCAGGACAGGTGTTTGGGTTTTTGCTTTTTTTATATATAAAATATATATATATATTATACATACCTGTACATACAGTATATGGGTGCTATTGCAGAGGAGGCTCATTTGGAATTGAATGAATCCTGCTGCAGCTGTACCCAGAAAGCGATAATTTTACTGCAGACATGAAAACACTGGTAGGATTCTGAAAGCCAGTGATCTAATTTTTGGCTTTTGCCAAGCATGATTTTTTAAAATTGGATTGCACTTTTTGTTTATGATTATGTACCTGTAGATGGCTGTAACTTTGCTCTTTCAGGAATCACGTGCTGTATTTACAGTAATGTTTCCAATGTTTGACAAGTGTGTGATGATTTGTTCTTGAAATTAAAACGAACATATTTAAAGCAAGAAAACTACACCATCACCGTTTGAACTGGAAAATTGAAACTGCAAGGACTTCTTGTATCAAAACATGTATACTGAAATGTTTCAAAAAGATTTATTAAGCAGTGTAACCACATTCAGATGGTCTTAAAATAATAGCATTTTAGCCATGTCCCCCTGCTAAACTGTTGGTCATGCAACTAGGATTTTTCTGTTTTATGTGTAACATTTTTCCATTGTAAAATAAGTGTGTTAAGTGTCCTGTACTGCTAATGAAATTACTTTCTCTGTGTCTGCAAGTTCTCCAGTGGAATTACTATGCACTTCTTTAGATTTCATGGGGGATGCACAGAACAAAGTATTACCTTTTCAGTTGTCTGTACCAGCCTTGAATTACTTGCGTTTAACCAAAAAACACACAAAAAAATTCCTTTCTATTTCTATTGAGTTTTTAATACTGAGTTGCAAATTTTAAAGTCTTAATTACATTTTGTTATGGTTTATGCGCAAGTTTACATTTTAAAACTGTTTAACTTTCTTAATTTAGTAATTAAAAAAAAAGAGCATTTTACATTTGGATAGTTGTTTTTTTGTTTAAACTGTGGAGCTAATGGTGGACATGAGATTAAAAACTTTTCAAGAAAGGGTGTCATGCCATTTGGGGCATCATATTTCATAGGAGTATGCAGACCAGTCAACTATGGGACATCATTTTCCAAAATATGAAGTCAATATGTTTTTAAATAGCTGGAGTTCAACTGTAAGGAAGATGGCTGAATGCATTGCTAGTCTCTCGTTTCTCTCTTCTACAGCAGTTTGTTCTTTATTAGTTCTGTTGCATTTAACATGAATACTTTTACATTTACAAGTGTTGCAGGGAAAGCTTTTCTATGTCTTATATCGCTGTTACTGCTTTAAAAGATTGCGGCCAACTAAGACTTCCTGACAGTTGAAACTTTTTTTTTTTTTTTTTTTTTTTTTTTTTTTTTTTTAATTATTTAGTACTTAGATTGTGAATTCATATTCTGAAGATTCACACATTTTCTAAGGAGAACCATCCTTTGTTTGTGAAAACTAACCCAGTAATTAATTGAGATTCAGAGAACAAATTGTCATCATTGTTTTAATATTTTCTATACAAAACTTTGACTGAAAATCCTCTTGCAAAGGAGGCTTCCACACTTAGCCTTTCTCAGAGTGTGAATTTATATGGCAATGTTGCTTGTTACCAGATTTCCATGATGAATTGGTTAACGTTTTACATGTAGAGTCTATAAGTAATGTTATGTACATTATATATTCAATGTTGCTGTACCTGTAGCTGTGGAGTACTGAAGAGGCCATGATCCTTGTTGGACTTCTAGCTTCCTCTAAGTACTTACAAAGCAAGTCGTGGCCCTCTTTTTTTTCCCACAGCTACCCCCCTGCCTTAAAATATCATCCATGGAACTGAGGACTCCATAGTAACTCAGCGGGCTGGCGAAGCCAAAATGTCACCTCCTCAGCCCAGAGCCCGGTGGCGAAGCGTGGCCATTCTGCAAAGTTCCTTAGCAACCTTTGCTATGCCACAAACTTAAGTGCGGTTTCCATCTGTAATGTGGGACGAGCCTAAAACGTTAGTTTGCCTATGTTTCTCATTGGAAGCAAGACTCAGATGGGGCGTTGTTGGGGTTTTATGGCCTTTATTTCTGATCCTTGGGTTTGCTGTTTCTTGTATCGCATTCGGTCTCTGAGTACCATGTTGGTCTCTGCCGGATCTCTGCCTGCAGCTGGCTTGTGTGCAGACTGGTGCCACTGTTCAGTGGTAAATCCAGACCATTTCTCATCGGTAGCTCTTCTGCTTCTTTTTCTTAATGTTGGGAGTTTTGTTGTTTGGGTTTTTTAATCTCTCAAATAAAAACATTAGCAAAAAATTTAAACAAGGTTGTTAGGTCTTTTTGCTATAAACTAATAAAAGCCTTTTCTTAAGCACTGTGTATACACCACAAGTAGTTGTGTGGTGACTGTAAAAGTAGAATTTATGAGATTAAGAATCTTCTGTTTCTTCCAATAATTTTAAAATGTAAGACTAAATAAATTCCACCCAGATAAAAACAATTGGCCAAATGCTCCCCAGCAGCCCACCTGATTCCCGACCGATCCACGGTGTGGTGGCTGAGTTCCAGAAGAGGTCTTGTAGGAGGCTTACCAGCAGCAGAAAGGACTCCATAGGGTGACACAGGCATCTCTAAGCCCAGTTTAATCCAAGACCAGTCTCAGAAAGAGTGACAGGTGGAAATGGGACACTGCTGTAAAAGGGATGGTTAGTATGGTTATTATATTTCTGTGAGAAGGCAATTTTGTGAGACTTGGTGGTCATTGAAACAGACGCAAGTTCGTCAAAGGCACTAACATGATATTCTTTGGCTTTTGTAAACAATGCTCAGTGTAGTTCTGGGTGACACTCTGGTTTTGGTTTAATTGCCACTGTAGAAAAGCAAAGTAAATACAAAACAGAAAAGTGATTAACTGCTAAAATTACAAGAATAATCACAAATGGAAAATCTCTCCGGTGTGAGTATTTCTCCTGAAGCCTCTAGGCTGAAAAGGACTACATGCAGCCCAAGAAGGCAGATTGCTAAATATCTTGATCTTGCCACATAACTCCAAGGTGAGTGGAAAGCTGCTCAAATTTATTTTAACGTGCACCATCCTTTTCTCAAGTGCTGCTGCAATAAAAAATGCAGCACGCTAATGAATGCTACCATATTGTACCCAAGGGGCTTAAGGGCCTCACATGAGGCTGAGCACAAGCATGCAAGAGCTATTAGGAGATATACAGTAGCTCCTCTTCTAAAGTGTAGACAATATTCATTCATCAAAGAAGCCTTTTCCTGTCTAATGGGAAATTACCACCAGCAGTGCAGACAAAAGGATATTTATTTTCTCCAGTTGTGTCAGTTTGAGAGTCTGTCTGTCTTTCAAGAATAATTGAAGTCTGTTTGTAGCTCAGAAATCTCATTGTGTTCTGCAGTCTTGGAAAGCAGTGATTATAATTTCCTGTGACTCATACACAGGGATATTTTATCACTGAGGGGACTCCTGTCAACTGGAGCAGTGTTTCCTGCCATCTTAACTGAAGAAAGGGGCACTTTAGTTTCAGACTTTTCCTGCACAGACGGAACCAGAACCCATGTCCTTTCTGCAGAAAAGGAAAAGAGGCCCCTTGCCAGGATTGCCACGAGTAGGGTGCTAGTGTCTCTCTCTCAGTGCTTCTAAATTTCTCAGGAGAACTTCTGACTGCTGAGGTTCATTTTGAACTTTAGAAAGGAAATGCTGGCTTCCCTTAAGTCTGTGAGATATTTTCTGTTGACTTTTAATACAGAGCCTGTTCTTGTGTGTGTGTGTGTACAATTATCTGTAACTCAAAAGGAAATTCACACCAAAAAAAACCATCTACACAAACATCAATCTATCTCCTTGTATTACTCCCCTGCAGCTGAATGCCTAACAAAAATGTAAAACTGGGACATGAGTAGATTAGAGGACAAAATGTTGTTAACAAGAAAAGAGCTGCTCTTTTTTCTTCTTGTTTTCCTTTTCTTTTTTTGGTTGTTTTTTTTTTTTTTTTTTTTTTTCCTCCCCTGCTGGTTCCTGCTACATGATCTGTTACAATCCCTATTCCCAAACCAGGAGAGGTGGTAGCAGCAAGCACTGCTGCTACAGCCCAGAGATGCTGTGGGTCTCTGGCTACTGCAAAGAGCAGCCTGCAGCCGATTTTAGAGTCAGGAGAGAAGAACATTTCTCCCGAGGGCATGACTGCAATTTGGAGCCTGCAGCAGGAGTGTGCAGGAGTGCTGAGAGAACTGCCCTCCCAGGAAAAGCAGGTCATTAGCTGGTAGGCACCGCATCGTGTGGTGGAGAGGCAGAGCCAAAGGTTGCAGCAGCAGCTGTGTTTGCAGCACCAGCTGCGCTCACAGCGCCTGTGCTTCCTTGTGCCCAGGGATTTGGGTGATGAGATTAGAGCGGGCTGAGGAGCATGAACTGCGGTTTCTGCTTCCAAATGTAAATACCTTCTCTGTTACAGCACAGAGGCAAATAGTGTGTGCTCAAGATAGGGAAAAACATCACAGGACTGGTGTGGCCTGTGACTGAGAGGCAACTGTTGGTTCTGCCTGACCAGGCCAGATGGAAGTTTGATTGTTGGGAATTGTTGGGCTCATTGTTGGGAATAACTCAGCATTAAGCTCCATGAATAGCTAAAAGGGCAAAGAGTTAAGAAATGGGATTATCCTTCTTCCCCTACAGCCAGGATAGAGCTTGCCAAGGGTTCTGGTTTGCTTTTTTGTGCATCAGCAGTTGGCATTGCTGAGCTCCTGCACGCAGAGCCTTGTGAAGTTTGCTCAGCTACCTATTGTCACAGCTTCGCACAAAATTCCTGAGCCCTGTAATGGATGAACTCTAATCTGGAAAAAGAAAAAAGAATACAGGGCTGCTTTGTGATTGTTTGGGCTCAACCTCATTCCAGAGACCTGTCTGTGAGCCCTGGCATTCCCTGTGCTTCATTCACTGCTGCAGTTCAGGCTCTGGGCTGCCTCTCACAGGCTGCTGGATTTCCCCAGCTAGAAGATGCTACTCATACAGGAAGGGTCCCTGATGTTGGGCGAGGGCTGCAGGGATCCCAGCACACCCCTCCTGGCACCGCACAGGGCCTGGGCCATCTCTGTTCCTGAGACAGGCTTCCAGGAGAGAGTTGTAATGCAGAAGGGGCTGCAGCTTCCCTGGAGACCCCTTGGACACCCAGAGCTGCCATGCCTGTGGGCAGCAGCTCAGGCACAACTGTGTGGAGCTGCTGATGGGTCTTGGAGTGACTTGGCCAGGGCTGTGTTGCTACAGCCTGTAGTCCCAGTGACAATGGAGAAGCAGATGCTAAATCCTGCCCTCCTAAAAAAGCAAAGGCAACAAGCCACATGGGGAACAGTTTGGATCTTAAAGAGAGAGGACTAGGTACGTTTGATCACACCAGAGCTCGAGTGTTCCCTCAAATTCCCATTCCTCCCAAAAGCAGTGCAGCTGCCAGCTGAGCTTCGTCTATGACCTCATATACATCCAGTGTATAGAACACATACCAGATATTGAACATTTGCATATGTTACATGTCTTTTGTTCCACTTGGGTGGCCTGTTCCTCCCCCTGCCCCTCTTGTCCCATTACTCTTCCACGCAGCTCCCATCACGTTATTCTGGATGTGTTATTTCTGAAGGACTACACATCCCTGTCCTGCAGAGAGTGGGGCCTCTGTTAATTGTCAAATGTTGAGTGGGTAATGATCAATGGGTGACTAATTGGACGCAAGAGGGAATAAAATAGATATTACTTAGCTTCTGCTCTTAATTAAGAGGATACATAATGCTGTGGGGAAAATCTTAAAAAACAGTAGGAGTGGTTTTTGTCACTATGCAGGGTTTAATTACAAGCATTGCACAAGCTAACATCCAGGTACTGCTTTCTTTCCTTTCAGGTGTCTCTCCAATGTGTGACTGAAAAATGTCAAAGCAAGAGCCTTAAAATAAAGTAAGTGGAAAACATTTTTGCAGGCATGTGCCTAGCAATGTAAACAGCAAGGCATGGAAGAAAGCCCCAGTTTTCCTGACAGTGCAAAAGCAGGAAGAGACAAGCCACAGGCAGAGAACCACAGTGAGACCATCGTGTGTGTTATGCGGAGGCACAGAGGGTTAAACGCTCACTGCAATGTCTCCAGGTTAATTCACAGCACCAATGTTAAAAGAGAAGCAACATGACAGCGCCTTATTTAAACAGTTAATCATTTGGAAGCAAAAACATTCATGATTTATTTCTCCAAATACAGAGATGTGGTAGGAAATATGAGAAGGGGCACTCGATACCAACACTTTCTTCCTAATGAAAAAAGAAATATTACAACTCCTGCAGGATTAGGAACCTTTTTAGAAAAGAAAAGGTCTGTGTTATTTGCCTTGCCAATAAAAACCATCCTGCATTTGAATCCATCCTTTCTATGACAGGCCCAATATGACTCATCACGTTCTGCTTGTAAATAATATACAGATGAGATACTAAATTTAGAGAGTTCAGAGTTTTATCTGGCTTTCAGTGAATGAAGTCAGTAGAACAAGAAGACTTCAAATATATAAAAGAGGCTTTTAGAAGGCAATTATGATGGCTTCAGTTTTGGGGACAGGGTGGGTTTTGAAATGCTGAAATAACCTTCGGTATATGTTGTCCAAATTTCCTAATCCAAAAAATGAGTTAGTTGACTGCAGTTTCTACAGCTTTGTGGGAGGTTACTTAAGTTTGTGTTGGACCTTTGAAACCCACTCAGCAGGCAGTGCTGTTCGAGTCTGCAGAGTGTGACTTTCAAGCTATTTTTCCTCTCTTTGTCAGGCTGTTAGTAAAGTACATAAAGCTTAAGTGAGACGAAACTGCTCCAAATATCTGCTATTTTCTGGGGCTTGGCAAGTTAAAGAGGGGACAGAGACTGGTTCTTTGGCCGCATCTACAGACACCATTAGGTCTCTACATTTCTGGACCTGGAAGTGCTCACACAAGGGACAGATCTCACAGCCAGAACCTTCCTCTCCTGGCCAACTGGCAGCTGTCTACAGGGGTGGCAGGTGAACACTGTTGTTTGCTGGATGTTACAGACCAGTGTCTAGGGTTTGACCAGTGGGGAACAGAGGACAGCCCACACCCATTGTCGGTGAGGAAGGCAATCCACTGAGTGAAGGGAGGTGCTTGATGGGTCCATGGCAGAGCCTTTTACAAAGAAACCCCACAAATGTGGGTGTTGATGCAGCTTTCCACGGGACACTGCCTGCTGAGTCCCCATGCCGCCTGCATTCCCCGAGGAGCTGATCATCGCACAGCAAACACTACATACATCCCTCACATACATCCCAGGAAGGTCAGGCACTCCCCACAGCAACTCTCCCTCCCTGCTTCCATGCTGTCGAAATTCACCAAGGTCCTGATTTTGGCTCCTGTGTGGCCGTGGGCCCCTTGCTGCCCTTACCTACTGTGGCACACAGGTGGCAGTGGAGCCATCACTGCTCCCGAGCCGGAGGCCGGTGGGAAAACTGGCAGGAGGGGCAGCCACCCAAGCCCAGTGTAGTGCAACTCGGGGCACAGGCAGCCTTAATGAAAATGCCGGCTGTCAGGGTGTTCATGGTGCAAAACAGCTGTACAGAGGAGGCCAGGGTAGAGGGATTAAACCTTCAGCTGACTCAAATGGCTGTGGTTATAATGCAACCACTCCAGCTGCAAGCATTTAGTGCTCATCACATCTGGGTCTGGCTGAGACCAGCAGGGACTGTCCAGGTAGTCTGGCAGCAGTCAAGGACAACTTTAGGATGCTCCAAAAGGAAGTCCTGGTGTCCTGCTGGCCTTTGCCTTGGCACAGGAGGGAGGAAGCAGGGAAGGAGGGGGGCAGGATGGCCAGTTCCAGGCTGATGTGAGGTTTCTCAAGAGGGAAGGTAAGCCCAGGCTGCAGGGCATTGCTACATTGCCATCACTTAGTGCTTTGGTGGAACACACACTGCTCCCAGCTGCTTGAGGTTTCCCTCCCAAAAGGTAATTCCCTGATGAGAGGAGATAATTGCCTGGGTCACCGCTTTGCCTTTGGACCAGAAAGAGAGGCTGGCAGAGCAGTGGGCATTCAGAGAGAGCCCTTCCCGGGGGCAGAAATGCTGGGCATGTGGCTCCTTCCTCTGCTCCCAGTGTCACGGGAAGGAGCAGCGGTGTCACTGCCAGAGCGAGGAGCTTGGGGATGGTTTGGATGTCCCTGTGTGCACAGGCAGAGCTGCCAGGCATTGAGGATGAGGAGCCGTGCCCAGACTGCAGCTTAAGAGAACCTCCTTCTAGGGTTAAACTAAGAAAATGAGGCTGGAGAACAGGAAGAGCTGCTCGGCAGGCAGATGGGCTGAGTGGGGGGTCAGGACAGTGGTGTGTGTTGGGACAAAAGCGGCCAGAGTGGCTTTCCTGAGGCAGCTCAGCGGGCATCTCCGGAGCTGCTCGGCTTTCGGGAGCTGTGAGAATACAGAAGTTTCAGCTTGTACGAAAAGCAACTTTCTGCTCCTTGAGAGTGTAGAAACTTGGAAGTGTCTCAAAATCTAACTTAAAAGAAAGAACTAGACGAGAAATCCATTTTTTGTTGTTCTTTATATAGCTCTTACACACATCATGTGATTGTCTTCAGTAGTCTGAATCACAGCTGATTTAACATTTGGCACTGACGGTAAGCGACCGAGGGCTGAAAGGGAGGGATGACTTTCCCGACGAGGCACACCGTTTAGGAATCACACCGGGGCTCTCCCTGAGTTTTTTATCGGCAGAGCTCAGGCAGAGGCCGCCCGGCTTCCCAGGGCAGAGGCAGCGAGCTGCAGGCAGGCACTGCCGGGGCGCTGGGAGCTTCCAAGGGGCACTCCCCCACAGAGGCTCTCCCGCCGCCGCGCCGAGCCGTGCATGCCTCTTCCACTTCCTGCTGCAGAGCCAGTTCTGCCGCTTACCTGGGAGAGGCAGGGAGGGTGTCGTAAAAGGAGGGGAAAGCCGCCCGGCCGGCCGAGGAAGGAGCCCCGGGCGCGGCGGAGAGCGCAGGAGGCGCGCAGCGCTCCCGCTCTCCTCGGGCAGCCCAGCGCGAACCTCCCTCGCCCGCAAGGTAAGAAGTGTCCGAGGTGCCGCCTCTCTCGGCCCCCGTTCGCCGGCAGCTGCTGACCCACCCACCCCTGCCTCTCGCTGGGGATTTATTCCCATCTCGAATTGCTGCCCCGCTCGCTTTCTCCCCCCTGTCTCAAGACATGAGAGTCCGACTTCCACAGATGGTTACAACATGTTTCAGCCATTTCGCTGCAGTTTGTTTTGTTTGCCGGCTCTTGTTCTCTCTTTTTTTTTTTTTTTTTTTTTTTAATTAGGAGGGGTTTGGGGTAAACACTGGGGTCGGACACGCCTGGTGTCGAAATGTTGCCCTGCCTATTTACGTAGTTGCCTGGCAATGCCTGGCGGCCAGGCCTGATCCCGATCCCGCCCTGCGCGGCTCTGCAGGCTCAAGGTGGCGAGTTGGCCCTTGGCCCTCCTCCCGCTCCCTCTCCCGCTTCCCTTCCCTTCCCTTCCCAACCTGGGGCTGCACAGGACAGGTCCACAGACCTGGTGAGGGGGAGGTGGCTGCAAGGCGTGCAGAAAACAGGATCACCGTTTGTTTTTTTTTGCACCGTCCTCTGTAGCCTTGGCACGGAAACAAGTGGGAGCGAGGTGGTAGTGTTTCTTTTCGATTAGGATACAATCAGCCGTATAAAACGCACTCCCATTTCACCCAGTTTCAGGATACAGGTTTGGTAGGGGTATCACTGGCTGGGCACTGAGATTAGCACATCTGGGCCTATTGGTCCTCAACCACCACCAGCATCCCCAAGACCAAAAACTCCCATTTCCTTCAAGGCCTGGGTGGGTTCAAGGCCGGGGTTGTCCGCACCAGTGCCCCACCATGACCGCATGTTGCTGTGACACCCACGGCAGGTGATGCCAGAGACAGGGATGCAAGGGGCATGAGTGGCTGGGCCAGGGTGGGTGGGTGGCTGCCAATGGTGCTGCTGCTTGTCAGCCTCTGAAGCCATCCTTGCCCTTGCAGAGTGCTGGCAGTGTCTGGAAGCATGCTGTATTTTTTATTCTTTTTTTATTTTCCAATGGAGTTGAGTTTTCTTTCTGTTTTCCTAAGGCAGGAAGCAAGGCATTTGCAATTATGGCGTTCGTGTCTGTCAGTGCCCCCCATCCCCAGCAGTGGCTTTTGAAGTTTGGCAGAGGATACATGTCTGAAAGATACACACATTTCTACACGTTTCATGACTGCGAGTGAGCGAGGCAGTTCTCACGCCAGCTGAGGGAGACACGTCAGGTCCCGCAGGCTTCCCTGAACCTCCCACCGCCCACACACCCCACAGCCCTCAGCTGCAGAGCAGGGAGAGTGGTTAGGGAGGGCAGAGACATCAGCCCTGCCTCCTGAAAGACCAGGGTTTTTTTAGGAGCCAGAGTCTTCAATGTGAGGCATGAAACTATAGGAAAGCAGGCTGAGGAAACTGATGCCTCTCAGGGTAATCTCCCCCATCCCAACCCACTGAGTCAGCCCCAGTTTTTTGACAAGAGATTTGGATGTCTCAGGGTCATGGGATATCCCGGACTGGGGGTTCTTAAGTGCCTGTGAGAGTTTTATCAGTGCCAGAAATAGGTGGGAAGTACCCTCTGGAAAACAATTGCATTTTTAAGGATACCAAAGATAATTGCAGACATTTTCATATTTCACAAAGTTTAGAAAGCTGGCAGGGAATGCTACCTATGTCTGAGATGCCTGTGGATCCTGCTAGAGGATGTCACCCTTCTCGAATTCTTATTGCCCAGCATTTATTTTAACACGTACACTAAAAAGGCAAAAAATGTCAGGTCTGTTCTAGCCTTTACACCATGGACTGTCCAGTGAAGCAGCATTAGTGCTACAAAAGAAAATGGAATGTTTGCCATGCAGGCAGGATTTGAAGTATGTTCTGGCACATGTAGATTTTTCCTGCCATGACTTCAGAAAATACGTGAGAGCAACCATATAGCCAGAGGAACATTGTTTTCATATTCTTTTTCTTATTTTTCCAGAAGTCATAAAAGTAAACATTACCTGCCCTAGAGGCTAAAAGTCTGGGCTAGGAATGTGACACATTGCCTTAGTCTTTGCTGTGGAGGGTATCCAAGGGAGAGGGTCAGCATCCGTGATGACAGCAGCCAAAATTTCTTATGGTGAAGTGCGAAACTCTGAAGCTTGGATTTCTTTGGCAGTGCTTATTTAAGTTTTAGACCCAGACCAGTTCCCACATTTGCACTTGCTTCTCCTGTAAGGATTTTTCTCTGGGTTTTTTTGAGGAAAGTTGTGTTGAGTGCTTTTGTAGAGAAAGCTGCACTTAGAGCAAGTGCTCTTGCACACTCATCTCACCCCATGGCAACAGCATTCCTTGGAATCTCAGCATGTGTATCCTTGAAGCACTTACTCCCATCCTGCAGATCGATATCAGCAGCACCAGGGAGCTTAAGGGAATCAGCCAAAGTATGCGGGAATTATTTGGAAATCAAGAAATTCCTGTCTGTCCCCACCCTTTGTGATCTCAGCTTTGCCTTAATGTCTACCCGTGTCATTTCAGAAATGCTGTGACTGGTGAATAAAAACCCCTGTGTGTTGTGCACCAAGGAAGGTGAGGTTTCGTTCTCATCCTAATAGTTTCCTTTTTAACAAAGATAAATAAAACTTTGATCAAAAGAGCAAGAATGTTTTCCCTTCTCCAGAAGCAGCAGAGAGCACAACCATGCTCATGTTGCAGTCTCTCTCCTCTGTTTCTTCATGACAGAAGGTTTCTAATCAAAAGCAGATAGATGGTTAGTGTGTGTTTTGGGACAGCACATCCCGACAAGTCTTCATGCTGGAAAACAGCTGAAATAAATACCTGATGGATTTTGCAATCATCTGCAAGAAAATAGCACAGATGAGCCGAGCCAAACACCCTTCCCCTTGTCCCCTTGCCTCCCTGGGAGGATTTTTAGGGGACTTTGGCCATTGCTTCAAACTTGGGTGCTCAGGCCATCTCTACTGACCTGCAGAGGATTTTGCTCCCCTTCATTTGTATGCTCTCCCTGCAGATTTCCAAGAGAGGCCATGGCCAGCAGCAGCTGGCTGTGAGCAGGAGGTCTGGGTGGCTTCCCCTGTCTCCCTGAAAGAAGCTCTCTGGGTGTGGGAAGCTTCACAAGGAAGCTGGAAGGGAGTTCTTCTCAGGAGCTTGAATCAGCCACCCACAAAGGTTATTTGCTGAATTAATGCACATTGCAGAACTGGGTGTATAAGGAGAGGAAGGAAAAAGAGTGGTTTAAGGAGTTCCCTTGACATTTTTGGGAGCAGTCCAGGCTCTGTCCCTCTAGGAAGGGCCTCCTCGCTTTATTACAAGCAGAAATACATGCAGTGGCTCCAGCTGGTTATCAGTAATCTCCTGAATAGTCAGAGGTGCAGGGGGGATATTAAATTCTTGACATTTTCTGGCAATATCATGAACTGACTTGAAGTTGCAGCGTCTTTTGGAATGATGTTGGGCACGATCTCTGCTCTCCAGCAGCTTCTGTGCCAAAGAAGGGATCAGGCTACAGGTTTCTGAGGGTATTTCAGTATGCTGAAGCATTCCTCTCCTCTAGTTCTTTAACACAGGAGACCAAGCAGGTAATTTTCCTGCCCTGTGCCAAACTGTATTTGCAGGATAAGCTAACTAGAAAAGTCAAGGGAAGCAAAATGAAACTCGGCAGCACAAGGCTGTAAAATACAGGGATAATGGACTCTTTTGGGTCTTTTTCCAAAAGCCAAGAATCTTCAGCTGAGCAGAAACAACACCCTGAAGTACTGCTGTTAGAGGAGGATGTTTTTGAATCATCTGTTACATTTTCAGCAGTATGGGGATTTCTCTTGGGAATTCCCATCCACATGCCATTGCTGGCATTGCTCAAAAAATGTTCAGCGTGTCCTGGGGTTAATGTATTCCCAGGGCCATTGCTACAGACAGAGCTCTGCTGTTGTAACAGCTTCTCTCTCCAGCCAGGGCTACTGAGAGAGGAGGAGGATGAAGTCACATTTCCTACTCTTTGAATGCCAAAGCCCTCATCCCCATGGTGCCTCCTACCTCGACCCTGTGAGAGCAGGGGCTGTGTGCGGGTATGAAAGCTCAGCTTTTGCTTACACCCTGCAGCATAAACCAGTCTAAAAAAAACTAAAATTTTTTTTCTGGTAAAAATACAAGTGATGGAACTGGTTGTCTCTTTTGTCTAACCAAGTTATTTCACTCAGGTGTCTGGAGTAATTTTTTAAGCTCATGTTACACAGGAAGGAAATAAGGCTGTCTTTTAAATATTAAGTTGATTTGGGAGATAAAGAGGTGTTTATCCATTCAGAGCTTAAACTAATAAGGAAAGACATTTTTGAAATATTCTGAAGACATTTGAAGAGTGGTGGCTGATGACTAGCAATACAGTCTAATAAAGTCTTAATATTCCTTCTCCAAAAGGCAGACTAAATACATTAAATTACAAACTTCAAGAAAGCAAACCTGAATTTTTCTTGCCCATGTTGTCCCTTTCATTAGATTCATGCAGTTCATTTCACAGATAGCCAGATTTTAGCAATGGAACAAAAAAACAAAACAAAACAAAACAAAAACAAAAAAAAACTCAGAAAGACTAAAATTTTTTAAGATCGTAGCCTCCAAAGGAATTTCGTAACTTTTAAATCCCCTCTGACACCCAATCTAAAGCCTACAGAAGTTAATAGAGAGATTTTCATTTAATTCATTGAATTCTGGATCGAGATCTCAGTTTCTCCACAGAAATCTGTTCTTCTTGTCACAGTGCTAAACTAAAGGCTACTGAATGTAGAGGATCTGAGTCCAAAGTGTTTTCTAGCATTTTCACCCAGCTACTTCAGAGACCATCAAAACAGCAATCTAGGCATTGCAGATTTGTTTCTGACAAGTCTAATTTGCACGTTTGCTAAGGATTATAACGAATGGAGGGATGATGAGACAATGCTTGTGGCCTACAGAGGTGGAGCTGTACCCTAGCCCACGGCTGAGTTGTGCCTTGTGTACACCAGGGTGAACTTTGCACAAGGAGCCAGTTTACTGGAGATGCCCAGAGGGGAAATCAGCGTTTGCTATGTGATTCGTGCTTCTGGAGTGCATGTCATTCACTTCAGGACCAAACGTACAGAGATAGCCACAAGTTGAAGCATGTCTGAGCAGGCACTTCAAGGCCAGCTGATCCAAGGGTCAGGTTTACAAAGCTGTTGAGGTAAGCAGAAGACAGATGTTTTTCAGGGCATTTGACACCGCTCCTTCACAGGTGCTTCTCTGTCAGGGGAACACTCACCAGCTTTACAGCCTCGTTGGTGTAAATCTGACTGTGCTGTGCTGCCCTGGTGAGTCACTGCCCCAGGGCACTCATCACTTAAACTGACATCTGACCAAAAGTCCCAGGAAAAGGACGCTTGGCCACCCCCTCACAGCACCGCATCAAGTCCCTGACACGGCGCTAGTGCTGTGAGCTCGACGTTTTCTCTTTCCCATCATATCAGTTAATGCCTATCAGAAAACTGGGACTCAGTGGGCTCGGCCGGTGTTTGTGACCTGACGTAGAGGAAAAAGGGTGCAAACCTCAGGGAGAGATGTGATGGTGGTGAGCTGACCGTGAGCCTTTCCAGCCTGGGCGCTGGAGTGGCAGGAGCTGGCTTGGCACCAGACCCAGAGCTCTCGTGCAGCTGTCGGAGCAGCAGCGTGTGCACTGTGCTGGTGCAGCTAATAGCTGCTCTGAGGACTTGCCTACATGGGAAAATTTACCAGCGTAATTATCCCACTGTAATTATCCCAGGATAACTCTCCCTGTGGATGTGCTTAATATAACATAGGGTATGTATGAATATATGGCAAATCTTCTGCACAGATGGGGCTTAAGTTACATAGAGGAGGAATGTTTACATTGCAGCCCAGCAGCAAAGCACAGTTTATATCCTACTTCCCAGCAAATGTTACGCCCAGAATTTTCTGTGCCAGAGGTGCTTGCAGGGGGAAGTACGTGTCATTTGATCTGATCAGCAAAACTGTAAAGCCTCAACCTTTCCCTGTAACATGGGGCACAACATTTGCTTTTACAGTCACTGTGGAAGCCCGGGTAAAGGTTGGCACACTGCTTTGTACCTCTCTCTGATTCTGTTCAACTCTTTTTTTACAGAGTGGTCATTTAAATTTGTTCTTCATTTGACTTTTTTGTTCAAGTTACTGTGACTGAAGTTGGGAGATACCCTTGGATTGCTAAAAGCTCTTGAAACATGTTGTGATTTTGACTTTCTCCTCTGGCTTTCAGGCCAGATTCTTTTGCCAAATGTTGTCATTCCCATTGCTTGAGTGCTTAGTCCCCTCTTCTCTGATAACTCTCCTGCTTGGGATTTTAGCTTCTCCAATCTGATAGAAGGTGAATGGCTGGGGAAATGATGAGCACCGAGCGCATTTTTCATACTCCATGTTAAGAGAGAATTTGCTGGGAGGAAGCTGAGCTGCACCCTGTAAGAGGATGAAGATGGCTGCACTTCCTAAAGCCTGCTCAGTGTTCACCCATCACTGCTGCTGTCACCCTGACGCAGGGTGAAGCAGAGGCATCCATCATCAGGAGTCACTTGGCTGGACCAAATTTGCTGGTATCCAAATTTTAGATAGCAGTCCCAAAAGGAAGTGATAATTTTGTTTTGGGCCCAAGTCAGTTCTGAAGAAAAGAGGAAAAAAATCCAAGCAATAACTAATCTCTCTAAATTATTTTTTAGTTTTCAGCAATTTAAAATAATGAGAGTTGTGTGATGATAGACTGGAAGAAATGGTACAATAAATTAAACATCACCACTTGGAAACGAGATTTCAAGTTGAAATTGCTCATGTAGGTGTGTGGTGAAGTTTAGATCTGTTACATCAGCTGTTATTAGAAGGTCAGGAGTAAAATAGTTGCAAGTGGTTGTGTTGCCTGGATTATGCCTAAACCAAACCTCCAGACCTAAGCAGTCTGATCTACTGTCAGGTGCCAGAATTACTTCTGAGAGACAGTTCATCTGCTTTCGCCCCCCCTCCAGTGTCAGCAGGAACAGTAGGTTTCAGAAATCCCATAAAAAACATTTGATTTGCGCAACATAATTTCCAAAACTTTAACTGCTATTTCTTTTCCAGCATCTGAGATGGAGTTATTTTAGGATTATTGCCCATGTGAAACTGTACCGTGTCCACAAGAGTCCTTTTTCTTGTTTTCCAGCTTGCTGAAAAATTCTGGCCTTGCAGTAAGACAGCTGACTCACTTCTGGTTCAACAAAAAAATTTGGAAATGGCCTCTGTGTCAGGTTAGTCCAAATTACAACTCTCTGCTAGTTTCACTCCAGCTAACCCTCTACTTTCTTGTGTTGCCAAAAGTCAGCCGGACCTTTCTTGCTGTTTTGTGCCATCTTTTTAAAAAGCGTTAAAGTATAAAGAATATGTATTGCTCTTCAGTATTCCAGCTCACAGTCACTGAATGATGATGGATGATAGGCATTTGATGGTATGGCTATCCATCTCCAGTGTTACTTCTCTCCATTTTTCAGGCACTTTTGTGGGTCGAAGCATACCAGTCGAAGTGGATGAATCCATGCCATGGTCCCAGTTACCTGAACATGTCTTGGAAAAGGCTTTGCAGCCTTCTGGAGAGGATATGGAGGATGAGGAGGCCCAGAGGCCATGTGTTGCTCGAACACCTCAGGCCGATCCATCTTGCCTTTGCAGAGCACCGGCACATCGTCATTCAGCACTGTCCATGGAGCCTGACAACAGCTTGTGGTCAAAATATACTGATCCTGATGGAGGTGGACACTTCTGTTCCCCTTGTGAATCAATATCAGGAGTATTTCCCTCGAAGACACATTCTATAGCTATGGACAAAACAGGCATGCAGCCAAGATCACAGCTTTCAGCTGACACCAGGCACAGCTCCAGTAAATCAGAGCAGATCTCATCTGATGTTCCTGAGGACTCACTGGAGGAGAGCAGCCAAGGGAGTTCACAGTCACAGCAACCCTCAGGAAACAGACTCCTGGCAGAGCTGGGGACTGTAGATACAGGGTACAACTCCCAGTCACAAGATATCATGGGCATCAGGCATCTGGAGCCCCCATTACCACTTGTGTCTGTGCTGAACCCTCAGGACCTCCCAGGACCACTGATCTCCAGAGAGTTTCTGGGGCCTGAGCACCAGCAGTGCCCTATGTGCCAGCACTTGCCCCATCCCAACACTCCCTTGCAAGCCCACGGCTGCTTCAGGCACCGCTGCCCGGCACAGCAGCTCCCCAAGGCCCATGTGAGTAGCACCTCTCGCCCCACAGGAGGTTCTCTGGGTGTATCTCAGCCATCGTTCACCAAGGGCATGTTTCCAGCACAGCATGCAGTTATTAAGCTCTTTAAACATCTAATTGCAGTCCATTTTACAATTTCAGATTTTTGGGTTATGTGTCTGGACTCTCTGTTGCAAAACCTCTGAACCTCTAAGTTAAAGAGGTCATGGTTACTCATCGAGTGCAGGCAAATGATTTTGCCTAGAAACCTCACACTGAGCATGCACAGGCCCTCCCTGCTGTTATTTCATATTCTAGTCATTTCCTTCCTCCTTGCATCAGTCATTCCGCAGCCTCCTATACCGACTCAATTCCTGTTGTTTTCATAGATTTCCTTGCTCCCCCTTGGATCCCCAAAGTTGAGAATTTCCTGCCAGGTTCAGGATGGGAGGTTACCCTTGATCTCCATAAATAGTATATCCCAGCACTATGGCCAGACTCACCCATGTGTTTTATTTCTATGTGAAAAGAGCGTGACATCCATCATCCTCGGTTTTTTTCTGTTGTCAGCTGAAATGAAAGCTCATTACTTAAAATGGAGCCCTCTCAGCTGCTGGTGATTGTGTCGCTGAGCGCTGATGTGTCTCCCTCAATACGGGTGTTCTGGCTCTGGGAGACTACAGCGCAGTTTACAGCCTGCTATTAATTAGTATTCCTTTTCAGTCTCTCAGATTTTTATCTGTTATGAAGTGAGCTTTGAACATTCAACAGCAATATCATTGTTTCAATATAATTTATATTACATTAGGCTCATGAGAGACCCTGACCTGTTTTGGGCTGGCTTTGTAATGCAAAGCTGTAGGCCGGTTCTGATAAACCTTTTTTTTTTTATTCTTATTTTTTTTTAACCTTTTTTTTGACTCCACAGCATTTATATTGCATCTGTTTAAGAAGTTTTGTCATTCCAGCAATGTGCTGTAATTTGGTATGTGAAAGAGGAGGGTTTCAGAAACTTGGTTTCCAGCTCTGATTTTGAAACTTTTTAAAGGGGAAGGGGCTGCAGATGGACTTACAACAATATCTAGAGCTTAACATTTGGGAAATGTCCTCAGTTTTCTTTTCCTACCTTCTCCTTTCACTTCAGCTCTAAGCAGACAAAGAGCTGGTTGCACAACACCCCTCACTATTTACCTCCATTTGCCTCCTCCACGAGCATTGTGAGAAGTAGGACATTTACTGAATGAGGACATTTTGTTTGAAAGCAGGAACTCTGAAAGGCTTTCTTCAGAAAAAATATCTTCCATTCCAGCTATATCCAGAGGGCAAAAAGAGTAAAATAAACTCAGATGGCTGGAGCAGATTTGGTCAGGACCAAGAAGCTGGCAACTGTACTCCTGTTTCTCACACGCCTGGTACAGCGTAAATCACCTCCTGACAGCTCCTTGTGTCTCAGATAATTGCTGGGCAGTGGCAACCCACAACAAAGCTCTGCAGTTTGTGTGTTGCAACACGCCTCCCCTGGGGAACAGCAACTGTGCCCGGAGGCTCTAAACTGGCTCGGGGCACCTGCTTCTGAAGTCAAAGAAATGTTCGGAACAGTGCCGTGTGCCCGGGGAACATTATTTCAGATATCTGTCTTTGAGGGATGTGGGGGGGTGTGGGCACACACGCCTGGCCATGCTGTGCTTTGAACTGTGGCTGAATCCAATATACTGTAGCTGCAGACAGATCCAAAGGAAGCTGGTGAAACATTGGCCTTAAAACCTCCAAACGAAACTGAGTGTCCCAGATCTCTGTCACCTTCCCTAGAGCTGGTCATGAGAAATCCAGGAGGAAACCATATTGACTTACAATATGGTTCTTCCAGACCCTTTCAGCCTGTTCAGTTGCAATAATAAAGATGGGGGTGGGAAAATCTCCTGAAACAATCTCAACAAATACAATGTTGCTGACTCACAACTTCACCGGGAATCTGTGTAATTACGGGATTGGTTGGAGGGGTTTTTTTCTTAAGTCTTGGCTCCTGGAATTGGAGTATTTCATCAAAGCTTTGTTTTCTTTCTTTATCCTGCCCTTAAAAAAAAAAAAAAAAAAAAAAAAAAAAAAAGTCCTCATGGCTTCTAGGGAAAGGAAAACATGGCCCAAAAATAGCTAAAAGGATTAAAAACCCCATTTTTTTGGGGAAAAGAGCATTTGAGTACTGCAGCTTTTAGAGACAGCTCATAACACCATAATCATGCAGTGCTAATAAGCCCTGCCAGGCTGGACTTCGATCTGCACACAGCAACTTGGAAGTGCACAGAGCTGCTGCCTAATGAAAACGGCAAGCAGAAAGACTGAGATTAAAAAAAAAAAAATCATTTTCCCCAATTGGGAAACAAACAGCTTACATTGCTTTCTCTTTCAGTTTATGCCAACAGTTCCACTGTACGATAGTAGTTAATGAGTCTTACGTGTGGCCAGCAACAGTAAAGGTTTTCAGAATTAGTTGAGCAAAATTATCACTTTGAGCTTCCCCTGCAGCCTCTTGGATGGCAACGGGAGCAGCAGCAAGTCCCTAAAATGTCACTGACAGAAAATTCACACAGGGTGAAGTAACAAACTAAGCGATTATTTTTCCTCTTTTCATTTACAATAATCGCAGCCTTTGTGTTGCAAACTGATTTGTTCCAGGATTTTGCATCTGCTTTCATGAGAACTTTGGGATGATTTATTTTCACAAGTCATTGCTAAAAAGAAATAAGGAAAAAAAAAACCCTACCAAAAAACACTGAGGCATAGTAAGCTCAGGGACAAGGCAGCCCTGAAGTAACTGTCAGCCGTCCCAACAGCCCAACCCCGAGCAGGGATCTGAACCGTGCCGTACGTGAATGGGAAATAGCAAGCTTTAGACTCTAAAACATTCCTTCATCTGGCTCCTTTCAGAGCGAGATACCTGCAAGTGCCTCCAAACTGCTCAGTTTCCTGAGACATGTCCGGAAAGGGATAAACACAAACTGAGGCAAAAATGTGTTGGCTGAAATGATAGTTGCTGCCTTTATTTTCTCACCCTCCCAGATGGCAGAGCTCCTTACCAACACTTTGCAGAGCCATCACAACCACTTCCTCCTGTTCCTGGACCTTGCATGAGAGTTATCCGCCCAGCCCAGCAAGTCATCCCAAATTACTCAAACCTTCGTGCTTCCAAAGGCACTGGAGATCGACCACCCCAGAGGACGTGCTCCTCCCCTGGCCCTCCTCGATTCCCGTAAGTATGCCTGGGGGGTGGGGGTTGTGGGAACTGGAAGTTCCTCTGATCTAATTTTGTGGGCTTTCAACCAGTAATTCTGAATCCCTGTACTGTTAGCATGCCCAGGCTGCAGGAATACATGTAAGATGCTGGGTTGTTTTCTTTATTTGCTGTTTTACACCCAATGGGGGCCTGACCCTTTCCTAAAGGACTTCAAAGCTGGATACCTGATACGTTGTTAGAGCACGCCCTGAAATGCAGGCCTTAAGGAAGATAAATGCTGGAAGGTTAAAGGGATGAAGGGTTGAAAAATATCTCAGTTGAAACCTTAGAGCTCTCCTACTCACTGGCAAAGGTCAATTTGGTGGCTTGCTGGGATCTTCAGCTTTACACTGTACCAGCCTGGGACAACTCAATCACTGGCTTCCAGTGATTTCCTTCTTAGCTCTTCTGTGATGCAGAGAAAAAGGGAGAAAATCCCATCTGTGGCTGATATATCTCTACACTACAGTTTGTAGCCATTTCTGTGATTCTTCTTAACAAAATGTCTGGCACTTCTCATCCAGGGCTTTTTGACTGATTTTCAAATATTAATTTACCAGGCCTTGTATTCTTATAAGTATCTCATTAGCAGATGGGAAATCCTATTCATGCAATAGGGGTTCCTTTGGACTCAGCTATCTAAAAAAGAAATTGAAGCTTCAGGTTTTGAGAATAGCTGAAATCAGACTCTTTTTATTCAAGTGCCACAGTACTTTTAGGGGTGTTAAACTTACAGGCATCTGTGCTTGAAAATGTCCACTTACATGACATGGTCTTGGTAGGGAACAGTGAGAATGGGCAGGACAAAAGAGGGCTGAAATATCATTGTGCTCTGGCCTTTGAAAAGTTAAGGGCTGTAACAGAAAAGTGACTGCAAGATAAGGGAGTACCTGCAGCAGAGACTAGTGCACTGAAGAGTTTGTATGAAAATGTAAAGATATTGGGGGATAGTGGGTATCCTTTTCAGTAGTAAAATTTAAAACCGGACTCCTGATTTTTGCCACATTTGTTTGATAAGGTGGAGTTTTGGGCAGATCTGTAAATTATTCACAGTGTATTGTTTTTCTGGCCACTGATGAGGTATGTGTTGCTTTTATTAATACTGTCTTCTGCTAAAAGAGATCCAGAATACTCAAGAGTCTGTCCTGCGCTGCCTGGCTGCTGCTTGAAGGCTGACTCCAGGAACAGCAGTTATATGTTGGTAATATTTGCCTATAGAGTATTTTGTAACAGAAAACATCTGCACCAAAATGAATAAACCAAATCTTAATGTGACAACAGAAAACATGCTGCGACCAGCCTGTCATCATTCATTTAAGGAAGGCTAAGAAAAAAAAAAAGAGTGGTCTTGATTGACTAAACATCATGGCTCTGTGGGGAAAAGGTCTCAGAGAAGCCTAAAACTCATCCAGCAGATACAACCCAGCAGATTACAAGCACATGTCACGTAAAAATCTCTATAGATTCACCTTCCCATTGACTTAAAATCTGAAGCCAAAGTGTAGTAGGACAAAAACTGCTAAGCTTCCTAAAATCATCCCTTTCTGTCTATTCATTACAATGGAGAGGACATTAGGCAAGGTTATTGCAGGTCTGGAATGCCAGTCCCTGACATGAGAAACCCTCTTTTGGGTCTGCCATTGCACGTCAAGAAATTAACTTTGTTCCCTTTGGCAAAACATTGGGTTTGTCCAAGACTGGACGCCCTCCAGTGCTGGAGCTGGAGTGCCCTTGTAGACCTGTTTTCCCAATTTCCACTTTTCTCTGAGCCTCTGGTGCTGCATAGGACATCATGAGAGCATCTGAGGTGCCATGAAGCATTCTTTCCCTTTAGATAATGGGAAGAGATTACTCAGGGGCCACCCTGCTCCCGTACATGCATAGTAACATCCATTACACACCATTATTTCTCACTCAGAAACAGCCTTTGTTTCTGGTAATTGCAAGCTGAACAGCTTTCAGCTATGATGTGCCTTACTTCCTGTGATTAATGTTATTTCTCCGATAAACTGCTTCTTGTGGTAGCCTGTCACCTAGGTATCCGTTCCAAAGACACTGTAATAACTAAGCAGATGTGCTGAGCCAAGCATTTCTGCAAGAACTTTTCACAGCTAATATGCTGTGTGTTATTAGAAGGAAAAGAAATTCTGAATTTTGCCTGAAAATCAGGACTTTCTAAATCCTCCATTGCTTTTCTTTGTAGAAACCAGCTATACAACCAGCTCCCTAATGGTCAGCTGCCCCCAAGGCATATGGCCTGGATGAAGCATGCAGTTGTCCTTCTGACAATTTTCCATCTCCAGCTGCTGTCTCGAGACCTCTCAGTAACCCTGCAGCCAAGGGAACTCTGAGAACCAGCAATCTGCCGGAGGAGTTGCGTAAGTGATTAGCAAATTTGTTCTGTGCAAGATTTTACAGCACAGCCTAACAGCTTTGGGTGGGAGAGTTCCAGAGTGGTGAAAGGGGAGAAGAAGGCAAGGGGAAATGACTTTAAGACACAAAGACAACAGGAAAAGAAAATACTGAGTGTCACCACATCTGTTGGGTGTGAGTGTGTTTGGTGGGATGGAATTACGCCCTTGAATCCTGAAAACATAATTGTCATTAATTGCTTGTTATTTTGTTTACAAAAAGTAAATACTGTTTAGATTGTTTCCATGATTCTTTGCTAAACAGGAAGTCCCTTTGAGGCAGGAGGGGCTGGAGCTTACAGTAAAAGACTAATAACAAACAAAGCCTGAGGGATAAAGTGTTTCTGCCTGTCCCAAACCAGATAAATATGCTGAGTCTTGACCTCAGGTTCTCCCTGAACTGGTGAGTTTGGAGAGGACTCTGGGACATACTGAGGGCAGCACAGGCTCTGCCTGACATGCTTCTATTGCCACCAGCACCACAGATGCATTCACCCACCAACTCTTAGGGGAAAGTCAGGTTTCAGAAAAATAGCTTCTTTCTGAATGCCAAGCTGACTAGTAAGTGAGATGTACCATTGTTAAGAATCCTCCACAGATCTGCTGAGGTTTTGATTTTTCCTTTATTCTTCATTCTGCTTATCACCTTTCAAATCCAGAGTCATCTCTCTGGCCTGTAGGAGTGAGCTAAGATACCAGATGCCACTCTTGGATAGACCTTACTTTATCAATTAGTGTGTCCTAGATGGAGGAATTACTGGGTTAAAACAGGGTCATCTGTGGTAGGTGCACAGCTGGATTAGATCAGCCGGCTGGTTTACCCTGATGCAAATCCATGAAAACCCCTCCCACAAGGGTAAGGACATTGCTGTCACTGGCCATGCATCCTGCCTGCACAGGGGGTTAATGCATCTCCAAAGAGAGGCAGTATGACATGCATAAGGGCCCCTCCAGCTTCTGTGTCATATCAGTGGGTCTGGGGAAAGCTGTGCTGGCTGCAGCCAGTGCAGGTAACATGAGCTGTGGGTGAGAGCCCAGGCTCAGGTATGCCCAAGCGCTGGGAAAAAGCAGCTCTGGCCACAGGGCAGGGGAAGCAGCAGAGGGATTACCCTCTGCAGCTTGCCAGTAAGGCAGGAGGAGCTCAAATTTAGAGCAGGGTTTTGTACAGGGGTTGGTTTCAACACTGAGCCACTGCACTATCCCACATCCATTTCGTAAACAATCCAGAGAAACCTAATCCATAACCTGCAGCGTGGTGAAAAAGGAGTGCTGTGACAGTCTCCTCCTTTGAATGGTGTATTTAAATGTGTTGCATATTCATACACACTCTCTCTCCCAGGCAAGGTCTTTATAACCTACTCAGTGGATACAGCAGTGGAGGTTATGAAATTTGTGAACTTCCTGTCTATAAATGGATTTCAAACTGCTGTAAGTATTCCTTCTGGAAAAAAAGACTTTCAACCAGGGAAGAGGCATTTAAAAAAAAAAAATCAGAGGCAATACACTGTCCATTTAAATGTTTTTCTGGTTATCATCACATTTTGTAGGCTAAAGAAGATACAAATAGATTGAACTAGCCTTGGTTTTGCAGCTTTAACTTAAATGATCTGCCTTTTTGTTTATTCTTTTAACTGAATATTATGCTTTGAAATACACTTTAATAATGACCCTGGAAAATTTCACTTAGTGACACCAGATGGGCAATAGTATGAGGGTTTGTGAGCTATTCCATTAATATTGTCTTTTATTTGATCTGTAATCTGTATTACAAAAGGTCAGTTTTATGTTCATTCCATGCTACCTTTTTTTTTCTCTGATGCTATTACATCATTGATTCTTCAGATGTGAGTAACTTTCTGCTAAAAAAGGTGTAAAAGTAGATTCTGAAATTCACACAGCTTAATGAAACAGCCCATCTCATGCTTTTGTTTGCTTTGTTGTCTCTTTAAAAGTGATTTTGCTTTGTTATACTTTTAAAAGGGATTCTAAAAATCATTGGCCTGAAAAGGTCTGTGTCATACTGTGTAATCCCATAAGCCCATACAGACTTTTACTGAATTTTTCATGAGTTTGCTTCATCTTAGAGGCCCACAGAGGCTCAGTGTTCATCAAAATCTTGATTCATATTTTCTTATTTCAAGAGCATATGCTATCTGACCCCTCAACCTTCCCTCTTTGGCTCCAATTCAGGAAAGCATTTAAGCAAGTGGCTATCATTAAACTGAATGAGACTCAGTGGGGAGCTTTGCACAGGCTTATTTATTTTCATGAATCAAAGATTTTTTTACAGAGACTGCAATTATACTTCTCTTCAGCAGTTCCATACTATGACCAATTCATAAGAAAGCTTTTGGGCACCATAGCTTTACAGAGTAGAGGGCTCATTAATAGCACCTTTGCTGGACAGCTATTGGAAGCTATTGCAGAGTAGTAATTAGAACAGAGTGTCCCCAAAGCAGGGAAACAAGTAGGCTCTCCGCATTCAGAAAGGGAGAAAGAAAGACTTGAGAGCAGATCACGACTATTGTCTCGAGTACTTGGAGAAGTTAATAATTACTCCATTGGTCAGAGTCACTGACTGCTGGTTTCTGAGTTTACTGAGCATGCAGAGAAGCAAGCAGTGTTGGTCATATTCAGTCCCATGAAGTCCTCCACTGCTCTGCCATCACTGAAGTCTGGGTGACTGCACCCAGTTATCAGTGACCTGGATGACTTCCCACCACACACCCTGAATATTTAGTTCAATATGAAACTAAACCTTCACACTCAGTATACCCTTGCAGTCAGAGAACAGCAGGCATTTGCAGCTGTACAGATGGAGAAGGTGGGCAGCACCTTGTTCTGTCCAGTAAAAATGCCTGGGAGTTTGGGGCTGGCAGGGCAGCCAGTCACAGGGCCAGGTGAGTGGGAGCCCAGGAGTGTGCCTGCAGCCGCCCCTCTCTGCCTGCCTGCTGCCTGTCCACTGTCCAGCTTCACTCCGGACTGCACAGCAAGGGGAGAAGTGCATGTACGCATTTCTTTCCTAGGGGAGTTGGGCATGCTTGTCATAAACAAGGAAAGGAGTAGGTGCTCTATCAGTGCTGTAAAACGGGGAGGAAAGGTGAAGGGATGCTCACCAGGAACTTTCATTCTCTTGCAGATTGATATCTTTGAGGACACGGTACGAGGTATTGACATCATTAAGTGGATGGAGCGCTACCTAGGTGATGTATGTAAGGGCAATTTAACCTTGTTTATAGCAGAGGTGACCTGGGGAAAATGGTTGAATTATTCAACCAAGAAAGCAGGAACAGAATGAAAATGCAAGACCCTACTGTTGTCTTCCTATCCCTGTAGAAATGGCAGAGGCATTGCAGGGAGAATATAGGCAAATCTTAGTCACATCTGTATCTGATGGTCCCAGAGCTCATTCTTTGAGGAATGAAGTTCTAATCCTGGCATTCTTACCAAATTCTATTTCTGCCTATTACATCCAGCCTGAAGCTGCCATTGGAAAAGTTGTCCATCTTCTTTTCAAATAGTGGGGTTTAGCAGTGCTTGGTTACAATGATACCTGTATTTCATCCCAGACTGCATAATCATGGTTAATGTTCATCCTTCTCACTGGTGGCTTTAACACTGATATCGAAAACATTGAAAGGTTCTTCTGGATAAAACATCCTACATTTAAACTGGAAATTTGTATTCTCTTGGTTGATATATAGATGTGCTCTCATCACTTTGTATCTATCTAAGCAGTAAACCAGAGATTTATCTTGCTGCCAGTGCTGTCCCCTGCAGCAACAACTTGTCTGAAGTTCTCCTGAGCAGCAAGTGTGCATCTCCTTTAGGATCAAGCCAAGTGTTTGGACTATACCAGCACAGCTGGGTGCAAGCTGGCAATTCTGTCGCTAGACCCAAGCCATCATGGGCTGGCTTCCTTGGATTCTCACCTTGTTGAGTGGCCACCATGTCTCTGACTCACTCTGGCCAGATCTCCATGGTTCAGGAACAGGATGGCAGAAGTGGTGGACTCTCCTCCACCTGAAAAAGGAAGCTCAACTGTCTGAGCCAGCCCTACAAAGGTTTCCTTCAGGTGTCCATGCAGGCATGATGCAACTACATGCAGAGCCAGCCTGGGACCTCTGCCATGGAAATGCAGTCATGCCTACCGGGGCTTGAATCAGGACAAATTAGGCTTGGGCTCACAGTGTGTAATGTAGGTAATGAAACCAGAAGACAGGGTGACTTTGTTTTTGCCAAAAAAATCACTATCACTTAAAATGCAAGCTGGCAGATCTCCTCTGGGACTTGTGCACAGTCAGTAGGAGAAACCAGTATGTGCAGAGAATGATCTCCTGCCTCCACCTGAGGATCTTTCTCTGACTACCCCCCCATAAAAGTTTGATTTCCCTCACTGACTGTAGAGGCACTGACTTCAAAACCCTTGCATGTGTGTGGAGGAAGGGACTGCTTGGACACAAGCAGAGGAAAGTATGCAACTGGGCATGTCTCTTGCAAACCCTCAACATCTGCAAATGCTTACGCACATGTCAAACACAAGCAAAAGTAATTCTGGAGTATGTTGAGTCAGTGTAAGGGATAATGGCTCCTTACCTATTTGACCCTGTGGTGGGGCAGATTCTCTTGATACAGCACACAAGGAAAGAGTTAATTACGTGCCAGGCTGACTGTAAGACTTGGAAGCCTTACACAGCCTGATGTGCCAGGGATGAAAGGCAGGCCCCAGGTAGACACAAGTAGGAAGCTTTCATCTGCTGCATTTCAACTGGCTTCCCATTACAGAGGAGATATGTTTCCCAGATAAAAAGGATGGCCCCTTGCTGGAAATCTGAGCTCAGTGTAGGGCTGGGATTAAACAGGTCAGAGGCAGGATCTGGGCTGTCCTGTTAAGGTGGAGGAACATTGCCTTCAGCGCATTGTGACAGAGCTGACAGGTACCCCCAAACCTGCTCAGGCCATCCACAACAGCCCCCTTCCCTGCACAGCCACCTCTCTGCACACTTTGCCACTAAGAAGTGAAAAGATGTCATTTCTGCCATTGAGAGCCCTAGAAGTAGCTTCCACAGACCACCTTCTTTAGTAGCTTTTTGTGTAAAAAGCCACTGATGGCTAAATAGATGCACTTCTACATAAACTGTTGGAAAACATTTGGGTCTGAATTTGAAGACAAAAGTTTTCTGTGTATGCACATAGACATTCTACACTGATAAAAAGTAGCTTTTTATGACAGGGATTCCAAGTGTCAACTGGTAGCTGCTAATACATCTCTTGACATTTAGATTTTCTATATCGAGATGTTGAGAAATAATGAGGAGAACGAGTGTATGCATTCTCGTGTATTTCCTGCCAGAATGAATGAGATCCTCTTGTGTTTGCCAGGAACACAAAGATCACTTAAAACACAAACTGGCATATTTCCGATCTGCCTCTACCAAACACACTGCGTTTCTCAATTTCATAAAAGTGCTTTTCTCCCTAACAGAAGACGGTGATGATAATCATAGCAATCAGTCCAAAATACAAACAGGATGTGGAAGGGGCTGAATCCCAGCTGGACAGGGATGAACATGGCTTACATACTAAATACATCCACAGGATGGTAAGCAAGGACATGCATTTGCTCTTTTACAAAGACTGTCTCTTCTTCTCAAAAGACAAATCTGTCTCCAAATGGCAGGTTCTTTGCTTTGTTTTCCCTAATCCCCATAGTTAAACACCCCTCTTTGGAATTCATTAATCCTTCCTATCATCAGCTCCGTATGCTCATTAACATCTGCTAAGAGGTTCAAGGAAGTAAAATCCTATTAAACGTGTTCATCTTATTTCTTCATATTCTATATTGTTCAATGTTTTCCCCCTCCTTCACCTTCTTAAGTCCTTGTATACCCTGAGCACAATCTTATCTAACAGTTCCTGACCTTCTGCCCTCTAAACCAGCCCCTGTTGCTTCAGCCATCCTGGAACTGTGGTCTTTTCTTAGGCAGCAGTAAAGCTGACTGAAGGATGGAATTGCAAAGCAAAGGCCAGAGATGCAATGTGGGGCCCCTGGGGAGTGCACAATGCCAGAGGACCAGACACCCATCTCCACAGCCTGTCACAGGATGGCCATTTAGCCCAGAAGAGCCCATAGACCCATGAAGCTGATCCTTTCTCCCTTGGTTTACAGTTAGCTGCCTTTCACACCTGTAACCCCTCTGATTCCCCAGTTTGAATCTGCAGTCTGATTTCTCAGAAGCTGTCACCAGCAGATGAGCTCTCAGCAGTACTTTGCTGTCTGTACCACCCCTGGGATGCCTGTGTCCAGGGCCATGGGGAACAGGCTGGGCCCTAGCTCAGACACAGATCTGGCCTCTGGCTGAAATCTTTCACCCATTTGTAGGCCAAACAGGGGTGGTAGTCAAGTCAGGCTTCACCAGTTTGAGATGGATTTCATGAGATTGCACCTGCAGCCAAACCCACAATTATTTCACACCATGAAACTAAATGTTTAAGAAATGTTGACAGATCTTTCCTGTATCCTTTCTGTAGCAATGAAGAATTAGATTAAGTGGCCAAACCAAACAGCACCGAGTCCACCAGCAATAGATCATATAATTTAAAAGAAGAGCAGTTTAAGTAAGCAAGGAGTGTTTTTATCCATAGGGTTGAGATGCATGCAGAGAAAAATTGTCATGTCATTACAGTAAAACTGGCATTTTTTTCTATTCTAGATGCAGATCGAGTTTATACAGCAAGGAAGTATGAACTTCAGATTCATCCCTGTGCTTTTTCCAAATGCCAAAAAGGTAACATACATGCATGCTTATATACTTGCTGCATGATTAAGCGCATATTATTTTGATCACAGTGCAGCAGATGGAATCTTAAAATCCAAACACTCAATTTCTTGGTTCTTAATAGCCTACAAGTAATATTCCAAAGCTTATAGGTTTATGTATTCCAAAGTTTATAGGTTTATGTACATGCAAATAAAAAACATTTCATCCACGATATAAATCAGCGTATAAATGTATTTCTGATGATGAATGTAGAACTAAAACTCAAATTGCCTTGAGCACTGAAAGAATTTAAATGGAGAGAGGCAATCTATCCAGGAAGCATGCTTTTTATATTAACCCTTTTATAATTTTGTCCAAATGCAATGCTGATGAGTGAGATGGGCAGGATTTATGACTGATGTGAAGATAGGGTCTGGAAGAGGGTGTGTTGAGAATATAAAAATAAAGAGTATAATAAATACTAAAGTACTAGGCCATTGCTTGAACTTTGACAGGCCCATCAAAGGCAAACTAAGATATTTTAGGACTTGAAATTTCATCTGCCCTCCTTACTCGTTTTGAAGATTCATTTGAAAATAAGAAATAAGTAATGCAACAGATTCCCATCTCTTCTACTTCACTCAGAGTATCTTGTGGATTTTTACAAAGACAGAAATATTAAAAGACTTCAGTTATAACTTCTTTAATCTCCTGCATTGCATTCCTCTTCACTTTGCATAACTAAATGCTACTGTTGGGTAGCTATCATGTTGCCCCTAGGTACAGCTGCATTTTAGAAAAGTATGGAAAAATTCTTTATATTTGTGTGCCCAAATTTTGGAACATGTCAAAATTTAAACAGTGTTGTCAATGGTATAGGGCTATGCAGTCCTACCACACTTGTGGATTTTAGTGTAATGAAGTTCTTTATTTAAGCACTGATTTAAGATCAGAAATGTGAAAATATGTCCCTGGGTTTGTAAAACATGTGAGGTCCTGTGGGTTGAGCAGTACCTCTGGTATTTTATGTCATTCAGATCCCTTCCTGAATGATCTCAGTCTGCTACTTACCTTGAGTACCTGGAAGACAGCAGTGGTGGGAATTGGGCAGGCCAAAAGCAGGGAAGCATTTTCAGTCAATCTTTGATGAGGAGAAGGGGCTTTTAACCTTGGGGCTACTTGAGTGCCCACCATGTGAACAGACCACACAGTCCAGAGCCACTTGGCACTTTGAGGGTTGCAGAGAAAAGTGTTCCAGGAGGCAGGCACTATAGCTGCCTTGGGCCTCTGGGACAGAACAATAAGGTATGTTAATTTGGGCGCAACTTTATTTATCGGAAATTTATCAGACTATTTAGCATATAGCAGTGGTTCTCTCTCTGGTTTGTAAGGAATTTCCAGGGTTGGTTTATCCAGCTGCCTCAATCAAAGCATCAGGCTCCAGGCATCCTTCCTGCCCATCCTCTGTAGTCCACATAACCCTTTAGTTTTTCAAGAGGTGCCTTTCTCATTAAATTATGCAGATCGGCCTTTTCTACAGCTATTAAGCTTTAGTCTCTTTCTCCACATAATCCTTTGGTACATCACCTACCTTCATCTAGCTACTTAATGATAATGTAACTGAGAACATCATGGGTGGAAGGAGAGCACCAGAGCCTGAACAAGTTGCAGTAATGAAGTCTGGAGGCAGTCAGAGGAAGTGAGGTACCTGAAAAACTGCCAAGTATACGTACAATTGCATGATGTTGGTGGGCAGATTACTTCAATTTTGTCTTTTTTATACTGTCCTTTATACATTCAAGTATTAGCATAGCTGGCAGTGGAAAAGAGCAGAAAATGAAGATTTGGAGGTTTCATCTGGGAATGAGGCTATTAGATGAGTTAATCTCATACACAGTACATCATAAAGCACTGCTGGTATGTGAAAATTAGTCAACCTCCAACAGGAAGAGAGATCTATGTGATCCAAGGAGCATTGATTAGGAAACTGAATAATGAGGCAAAAAATGCACAACACACAGTTAAGGTGGAACTGGCATTTCCAGCTTCCAGTCATACACTACTAAAGGAAACATGGGTCTTTCTGGTTCAAGGGTGCCAGGGAAGGCAGGAGATGTCAAACTCCTGTCAAACTCCAAACTCTTCTGTCACAGCCCTGAACAGTCCTGTCCTCTGCACGAATACACTCTACCCTCTTCCTACCAGTTTGAACTGTGGAGTTATGAAATACTCTCCCTGTGGCATAGAGAGAATTTCCTCTCAGCTCACAGATACACAGCCAAATTTTAAAAATGCAAAGGACAGTAACTATTTTCCCATTACTCCCACCTGCAATGACAGATGCTGTTGCATGGTAAGGAAAAGCCCTTTTCTCACTCTGGATAAAAATAGCAGCTATAGTTACCTTTCACCTCTCCACACCTCCCTCAAATTAAAACTATTGCCAAAGCTGATTCATGTGCAGGTGCTTTTTGGACTGACTTCGTTATGGAGGATATTAAACAAAACCACACAAGCAGTTTTGGAAGCAAGGCAGACAGCTTGTCTCTGGATGTATAGTGCCTCTCTCATTTTATCCCCACTTGCTGACTTCTTACCTACTACACATTTCCTCTAGACTAGTTTTTCCAGGCCTGCAGCTTCTGAGTTTCTAAGTTCTGTTTTTCCTGATATTTTAGGTTTCTGAAGCTTGTTCTCACAACTTGAACATAAATATTGAGATGGTTTCTGTAATGAACTCAGAATTCTTTCTGTGAGACAGACCTTCTTTTAATGTCCCTCTAGTTTACCCAGTGTAAGTGAAGAGTTTTGCTGCTCACTCACCAATCACAGTAACCTGTTGAAAATATATAAAAAAGATCATTTATGTAAATAAATCAGAATCAGATTCATCTCTTTGAACTGTTTTCAAAGAAATTTGTGTCATGTTGTGATTCACCACAGCAACAATTTCCCACACTAATTTAAATAATGATTTACCCATGTGGACCTCTATCAAATGCATTTCTGAAGTCCAGACTGACTATATCTATTGTATTTCCTTTGCCCAAAAAATGTAGTTTCTTATCAAAGTCAGAGAAAGGGCTCATTTGGTAAAACCCCTGCTGTATTTAATTACATTTCCTTCTATAGTTCTTAACAAGATTTAGGAAAAAAATAAGTTCCATGTAACAATGGTATGCATGTGCATGCAAACATAGTAATTTTTCTTTCTCCCAGTAACATATGAGTCTCTTGGCCAATTCCAAAGAGCTTTGTCAAAGGAATAAAATTCACAAAGATGAAAATCCATTCCTATGCCAAAATAAAAAGACTAGCAGGTGGAGGCAAGAAGCCTTATTTTTGCTCCTACCAAACGGAATGCTGCGGGATCTTACCCTTATGCAGTGAGATGTCCATGTGGAAGAACAACCATCCACTTTAGGGAGACCACTGAGCAAAGCCTATCCTTTCTCAGCCACTGGACAAAGAGGAAGGTCAGGCTTGATAGATACCTCTCCCAGTCACAAAGCTGCTTGTTCAGAAGCCTAGGTGAGTTCATACTAATGGGTCTGTAGGTGCCTGTGTGACTCACCTCTTTCCTATACATAAATCCTGTAGTTCTAACAGAGTGGTTACATCAATTAACACAAAACTGCTCCCTGAGCGGGGAAAATGATGCAACCTTGTTCCTACAGGCCAAGGAAAAGACAGCAAATTTGAGAAGCATGATCATGGGAATAAAAGGCTTCAATTGCAGCTAGGCTGTTTGCTGGCAGCAGGACATATGCAGCTCATGCCAGAGCATCCCTGGCAAAGTGCCAGAGATGTGCATGACAGCAGCTTTTTGCTCTGTCCTCTGGGAGCTAGCTCCAGTGGCTTGACAGGAACTGTGCTGCTCCTAGCAGGGGCTATCTTGGGAAAACACTGCTAAATAAGAGGTCCTGGGACCAAGTGCTGGATGTCCTGGCTCCTCATGTTGCTTACCTGCTATCTCATTTTGGTTCTGGTGTCTCCAATTTCAAAACAAATCTCTGTCTCATGGTGACCATGAACTGGTTTAGGTCAAGGATTTGTCCCTCTGTTAATTAGTGGTATTATAATAGCCCTTCACCCCTACACATCCAGGCTGTCCATATGGAAACCTTCCAAGGCTGTGGGAACGTGAGGTCTAAGTGGGCTCATCTCCATCAGCAGGCTGTCACTGTCCAGTGCCATGGTGGTCCCAGCTTCATAATGTTAATGGACATTAGCCAACCCCTATGAAGAACTGCACCTTTTCCAGGATGCAGGGATTGGTGGAGGTTTGACCCTGCTAATATGGAGATGCATTAGTCTCTCCTCAAGTACAGCATTGACCTCAGCCTTCTGCTCAGTTAGTCAGAGCACACCATGCTTAGGGAAGAAAGGTGCAAGGGGAGAGGGAGAAGGCTACCAGCATGTGAAATGTTTTTGTGGGGTCACAGTCTTTCCCTATTGATCCTCATCCCAACGTTGAACATGCTGTATGGATCCTTTAGCAGCTACTAAAGTGGCAACCTTTCCCTGCTAGGGGCACTGAAATCTTCTCTTCTCTTCTCTTCTCTTCTCTTCTCTTCTCTTCTCTTCTCTTCTCTTCTCTTCTCTTCTCTTCTCTTCTCTTCTCTTCTCTTCTCTTCTCTTCTCTCTCTTCTCTTCTCTTCTCTTCTCTTCTCTTCTCTTCTCTTTCTTCTCTTTTCTCTTCTCTGTTTATTTTCACAAGCTTTTTGATGCCTATCATTGACATCAGACTTCCTTTGAAATGTGGTGAAATTAGCCAACATGATGGCAGAAGAGAAAGAGAGACAGGCAAGCTGTGAGATCACACAAAGTTCATTTATTTAGGAACCCAAATACAATTCTGAAGCCAAATTAACATTTCTTGTTGTTACAGGAAGTGCCTAGAACAGACAAAATGAAATCTTTCTTGGCAGGGTCTCACAGAATCTGAAAGGTTCTGGTAGAGATTCAGAAGGATTTATGGGATTTAGCTTTTATTTTCCCTGTTTTTTTCAGGAACATGTGCCTACCTGGCTGCAGAACACTCACATTTATAACTGGCCAAAGAACAAGAAGAACATCCTTTTGCGGTTACTGCGGGAGGAGGAATACGTTGCTCCTCCAATAGGACCTTTACCAACACTCCAGGTTGTGCCGCTATGAACACTATAACTTAAAGCACATGCAGAGTGGTTGTTAAAGGGTTGTTCCTGGCAGGAAGCCAGCACTCTTCCAGATGGCTCTTCTTGATGACAGAAGACACTCTTTCTGCTAAAGGAATTGGTTGTCTTGGGTTACTCAGGCTCAGCTTGTTCTCTACCATGTTAAACATGTATTTCCAAAGCTGATGGGGCAGAACTCTCTTCTCTAGATTTTTAAATAAGCTACAAATGGAAAGAATGCCCACTTTTATTTTAACATCTGGTTTTAACATATTCCTTTTATTAGTCATTATAGCAAACAAATACCAGAAATAATGTTGCAATAAGTGTAAAATAAAAATTACATCCTCCTTTTTGCTCAGGGTTTCTTTAAAGATATTCCTGCTTTGTATAGCATTATTGAACCATCAATTTGTATATACACTATTAAATATATTTGCCTTTTGTAAGGCAATCTTATATGCTGTGTCCACTTTTATTATTGCTGGGGACAATGGAGAAATGGGTTGGGTAAGGCAGATTCTTCTTAGCCTGTCTTGCATAAAAAGACTTGTCTTCAATCAACTTTTAGATCTGAAATCTCTAGAGTTCCCTTTCCTTACAGCTTGGTCCCTCACACCTCCAGTGTGTTGCAGCAATAGTCCCCAAAAGGAGAGCTGAGTGCATGACTACGTGAGTGCTGTCAGTGCTATGGAACACTGCAGTATTTTTTATGGCAGGCCTTTAGTTTCACTACTGCTCTTCAGCCCTTATTTAAAACAGAGCATGTCAAAGGACAATTGACACTTGGAAAACCAGCGATTGTTAAGAGAAGAACACTGACTCCTACAACTTGCAGTATGCAATATGGAACAATAAAATAATCAAAGATGGAAAGCCACAGGGTGCTGGACATCAGGATGGCTCAACAACATCACGTCTGCTAAAATCTGAACATTTTTTAGCAGACCACATAAGCATAACTTTGGTGAGGATTTTTTAACAGCCTTAACCTTACTGAGGTAACAGTGGACCCTATTGGCTTAAAATTCTGCAGACCTTATACTTTAGAGCAGTCATACCACGATCCTCCTCAGCTTTACTATTTGTCATAGAATGACCCAAACACAGCTTTATAGAAAAGTACATGTGTTTGGTAGCCTGAAAAGAAAATGAGTCCAGAAATTGATACTTCTTGTAGAGTATCCAAATTATTTCATTAGCTTTCCGTGGAGGTGGTGTGGTGTCAGCATGGTGTGTTGACACAGCATGTGCTTTGTGGTGCTCATGGAGAAAAAAACAGAATTCAGATCTTCCTTTAGCAAACTTTTGCAAAACTAATTGCAGCCATTTAAGAGAAGGGTGTATTCACTGCAGTCAACTCCAATGATTTTGATTATGGTATTTTCTGTGCTTTTTGCAACTTCAGTTTCAAAAGGGAAGCTCAACAATTGAAACAGGCTTATACCTGTCATGCCAGCAGCTTCCTGAGAAGGCACAATAAAACCATGTTAGGCAGCGGTACTTCTTGGTACCTACTTAACATGTGCAGAAGGGAGGTCTGGTTTTCACGTGATAAATTTTCAGTTAGGAAAATAACTTTCTTACTATGTGGTGACAGCCTAAAATCATGACAGAAATCTATCTTAAATGGTCAACAAAGTAAAGACAAAAGGAGTGGGATGTTGGTCGACATTTGGGATCACCTGGAGTGCACTACAACAAGCAAGCTCAGCCTTTAGGTTGAGCAAGACTCCTGAAATGCATTATCTGCCAACTCAGTACGGCTGCCTCTGTTATTTTACGGTATCTGAAGTGTTTTAACACTGTGAAATACTCTGTCTCAAATGGCTTCTGAGCCTCTTAGCCAATTTCTGCCACATTTAATAGGGAGAGCTCAAAGATACTAAGTGCCTGTGAGTTTCATGGAAAGAATTACCCAAGCAAAGAGCAAACCCCAAACCCACATGCTGAGGAGGGAGAGGTTCTGGTCTCTTCCCAGAGGTGGACAGCTGGCCACCCTGGTCCTGGCAGGGGTTGGGAGGCCTTCTGGGGTACACAGCCTGCACAAGTCTGGAGGAATGAGGCTGTGTCAGTTTTGCTGCTTGCAAAGCAGCGTATTAGAGAGTGCAGTTAAGCATTCAAAATGATTAGTGAGGCTGGGTAGTAAATTTCTTTCATCATTTTGGCTGTCATCCGAAAATATGTGCTCTAGATTTACCACAGATTTGCTTGGTTTGGGCCAGGGAATTTCATTAAGTAACTCCTGCATCATGTGATGCACAAGGTTGCATTAAATGGTCTGGTGATTATTTCTGTTCTGTTTGAACGATCCTTTTCTGCAAAACAATACTAGCAGAGTGAGGAAGAAAAACTAAGCTTTGCTGTTTGGAAAATAAAAAGAGCTCAATCTATTTAACTGCTGGGGCGTTTGGGGTTTTTCTTTTTCCTGGTTTGTTTTTTTTTTTTTAATCGAATAACAATTCCCAGGATTCATTGATCTTTACATTAGTTAGAGCATCCTACAAGGACAGAAACCATAATGGGGAGAGTGTGAGTAATGAGCTAGCAGCCTAGTGAATCATTTCCCCTAAAGCTTTGTATTTGTAGAGAGACAGATGGTGGGAGCTGTGAAGAGGGAGAGGCAAGAGAAAAGCTGTTTTTTGCAAACAGCAGAAGTATAAAGGACTGTAAGGAAAGGAAAAAACCAAGAAATAATCAGCAGGTAAAGGAGAAGAAGAGGCTGAGAATACCCTAGCTGTTTCAAAACTAATGCATTAATGTTAAAATGGGTTAGGTTTAAGGGAAAATACAGAAAAGAAATTGCAGAAAATGAGCTTTGTGGCTGAGAGAGGGAAAATTTACCAAGAGCAGCCCTAAATATATATACATATATGAACTCTTGAGTCAGTTATTAACTTTATGTGCAAATAATAGAGAAGTAGCTGAAAGTATGAAAGACTCCATCCTGTAAGCTGGCAGTGCTGCTGCCCAGCTGGAGCTGCCAAGCTGCAGGTACCCACAGAGGCAAAAGGCATCACTCGGATGGTGACAGCAGCAGTGGTTTGTCTCACAGCACCTATACGTTTGCAAGGGGTGTGTGGGAGAGGAAATCCATTGTCCATAACATGGAAAGTAAGCAAAGCAAGAGAGTTTCATACTTAACACTGGGATGAGTGCAGCATTAAGACAGAAATAGAGGATTTGGAGACAAAGCCTGCTTTGAAGGCTTGCCAAAACTGAGATGACATTAATACAAGTAAAGGTTTTTCTAAGCAAGTCACCTGTATGACAAAAAGGAGTTTGCAAAATTTTATCCCACAGATAAGTTAGATCGGCCTCTCCAGAGAGGGATGTATAGGGTGATTTGAGTACAAAGTTAATTTAATAAAGTTTTGTATGCAGGACAAGAAATGCTGCCCTAAGAGCTTATGGTAGGGTCTTAACTGCCATCATTTGATGCCATCTAAGTAAAAAAAGCCACAGACTTCCCTGCAGCCCCTCCGGGACCACCAGCAACGCAGATATGAAACTGGCTCATTAAAACAGCTCCACCAAAGGGGTGCCTTGCTGAGGGCCTTTCTCTCATCTGCAGCCACTGACCATGATGCAGGTAGCAGAGACATGGGCATCTCAATAACAGCATCAGTCTGGGCAGTGAACTTGGGCCGCTTGGTTAGGAAGCTCCGCAATGAGGTAAGAAAAGGAGCAATTCCCACCATTTAGGATGCTTCTAAGTTGTCAGATGGAGATGCTGGTAAAGCTGACAGAGACCCCTCATCTTAAAAGGAAGGGGAGGTGGAAGGGAAGAATTGGGATCTTTGTGGTCTTGCAGTGCAAGAGGTCTACTGTGGTAATGAAGTAAAACATGTTCCAGAGAGTTTACTCACCTCAGTGTGCAGAACAGGTACACCTTATCTTCCAAAGCAAACATCTCCCTTGTTACACTTCGGCTTTAAATTAACAGGTTCCTCCATGCCCACATCTGTAGCAGTCTGCTATTGTTTAACTTGTGTTTGGGAAACAGATCCTGCCTGGAAGGTCACAGTGTTTGTCAGCCTCCTCCTCCACCATCCTTTATCATGATGTTGCTGCAGGAAAACACTGCCACAGCACCCAGTTGGCAGTACTGATGGGCTGGCACTGCTCCTTCCCCCCAGAACCCCCAACATGGGTCTTCCGCAGAAGTTCCAGGCTGGCACACAGCACACTGGTATCATTACTCTTCTCCTTGAGCTGTGCCAGTGGATGCTCACATGGTCCCCTCAGCCAGCATGAACCACACCGGCACATGAACATCTGAAAAAAGCCACTTGCAAAACCCTCTCTGAGACATCAGACACACCTCTCCCACCTGCATATTACAACCAGTGCAGGAAGAGGAATGCCTGTATTTATCTGGTGTTTGTATTACAAATTATTGCTCACAGCAAGAGGTGTTTTCTGGGCTGCAGGAGAAGGACATCTGAGCAAGCAGAGGTTCCACTGCCATGGCAGAGGGGTGCTGGATGCTGCTGCCCACACAGGCAAAGCCAAACCAGGCCCTGAGATGCCAGACCACAGAAGAAGGCAGCAGAGTAGCAGCCTGTCCAATCCACCTCCAAATTAAAAAAGGCCAAGAATAAGATGGAATTTCTTAGCCCCATTCCAGCCTTCGTCGGCTGAGAGCCCAGCCTCAGCCTGATCATGGAACAGTGCACAGACCACCAGCTGTGTGTCCCTGTCTGTGGCCAAGATCACTTGTAAACAAACAAAAAAACATCTAAAGCTAAGTTTCCCAGCCTGACCAGATCTGCCAGCTAGGCTACATTTCAAGGGCTCGCTGATGTAGATGGGACCAAACAAATACAAACAAATACACTCCCTGCATCGTGGCTCTGAGCACTGCATGCCACTGCACAGATCCATGCAAACTGCAAGAAATATCACCAAAAGCAAAGGCAGGGTTTTAAAAAACATTTGTTCTTTATTGAAAAGTATCAGGGACTTTTCCAGTTTCCAGAAGGTGAGGGGCAAGTGCCTGCTTGCCCACCTAACCCTCAGGTAAGGGGAGTTTCACAGCAACCTCTGCAGGCACCAAATCCTTGGGGCTAATGACAGATCACGGTAATCTCAGAAGAAACTTGGATGAATCCAGTGAACATAAATCCCTGCAGGTCTGGCTGTTGTGGAAGGGGGACCTTCTAAGGAGTAGGAAACTTCACAGGACCTACTTTGATGGCTGGGCAGATGAAGCCCCTCTCTGTCTGACTCATACCACTCTTCTAAGAATAGGAAAATGCACACTGTTGGAAAGTTCCAGAGAACCTCAAAAGCATGGGTTTTCTGGGGTGCAGAAGAAGGTACTGTAATGGCAGACACTGGACAAATACCTCACCCTCCCAAAAAACCCTACTAAAATAGTTAATAACTAAAATTGATTTTTAAAAAATCATGGCTAGCACCACCTGTGCTCGTTCTGACTGAATTTCATTCTTTGGATTTTCCACTTTTTTCTAAGGAAGTATATTCTGGAAATACTGTCTTGAAGGCTTTCTTCAAAGCTACCTTCCTTTACTTGGGCTGACAGCCCTCACAGCATGTCAGTTCTGTTTTTCATCAGCTACGCCCAGGGAAAATCTGGTAAATGTGATGCATTGTGACTGCCACGTTCAGCACTGCAATGCTCTCATGCCAGCCTCAAGATTTCCAGCAAGCAGCAGGTGCTGCAGTCCATTTTTAAAAATTCTGCAATCTTCAAAGGAAGAAATTCAGTGAGAAAGACCTCTAAACAGGTAACACTACTGGGGATTGAGTTGAACATCCCAGAAGCTGCGAGTACATTAAAGAATCTTTCATCCCTATGCTGGGAGAGAGAACTGAGCCCAGCTTGGCACTGACCAAACCCAGCCTAGTCAGTATCTGGTAGCATCAGTTCTCAGTGGGCACTGTGTGCATCTCACACATGTGCAAATGCACACAGCCAGATGCTCCTGCCACAGTCTTTCTCCCAGAACTTCCCTCCAAACAGACTGTACAGAGACACTGAAATCCAGCCCCAGCACTGATAAGGCAACAGTGGTTCCCAAATGCCGAACCAACAGCATACAGAAGACAACTCACCACCCCTCTTTACAGCAGACTATAAATATCCCTACCAGCAATGGCTCCAGATGCTCACTACTGGCTTTCCCCACAGACAGGGCAGAGAATCATTCAGAAAACCGAAGTTTTATTCTTTGCTTTATTACTGGACTGCTGCAGACAGCAGAAAGTTACCCACTCACTCTTCTCCAGCCTTCTTAGCTAAGAAGCAATAGCAATTGAGACAATAGCAAAGTGGTCATTTAGGTAAGGTTGTTGAAGACTTACTGATTAAAGAACCACATACATACAAAAATTACTGATTTTAATGGGTCCATTCTCCTCACAGCCTTACAAGAGACAGTTTTTTCCTTGAAGCACCAGCAGTGTAGAAGCTGAAACAGCAGAAAGCCAGCTGTAAGACTATCCCAAAAAGCCAGCTGTAAGACTATCCCAAAAAGCCAGCTGTAAGACTATCCCAAAAGAGAGAGATGAAGGAGAATTCTTAAAATAGGCACAATAGCACCTGAGAAGACAGACAGAGTACAATAAAAAAGTGAGAAAGAGGAAGGGAACTACACTGTAACAAAATTGAATGCAGTAGCAAAACTAATCAGCTAGCATAGACTCATCTCTTTTGGTCTCCTTTTTTTCTTTTTTTTTTAAGAGGTAAAATAATTTGGCATTTACTATTTTTAAAAAGGAGAGGAAAAAGAGAGTAAACCAGTATTTTCCTCCAGGCTTTGGTGTCCCATTTTAACTTAGCAGTTGGAAACCAACCTCCTAAAGCAGTACAGTCCTCCTGAGGACACAACCATACTGATGACAATTTGATATATCAGTGTATCAGCAGTCAAGAGACAGACAGCTTCATCATGACAAGACAGACAGGTACACAGGTACACACATAAAACTCAAGGAATGAAAACTGCACATTTCAGACCCTAACACTCATTGATGTAGTCAAGACTCCTTGCTCACTCCAGGCTGGAGTTACTTATTCCCAGGGGTAATTAACAGGTTGAATTTTAAGCTCTGGACTGGATGGACTTGGCATTGGAGAGACAGGTTTCACCACTCCCTCAAAACAGTGCCCAGATGATGATGTGAATTTTGTGACTTGCTTTACTGGAGCTATACTAGGGAAAAAGCACCATCATCTTCAAACCAGGTTATTGTTTTTCTGTTGCCCATATTTCTCAGTTATGCACACTTCCCTGGTTTTGATGTCTTACAGTGTAGCTTGTAATGAACAGCCCAATGTTCCTGGCCCCAACAGCATTTTTTTTCAGTACAAAAAAATATTCATCCAGAGACCCATGTCAGGCTCAGCCTGTGCATCCCTACACAAAATCAGCACTGGATCTGGTGTTACCCTGAACTGCCTTTACATGATGGGAAATAAGAGATGTAGTTCAGCACTGCTATTGTATGGAGAGAGGATGGTGCTTGGGGAAAACTATCCAGGGCATTTCTATATTCAGTATGGTCTAAGCCTACATCTGTGGTGATATCCAAACTGGTCTTTTGCAGAAAACAAGAAGACAAGCCTTGATGAGACACTGTCTGTGAAGCAGCATTGGTGAGAAAATCTAGAGAGTGCCAGGAAATCTGGTGTCACATTGCTTGTGGAAGAGCTCAGTAAAACGAATGCCTTCAAGGAGGCAGAGGGGTCCTTGAACTACCTGCTCCCTACAACCAGGACATTTCTTAGGTACATCACAGGGGAAGGCATTTATCCTACCAGAAATATGGGGTACAAGCATGGGTTGCAAACAGTGTGTCTGCGATCTCTGATCCTGTCAGACAAGTCTCAGTGCCTCGACCCCTTGGTGCACACGGGCATTAGCAAAGGCTTTGGAGGTATTTCACATCAGCCCAGCTATCAGCTCGGACTATCATGCTGTAGACGTACAAGATGTAAAAGCATGCTTTCAGTTCTGATTTCTCTTTTCTCTCACATGCTTCCATTAGGGAACCTCTAATCAAAAGAAGCATTTTTCATAATTTTTTGTGTGTTGCCTACATTTTACAACATTAGAAGCAGCTATGTAGATACAGCTGCCTTGTGCCTAATGCTAGATACCAGAAGGCTGTTCTTACGAAGAGCTTACAGTCTGACTCTATCTGGGATTTGAGTGGCTAACTAAAAGCCTTTGCAAATTATCTGTCACTTCTTTGTAAGTCCTGCTTCCTTTCTTTACATCTGAATTCGGACTGGGGATAATGAACTTCCTGTATCATAGACTGGGATACAAGGAAACTCATTGTATACTCACCAAGGAAGAGTACATCAGTAAGTAGCTTATGAGGCAGCTCTGAAGGGTCTTGTTAGAATTACTTATTTTCTGAGTTTCAGTGGTTTGATTAAGTGGATCATGTGATAAATACTTATAATGAACTTCTTCAGATGCTGCCAGGGAAAACCCAGCAGATAAAGTGCTGAATCCCATGGCATTGCTCTCTGCATAACAAACTGATTACAAAGACGGAAAAATCATGCAATTCACTGGCTTCTTCTCCCACTCAGGACAGCACAACAGTTATACAATTTTCTCTTTGCTGCCCTAGATTAAAGTATCCTTGCTACGCAGTCCAGTTCAAACTAGTGCAATTTTTCTCCTACAAGTCACTAGGCAGATTACAGCTAAATGTAACTACTTGCAAGAAGGTCAAATCATGCTTCTGAAGAACTTCTTTCTCATTAAAGAAAACAAAGTAATACAAACAAACATGGCAGTGGTTAGAACTCAATGTTTTTTAAGGCTGCTTCCAACTCCAATCCTTCTATGATTCTATAGGGAAAAAAACACACACACAAAGAACTAAAAAAACCTGAGCATAAACTCACAAGTAACATATGCTAATTTTGTTTGTTTAAAAACAGCAGGTCATAGTTGAGAGCATCCCTTGCAATTTTGGCCTGGCCAATACCTGTAAGACCAATGAACCAGGGTAATACATTGGCATCTGCTCTGCTCTCTCCTCACCTCTGGTATGCAGCTTCGTTGCTTCTCCTTCTCAGCAGCACAGCCTCTCTTCTTTACTCTCCCAGGTTCTCTGCCTAACAAGCTACAGCATCTCTTCAAAAGACATCCTGGCTCTGGCATGAAGCATGGGATGTATGCACTTGTTCCTGTCCTGTTAGCCAGCATAAATTACAGCACTGCTTCTTCAAGGCCAGCGCTATATAATCCCTGACTTGGGTGTCAGCTGGAACTGTGTGATGGGTGGGGTGCCTTTAAGAAAGTCTTCTTCAGGTCCTGTGGCCAAGAAGAAGGAAAGACCCCAATTGCCTCATCTCCTTGACTAGCAATACCCACCGGCTTCTGCTATCATAGACAACAGCTGCATCAGGACATGCCCGCTGGTCTCATCTAGTACCTGATTATTTGTCAGGGCACTGCTGCACAGAAAAGGATTTGGAGCTCTGCTGGCACTTTGAGGTGTCAGGATGGAGAAGGCAACTGTTTCAGCTGGGTGTGGTGAAGATGTCAGAAAGCATGCAGATAGATAAGACAAGTGCTGGACTCTCAAGTGAGATAATTGGTATTACTTGGAACACTTAATTCAGTAAAGGGCTTTTGAGGGCATCCCCTTCCTTTAAGCTAGTTACTGACTGGTTTTCCCTCAGACCAAATCCCAGACTTTACAGAGCAGTAGCTGAGATGGCAGAAGCTGCAAAGCCAGCCCACAGTAATGCCTGTCCTCAGGCTACCTTGCTCCATATCATCTCACAGAGTAATCAGCTCTTCAGGACCACGGGGTGAATTGCCTTAAAGGGAATTGCTTTGGCAATTCAGGTGTCAGTAGAAACAAGAGGGTAAAGGTGGTAAATGGCAGGTCACCTCAGCACCTCTGTCCTGCCTGTCTCCAGTAGGTCTGATAGCTGCAAATGCCATAGAGTGAAACCAAACTGGCAGTGCTAATTCCTCCATCAGACTTACAGCCCTTGCATTTCCCTCCAGCCTAGCACAGAAGTCGTGCACCATCACTAGAAAGCCTAGTCTAGCACAGCACTTGGGAGAATGATCTTGGTTATGGCTGGCACTGAACTATGCTTCCCACTCCATCTGCTTGCAGGATGCACAGGAGCAGTGCCACAAAGCAGTGCCACATCCCCTGTCTGTTGCACTGAGCAGCCTGCTAAACCACCTCACTAAATACCAGCTACCAAACCCCCAGATGTGCACAGACACACAGCCTTGCAAGTGAGATCCTGTACTTGCAGTTTATACTGGCAAGTCTAGGAGCATCCTTAAGTATAATACCAATGTGTTAACATGCTACATGAGTCTACAGCCTCATCACACCTAGTGCAGCTGTAGGGAGGAAACATTTGCCAGATGAAGAACGCAGGCAGGAATATCAAGTGGACTATGAATTACAGCACTTCACGGGGAAAGATGCCCCACTCTTTTGCTTGACCATCAGAATGCTTATCCATCAGTTCTGTTTTGAGGAATGGTCCAGCAATTATGGTGTCTCAAAGATGTCCTAGAGGATGGCAAGAACTGTTCTTGTTTTTCTCAAGCAGGCAACCCGTAAACACAATAGCAGTTTAAAATGTACATCTAACTGTGTGTGAGCTATCCTATGTACTAGCCATTAAGTTTCCCCAGGTCGTGCTATTATTCAATTAATGGGATTGCAAGCTATAATTGAAGGGATAATACACCTCTCAGATCTCATCAGTTGTGATGGCATGTGAGAAAGAGGGCCTTATCTTGATTTATTTTACAGCCAAAAGGAATTAATGTATCTAATAGCAAGAACAAAGGTAGTTTTAAAACATGGCTCTATGCAATCAGTAAGAATCAATAACAATAACAATACTGCTATTAGACTCAGTCATCGGAGAACAATGGAATTTTAAATCTGTAAACTAAGCAAAAATTTGCACATTCGGTCATTTTCATTTGAAAAAGGAGCCTTCCTCCTATATGACAAAGCAGGTAGAAGTGTTTGTGCTTTAAACCATGGATGCTAACTTATCCGTGACCTAGTCTGAAACCATCAATCAATCTGGAGTGCCATTCAGTAGCTGCCTTTTTACTGGTCTCATATTTGTATGTATTAAATACTGTCCACAGATTTCCTTTGTAGGCTTGTCCCCAGGGACTGAAAACTTAGTGTACTCAACTCATAAATAAAGCTAGTGAGACATGAGCATGAAAAAACATAGCATCCTTCTGGGAATCACTCCAGGAAAATAAATATGCAAGATGGCACATCACCCTACACAAAGCTGGCAAAGGTAAAAAAACATTTGGGTTCGATCATTATGGAAAAGAAAATAATTCTGTGTTCATGTGTACACGCTGATCTTCCATTGAGACAAAAGGGCAAAGGTAAGACTGAATTTTGACTCACAAGAAAACAAACCTCCTGGCAACAGTTGTGGCTTATTTAACCAAACTGAGGGAATCAAGTCTGAATCTGATCCCTGGCTTTCAGAAGGTCCATGAATTCTCTAGGAATGACCACAACCATTATTTCCTATCTCTGTGGTTCATTACTCTTCTTATGACATATGCTTGCTTTTAAATTCTAGATATACCTTTCCCTCAACAGCTACAATGCATGACGTTATACAGTAGTGTTAAAACATGGTAAAGAACAAAAGAGGAGCAATTGTCCTGCTTTCCTATAATGGGTTTAGATGAACATGCATGAACATGCCCTCCTGTTTCCATCAGTGCTTCACTCTTTTTCTCTTGAATAGGATATTACATTTACTGGCATTGACTCTCCTCAGTTTATTATTTTGCTCCCCTTCTGCTCTTCTCTCATTTTCGGTCTTTTCTGCCTTTTTTTTTTTTTTTTTTTTTTTTTTTTTTTTTTTTTTTTTTTTTTTTGTGTCTAGTCTCCTTAATCCTTATTTTCCTATTAGACTTTGCACTGTCTAATCCCCAGGTTAGTTTACTGTTGTTATTTATGAGATACTGAAAAGTTTAAGCCACATTATATAATGTATGATAACAACAGGATTGCACAGAAATACTCATTATTTAAGGGATGAATTGGCAGAAGACACATCCTGCAGCTATGCAGATTGCAGACAGATGTCTACCTGTGTTTTTTGGCTGTGATTTGGAAATGTACAGAATTCTTCAAGAGCAAATGTGATGTGCTCTTGGCAATTTTAATTTCATTGTGGAAAATACTGGTCCACAGTTTTGCTTTTAGGGATGATGGCTTACTGTTGTTTTATAGATGTTTGCCTGGTGATGTTTCCTGGCAGTTTTGCTTGCATTCTTAAATTTTATACATGACAGTAGAACTGCACACTTGATGTGCAAAGGTTTAGAACAAGCTATTTATTGATGCCACATTACATTAATAAGTTTCAAAATTTGGAGTTTAAGGAAAATATCATAAAAGTAGTAACTCACTCTATTTCAAATATTGTTTGCTCAGGTACTCTTGCTGTTGTTTTGTACGTGCATTTTAAAATTACTTTATCCTTTGTATGACTGAACATACAGTGTTGGATTGGGCAATTATACAATGTATGATTGAACATTATGCTATCTGGTATTCCTACTTTCATTGCACAAAGAACCTGCAGGAAAGCTTTTCATTCCTGTGATTGAATGACTGATAAGATATAGCACCATGGTTCAATGAAAGGTATATATGTATATCTCCTGGAGTTGCACATTTGTTTACTGGACTGCAAGAGCTGACATAGCTGATACAGCGCATGTAAGCCTTGAGGCATCTGGAGATTTTAATTTGGACAACAGAACACTCAGTGTGCCTTTGTGTGTGAGAATCCCAAGGGTGCAGGAGTACAACAAAAGGAGAAAGGGGACTGTGTGGTATGTGTGCACATCTAGCACTCATCTTTGCTGACAGGTAACTCATTCTCTGTTTTCCTCCTAGCAGCTATCCACATACAGCATATATCTGTATTTTCACTGCAATGTACTCAATAACAATCATTAGTTCCTTCCCTGGCAGACTCAGATTCTTGAGAGGTTGCAATAGGAGCAACGCTTTATGTTTCAACCCATCAAGAGTTGTTAATATCTGTAACATCTGTTGAATTGGGAAGACAGAGCTTCAGGATGATGCTCTGTAGATGTCTAAGATAAATAATCTTCATGCTGAAATTGTCAGCACAGATGCTGCTCTGACAGAGTACGATCTAATGCTTTACCTGGAATTGCTATAAAAATCTTAAAATAGAAGTGCAGTCTGCAATAACTAGGTAGGAAAAGTCAAGTGAATATCTTAAAATACTTCACTTTTTGTAGTTAACAGGGCACTTTTTACATCCCAAGTGTAAAGAGATGACTGCCTCTAATAAGGTGGTTTGACAGCAGAATACAGAAAGATGAATTCTCTAGTTCAAGTAGAGCTTTGTAACCATCATTGACAGAAACTGGAGGATTCCATTAAGTGCTCTGTATCCAGAGCACAGAAGAAGGATCACCTCAATTTTTCCATCTCTCTTGTCATTGAAGTGATGGCCAAAAGTCATTGAGGACATAAAATTTTTGTCAAGGATAGGGACTTCTGTGAGCTGATGGTTCCAGACACAGGTCCTAATGTGAAGCAGGAGAACTCCCATATTTAGCTCAGATGTCCACTTCAAGAACCTTCAAGAATTCAGTGAGCTGGGCAAAGACACTGAATATAGACTACTGCAAGTTCAACTTCTTTCAGCCTTTCAGGACTGGCCACTGCTCCAAAGCCAGAAGATGGTTTAAAACATCATGTAGCAATTCCTGAGATGTACTCAAGATACTTCACAGGTCTAGGTGGAAAATCTAATTTCTTTGCCAATTAGATTTGCCTCAATGAGATCTTACCATTCTACAAGAGTGAGTGAAAAGCAGCACTTCCTATTCTTAACAGCTATCCAGCATGCAGGCTAAGGGAGGGAACAACTTGAAGTACAGATACCAAACCATTCCTTTTGTTTGATGGCTCCAAATGATGGAAGTCCATTAGTACTACAGTTACTCTTTTCAGGATATTGGGAAAGCAGGACTCTTTTGGCAAGAAGTGATTAAAAAGGTTAATTTTGCTGAGTCTTACTTAATTTTGCCATGCAACCTGCCAATTAGAAGGACTGACAGGAAAGAATAAAAGGAAACAGCTATCCCTGGAACATGGAAATAATTGCCTTACTGGCTTGTGCTTGAAGATGTCTATTCAGTGCAATTCTATTCTGAGAAGACACCTTCAACTGTTTTTGATTTCTTGTCTGTGTTTGGAGGAGGAGTATCTGCTGAAATCTTTCAAGCAGATACTCAGTGGGCTAAGCAAAACACAAAAAAAGATTTTATGCAAATACCATAATTTAATTTCTTCCTGACACAGAGATTAATGTTACATTTTCACACTATTGACATGAAGCCATATGAGATTGCTAACAATCATGATGACCTTTCTGGTTCAGGTATTTGTCCACTGGAAACTAGTTTAAGGGTCTGACTTACCTGTAAAGAGGCCATCCAAAAACTATCAGATGACAATAACTTTTCATCATGACTTGTGTGGTATCAAGACCTAACCTATATCCTGTCAGTTACCCATTTCCTACAAGGAATTATTTTATACTATTGTATAACAGAATTGCAACCACCTATTCTGCACTGAAATACATACCTACTTTCTAGTGTTCCAGTCTAGCAAGCACAATTTCCCTGAACTGACAGAATTTTTACAGTAAAAAGAGAGGTAAGGGTTCTGAGGTTTGGGGAGGTCAAAGGGAAATTCGCTGCTTGGTTCAAAAGTAAATATCCACGTGACCATGTCTAAAATGATGGCTTTCTGTAGCTCACTGCCTTCAACAAGAAAAATTTTTAAAAAGGGGAATGACACATTGATTTGTATGTGTGAATTTTCCAGCTAATCTTCCCACTTGACTTACAAGAAACTGAGTGATGCATTTGGGGTTTGTTATTTTAATCCTCACTGTTTGAAAGCCCCCCCTCTGAGAGTAAATGAGACCACCACAGCTGTGTCCACACTGTAATTGAACCAAAAGTCCTTTGGACCATGAGCAAACATGGTGTAATCCATAGCCACTCCTCCCCAAGCCCTATCCACTCCAGATATATTATGGCACAAGGACCACCAGCAGACTGCCGATGACCATTAGGATGCTCCTGTACTAATCCACCAAACTCACTCAGGTGCCCAGATGCCAATATGCTCTTAGGAAGGGCAACATGCTCATTTCTAAGGTCAGTCCTGTATCCTTGAAGTACAAAATGTGGTTAAGCATTATTTTCAAAGAGGTTTCAGGTCCACTTTCATTGGAGCACAGACCTATGTCTTAAGTGATTATGCAAATACAGTAATTATGTAAATCTATAAGACATGACAATTGGAATTAAGATTGAGGATGTAAATGTGGACCTTGCTATCTTGCATTTGGTGGAGGAGTTTTTATTTTTCTGAACATTGTAATATATGAAAACCTTAATTCTAACAAATCAGGTTGATGGGCTGAACAATAAAGGTTAAGTGCAATTTGCTATTTACAGTTTTCAAAATCATGCAAAAATCCCCATGTTCTGAGTGCTAAACTCTTCTGACCTATACGTATGTTATTTATTTTATTAGACTACATGTGAGTGAAGAGGACAGCTGTGACCAGTGAACAGCTTTTTGTACTTCAAAAGGTCTCTGATAAAAACCAAACAAATCCTCCTAAAGAAAAAAATCTTAATTTGGAGTCATTCATTCTGCTTATATAAGGACTTAGGAAATTATTCCATGTTTTTATTACATTCAGAATTAATAGTTAAGGGGCAGGTAAGGTAGAATCTCACACCTGTTCACTTGTAGTTTTGGAGTTATCTCTTAACATTTCAATTACAATGCATTGTTCACCACCACTGTTTTCTAACCCAGAACCAGACTCATTGTAAACGGATAGGACGTTCATGTAAGCCTCTATGTGGGCTGAAACTGAGTTCAAGCAATGCCATTCCCTCTTTGTGCAACTTTCAGTTGCCTAAAATATGTTATTAAAAGGACTTCCCTCTTTCCATATATAATTTAAACAATTCTTTGTTGGATTGGGCATGACTTTTCAAGTGTTATCACTAAACTGATACTAGTATTTAACTACTTTTACTACTTAGTAACAAAAACTAGATGTGTGTAACCCACTGTTAAATTAATGCATAACCTTACATGGTCTTATAAAGATGTAGTTTATGTCAAAAAATGAGACAATTAATCGGTGTAAGTTTTGAATGTGACTAAAACACAATGATACACTTGTTTCACTGTAAAGCACTCACAACAATTATCATCCAATATCCCTTCTCTTCTCCTCCTGGACTGCACACACTCCTTTTTCCCCCCAGAAAATACAGATCTTCAAATATAAGCACACATAATGAGAATACAACAACAAAACAAGAAAAAAGGCCTCTGTACTCAGTTGGAAAATGAGGCTGCTTCCTCCCCAGCTACAAGATCGTGTTGATTAGCTTGGTTTTCTGCAAGACAGCTGCTTGCAGCTTCTGCTAAGCTGTACATTCAGTCTGAGATACAGAAAAGGAGATAGGGGTACTGGCATAGGAGTCTGGAAACAGGGAATATAGTAGTTCATGTTATGGTGTGGAGGGAACTGAAGAAGGAAAATGCAACCAAGCCATTGGTTTGTGACTCACTGACACCATGTATTTTATTTGGCTTGCTCTTGGCCTGTGCAAGTTTGATGATCCCTGTCCTTGATTTTCTTCCACTTACTCTCATTGCTGTGTGAGCTTTTGCATGTGTCAAATGACCCAGATGTTTCTCCTCCACTCACTGTCTTCCAATTTGACTGAGCAACTCCTGGGATTAACAGGCAAAAAAATACATGAAAAGGGTGTATTTTCAGAAACAAATTCTGCAGCTAACTGAAAACTAAAAATTAATTAAAATATTTTTAAACATTTAGTTAGTAGATGAGTGATTTGGTATCTTATACTTCTTAAAATTTTCATATGTAATCATATTTAGAATAACTGAAATTCTATGATGAATTACCAGAGTCTGTTACAGATTCTCTGCCTTTTAAGACTGAAGTAACAGAAAATTTGTTCATGCTTGCCATATCACTGCCTGGAGAGATGCAGGAACAAACAAAGAAAGCAAGCAGAACATAACCGTAGCTGGCTGGGCTCATTTAATCCAAATATTTAATAACCAAATGTTCCTAACAATAAATAAGAAATAGCAATCCATTTTATATATATATATATATTTGAACTCCCTCAAAATATATATATTTGAGCTCCCTGGGCAAGTTTGGCTTATGCTTATGAGGTATGTGTAAGTGAAAAGGAAATACACAAATGAAAGATGAATATGTTCTGAACTATTTTACCAACAAAGAGGAGGGGAGGATACAGGAATGAACGACACAGTTCTGTACTTTGTTCATGAAACAAGCAGAATAACTTCCCTCAAAGCAACATACTGTGAACTGCACAGACTGTGACAAGAGCCCAGGCCTGGCCAGATTCCCAAATCAGCTCACTGTGCCCGGCTGGAGTCACATCATGTCAAGTGGACATGTTAGCTTAGGGTACAAAGCAGTGATAAGAATGTATTTACCCAGCTGAGAGGAGAAGTGCAGTAAATCTCTCTGTGTCATTTTCCACCATGTTCCTCAAACAGTTACAGAAACCCAACCCACATTTCTGTCTTACTATGTCATAAATATAATCTCCTCTCTAATAAAAAAATAATAGTTAAAGATCTACATTTGAAAAAAAACATGTTAAATTATTTGCAGGCATGATTATTAGTTCTGCTGAATGGTAAAAATCTGGTTAGAGCAGATAGGGTATGACAGTTTTTTAGGAGCAGGATAAAGTTTATTTGATTCCCTCTAACTGTGTGTCCTCAGCTGAACCTACCAGCTCTTTGCTGTGTGAGGATTATAACTCACACTGCAGTTGGATCAGCCTCTGTTTCTATTTTTAGTGCTGATCTTGCTCCTTATTTAGTCCTGATTGCATAGCCAGAACTGCATTCTCAGCAGCTCAGTGAAAAGCCTGCCTGTTCCATTTTATAACTTTTCCAGAGAAAAAGATGGGAAGCCTGTAGGTTTCCAAAGTCTTATTTTAGGAGCTTGCAACATGATACAGTACAAAAACCCAAGGGCCACATGAATCCCTGCTGAAATATTATAGACTTTCCTGAAGTTTTATACAGCAAGAATTTGGCTGCTTCTAAGTTAAATGGGATATTAAAAAACAAAACAAAACAAAACAAAACAAAACAAAAAACAAACAAACAAACAACAACAAAAAAAAAAAAAACAAAAAAACCCCCAACAAAACCAAAAAACAAACAAAAAACCAAACAAAAAACCCCAAAAAACCCAAAAACACCAACCAAAATATCCCAAACAAACCCAAAGACCAAAACCAAACATACCCCCAAATTCCCCAAAAACCTTCCTCACCCTAAATACTTAAAATATACCTATTGAAACAGTAATATACATCTGGATCAAATTCTTCAAAAAGCATTTTATCCTCCTTAGATTCATAGTTTATAAATCCAATTCAGGAAGGCAACTACTAGCCAAAAAAGAAATAAACAAAGAAAAATGCAAAATGTTGGTTTTAAAGAATCTCTTAGCAGGGATGACCACACAGAAGTAATTTTCTGCCACTCAATTAAAACCATATGAACATTTCTGGTTTTGAACAAAGTTTTCCTACTACAGTAAGGAATTTCTACAATTCTGTCACCATCAGCTAAAATGCTTCACCTTCACTTTTAGGATTTGCTTCTGGAATATCTCCTCAGTAATTTAAACTTCATAAGCTATAGTTCCATTCGTTGCACGCAAGTGCATAACTAAAACCCAAGATTAAGATGATCAAGACCATTGTGAGGCTATAAACACACAAAACGCAAAAAATCTACATGGATAATGCATGTAAAATACATTTTTAACCACATGTACCGCAATACAATATCAATAATGGGTCTTATTTTCATGTGAGAAGACACTGCATCTTACCATACACTGAAATTACACATAACTCCAAACAGGTCTTTCCTAACACAAGACAGTAATAGCCTTGCATGTACAGACCTCTTGAATGCTATCCTGAATCCATTCTCTCCAAACCTGCCATAAATTGCTAAGGAATCATTACGCTGGTCAGGCAATGGTCACTGAATTCAGCCAGTTTTATTGTAGATGTAAAGATATCCAGCACTTCTCCCGTAGTGGGGAGATTGACTGCAGACAGAAATCTCCCTCAACTGACCCTGTATTCAGGTTGTTAACTAGTCCTTTCACAGCACACTGAGAACACAAAGGCAGATTCAAAAGAAAATTAACCGGAAGAGTACAGAATTAAAATCAGTGAAGAGAAGGAGGGACTGATTTATTCTCATTGTAAATTTAATTACCGCTTAGTCAAACACTGGACAAATTACAAAGCCGATACAAAACAGAAGGACCATAAAAATTATGTATTCAGCAGGTCAGCATTTACATACTCTGTGCTCCACAAATATCTTACTGATTCTGTGAAAATGGAGCATATTCCATTTGCACAGCATGGTCAAGTTTCATGTTCAAGAAGTCATGTTCCGTATCTTGATTTAAATGACAGGCTTGGAATGCCACAAAAAGTGCTCAATATCACTATCTGGAAGGCAGAGGGTTAAAAACTGAAAGAACTGAAAGTCATTGACTGAAAAGACCCACATACTTGAAAGCCTGTTTATTCTAGCAGCTCTCAGAAATATTGCATCCTGAGTGGAGATTACTGAAATTTGGGGATTTGGGAAGTAGAGTGTCTTGGCTGAACTTCTCAGTATGACACATAAAGTTGAAACTCTAGCACATTTGGACAAATATAATTAAAAAATACTGATACCAAGGCACCAATTTGCAAATTAGGGCAATGAAATCACGATTTGTGTGCCTTACAAATTACGAACAAAAATTTAAGCATGACTAATCTGAGAGAAAGGTATTTAAGAACAGAACTTTATTCTCTAAAAGACACTCAGATTTTTTTCAAGATTACACTGAGAGACTGAACTGTACCTGAAATCCTTCAAAAAATGCCTAAAAACTTAACACAGCCAACGTAAGATAACTTCCTTTAATCCCTTTTCAAGAAGGGGCTTTTGAGCTGGTGCATGACAGAGCCCAAGAAACTGATACTGAGTTGCAAGGGTCCAAGACATAGTTTGAAAGTCTGTACACCTTTATATTCCAGGAGGGTGTGGAGAAAGGGAGTTTTTCGCAGGGAGACCCTGTATGTAACCATTACAATATTTTCTCTAGGTAAGTCTCTGGCATGGATTTTCTTATGAAACACCACAGCATAGTGCAAAAAGCATAAAATTACTCACAACTATTCTGTGCATATTTTTTCATAAAAATGTGACTGCTGAATCCATTTGGAAGAAAACATGATCTAAGTGTATATATCTTTGTTTGTAATTCAACACTGTAAAGAGTACCCTAACAAATTATGAGTATTTTGCAACTGATGTAGTAACTATTTCTGCATTTTCAGTTAAGTGACCACTTCTCTGTTTTGAATTAGGAAATCTACATAACATTAAAATAAATTACTCAAGTGCCATTTTAAATCAAAATGAAGTAGGTCACTTTGAAGTCGGTTTTGATGGGCAGTTTTGTTGTTGGTTTTGGTTTTCTTTTTCAAATGAGATCATGAGTCTGCTCCCTCAGCACCACTTAATCATTGGTAACTTTCATGAAGAGCAAACAAAAGGCCTCCTCTATTTATCCATTATGTTCCTAAGAGGTGAGAACAGCTTGATGCAAATGAAGATCATTAAAGCATTCTGCACTACCATTAACTGTCTGAATGTGTCTATGCAAATGCAGCACATTACCCAGTGAAACTGCAGCCTCATGACCTTTTGCATTGCCTTATGACTCTCTTAATGGTTAAAATGCTTTCTGTGATGTGTCTTTTTGTAAGTGTTTGGTTTGGACAGATATAGTAGTGCAGTGCAAACCATTTCACAGAAACATATTCAATTTCAGATACCCCTTCACCCTGTCTGGGGAAGGGGTAACATCAGAGATACCCAATTTGCAACAGTGCTACAGTATGAATAATAAGCCAAAATGTGATTGCCCAGATCTGACTCTGTGTGCATTTACATCCATAACTTCACTCAAATGAGTAGCTCCATTTAAGACATAATGAACATATGATAATGCAAAATTGTAAGTGGTTTGTAGGATTGGAGGCCTGATTAGATATAAAACCTACTAACCTAATTCTTTAGAGCTTTGTCCTTCGTGCAGCCATTTATGCCCAACCTGAACAGTGTGCAGAACCTGGCTATTCCCACTCAGGGCCACAGTGCCCACTTGATGACACATCCAACAGCAGTACCTGGTGAGACTAATGCATCACAACTCCTGCCTTCTGAAAAGCTTGAACTGGAGACATATTTATGGTAGCACAGGCAACAGGTTACAGGACATTTATTGCTGTTCAGTCTGTCTCTCTCCTTGGCAAAATTTAGGTCAGTCTTCAGGCACAAATTTGCATGTGCTGCATAAGCTTTTCTAGAACTATGTCTTTGGTAGAGGTTATCTCCCCCTCCTTTGGGACATATACCCTTGTTGCATACTTTTATGTAGCAGCAGAGTGGTTAGGACAGTGCATTATTCAACAGCAGCTGAAGAGGCAACAGTAGACTGGATTCTAGGCTTTCCATTTGAAGGACACCAAGACAACCTCTCCTGTCTCACAGTCCTGGCACATTCCAAGGAGAATGCTTCAATCAGCAGGTAGTTGCATGTAAAGCATCTCTTACCTCCAGTTTGGGATTTTGCCAATCATTGCTGGTGACTGGAAGACTTGAAGGACAAAAAGAATAAGGAACTTTTCATTTCCTAGGTCTGTTTATGTTTTTTTCATTGGACAATAATTAGATAGCTTACATACACAGTACTGAGTGCAGGGACAAAGGAATTTTACACAGGGGCCCTTATTACTCATTAATTTGGATGCTATGAAAAGTAATTAATGCATTTCAAGGCCAGGCTGGAGGGGGGTTTGAGCAAGCTGGTCTAGCGGAAGGTGTCCCTGCCCTTGGCAGAGAGTTTGGAACTAGATGATGTTTGTGGTCCCTTCCAAGCCAAACCATTTCATGGTTCTGTTTGAAGCACAATGAAAAGAAATCAATCGATGGAACTCAATAACCCTAAAGATCTTGTGAATTTGGCAAATTGGCACATTTTAAAAACCTGATCTGATTTAGTAAAATGTTCCAAAGGAACAAACCTGAACACCAGTCTGCTTGTCACCTGGGCCAGCATTCTGGGGGCAGTTTAGGACCGTACGAGCAAGAGCCATTCAAAGCAGCATTCCCACAGTGGTCAGCATTGGAAGGCAGGGTGATGCTGTGGTCTCAGCAGCCCTTTTTCATTTCCCAGTATAATTGCAATATATGGTAAGTACATGAAGAAGGATCCAAATGAGGAAATTATGAATTCTACTTTAATGCTACAGTTTGTACTAAACAATTTGGAATTTTTAAGCCTTAGAAGTAGCAGTGTTATAATTTTATAAATTATTAAAATAAAATAAGCTTAAAAAGTTTTGGGTTCTTAGGAATATATATATTATAATAACAACAATAGAGTATTTACTGAAAATTTGTGCCTATAACAGGCTCATTCATCTCATTTTTTGTCAGAACATAAGACATAAAGCTGTTTATGTTTCCAGGTAATGCACTTGATCCCTTTGGCAACTACTCCTGTATTTTCTCTTTATCTGAGTGAAATTTACTTCTAAACAAAAGTAAATTTAATTTTAAAAATGCTAATACTTTCAAATTGTGATAAAAGATTAAACCTACTTAGGATAAACTTGAAAAACATGGATTCTGTGGATTTCTATGTTTAAAACATGTAATTTCTGAAGTACTTTTTAAAAAAGCAGTTCTGTGCCAGTAAGAAAAAGAACAAATTAGGGAACTGACTAGTAACCTTGGTTGGAGCAAGAGAGGGGAAACTCAGATTACTAGTATTGAAAGCTTGATCACAAATAATAGTGGCAGCTGAAACGTGGTCTTTAAACCTGCTTTTTTTTTTTCTCCAACAGCAACTAAGAAAAGGTGGACATTTTTCATAAGAAATCCAATTTCCTCTTCAAACAAATAGATATTAAAAAAACCTTAGAATGCTTTTTAAAAGCTTTTTCATTACAGCACAAAAATACAGTCTGATTTTTAATGCGTACCTAAAGATCTACCCAGAATAGCCACCATAGCGGCTATCTTTTGACAATGATCAAGAAAAAAAACCAAATCAGGGTATGGAGAAAAGGTATTATTTAATGAAAGACACCCATTTTCCTCAAAGTACAAGAGACCTTGGCACTGACAATTATTGTTTCAAATATCCAGTCCTAATGTCTCATTTCAGAACGTTGCTACAGCTTTGCAGACAAGCCCACTACTACACTTGATTTACTGACTGATTATCTTCTGTTTCCTTTTAAAGGTAAAGAATGTGTCTAAAGCTGAGTTTGAGAATGTGATCACTTCTTGGAAGGTTCTCTTCCCTCTCTCAAAGAGACTCTTTCAAAGTTATTTTTATGGCATAATAATTTGCTATTTCTCCACAAAATAGCTTACAAAGTAGCATGGAGAAAGGAAGGTGGAGGTGGAGTATGTGAAGAGGCTGGAATATGGAATAGTACTTAATACTTCACAAATTTTGGGGATGGTGTTGTTTCATCTTATTAGCCAAGTCATCAAGTTCCTGCTTTTGGACAAAAACAAGTGTCACTGATTTTCTAAGTAAAACAGCTGCAAGATTATTCAAGACACAGCAGGAAACATGCACTGTATTATAACAAAATCCAGTCCCACTCACTTAACTGCACAGCTCCCAGAGAGAACGTGGCCAATTTCTGTACATGACTGTGTGTTTATAAACAGCAGACATGATTTTCTTCCCCAAAATCTGGAAACAGAATCATGTCTTGCCTTACAATCTGTCCTAACTTCAGTTATCACAATGCATTAGATTAGCAGATCTACTCTATAACTTTGGGGTTTTTTTCCCATTTCACATTCTCAATAGTACCTACCTCTTTGAGACATAAAACAATCATTATATTGGTATGAAAATTAATTTTATTTGCAAGATTTAAATTACAGAGGTAGAGCTGTGTGATGGGGTCTGCATTTTCAGGGTCATCCTTCAGCAGATAGTACTACAATTGGAAGACTATCATAGTAATAATAAGAAGACTATCTCAATATTAAAATAACATAATAATATCATCCCTTCCATGTGAATGCTGAGGAAAAAGAGAACACTAAAAAAAAGTATTCAGTAAGTGAACACTTTTGAAACTAGGCTTCAGTAGCCACAAAATTAGTTTTTCAAAGATCTAGATAAGAGCCTTACCTCTGAAATTGCATTAAATTTAATTTCAGACAAACCAAGCCTGAAAATGTTAGCATTAAAGGACAGCAGAATACTAGGCAATATTTAGCTTACAACAAAACAACCCCCCCCACTTGCCCCAAAAGCCAGAACAAAATACGGCGTCCAAAGGAACTCTTTACATATTATATAACTCAATTTTTGGAACACATATGGTACTCTAATGAAACATCAAAAATCACTTAGGATGTGCTGCACAGATTACAGTGCAGAAGGGAGGTCCAAAGGACTGTGTAAAAATTCTGTAGCTTAAAGAAAAGAGTGACTATTATAGGGCTCAAGATAAAACTGGGGTAAAGGAAAACCAGTAATTTATCTATACCTGTGGTGCCACAGGAACCATTGTGAGGCCTTGTTTTATTTGACAGCTTCATTAATCCCCAAGAGGCTACAATGTGGGCAACTTAGAGGACACTGAAATACTTCAACATAAAATGCAGGCAGAAAATTGAACAATTAAATTGAATACAAGAAAAAGCAAGCTACTGCTATGGAAAAGACTGAAAGAAATATTCTGGAAGAGATTCTGAGATACATTCAGTGGGATGGAAATACCCCAGAGGCACCATATTTGTAAAGGATCTAAGGATAACAAGCAAGCAGAAACTACAAATAGATTTCTAAGAGTACCAACAAAGAGACTAATTTAGATTTGGGTTGCATGCTTGGAAGCAGTGTATCCTGGAGCAGGAAGGTGATGGTTTGTTTAAATATGGCTGCAGGCATACTGTGCAACACTTTATTTGAGGACAGCCAACAGAGTCCTTCAAGCCTCTTGGTGGACCAAACATCAAAATTGCCAAGTAATTAATTCTGCCCTACAAATGGAGGTCATACAGTTGCCTGGACATAAAACATAAATTCTTCATCCACAGTCTTTACAACCATGTCTGGAAATCACAAATGTGTTCTAGGCATATTACAAGAAAGGTCTATGCAAATTGGATGGAATTCACATAAAAAATAACAAGAATTCTTTGGGAGCTGGAAAGAATCAAAAGGAAATGTTACAAGGCTAAACAAGTCTTACTTTACTTAGCTTAAGCTTAGTAAGTAACAAGTTCAAAATGCTTTTTTCATAACATTCAGTTTGATCAGGAAAATTATTTCAAAGGAACAAACCCCGAGAAGGAAAAATAATTAAAAATGATTTAATTATAATTAATTAAGGAGAAAAAAGGTTATATATACATACTTATTTAGGAACTGAGTTCTAAACAAGAGGTAATTGTCCTAACAGAAAAAAATACAGCAGGCATCTCAAACTTCAGTATAATGTATACATTCATATATGACAGTGACCAATACCAAAATATTTAATGGAGCTCTGCCATCTCCAAGCTAATCATGAAACATTTTAAGTTTACTCTTATAGCAACACTCCTCTTTCCTTTTGGATAACAGATGGCTGTTTGTGATCTACATATTGCGCTGAGGCTTCTTTCACTTTTTCTGATGCATGAATGAGGAATGCCTACCATAAGTCAGACTACATGGCAGAAAAAAACAGAGCATCTAAAATTAAATGGCTTTCACTCCTTACCATCCAGTCCCATTTCTGTGATTCATTCACAGAAACACATATCCTGTTTTAAACAAAAATTCAAATAATAGCCACATACTCATGTGTATTTGGCTACACAAGTTATAGAAGAATGATAGGGCTTTTGGCAGTTATAGTACTTGAAAAATTTCCATTATGACATCCTTCTAGTTACTTATTATTTGAATCACTCGGGCTAACTGTCTTCACACCAGACATATTTCTCAACGGAGATTTTCAACTAAATGCTTCAGCTATTCACCAGAACTAGAATATGAAAAATTATGTTTCACTTGCTTGTTTAAAACCAATTCTTACAATCATCTACCTGAGCTGGATTGTGTGGAATAGAAATTTCAGAGTATAGAGGGATTGGAAGCTCTCCTGTAAAAACAAACCCATTACTTTGATTTTTAAAAAAAGCTATTCAAATCCTCAACCACTTTTCTTTGTATACTCCACTACTTGCCAGTAACTCTTTTGAACATACAATTTCCCAGAATAGTATTAATGTTCAAATGTTATATGTCATTACACACTGTTTTCTCTTTTGAGTCAATTCCCAACTTTTACAGTCATTAGTACAAAGCAATAGTCAGAAGGTTTTTAAATTACACTGGTTCAGCAATGCCAACAACTCTTGAGCACTATTCCTCAATTGTCTAAGACTTGACCAGTTCATCTTATTCAAATTTCATCTATGAAATTCTCACTGTCATATATGCAATCTCTAAATGTCACTTACTGCTATACTGTTAACTGCTTCCAACAATGTGTTTTCTTGTCATACTAAACTGAATTCCATATGCAATCATATGATTATTTTACTCTTGACAACTCCCTTCCAAGCATGGAAGGGAATCTCAATCACTTCTTGACATATAGAATTCTGTCAGCAAAGAGCAGATCAGGACTCTCATCCTTACAATTAAGTGTTTACTGTCCTTTTTCTTACATGATGCATGTGCTGCTTCTCAATTAAATACACTTTCTCAATTTTTTTAAGAAGTGGCATAGTTCTACATTCTTACACATGCAATTCTTTATTAATTTTTATTTTTCAATTTATATAATTTTATTGAATACTTATGCATTTTCCTGTAGGCACACTCAGTGGCAGGTTTTTCTGATACAGGGCAACAGCAAGACCTTCAAGAAAGAAATCATTAGTTAAAAAAACAAACCAAAACAAAACAGAAAAAACCAAACCAAAACCAAAAAAAAAAAAAAAAAAAAAAAAGCCAAAGAAAAGGTTCACTTTCAATGACTTTCAACTGTTCAAAACATAAGTTGTTAAATGCAAATGCAACCCAGGAAACAAAAATGGTCAAAGGTAGTATGCATTTTCATATAAAGATTATGTATGTGAGTTTGTACACACAACTCATTTACAGATAGGAACATATACATAAGGCCACGAAGCATGTTGTAGAAGAGTTGCCTTTTACACTACTGCCCAGATTTTCTGAAACAGAAAGCTGTACCATCTTCATGGTATACAATGTGTTTTGTACAATGATGATGAAAACTCATTCATCCTAACAGCTAAATTGTCTGCATTGATTAGAGGAACCCATTATTGAAATGTTCAGGGATCTACATGCAGTCCTTTTAGAATTTTGATAATTAGGCGCAGTCATGTGCAATAACCAGCAAACATCATATAACCTTTTTCATAATCTCATCAATCTCCATATTAAAATTTACTAAAATGCTCTGTTCTGCTGCTTTCACTGAGAGAACAAATCCATTTGTCCATTGGATAGAAACCTTCTTTATGGAAAGTTCATTTTCAGTTTATCTCTACTCATTCTACACTGAGAGTGTTCTTTGCCTTAAGTATTTTTTTCTTTTTTCTTAACTCCAAAGTTTTGGATCTTATTTGATATGCTGTTCTACTTCAAATTTAAGGTTATTAGCAACTTTTATTTATATGCTAACTAGGACTGCACTAAAGACATTAAACAGGCAGACTCTGTCTGAAGCAAACCTCCAGTTTTATAGTCCTTCTCTCAAAACAATCCATCAGAACTTCCCATCTGTAATTCTTTATGTTATGCATCTTCCTTCTCTTCTCATATGACACTTTGATACTGAATCTTTATATGAAGCACATTAAATCTGATTAGGTTGGTGCTTGGATGACAGTTGAACTAGCTGATCTTGAAGGTACCTTCCAGCCTTGATGACTCTGTGAAATTGACTTAATTTTATCAAAGAATTATTTTATAAAAAAAATACACTTACCCCAACAGAATATAATGCTACTAACGCAAAGATATATCTCTTTTTTTTTACTTCTATGCCTTTGCATACCCTATGTTATCATTTGTCTCCTATGTCCCATACAGCGCCCATGGTCTCCTTCAAGCACATTTGGGACTTTCCAATTGCATGGCACTGTGCTTGCCCTGACAGGTTTATTAAGAGCCTTTGCTAAAAGACCTTTTTGATACTTCTAATATTTACATAATTGAAACCTAGTTTCTTTTTCCCATCAGGTTTCTAGTGACAAGATACTGATGGTGTAATGCCATTGACTATACGTCAGAGCCTACTGCCTAGACTGTAGCTAGTAATTGAGAATCAAAACAAACAAACAAACAAACAAATAAATACATCTCACTAATTATACATCTCATTAGGGTCTTAAGAATTATTTCCAAAACACTGTTACCCCTACAAATTAATCCAGTAGCCTAAGAGACACTTTGAGGCAGGTATTCACAGGTTGCTCAATTCCTTACTGTTCACATACTGTCTAGATTTTTACCTGATAACATCCAGAGAGTAATTGACTTTCAGCTGGTCTGATGGCATGCATGGTATTGCTTCACATTCTGGCTTTAGTGAGCTGAACTACCTGGAGTACAAGCAAGGCTCGTCAGAACTCTCATAAGAGGACTTCTTGCACTGGGTGTATGGAGCCTTAGAGCCTAACACAAGACTATAGATTGTCACACATGACAAAGCAAGTTTGACAGGCCAGAACTATACAGAGTAGTACCAGGTATTTCAGTGTGAAGATTCAGACCTTCATTCACCTAGTGGGGCCACACTGGGAAATTAATAACCTTCCGGTGTAGTGCAGACAGTCTGACTGTCTAGGCTGGGATACCAACTGGATGGACCACTTATCACTCATTGTCCATGCGTCCAGGTTTTCTCCCTGCAGAAACACTGTTTCTGTCACCTGAAAAAACAGCACCCGAGAATATGTGAGCCACACTCAGCTCTCATTCTGAAATAACAGTTTGGATAAACACCCTGACCAAGAGAGCATTCCAAGATAGCAGACCACAGACCTCAGAAATACTGAACATCCTTGAAATCAATAGGAATTCAAACATGGACGACTATGTGGGTTTTGAAGTTAAGATATACTGCTGGGAATTTTACCTTTGTGTCATAGTGTAAACTCGTATCAAATTTTGTTGCACTTTGCTACTATAAATAGATATTTGAAAAACTGGGCTTTTCCCTTGGTCTCCATCATGTTTGATCACTAGATGATTCTGTGTCTGCTCATATTTGCATTTATAATTTTTGTGAACTGCAGATATCATTTTGTGACCAGTTTTTTTTTTTTTTTTAAGTAGCTACACAGTAAGCCTTAAACAAAAATAAAAACTGACATGGCTTTTGTTTTAAAAAGCAGGGCGAACCTTTATTGATTTTACTCTATGGAGAAATTCTGTCTTAAAGACAGTCATCAGTTATGCTGGTAAATAATACCATTAATACTCAAATTTTGATTGTACAGCTGCTTAGCTGTGCATGATTAGGACCAGTTATATATTCAGGAGTGATTATTTTCATGCAAATACTTGGCTGGCTAATGGGGAGAACAGCTGCTGCTTAGCAACTGGAGGAACAGAGAAAGGGGGTGACTTGCTTTATAGAAGAAAATGGGATGAAACCTTAGAGAGAGAACATATAGTGTTTGGAGGTACCAGAGAAAATGAGTGGTAGTGCTCTCTAACCAGGATGCTTCCTTTTACAATTACTGACATCCTAGGACAGCAGCATTTTCAGGTAATGAAGTGTACACCACAAGAAAATTTATATATCATACATGCATACACATGTGAGTGAACAATACATAAAACAACTCCTAAAACCAAACACTGACACACAAATTGAAATGGAGGAAATCCAGAAACAGGCTTTGTGTCTGTCATCTATTGAAAGGGTTAAACCGATTTTCAGACTTCAGCAACTTAAACTACCACAAGCCCAAGCTTTCTGGAAGAAGTGCTCTCTTTCTTCCGGCTGCTCAATCTCAGTCCCTGCACTGCCTCCTCCTCTGTGCAAGCACAGGCTTTCACATCCCTACATAATGAGGCAGATCAAGGACCTGGTCGAGGTTAAAACTAACCCATATTTCTTAGTGAGATCGCTTTTACCTGGCTCAGTTTCTTGTGCAGCTATTCAAATGCTTGCACTGACAGGAGGAGGAGGGCAGGGGACCTTCTGTGACAGCGCTGATTCAAACCTTTACTGAAAACAGCGTTACCTTTGTACAACCCTGCAGACAAACCTACTGACTTGACTGAAAGCTCAAGTGAGCTGGAGGAAACTAAGGGAAACTGAAAAGGCACTGCTCAGAAAGCATGCAAGTTCCACAAAAGTGTCTGCACAGCTTTAAGACTACCACTCAGATTAAGCAATTTATATCAGAGAGGAAAGTTACCTTATTTGTTTTTTTTTCTGAGAGTAACATTCTCTGAGAGTAACACTTTCAGAAATCAAATTAATACCTCACATGAACAAGAAACTGGCTCGTTTGTTCTTGTTCTTTCTGATTTCAAAGCATGGTTCTCCCTCATTTAATATACATAAAAACTTTGTCATTTTAAATAGAAGACTCTGCATGACGTGCTTTAGCAAATCTTGCTTTATGCTTCTAAGAAATCCTGCTTTATGCTTCTAAGAAATCCTGCTCTAAGCTTCTAAGAAATCAGTTATCAGCTTTCTACACTCTTCTGCTGTGGGCAACTGGTTTCTCTTCAGCAGGACTCCCAGGTATGAACTTGTGCTACATCTCACACACCACACTCACTTAAGAGAAACCAGAATTCACCAGTGGCTCAAATGTCTGCTCCTTAGCTGAGGGGCAGGTACAACATCATGTTCTCCTGCCTGTGCAGATGACAACAGAATACAGCAGTGGACTGGTACTTCCCAGCACAGGAGTGCTGACGCCTGACGTACCTTCAGCTCATGCAGGCAACAGAGCACACCTGCCAGTGTTCAAAGACATTAAACTGTCAGTGAAATATGCAGTGGTGGGAAAACACAAAGCTCAGCAAGTTAAGAAGATCATGTGAACAGAAAGAAAACAGAGTATGGAATGGAGTAACACAAAAACTGTTAATGTCCCTACCAAAGTTCTATGGAAAATTAAGGAAATGGATTCATGAAGGAGCAGTACAAAATGTATTCAAATAACAATAGTTAGAGACGCTGTTTGTTAGCAAGCCCCACCAGTAAGCTCCTAGTGATTTATTAGCCTTTGTGAAATCTAAGTATTCATAAGAGTATTTTTGCAGTTCCAAAGGTTTTCCAAATATTAGCTTTGCAAATGTAAACAACTGCCAAAAATTAAAGTTGTAGCTCAGTTATTCTTTAGATACAATGAAAATAGTTTGGATTTCGAACCTATTTTAACCACTTCTGTGACACAAGGTTTCTTGATGACTTGGTAGTTGGATTTTTTTTTTTTTCTGGTCACATAAAAATTAGTTTAAGGAGGAAAACAGATGTGATCTAGAGAAAATAAACGGCTTACAAAGAAAGCGTAGGAAACCAGTTACCCTCGAGTAGGCAGGCAAGCTTCCTGTTCATTACAATGAAAAAAATGAAGGGTAGCAACTGCCTGACCTGTCTTTTGTTCAAATCTAAACCCGAAACACATGTAACCAAAACGCGAAACATGTGTTCTACATATTGGACGTTTGTCAGGTTTTATAGATTTATACATTTGTCTGGTATCATCCAGTCCTGCACTCACATGTACCAGCATCGCTCTGAGTGCGTGCGAGAGCATTTGGCCTTTTAACCGGCTCATCTCCCACACCGCCAACTCTCTGGATATTTGCCACGTTTTGAGGTTTTTACCCCCGGATCTGCAGCTCTCAGACAAAGAGACTGCAACAGGAACCTTAAACCTAAACTCAAGTTTTTTTCACTGCCTCAACCTGAAGTCAAGCCCGTTTTATGGTTTCCAATAAAAGCCTGCACGGGAGCGCTGCAAACCGCACAGTAGTCTCTCCCGCAGGGCGGAGGCGGCAGGGGCGGAGGGGGACGCGGCCGCCGCGGGGCCGAGCCGCCCGCAGGGACGCGGGGACGCGACCCCGCCCCCGCCGCTCCGCCGCAGCGCGCCCGGCCCCGCCCCCGCCGCGCGCTCGGCCCCGCCGCCAATCGCCGCCGTCCCTGCAGCCCCGGCCCCGCCCCGCCCCGGCGCCGCGCGCGCTCACCGTCACGGCGCGAGGGCGCGCGGCCGCTCCACCCCCCTCCTGCTGGTCCCGTCTCTCTTCTCGCCCCCATCTTCTTAGGGTTTGGGGTGGGTTTTTTTTTGGCTGGCCCCTTCGGTGTACGGAGACTCACCTCCCCGCCATTCAAAATGGCGGTCGACCCAGCTTAACCCCGTCGTGTCCCGGCAGCGCTGCTTCTCCCGCCCCATCCGCGGCTCGGGACTCCGCAGCCTCACCCCCAGCCCGCGCGGCCGATCGCCGAATCACCGAGGCTGTTCCTCTCTCCCCTCCCTGCCTCCTCCCTCGCCACCGGGAGAAGCGATAGAAAGATTTCCCCTCCCCGTGCAGCTCCCACGCGCGCTCGCGCCTAGCCTGCCGAGCCCAACCGAAAGACGGGAGGGGAGCGCGCGTGTGTGTCGGGGAGCGAGGGACACCCTCTCCGCTCGTCGAGCCCCTTTCCCCCCAACGCATGGCCCATCCACCCCGCCCCGCTCCCCCAATGGTTGCACCCGTGACGACATCATCATGGCAACAGCAGCTGCAGCCCGGGGCCGGGGCGCCGCCGTCGCCGCCGGGGCGTCCGCGGGGCACGAGCCCGCGCTGTCCCTGAGGGGCGCGCGGCCTCGCGGGCTGTAGGAGCGCGCGGGGGGCGCGCCGCCGCGCACGCGCCCAGAGCGGCGGCACCGGGCGGCTGGGGGGGGGTGGGGGGGTGGGGGAGGCAGAGACACAGACAAGGCGCGTGCGGGGCCGCGCGCGCTCCCGCGGGCGGGCGAGGAGCGGCAGGCGCGGGGAGTGCTGCGCTCGCGCGCGCGCTCGCTGCGGCGGCGGGCGGGGGGAGCCGTGCGGGCTCCGCGCTCGCTCGCTCGCTCGGTGCTGTGCCGGTGCCTCGGCGGCGGCGGCGAACAAACATGTTCTCAGTGCGGATCGTGACTGCCGACTACTACATGGGCAGCCCGCTGCCCGGCCTGGACCCCTGCCAGTCCCGCTTCCGAGAGGCCCCGGCCAAACGGGTGCCCGTCGTGAGAGTCTTCGGCGCCACCCCTGCAGGTAAGGGATGACCCCCGCCGCCGCCACCGACGGGCGGGCGGGGACGTCCTCCCGCTGCGGCGCCGCGGGTCGTGCTGGCGCCGGCCCCGCCGCCGCCCACCCCGCTCCCGCTCTTTGTGGCTGGGTCGCACCCCCCCCTTCCGCGCCCGGCGCCGCCGCTGCGGCGCGTCTCACCTGCCAGCGGGGACGGCAGGGCAGCGGCGAGGAGCGGGGACGTGCCCCGGGTGTCGCGCCGCGCCCGCCCGGTGGCGGCGGGGGCCGCCGGGGCTTTGTGCGGGGCTGCCCCGGGAGAGCGGCGCAGCTGTGCAAACACCGCGGCCGACCCGTGCCGCTCCCGGTGCCCGCGGCCGCTCTCCTGCCCTGCCCGGGAGCTGTTTCTGCGGCGGGGCGAGCCGGTGTGGGGAAGCCGCTGAGCGCGGGCGCAAGCGGGACTTGTGCGGCACTTGGGAAGCGGGGGCTCGTGCGGCGACGGGGATCGCGCACGGCCGGAGGCACCGGTGCTGCACTGCAGAGAGGAGCGTCCGGAGCGCCGGCCACATGTTGCCCCCGGAGACTCCCGAATGTCACATGCCACTTCTGTGCTGCCTCTTCGCTCTGGGGCCTTGTGCTTGCAGCCGTCCCACGTCTCTGATGTGTTTCTGACCAATACAAACAAATACGTTCTCAGAACAAATTTCTCACACGTTAGATACTTAGGAAAATTAATTTAATGTGGATTGTAGTTTGCCCATACGGTAAATATTAAATTGGAAAAACACCTGGGTTTTGAGATATTAAACATACTAAAGATCACTGCTCGTTATCTCTTTATACTTACGCTGTGTAATGCTGACCTTGAGAATTAAGGTTTTTCTGCATATTTTACTGACTGTCATGTTGAAAATTATCTATTGATACATGTACGTTAAATCTTAGGCAAAACAAAAAACGTGGAATAGAAGAGCACAGCAGAGGTGTCTTTCCCTTCAGGCAGTTATTATAGTAGAGCAGATATTTTGGTTGTATTTTTTGTTGCCTTGTTTTTTTGTTTTGTTTTTTTTTTTTTTAATCCAGAATTAACTGTCTCCTCTGTTTAAGCACAGAGAAACGTGACATATTCAAGCTGTTGTGTTCTGATACAACTGCAGCTCCAAGTTATTAAGTGAATGAGTGGGATTAATAGATACAATACTGAAAGAGTGGGACCTATTTTATTGTAGCTCTAATTCTGCATACAAAGGAGATATTATGTAATAATATTTATGTAATGGCCGGAGTAACTATTTCATGATTAAAAAATGTAGAGCCTGAGGTTGTTGGCAGGTAGCAGGATTTTTGTGCATGTGTGTGGTTAACTCATTAAGGCTTATTTTCTTTTAAGAAAATGTTTAGGCTATGCCATATCATGAATGTGGCATCATAACGTAAACAGTGAAGTAGTTTAGTTGTCCAGCTATTATGAATACATTAGGAAATCCCTAGCTTCCCCAACCATAAACTTTAATGTCAGTTTGCACAGTAAAAGTGTTTCTAATTTGTCTTCGTTAGAGAAAACAATTCACTAGAATCTGCAAAAACAGTGATACTTGTCTATCCTATTTATTTCCTTCTTAAACTTTTAAATTTTTTTAATGTTCTGTACCTTTAAAAATGTTTGCTCTTGAGCTTCGTGAGCTTCTTACTGCATCTCTGCATTGGTTTTTTTTTTTTCTTTTTAGAAAAACAGACAAATGTAATTCTCTCTCTTCAGAGGTTTTTGGACCTAAGCACTCATCGTCAGAAGTACTCTGACAATGATTTTCAGTTTATTTCTTGAGAGCTGAAATTTAGAATGAAGTGTAATCGCATCTACACTGACATTTTCTTTGAGGTAAAAGGAATAGGGAAAACAACTTCTAGCATACTGTCTAAGACAATGGGATGTCCTTATTGTTCGGATTACAGGCAGTGTGATGCTTGCCTTCACTTGAGTTGGTCTGGGTGGGAATAACCTTTTCTCATTGGGTTTAATGTGTGTGCCTTGCCTCCAGGAAAGGTGCTCAGTTGCCTCCGTTGTAGCAACCCATTGTGGCTGTATCTTCTGCTCCACCTCCATCGTGATTAACTTTGCACGACTCTGAGTGTGTTTATAGCTGTGTGCCCAAGCTGTGCAGCTAATTGGGAGTCAGGTTCAGAACAGACTCCATATTTCACCTGCTGAGTGAAGGGGCTTTGATTGGTATGTGGCAGTGGCTTATGCAGATGTTCACAAAGTAAACGTCTGGCATCGCTGTATCCTTTTGTCCACCAGCAGCTATGGACAGTGGTCCTGAAGGCACCCACCTGTGCTTTCTGCCCCATCTTGTGGAGGTACTGCACTCAGCTAGGTGTGTGAATGACAGGGATTGCCAATGTTACTTTTGAAGGCTGTAATGTAATCCAGTACTCAACAACTAATTTGTGAAGGTTTACTATAAAATGAAAGTGGCTTGTGGTTGGGGGAGGAAAAAACCAGACTTTTAATTAAAAGTAACGAAAGGATCAGCTCCTAGAATGGACTGTGTTGACAATAACATTTGACAACTTCTTTATGTCTTTTGAGGAAGAAATTTTGTTGTATTTGGCAAAGCTATGCAAATTCTGTCTTTATGTCCTACGTCTTTGCATAATTGAAAAGATTAGGAAAGATGAGGAATCAAAATTTTGTTTAAGCCCAAAGATCTGCCTACTGTATTTTGTTATTTTGTGAAATAAAGAGAAAAATTCTGATTACAATAGCAAAAGGTGAAGTGAGCTGATTGAGCCATTTCATTCAATTTTAGCTATTTGGTGCTTTAAGCAGACTGGCATGTCTGTTGACATAGTGACATGGACAAAAGTATAATTTCAGAACTGCTGCTACACTGACATGGTGGAAATACAGTGAAAGCAGTGTTGAATTCATTCTTTATTATATAAGAGCATAGTTATTATCTGATACACCAGTATTTTACTCTAAGGGAGTCTCATAATATTGCTGCTTATGCATAAAAACAATAGGTTTTAATTCACTGGGTAATACTCAAGTATGAAACAAAGTCACATTGTATTCTCAGGCAGTATGGTCTGCTAACTAGTACTTTTGTAAATGCTTTTTATAAAAAGAGAAAAAACTTGAAAAATTTGTTGTTTAGAGTGAAATCATAATGAAAATTTAATTTTCTCTTAGTGTATTGTTCTTCCTTGAATTGTCAATTCTTGAATTGTCATTCCCGTTGCTAATCTGAATCTCGTTAAGATTTTTTCAACCACATAAGTACCTGAATTTATAGCTTCAAAACAGATATATTTAAGGTAAGACATCTGTAATCATAAAAGTCATGTATGTTTATAGTTTTATTTGGGAAGGGGTTATTCCATACCTCTTAATCATTGAATCATGGAATATGCTGAGTTAGAAGGGACCCATCAGGATCATCGAGTCCAACTCCTGGCCCTGTGCAGGACACTCCAAGAATCACACCATGTACCTGAGATCATTGTCCAGATTCTTCTTGAGCTCTGTCAGGCTTGGTGCTATGACCACTTGCCTGTTCCAACACCAGGAAAATCTTTTTCCTGATGTCAAACCTAAACCTTCCCTGATGCAGTTTCACACCGTTTCCTGTCACTGGTCATGAGACTGAAGAGAACTGTACCTGCATCTCCATAAGGAAGTTGTAAGGTCGCAGTGAGCGAGGTCTCTCCTCAGTCTCCTCTAGGCTGAACAGACCAAGTGACCTCAGCTGCTCCCTGTGTGGCTTTTCCTCAGGGCCCTTCACTATCCCTGTGGCACTCCTTTGAATACTCTCTGATAACTTGACTCTTGTTCAAGTTGCTGTTGACCAGAAGCCCCAGGTCCCTTTCCGCAGTGCTGCTCTCCAGCGTCTTGTTCCTTGATCTGTGCACAAAACCAGGGTTGCTCCATCTGTGGTGCAGAATCCAGCACTTGACTCATATGGTTGATGGTTTCCCATCTCGCTGATTTGTCAAGGTCTTTCTGCAGGGCCTGTCTGCCCTTGAGAGAGTCAACAGCTCCTCCCAATTTAGTGTTGCCACAAACTTACTTAGTATTCCTTCAAATCCTGTGTCCAAGTCCTTAATGAAGCTGTTGAAGAGAACTGGGCCAAGGATGGAGCCCTACGGAACCCCACTAGGACCTGGATGCCACGTGTGTATTATTTTTATTCCTTGGAAAAAAGTATGTGAAATTTAATTCCCTGTTTGTGAGTCAAGCACTGTAAGTCACCCTAAGCCTCATTCCAAACTTATATTAAATTTAGGTGATCTCACAAGAATATTTCTATCCCATATTGCTTCCATTTACCTGCTACTGTGAGTTTGTCTTTTTGTGGTGCATTTGTCTACTGTGGGTTCTTTTGTGGTGTATGGGGGTATTAAAGCTTTGAATTGTTTCCTGTTAGCTCTTTGCCATTTCAAGCTCTTGGAGTCTGTCCTCAAGATTTCACTGACCACTTCAGAACACGTATGTGAATGCTAGGTTGAGTGTTTCTGTCAGATGCTTATTCAGCTACAGAAAGAACCAAGCTGTAAATCCATTCATAAAAAAATCAGGGAGACTAGATGAGCTGGGTGTCATTTTAGGAGAGACATTAGTAAGCAAGCTGAGGTTGCTAAATTATCACTTCACTTAACAAGATGAGCTCAAGTAGCTGAGGATACTATTTATAAACCATAAAGGAGGTACCTGTTGGTGTGTGATAACGAGTATTGTCAAACAGATAGTTGAGTTATTAGCAAAAGAAGTCATTTTGATGTGGATGTGATTTGAGACTGATATGTGATAAGTTTTACAAAAATAGATGCACATTTTTAAATTGCTTTTGAAGGGTGTTAGCCTGAGAAATGTGTGCTCAGTTGACAAGGAGGGCCTTTGGAGAAGGCAGATTAAGAATTTACATAGGAAAAAGCAGTGTGTAATTTGAGGGGTGATATAACTGCTGTCCTCAACTGCCACTCTGTGTATTTGTCTTGTTTGGATGGGGTTTATATTTTATATTATGAAATCACTGATCCAAGAAAGAATCTTACTCAGGGCAGCACAAAAACCCAGGGAAAAAAAAAAAAAAAAAAGGATGTTTTTAAGTTACTCTTGCATGCTTTTGATTGCAAGTTTTTCTGAGGCTAAATGTAATATAGAGAAGGGGCTTACGGTCAGCAAAATCTGAATGTATTTCAGGTAGACATCTGAGTTTGGTGCTTCTTGGTTTTCTGAGAGGGGGTAAGAAAAACAGAGGCAAAAGGCTCCAGCTAAAAGCTGGCTCCATTCCAGCAGCAGTAGCTCTGGTATGACTCAGTGAAGGGGCCTGCTTATCTTCTTTCTTCTGTTCTTCCCCCTCCCCTTTCCCCCTTCACTGACCTGGCTAGGCTGTATATCTGATCCCATCCAGTGTCTGGCTTTCTGTCCTCTGTTATTGCTCATTTGAGAAGGACTGAACTCATTGCAGGATCTTGCTGCTTTCTACACTCAACTCATGATGAACTTTTCCTCTCCCCATTTTCACTACCATTTCAGACACTGTCTCCCACAGTGGTCATGCCCTGTAGCTTCCTTAGTTGAGTGTTCACAACTGAGCGTTGTTCCAGTTGCTGCTACTTCCCATATTCCATCTCCCAGAAGTGGATACTACTTCTTGCTAATGCTCTTCCACTTTCTTCTGTGGCTTCACATTGAGAAGATGCAAAAGAGGGTATAGCCATTGTGGTGAGGCTTGTGCCTTTGCACACCCTTTCCCAAAACACAGCAGCGTACAACTCTTGATAAAGGGTTATTCTGTGGGCTACAGCATGGCCTAAAAGATTTTTGTGTTGTACAGTGTAGCTTCACTTCCAACATAAGATTTCTGCATCTTGAACCAACAGGCTTCTCATACTTCTGAAGAACTGCTTGAAAAATTGCCTCATACATTAAAAGGATATATTTTGTAAATTTTCATATTTTGGTGGGGATGGGGATTTGGTAGGGTTGTTTGTTTGGGTTTTTTTAAGAACTTTCTGGATTCTTGTTGTTGGATTTTTTTAAAGAGGCATTTGTTAGATACCTTCTATAGAGTGCTTGCTGAGTAGTTTGAGCAGTGAGAGCCTGCCTGAATAAACTGAGATTCTGCTTCACTAGCATGAAACTTAAGGAGCCAATTTCATACTTGTATATATACAACTTGCTAAAATTCTGTTTCTTAAATAAACTTTAAAATACTGTGACAAAATTGATGTTCTAAATAGGATCCAGATACTGAGTTCATAACCAGTATTGTGCTGCCTGTTATAGAGTACCTCTCGGTTAAGTTACTGAATATTTTTGTGCTGTTGTGATTCAGTGGAAAAAAACGTGCATAACTGACCCTACGTGTTCAAAATTCGATCAGCTGCAGACTTCAAAGTGTCCCACAAAGTAGCTGCATCTATATTGAATCTGGGATTGTTTTTTATGGTTTGTGCCCCTCGAAGTAGACCAGGAGCTTATCTATCTCAACTATAATTTCCAGTTCTGTTACATACTTCTTAAGGGTGCTTTTTGGCTGCTTGTTGAAATATATTTTTCTTCAGTGTGTAAAATGAACCTCCTCAAAATAGCACACTGGTCTGAAAATAGTTGTCTCTCTTATTTTTACCAGAGAAGCACATGCATATCACAACTGAGGTTGGCAGGATGAGATGATGTGTAAACACTCAGTGAGAAACAGCTCCTGCTTAGTAATTTTTGCAGTCTGAGTAGGCAAGATAAATCTCTGAAAGAAGGAAGCAGGTGTGATAATACCATGCTATCAATTTCTTCTGTTTGCTCATATTCAGAGTTCCAATATTGATCATTTAATAATACCCTCTTCTTTCATTACCTTGGTTTTGTCCTTTGCCGTTGGTTGACTTGATTGACCTCTGTGTGCAGTGGACCTCTGAGAAGCATGATGGTGAACATATAACCATTTGGAAGGAGGCAGTATGAACTCTCATCCTAAAAGATTTACAGTCGATGTTCTGTCTCACAAATGAAGCAGCTGAAATTTTTAATAATGATTGGACAGAGTCACTGAAGATTCAGTCTTATGTCATAGGAGGCCTACTTGTCAAAATCTCAGGACAATTTGCAGTTGAACGTTTTTTTCTGTTATAGTTCCACCTTAAAGACACTCTGTTATCTCCAGCTATTGCAAAGGCAGTATCTCAGCCTCCTGCTCTGTCATGACTGACTGTTGAGGTGACAACTGATGAGCTTGCTTCTTTGCCTTTTCCTCACTGTCTGCCATGCCGCTGCCCCTGCATGTTACAATTGTGTGCATTTTTAGAGTTCCTGTGTATGTCTCCTCTATATCACGTTTATTCTGTGGGGAAAATTGCTTCACTGTTTTGAATTATCTCACATTTCAGGAGCACGTTCCTGACAGACAGCAAGGTATAGCTGAGTAAAGAAAATGATGAATTTACTTAGGATCCCACATCAAATAAATAGCAGAACTGATAGTACAGTGAAGAAGCTATTGTGTACAAGCAGTGTTATTTCTGTGCTACTACACCGCCCAGTAATAAAATAATGTGAACAGTAAAGTAATGGTCTTTTATATGTAGACCAATCATTGCAGTGGTAATGATGATAACGTTAAGGCATAGGCTTGGTTAACAAGATCCAGGGATTGGTTGCAAAGATCTGCTGTAAAATCTGTATAGTTACATGTAATCGCACTGTTACTCGCAATAGCTGTATGCTGGTGAAGCTAGTAATTCTGAAGAATACAGTGGAATAATTAAGTATGTGAGCTTGCAAACAGGCAATATTTTTTTGCCAGTGATACAGTTAAGACTGAGAATAGAGCCCAAATTATACAAGAATCTAAACAAACACCAGAAAAATTTTTACCAGATAAAGGGACTGTCTGAAAGGTCACTTCTTGCATAGGCTTCATTTATGCATGTTTGTTAAGGCTGTTTTCTTTCAAGAGCTTTTTATTATAGAGGAGTTATAAGGTGTGCAGAAGTTTGTGCGGTTTTTGGCAGGGCATTTAAATAAAATTTCACACTTGGTGGCTAGGCTGAGCCATATGGCTTATTAGAGAACCATTTGATGTCTGTATATTCCAGACTTCCTGTGATCAGTATGCAGACAGCCATTTTGGATAACTTCTTCCCCAACTCATGTATTTGCAGTCTGTCATGTTGACTGCATGTTTATGAGTTCATGTTACGTTACTTTGGTGTATATGTGCGTGCCTTCTTTGCTTTCAGGTTAGGGAGTCATCATCCTTGGAGGCACTCAAAAGTTGTCAGGATGTGACCTTGGGCAGCTAGCTCTAAGTGGTGGCCCTGCTCAGGCAGGGAATTTGGTACAGGTGACCTCCAGAGGTCCCTTCTAACCTCAACCATTCTGTGATTACGGAGATTACTTTTGTCAGCAGTGAAGTGAGGTGCTCTGTACAGCCTGTGTGTCCAGGTAAGCACAGTTGCATTCAAATGGTGTGGAAAGATTGCCAGGTAGCTAGCTGTCTTTAAGCTGAGTGCCCTACAGCTGTGAAAGTTAGTGGTAGGTTTTGGTGTTTTTGGTGAAAACTGGTCAAGATTTTGAAAGAAGATGAGAGAGAATATTCAGTACAGAGACCATTGCTAAGCTGTGTTTGTCCCTTAGTGACATGTTCTTTTCCTGAAAATTAGAGGAAAACTAGGAGCAGCCCTGCTTATTTACATTCAGTTTGTGCCTCTGTGCTGTTTGCTGACTAAACCAGTGTTTACTACAGAATAGCTGTGTGTCCTTTTTTAGGTGCAATATCAACACGCGGCACTCAGTATGAATACTGAAGGGACTGTGGAATGTTGTACCTAACCCGTAATACCTGACGTTACACCTCAAGGGAGCTTTACAATAGAAGTTTTCTGAGTTTTGTATAATGAGATATATAATGAGTCTTTCATTTTGTGTTTGAAACTACCTAGGTGGGTTTCTGCATAGCCCAGATCTTATTAAGCTGTGAGAATTGGAAACTGATTCAGCCCTCATGTTGGCAGGTACTGCCTTCAGATCAATAATGAACAAATTTTTATTTCTGCCATCCCTATTACACTTATTAACCACATGAAGAGTCTGTTTTCTGGAGCTCTTGAGATAGAAACTTCTGCATTTTCTTTTGAAAAGTTACATATTTAAGACAGCTAAAATGTTACCAAATACTTGATGTATCATTCTTTATGGTTTTTTATGTCTTTGTCGATTGACAATTAAGCAAATGGATTTGTGGCATTCACATTGTAAGCAGTGGAACCTACTTTGCTGTTTGTAGGAAATGAGAAGAGATTACAGGCAGATTCTTAATGCTGAGATAAAACGAATCTATGATAGCAAATATTTTAATGCTTGAGCTGTTTGAATTAGCTTTGTGGAACTGACACTTAGCCATCTTTACTGTTAGACCAAAGTAGCTGCAATAAAAACAATCCAGTTCTGCCATGGGTTATCTGTTTATTTCTTACAGTAGAAGTGTGTTTTCACCTTTAGGTTAATGTTCATGTCAGAAGGGACATCTCTAGAGATTGTCTAGTTAGTCCAAGCACCATGCATGAAGCATGATTATCTAGACCAGCTCCAAGGATGAAAATGCCACAATCTGTCTAATTAACTTCCAGTGTTTGACCACACTCACAACACACCAAACCAAACAAATAAAGAACACCACCAGGCTTTTTTTGTTTGCGCTCGTTGCGTCTTGTCCATTCATTGGGTGCCACTGAGGAGTCAGACTTGTTCTTTTTTAGTGCTTCCTATCCACTTGTCCTGGTTTAAGGCAAATTTGGGAAGAAACCTCTGAACAGGTCCCTCCAGAAAACCAATCCAAACGGCCCCTCCCCCCCAACTGGTTCAGGAAAGAAAAAAAATTTCCTTAGAGGAAAGTGGAAAAAAATTTGTTTATTTAACAGGCCAAGCACAACAAATGAACACCAAGGAACAAAACCTCCCGCAGCTCTGCAGAGATGCCCAATCCAGCCAGTCTGTGCCGTGGGTGCAGCTCAGCTTGCTCAGTTTGTGTCAGTCCCTGGCACTGGGAAATGCCGGGCCCAAGCCAGGCCCGGTGGGCCACAGGGATGAGCTCTTGGTGCTCTGCTGGGGGTTAGTCTAGAGCAGGTTTGAACAGTTCCAAGGAAAAAAAAAAAAGGAAAAGAAACTCACAGTCTGGAGAACTTTTCTGCTTCAGCTAGCCACGAACTAACAGAAAGCAAAGGAGAGCTCTCTCCGCCATCCGCACTGCAGACAGCACTCGCTGTGTGTCCTCCAAAGCTGCAAACTCTTGATGTTTTGAAAACACCCGCCTCAGACATTCCACTGCTTCTTCTTCACTCTTAGATCCAGTTTTAAAGGTGCAGAACTTATTTTTGATTTAAACAGACGAATGGAGATACAATTCAGCATCAACCCAGGACACCACTATTTATACACATCGGTAAGATCCTTCCCACCTTCTCTTCCTGAGGCTACAAAATCCTGGCTTACTCAGCCTTCCATTGTATGTCCAGTGTTCCCAGCCTTTATTAACTTTATGGCCTGACTCTAGTATGTCCATGTCTAGTGCTGGAAAACCCAGACCTGAAGCTAGCACTCCAGGATGCATCTCACAAGTGCTGAGTAGAGGAGAGGCATTGTGCCCCTAGACCTGCTGATGTTATTCTTCCTAGTGGTGCTCAGGATACTCTTGGCCTTCTTTGTGGCTGCTTGTTTACGTTCAGGACCCCAGGTCCTTTCCATCAGAGTTGCTTTCCAGTCAGTCTGCCTCCAGCCCCTGGTGATGTATGGAGTTAGTCCTCCCCAGGTTAAGATTTTTCATTTCTCCTTGTGGGGCTCTTTGAAGTTCTTCTCCTTATTTCTTGAGCCTGTTATGAATGTCGACACAACCCTCTGGTACATAAAGTGCTCCTCCAGATTTTATCATCTGCAAACTTGCTTAGGTGCACCTGTTCAATGTCTAGGTCCTTAATGAAGATGTTAAACACCATTGGCCTGAGTTTTGACCTTAAAGTACACCAGAAATGACTGGCCTCTGATCCATTATTGCAAGGTTGCTTCTCCACATTTCATTCCTCTCTTTGCTGCCTAACAGTCAAATCTGTTTTAGAGATCTCCAGTGTGTGTCTTGTTACCCCTTCCACTTTTTAACATGCCATCCTCTGAGGTGAAAGTATTAGCACTGCATCTCAATTCTGATTACAGTAAGGCTTGTTTAATAAAACTTCTATATAGATGACTTAAGTATCTTATGATTGTGTAAAAGTAATAAATCCTGGATCTGGATTTTCTGGGTTTTGATGGTATGTTTTACCTGATGGAAAACATGAGAATTTTGTGAAATAACTGAATACAAGTCATCATGTGACTAAAAAGGTGTTCTGTATTGGAAATACAGTTTTAAATTGTCCCATGTTTTTCTTACTTCAGAAGAATGACATATGTTGTACATTTATGTCATGGTAATTCCAGTAATTCTTTATTCTGCTTATTTATGTTTTTATGTTTTTTGGGACTTGTGTTTTTGTTTTTTGGTTTTTTTTTTTTTTGATGGTGTTCTTTTTGATGTTTTGAGGAATTGTGCATTGACATGTGCATTTGTAAAGCTGCAGTTCCCATGTAGAGACTAATTTAGTATCTTTAAAGTACAGATTCCTGGTTTCAGTCTGATGCATTAAAAACCCAAAAAAAAACCACAACAAGAAAAGCCAAAAAACCCCCAGAAAACCCCCATTAACGCACTTTCAGATAGATGGGAAGAACAGAATAAAGTACTGCTAAGCATTTACAGATTGTGCCAGCATGTCAGGTTTTGGTGAATTTGTGTTCTTATGCCAGCAGTTGGAAATCTAATCAAGGAAATAAATAGTAATTTTTAACCACTGCTGTATTCAAGATGAAAGATTTAAGAGTCAAAAGCAGTTGTTTTAGGCCGTGTGCAGATAATAGTGGGATAGTCCTCACTGCAAAAAAGTTATGTTCTATATAAATGGAATGTTAAAAGGTGTAGAAAGAGTGATATGTTCCGAAAACAGATGGCATGGCAATATTGTTAGTCATCATTTTGAAGTGGAATTTTGTAGGAGGGATTTCCTGAATGGAAAAACAGGGGACGGGTAGGATGTGTTGAAAGGAAGACTGGGATCAGAAAGGAATATGTAGAGCATCTGAGGTGAGCTGGGGCTGTGGGGGGTGCTTGGAGCAAGGAGAGTGCTGAGAGCCAGAACTGTGGAAAATATTGATGTTGGAGTTGCAATAACAGTTGTCTAAGTTGCTCCCTTTTGGATTTGCAGCTCATGGGGCTGACTCGTCCCCTGAAATTTATCTCTGGACTTGTGGCTGGAGGTACATGAGATGTTTCATGAGGTTTATTGCTCTGTGCAGTGGGAGAAGAGAGAAAAACAAAGGCCCCTGACCAAGAACTGTCCAAGAGGTGTAGGATATAGTGGAGAACTGCTGTGTTCTTGTCAGCACTGTACAGTTTGTGAACACCTTTTGTATTGCCTACTTTTGTGACAATTTGTGTTATTTTTAGATTAAGGGATGTGAAAATGTAAATAAATAAATACCTGGTGTTCATCTTCCCAGTGTATCAATAGAAATAAGCTAAAACCAGCCAGACTTCAAACCAGACTCTGCAGGGATGGGTGCGCAAGAAAATGCAGCTCTTGCTGGCTGAGAAAGATAGGTGGGCCTTCATAATGTTAGGTGCATATGTGGCAGGTTTCAAAAACAACAAAAACAAATGCTATAAAAAACACATTTCTTCAATCTGATCATCTCTTCTTTAGTGCCAATGAGCTTCTTGTAACCTGTTTGTTTATGTTACTCAGTTACTTCCATAAAAAATCTTACTTATGTTGTGTAAGCTTGATTTATTGTAAGAAAACCGTAGCAGTATCTTGTTCTTTCCAGGTTAGTCTTTGGCTTTGTTAAAATGTTGTTCTCTTATGGAAGCTACTAGCAATGCAGTGTTTTATGTTTATTAGTAATTTGGCTTCTGTAGCCATCTGAATCACAATAAGCCATTTAATTACAGTGAATGTTTCAATTTTTAAAGGATGAGTGATTGCTTTTCTTTTTACTTGTAGTACCCTAATGAGTAGGGATTTGGTATTTTGACAGCAGGGCTTGTAATGGTCAGAAGCTGAAGCTTATGCATTTGGCAGTAAAGTTGTGGAGGTAAAATGGTGGTGGAAAAATAACACTAGATCAGAGTTGAGTTGGCCAGAGAAACTTGAGTGAGAAACTGACTTAGGTGAAAACCTGATGATTTAAGATTACATAGTTGTGCTTTTACTGTCTGCAGATACATAATTTGGTATACAGGGGTCAGGAGAAGCACATGCAGTGTTTAAAAGAGTAGTACAAAACTTGTCTGTTGTTACAGCTGCTTTGCAGAAGCCATCAGTTGAAACTTAGAACTTGATCATACAGTTGAATCTCTACATCAGATAACTTGATGAATTTCAATTCAGTGGTTTGTATTTTCTTTCTTCTATATTTAGTTAATGATTTAAAATATTTTATGGTGTGCAGTATTGACCAAGAGTTTCTTGGTCCAAGAATTTGATATAGTAACCGTCACATTGCATAAATGTTGCTTTCTGAAGCCTTCTGATTTGGCTTGTGTTGTGACAAGTAAATGGTTGGGTGTGGTTATTTTTTATTGCTTTTACACTAGGAAATCACTTAGAGTTGCAGGGAAGAGGCAAGAGAGGGGAAAGGACTCATTCAGTATGTTTGCTGAGCCGAGGAGGATTTTGGGGGGATGTTTTTGGTATTCTGGTTTTGTCGGGGTTTTTTATTTTTTAATGGAGATAGGCTCAATCTGTTGTCTTCAAGTAATTGGGTTCATTGTTAGCACAGCATAATTGAGGTTTCAACTGTTATAGAGCTGAAAATAACTTACAGCTTCAGACTGCTTCGCGAGCTGCATATTGATGCTGTAATGAGTAACTGAGAAAGGCAGATGCTTTTCTATTCGCTGCATTCTGAATTACTGCACACATTGCATGCAGCTTTGCAGAAGTGTACTTTTTGGGTTCACCAGAACAGTAAAACAGGATATTTCTAGTACCAGAGGTGGCACATTCCTATGAGGATTACAGGAGGAGAAACAGATGAAGAAAAAAGAGTAAAAAATAAGTCTTGGGGAATTAGAAGTCCATTCCATCTGCATTCATGAAGGAATTCCAGCTTTTTTCCATCTAAACATACTAAAATGGTTTCTTAATTTCTTCAAATGTGAAATGATCTGTTACAGATACCATCCATTCCTTAATGTTACTTACATGTAATGGAATTAGATATATTCTGCTACTCTGAATATAATCCTAGTTCTTCAATATCTCTAAGTTGTATTTAAGTGGATACCCAGAACCATAGTGTTTTTGACTGAGTAGAACCTGGTATAGCAGTTACAAACCATTATGATACCATTTTGAACAAAATTTTGTATGTTTAAATTAGATATGATTAATTTTTCACTTTTTCTTTTCTTCTGTGTTTAAGTAATATAGGGAAAATTCTCCAGCTGTTGTATTGATGTTCTTCATTTTCCTAGAGTTTTCAGAAGAATAGAGAAGGAATATGTGATAAGGATATCTGTCCACTAAATCTTTGTGTCAATACCAGAGTGATTAGATATGACAGCAGTCCCATTCATTATACTTCAAAGTATGTATTTCATTTTCTAGTATGGGGTTTCTTAAGGAAAAATCAAATTGGGAAAAAGTTTTAAAATCATTTCAAGGTTGAAATTTGAAATTTGTAATTAAGGGCGATAGTGTCATCAATACAAAAGAAATGACTTCTAGTAAACGTCTATGGAGGTGATGGCAATTTTTTTTTTTGTGTTGGTTTTCTAAATATTCTTAATTATTATTGTTACTGGTGCCACCCAGAATCTCTCAGTGTCACTTTGTTACTTCTTTCTTTGAAACTTAGAGTACTGGTGAAAGAGAAGGCATGTTGTGCTTTTCAAAGTTGAAGTGAATTGAACCTTAATTGCAATTCCAGAAATTCTTTCCAGTGTTCCAGCCAAGGAATAAACAATCAAGTCCTAGTTGTTATTACTATTTGAGTACTAATCAGCTACTTTTTAAAATTAAATGTTTCTTTTTTACTTGTTGCTCTTGCATTCTTTCAGTTCTGTGTAATATCTTAAAAAAAGTACTGAGGGGTGAAGTGGATTTTTTTAATAAACTTGTATTCTAGTAGCTGCTAGCATTTAGAATAAGGAAATCTCTAAGTTGACACTGGAGGCAAGCTATATGAAAGGACAAGGTGCCAGCTGCATGAATTACTTGTTTTTCTGGCAAATAGCTTCTGTATACACTCATCACTAACTCAGAAGTAAATCTGGCCTGAGGTAATTTCTGCTTTTATGAGTTAGTTCAAGTTTAGTTCTGAAGTCATGAAGCACAGGTCACATCTGTAGTGAAAACTGTTGCTCTTTGACTGTTTTTGTAGTTGCACAGTGGGGTCAAAATCTCTTCTGCTATTCAGGAATTTCAGTTACATTTTAAAATAAGCTCAGTTGCAACTGGACATCATTTTCTCTCATTGCCAAGCTGTATGTTGAAGTGGTTAGCTTTGAAAAGGCTTCTAAAGATCACCTCTCATGAGTTTTAGTGGTATTTCTGCATAGGCCCATTCACAGACAAAAGGCTTTACTCCAAAGAAGGATACTGATGGTTGGTATTGTTGTAGTTCTGTGTTAGAATTTGCTCAAGCAGTTAAAAAATGTGTTTAAAAAAATAAAAAGGCAAACAGATGTTTTCTACTGTTAGTAAAGAATGTGATGAAAATAGTGTGATCTTTTCCAAAGAAATAAAGTGAAACAAAATAAATCTTGGATTGAATTATGACTCATAATTTCCATAAAGTGAAAGGAGAAAAAAAATGCAGTAGATTATGATGATTATAATTAATATCTATTTAGAAATGGCTTGCACCTTTTTCACTGGGGAGACAAATATTTTTATTCTATAATCGTTTGTTAATGGAGTTCTTGATCCCCAGCTACTGAATGGTGGCAGCCGCAATAACAGAATCAATGTGTCCAAAATGTTACATTTGCAGACTTTTTTTGTTAACACGCCATTGTTGTAAGAAACTATGGGTTATATCTTTCTTTGTTGTAAGACAGTTTCTTAATACATGAGACATCAAAATTTCAGTGGACAGTTCATCAGTTGGGTACAAGGAAATTTGTCAGTAGATGATCTGGTTGTTATGGTTATATAACATCAAGACTTGGTTTTTCAGTATTATGCAAGAATCACAGTTCATATAAAACTAATATATTTCTGGCTATCACTAGGAATTCCATTCTTACACTTTTTTGTTTGGTTGGTTTTTGGTTTTTTTGGTTTTTTTTTTAATAGAAATATGCTGCAGATGTTTTTATTCAGAACCAGTAATTGGAGTCCTGTGGAGTTTTTTCATGTGTAATTGTCAAGGGTAGTTGCTTATTTGTAGGAGAGAAAAAGGAGAATCCATAGTCTCATTTGCGATTTATGTATGAGTTTAAGTTTTTAGTTCTTTTTGGCCATAATTTTGAAGTGATTCCTGTTTTTTTAAGATATGCAGTCATATCTTAAGATTTTCATCTCCCACACAGCGCCCCAGTTTACATCCTTAACAGAATTTTATATCAAGACTTGAAAAACTGATAATAGCAAGATAAATCAAAATATTTACTGTATCAAACCACTGCCCATTTAAGCAGTATCACTGTTTGTAAATTTACATAATAGTTATTTTCAATTGGATTAAACTCTTGCAAGATAATAATTCCTTCAAGTTGGCCTTGCAGCATTATGCTGCTTGAAAGCTGAGAGTAATGTGCAGAACCTTTGCAAAGACTTTTGACTTTTCTTTCTTTTAATTCGACTCCTGCAAAGAGTGGGTTTTGAGTGTTTATCACATATATAAATTGTGTGACTGCTTTTTTTTTCCGAATGCCATGTACGTGGTTAGTGAATTACTTTGTGCTTTAAAATATTTAATCAATTATTAATTTGGTTATTACAGATGTAGAATCAAGACTGAGAGATTGAATGACTTTCGTACAAAGTCATGGTAGAATTGAAGTGGGATTCATCCTCCTTTCCATGCCACTAAGTGTTTTAATTACAGGACTGTCATTTAAGATAATAATATGCACTAGTGCTTCTAAGAATTCCTCATAAGATATGTGACTTTATGCCATAGTATTGTGTGCAGATTTGTACAGCAACCTAATGAGCAATAGACTGGACACAAGATATTGTAGAATATATATATTGGAAAGTCGCTAAACAGAAGGTTTTATTTAAAGATTACATTTTGAGGGGAATTAAATAAGTCCCATTTCATTAAAGTTCATTTTTTTTCATGTGCTAAGAAAGATTTTGAATATTCTGTACTGATAAGTGATTTTTAAGACTCACGGCGTAGCATTTTGTGCTCTGAAAATCGAAGTTTTGACTGTGCTGTGTCTCCTAATGTTTTTGAACCATGTTCAAGTGCAAGTCTGCATATATGATAGTGCACTTGCACTATCTAAAAGAACTGCTTGAAGGACAGTCCCTGACATAGCTTGGCTCACATAGTTCCTTTATTAAAAAAAAAAAAAAAGTTCTGGACAGGGAAACTTGGCAGGCAGGCAGTCATATTGGAAAATAATAAACATGCCTCTGCCAGAAGTGTTTGAATTTGTTACAGTCATCTGGTCAGGACTAGTAGCTGCTTAGAGAACTATGAATAGCAACAGTAAAGGCAGAGGAACAGTTTTTCTAGGGGCATAGGGTTTAAATGATGCTTATTTGGAAAACTGCCTTGGTCATCAAAGAGTTGGAAACATACGAGTTTTTTCTCTTAAAGTTTTTTGCCTGAAAAAATTAAAATCTGTTTATTCCACATATAATTAAAAGGTTTTGAACATTGATTTTAGAACAGGACAGTGCAGAAACACCCCCGTAACAGCAGTGAATTATTGTTCTGGCCAAAGCCAAGAGAGAAAATAAACAGCTTTACCTGTATTGTTGTGTTTTAAGGTCTTCTGGTGGTTTGGATAGCAATTATTTTTGGTTTTTTCTAGAGGAAATTTTTTAGCTCTGAAAAGGCTAGAGCCCTGGAAGTTTTAATAGTCAGCTTCTCTTTAAGCTTGCACAAACTTGTTATTATTTTCTCTCAACAGGAGGGTTTCAGGTTGTTTTCTCAGTCCACAACCATAACTGTTAATACTATGATGTGGCAGTCACCTGTGTGAGAATTTCTGCTGGATCTGTTCTTTGCTATTGATTCACTTCATATCAAAAGTAAAATAGGTACATTCAAGTTAATTGACTTGGATTCCAAATAATCAGTGAAGTCTTGGTGCCAACTATACAAAATACTTTTTAAGCACAGATTTTTCATTCTGATTATGGTCCATTTCCTCCAGTTGTCCAATTGTTTGAATGCCCACTGGAAAAATAAGAGCAGTCTCATGGCTAGGGTGCTAGAGTTCAAATTTTACTTTTTCTCTCGGTTTCCTGTGAGGCTTTGGAAAATGCTTCTAATATGTATAAAAATATAAGTAGAAGTAAAGTCCTAATTTATAAACAGACACAGTGCTGCACTAGTAGTCTAACCTGTTAATTTGAATCTACATTGTCCTGTTTTCACCTTTTGGTCTAATTGCAAATAAGAGAACGTGTTCTTCATTGTCCTGAACTTTGCTATCAGTACTTTCAGGTCCTTCTGTTTTGCATGTCTGAGCAAGTTCAAGTATGTCAGTTGTTTCTTAAACTCATAACTAATAATTTCATCGTTACCGTTCAAAGGATTGAGTTAAACTTTTCTCTCAAAAGGACCAGAAGCTGGGACAGTGAAATAAATATAATTATCCAGAATAGAACATGTTCCTGTGACATAGATAGAAACACACTGCAACACACACAACAGGTGTTCAGGGAGAGAAGAAGAATCAAAGTCTTTAGTTTATTGTTGACCTCGTATATGTAAGTTTTGGAAGTGACCAGAGATTGGACAGAGAAGTTACCACCTCTCCATCTTCACTGGTCGCTTGAAAAGTTCATCAGGTGATATCTTTTATAAAGAAATGTAAATATGATTTTTGTTTATCTTAAAATTCATGAGAACTGACTTTACTATACTAAAACAAATCAGAAGGCTTATTTTCAGGGACAACAAGAAGTGAAACCATTAGCACTGGAAATAAAATGCACATAATTTCAAATCCAAAACATGAGAACAGGAAAATTTCTGTTCTGTGGTAGTGGTGTCCTCAAGAGATTTTTCTAGATTTGAACTGGGGCCTCTAGTTAAGTAGTGCTCATTGCTTTACAAAACTGAACATCCTGAGAAATGTCTTACTTCTTTTTTAAAGGAGCAAGAGATGATGGCACCTTTATACTTCAGCAGGCTAAAACCACTTACTAATCAGTAGTCTTCATGCTTTGAGTTAACTGGAGCAATAACTGTCCAACAGACCTCAGGGACAAAAAAATCTTGGAGCTGTGATTCCTCAGTGTACTTGTACTGAACTTGTATAAACTTCATCTGTCTCCTGATACATGATCATTAGTGTGAAGTTGTTGCATGGTTCAGGAGCATGGTCTTTTTTTTCAAATCTTGAAAATATAAATAATTGCTTCTGAGGAAGACTCTGAAGTGCTTGTTTAAGGTGTGTCTTCACTAAACAATTAGCAGTAGTGCTGCTTTGGTTCTTCTCGAAAAGTGTATCTTAGAGTTTACTTTAACAGCCTAACAGTATTTTCAGATTTGGTCAAGCTTACTGATTTTAGGAAAAATCACAGATTGGAATTCAAGCACATTTCTTACTCAAGCTCGTTGTGACTATGCAGCTCAAATTATTCTGGGGGCTTGTAGTTCTCCAGTCATCTGGTTGCAGTTCTTCTCAAGTGGCATGTAAGCTGACAGTATATGCTGGTAAACGCTCTTAGGGAATCTCTGCATGAAAAGTAGAACATACCACTAGAGGTACATGGATTAACAAAGACTAGTGAAGATGCAGAGTCACTGTCTGGTATTCTACAAACACCTCCTAGGTGCATCTGAACACAAGAATAAAGCAAAAGCTATTTTCAAAGAGATGAAGGGTATTGCTTCTCTGTCAATAAAAGGAAAACTATGTTCAGTAGCTTCTAATTATCTTTGTTTTCTTTTATGGCTAGCTTCTACTATTCCAGTAGTTGTAGCACTGGGGAAATAAAGACCTAATAATAAATGCTTGTTTCTGTAAGCTTTTGGATAAAAAGCCATGAATCCACTACAGAAAACCAACTAGTATGGAGTAAACTGGTTTCCAAGGTTTAATAGTTTCATCAAAAATTATATTAAAACACATTAAATTACCTTTCATGGTTAGTCTATATTGTTATTTGCAAGTTTTGCCTGTTAGTGTGGTAAGGAGACTTTATCCTGTTTACTAAGTGTACCGCGTCCTGAGACTTTTGTCCTGTCCACATTGCTCCCTCTTTTAGCTAACATTTAATCTTAAACTCTCCAGCATACTTTTTGTTATTTTTGCTTTTTTCATACATATACTAATAATGCTTTTGTATGAAAACCCTTAGTTGATGTGGACCTTCCATTCATGCAGTGAGATATCTGTATTTGGTTTGGATGTTGCTATTTCAGGTACCAGGTTCTACTGAGGAGCTTAATTAAGTCCTCTGGGTGTCTTAAATGTAGATGGCTTCATCCTATTACTAAAATATGCAGCTTTTAAACAGATTACCAATCAGAACTGAGGATTTACTTTGATGCAACTGGATGATTTTCTCTGATTTTTCTCCGTGCATTGGAAACGCAAGTTCTTTGTGTTCTTTTAAGTATTCCTTTTGGTTTCGGTGATCCGTTCAACTCAAAGGCTTAATATAGAGAGATGAGACGTTTTTATATTAAACTTGTGTATAGGTTTTTGATACCTTTTTCTGAACATGATAATTAGTAGACATAAATTTTCAAAACTTGAATCAATAAAATTCTGTTAGTGCAACTTTGTATACAGTGCTGTATAATACATACTGTTCCTTGCCATCTTCAATTTAAGCAGAATTTTTTTGCCAAGTCAGACTTCTAAGAATAATTGCAGCAATTCCAAGGGACATAAAAGAAAGCCTCTTGGGAACCCTTGTTTTGTGATTTGTCATTTTAACTTTGTTTTCAAGTGAGAACCAGTTCTGTAGTTGTATTTGCAAGGAAACATTCAACACCAAAACTAAGTGAATCTAATGTGTGCTCGAGCTGTCAGAGAACCTGAAACAACAGCTCTTAAAACTCTGCAAATCTGAGTGCCAGTAGTGGTGGTCCAGAACGTCAGAGTGCTTTACTGTTTGTTTGCTCATTGAGCTGTAGAAAGTATTACCCTATTTACTTGCAATATTACTTGCATTCTGAAAAATACAGAGCCCATTCAAGGTGATAGTCAATAAAATGAGTGAAAGAGCATACATATGTGGATATTAAAATGAAAAGCAGCAAAATTTCAGATTTAGAATCTCTTTTCTGAAACAATTTTTGTAAAACTATAGACATGCCAATATAATTTATGTCAAATAACGATGCTTCATACACACCGCAATTAATTATATTTCTTTTCTTGAAGAAAAACTACCCCACTGCTTTTTCTTTTGTTTCATTTTTTGTTGTGCTTAAGGCTAACTGTAGCATCCAATTGTGATTGGATGGCTTAAACATTTATTAAAATACTTTTGTATAGAAATTGGAGTCAAATGGAGGAAAAAACCCCTTAATTAAAGTACTAGACATTGCCATAGACCATCTGCTTTCAATGACTTTGCTTTGAGCAGGGAGGTTCGACTAGATGGTGTCCAGGGTACCTTTCAGCCTTAACTGTTCTGCCAATCTGTTATGTGACAGAAGAATTACATTTAATATACCTGCATTAAAAAATGGGTTTATCCAGCTGATTTGTATTTCAGATTTTTGTCACTTTGTTGGAATATTTTATCTCATTCTATTGTCTTCAGTTAAAAGAAAGAATACTTAAGTTGTTTTTGTGTTATTTATTAATGGAGCTCTTTCTCAGTTCTGAAGGAATATTAAATAAATCAATATTTATTATTTTCACCAAACTTAAGATATTTGTTCTGCACCTACTTAAGAGGGATGGTCTCTGTCACAAGATGTATTTAGAAAAACTTTGTAATTCTAGGTCACTTTACCATTTCGATGGTTTGGTTTTCTTCTAATGTCTTCATCAAACCACACACGCTGACATATAATTTGTGATTCCCTAAAAATGGAAGTGTAATAGTTATCCTGTTGGGATAAAGGAGTATGATTTCATCCTGGTAATATGAAGGAAAAGCTCAGTACAGCTAACACGAGCTCTGGTTGCTCATGATGAAGTGTTACAGACTTCTAAGAACTGAGTTTCAGAAGAGACAAGATATTATGTGATTAAATCTTCAGTCATGGAACAAGGGCAAACAGCCAACACTTAGTAAAATTTGCATACTTCAGATTAGGTTGCATTTGATTGTTGGCATTTAACAGCTTACTTAGCGTGCAGAGTATCCCTTCAGAAGATTTAAATTGTCAGCTTTGGTGGTCAAAGTAAGTAAAATTAAACTAGGAATACTGCAACGCAAGTGAAAAACAGAAAAAAATGTAAATAAATAAATAAATCTGAGTTAGAGCTTTTTTAGTCCCACAAGTAAAATTTTAGAATGCAGACATTTCAACCAGAGTGCTCCTTATTTGAATAACACACCCACAGGCTCTAACTACTATATATATAGATGAAATGCTATGTATGTAGTTAGAGATGTTACCATGTTTTTAAGATACAGTGTATCTAGTTTTCTCTTGAACCGGTTTTGAGCTCTGTGGTAAATGTACTCTTGCATATCTTTGCACTGTTTTTTTGTATTCTTAATGATACATTTTTAGGGTTTTATTCTTGTGCTGCTTGTTTAATTTATTATTCCTTAGCAGTGTGCCATGAGGTACAAGCATGCTGGCTCTTTCTGGCCTGTTAAACAATGTCCTCTTCTAACCGAATTAAAACTTAAAGTAATTTATTGAGAGTAGAGGACACAGGAGAGATGCTTGAGAATTTTTTATTCTAATTCTCACTGCAATATAAAATTCAAGGTGAAAGTTTTCTGATAACTGTATCACCTGATACCATATGCTTTCATTTGTTTTGAATTATATGTGGTTGCAGAGTAAGAGCTGGAGCTTGGTCTTTAGAAAAGTTAAATAACTTTGGAGGTTTCATCCCTTTAAGGAGCATAAATTTTTCACATGAGAAGCTGCCGATTATAGTACTTATTTTTAATAAACTATTTTAGTGCAAGCTGACCATGCAATTAGTTTGTATAAGTAACATGTAATGTTCACAGGATTCAAGAAAGACAAAGAATAGTAGCAGTCATACATAGTTATGTAGGCCACTTGGTAGAATTTAGGCGTTCAGACAAAGTGCAATGTTGTACGTAAGAAGACAGAATGTAAGCAAGATCCACGGCATGGAAAACAGGGACTGTGAAGAGAATTTCAGGTCATTGCAATAAAGCAGCTGAATGAATATTGGTATGATGCTGAAAGGGTTAATGTCATTTTGGTTACAATAGAATGCCAGAGGTTGAAGGTAGCATTTGTGAAACAGATGTGCTAAACAGTGTGACTCCATGCCAATGCATTTTAAATTACGAAGGAAAAATATAGGAGGCTTAGAAGAATGCTCAAAACGTTTTTTCCCCTCTCTAGAGGATATTAAGATAAACTTTTATTAGATGGTACCAGGAGCTTGTGAAGAAGTGATGAGTTCTGGTTTAGTAAGAAAACCACAGGAAAAAAATACCTGAAATTCAGGCTAGTCAAATTGGAACAAACACATAATCAATGAAGAATTCTAGAGAGAGGAGTTTAAAGACTTCTGAGCTGCCTGTCAGAAGAAAGTGGTAGCCATGTCTTCTCCTAAAGAGATACAGATCTTTCTAGAATGGCTGCTTATGTCATGTAAGCCAGTGGACAACCAGGTCTGTAATGCCCTGGAATACAGACAAATTGAAGAACTCTTCCCCATAACTTAAAAGAAATTAAATATCAGTCTACTGCATCAATATGATTCAGTGCTATATCATTGCAGGGTTGCTTCTGGTTGGGAAATACTACTTGTAGTTCAGTCTCAGCAATGTAGAGTACTAACTACAGGTGTGTGAAGTATAAAAATTTGAGTTTCAGCTCCCCTTTAGGCTTCTTGTGTTACTTCAGAGTTCACTGGCCTGTGCTGATCTGAGCTGTATGTAAACAGCTGACCCCAAATACTGGGAGTTTAGATAAAATCTGTGGGTAGGATTGTGCTTTCTCTATCTTGGAGCTCATGAGAGAGCTCACTAGCTTTGCAGCACCACTTTAATGGTGTTACCCTGTAGTAACAGCTATGCAAACTGTCATAGCAGGAGCAGCTGATATGCTGTAAATTTATGTGCTGGTTCAACCTGCTGTAACTTGTGCATGTGCTCATACTTCCAGGGATGACAGGCAAAACATCTTGCTTGTGCTTTCAAAGCATTTGAGCAATCCGTTATAGTGTCTTCAGCTGTTGTCACTGCCACAATGGAATCAGAATTTGAAACTGAATGTAACTTTTCCATGAAATGTGTCTGTGGATAAGCAGGATCTCTCTCTGCCATTTTCTTACTATGAGAGAGGGAGATAAGTGTCATAGAGCAGAGACGTTTGTTGTCTTCCAAAAGCAGCTGTTAAATGCATAATTTGAGTAAATTTTGGCTTGATAAACCAATTTATGAGATGTGCTTGTCCTTAGAAATGTATATGATTAATAGTCCTGCATGTGCAGGATGGGATTCTTTCAACTGCTTGTGACCTAAGGGAGGATGCCAATAGCAAGTGCTCTCACATGTAGCTCTGGGCATAAAGGGCAAGTGGCTTCTACCTCCTGTCTGCTCTTTCTGGTTCTAAGAGAGAATCCTGTAGTGAATGCATACCTTATAAAATAAATGTGATGGGTCTAGAATTTATTTGCTACTTGATTCTTTCTCCCTTTCAAACAGGATAAGCCATGTATGGTAGTATTTTGGCCAGTTGCAAAAGCAGAGTGTTTGGGTTCATAGTATCATTGGGCTTTACTATTTCTCCATTATTGTTAAACATTTCTGATGCTTATTATATTTTGACAGATGCTATTTTCTTGTTTCCTTTGTGTGAGGAAACTCTTCTCCAGAAGGATGTAAACAACACATGAGACGCTTTTTCAGGTAGTGCTGGGTCTGGTTAGATCTACTGAAAGATCGGGCAAGTACCTCATTATAATAAAGCCACTGTTTTAGTAAATACAAGTGTAGTTTGGCAAGCCAGTCTGTTTTTATTCAAAACTCTTTCTAGCATATAAAAAGTAAAACTGTAAAAAGCAGCTTCAGGAGAGCACAGCATCAGGCCAGATGTGGTTTGCTTCTTTACTGTGTGAAATAGAAAACCTCTGCTGTTCTTTTCTAAAGCAATTGCATTTTTGTTCCTGTTAGTGTTAAGCACTTCAACATCAAGTGTTCTCATCATCACAATATTCTTTGAAACAGTTATCTTTTTTCCTAGACAGATTGATTTATTTATGGCAATACAAGTATTCCACTGGTATTGATTTGATTTATGGCATTGGGCGACCTTCCTGGCATTGCCATTGCCCTTGTCTCTTTTTGAAAGCATGAGCGCTCATTGCAAAATATGGCTCAGTATTGTTTTGGAAACAAATGTTTCCAAATAGTCAGACCCATCCACTGAAAGAGGCTTCCATGTCTTTGGAGATTTGTTACTCAGCCATACTTTGCACAATCCATGTTGATGAAATACAAGTCCGAATGAATCATTGGAGAATTTTCAAGTGGAATGGAGAGATAATTGTTGTTTATAGAAGGAGCAGCTGACGTAATCACATTTAGTGCAGGATCCTCACCTGTCACAGAGGGATGGGGTCTCTTCTAGACAATCTACTTACGTTTGTTGAAAGTGGATGTCCACTGAATATTCACCAAATACAGTGTTATTCATTTATGTCCATCACAGAGTAACCGCTCCAGCTTGAGTGAATATTGTCCTGGTTGAAACCTGGTTTTTAAAAGGAAAACTAAGAAAGGAAGAAAGTATTAGAAAGTATTTTTCAGAAGAACACTGTTTTTCTGGCAAGTGCAGCTTTGGGCATTGTTGAGAGGACTTTAAACGTTTTAGTGGTAAACTGTCTGTATTGTGTTTCTCATAAAGTCTAATAGCATAGAATCACTATTATTTGCTTGGCAGTGTAAGTTGCATTTGATGTTTCTGATTTACCACCACTGGCTTTGATTATTTAAGATGAACATGCTCCTAACAAGACTTTAAGGAGGTGATGTCCATTGACCATTCCTCTATTTAAGAAAGGCAGTAGCATATATAATTTAATTTAAAATTTTACAAATATCACAAAAATACGATTCTCTGTGTGTGTTTAATGCTTTTTTGCTTTTGTGTTACATATTGCTGTAAAATTTCATCTTGGATGGTAGTAGGACGAAACCTAATTTATCTGGTGACTGTAACATAGGTAAAAAGTAAGGAAACTTGTAGAACATGGTAGAAAATATTGGAAGTTTCTTAGAAAATGTTTCATGTGGTAACAGCTTGAAATTTCCTTCAATTTATTCAAATTAGAGTGCATATAACATGCCCCTGTAAAATGTATTTCTAAATTTACATGACAGAGAATAGCTTTTTTGCTTTCTTGCTGTTTCTGGAAGTAGCTGTTTGTGCCCCTGAAACACTGGAGAGGTGTTGTCTATAAAACTGCTATCTTAATGTAGGATGAATTAATTACCTGTTGCAGGGGTCCAATCTGCTGCTAGTCCCTTTTGAAGCAGTATGACGCTCAACTCATTAGACTGCATCATTAGGTCTCTGGACGAAGAAAAAAGATCCATCTGATTCATAGTAGGTCTGTTCTTCTGACAATTAGACGCATGGAAATAAAATATTTTCCCCTCCCTCTCTTCAGGGAACAGCTGTACAGAAGCATCTTTTTATAGTCAATGTTTACACAAAGTATGGGATACAAGTTTTGGATTGAAGTAGGCATAGTGAAATGAGTCGATATAGGGCACTGCAAATAAAGAGCCTCACACATACAGACATTCATGGATTATAGGATTCATGGGCCCTAAAATAAAGGCAGGTAACAACACAGCTTGTGTTGTTTAGACATGGTGTGGTAACTACATGAAGAGTAGTAATTTTACTCATGTACTGTCTTGAGTCTGCTTATTTTTGCAGTGATTCTTCTGTTGCAGAAATAATTTACTTGGGACTAGGAGTGTTCCAGAAATAATTTTGACTGTATTAGCTCCATTTGAAGTTAGACAGTCCCTTATTAAATGGGGTTCCATTAGAAAAAGGAAAGTTAGTTTATGCATGTTTATAGTGTACACAGGGGGCTTGTCTGCATAATTTTTTATAAGCAATGAGCTACAAATTGGACTAAAACTAGAATAAAGGTACTTTAGAAAACAGCCGGTTTTGTAATACACATCCCTAGAGCTATATATCTTCCAGTTGAGTGCAGATGTTAATTATTAGTCGGTTAACCTCAAACTTCTCTGGAGCAAAAATGTAAACCTGGTCACATGGCAAGCCACAATGTTGATTTCCATCATCAGTACTTCTTGAAAGTTTTCTTAACAATAGTCTTACTTCTTTCTGAATGTGTAAGTAAATTTGCATTCTTTTGCATGCCTAGCTGCAGATTATGGTGGGTGTATCTTGAATCCTATCTTAGGTGTATTCCAGGTAGATTGCTTTTGTTCCACTTTTTTTTGAGTGATTTGATAAACCATAGTTCTGACACAGTAACTTTGTGCAGATTTGTTTGAATTTCCAATGCTGAGCCAAGTTCTTCTGCTATAATTTCTTTGTGAACTTTCATGCATATTTGTTTACTTTACATAGATCTTTATTAATAACTATAATTACCAAAATTGGCATTGTTTTACTTGTGGTGGAAAGACAATTTATTGCTGTATCTATTCTCATTCTCTTTGTTTTAATCAGTTTGGGAGTCACAGCTGTATTCTAATAGCTATTCAGTAAATCTATCTTAAAATGGTGTGCTTCAAATTGTACTGATTTTTCTTTGTTTCTGTTATATTGTGATCCATAGCCTCACAGTGTGAACACATAATTTCACATTGGTTTCTCATGCTGCCCATTTATGTTGTCCAGCAAATAACTGCAAAGTATATAAAACTTTACTAGTACATTTCTTGATTGTGAAAAACACCTCCTCCATCACCTTTTTTCTTTATTTTTTATGTGAAAAAGGACAGAAATGTAACTTTCACCATTCACTAGCCATTGTCCTAACACTGATACAGTTATAGTAGTGTTAGTGTAATTGCTCTAGTTTTAGAAATACTTAATTTGTTTTACTCTCTGGATTAATTAATTCCTTTTTTCCACATGAAACTCAAGTCATGTGATGTGGTTTACAAGTGATAAGAATAATAGGATTTGTGTCTTGAAAATGTAGAACAAATCCTTTTCTGTTTTATTAGTGTTTGGAAGTTACTTGCCTTTTCAGTCCAATTTGACAAAAGTACTGTAAAATACTGTCTGTCCAGCTTGCTTTAGAAGTAAGAAACATTTAGAGAAGCTTAAATACATCTGAGCAGTTCGTTAACTGGTATTTTCTCGTATTTGCAGAAAATAATTGCTTTTTATCTCTCTGTGGAAGGGGCACAGCATAAAAGCTATATGGGTTTAACAACCATTCCTTCCCACTTGTAAGAATGTGGCAGTACAGGATTTTTTTCCCTTTGCTTTTAAAATAGCTAACAATTAGATTATAGTTTAGAATTCTGCATGTGTTGTCTATTAGCTGACATTGATACTGTATGAACCAAAAAGTGTGCACAGCTGCTCTGTGTGGTTTTGTCTTTGTGTGCTGGCCCAGTAAGTTGTGCAGTTATGGTGAACCTGGGGAACTGATAAGTGTTGAAAGGGCAATTATTTTACAGGATGAGTTTTTAGCCAGGTTGGTGTTCCAGCTCAGTTTCTAATGCAAATTTCCACAGTCTTGTTCAGTCTCAAAAGAGAAATGGAGAGCAGGAGCAAGACCAGATGACCTGGGCAGCTTAGCTTTCATCTGATTTTGTCTCTACTGTACAGCCCAATTGCTTTTTTTAAAGAATGACCTCTCAATGTTATTTCTCGCTGTATAAACACCTGGAAGATGTTTTTGTATTGAAATACATGGAGTACAAAGAATGTTTTGAGATTGAGTTTATTTCTTTATGCTGTATTTTGTTTTTTTTTCTTTCCCTTACCTTTATATAGAGAAATAAAAGGACAAAATTTAAAAACTGAGGAACAAGTATAGCGAGTTTCCAGGTTTGTGAAACGGTGTGTATCTTGACTTCTCCCTAAGTATTGGTAGGATAAAAAATGGATGGGGGAAAGAAGGTAGTATCTAAACATTGTAATGTTTTCCATTCAGTTCACTATAATCTGAAAATTCAAAGATGTAAATGGACAGTTATATATGCTAGGTTCAAATATGCTTTAATACATATATTTTAAAAATTTACTTTAAAATGTAGTAGCTTAAATCATGCTTATATTTCAGCAGTAATTTGTAGGTAATATTTAAATAAATTTGACATTTAAATTTAGGGAAAAAAAAGACCAGTAAGCAAGTATTTTACCTCTTTCGCTTCATGAGAAGTAAATCTTTATTACTTCAGCTATACTATTTACAACCAAACTCCACTCATAATTTCACCTTTTGGTACACTTGCTGAAATTGATGTGTGTAGTTGCTGAACGTGCAGTACTGTCATAAAAGTGGTTTTAGATTAAAGTTCATAAGGAGTCTAGTACATTATTCATTCCAGCCACAAGGTGACTCGTGCAGTTGTTGCTCTTACAGAGCTGGAATGAAATGAGAACATTCATATTCACCACAAAGGACAGCTTGCAGCAGTAGCTGAATCAAAGGTGGTTTGTTTGCCAGGTTTGCTCTTTTTGGCCTGGGCTGATCTTGATTGAGAAGGTTAAATAGTGTGATAGGTATCACTTGTGCTGAGGTCAAATGTTGGTCAGTTTGTGTTTGGTAGACAGTTGTTCTCAGAACTGATATGTAAAAACTGATGTTATTCTTATCATAGGAATCCCTATGTGTCATGATACCATTACTGGGGGTTTTTTTAGTTCTATATGTTCTGGTAATATATTGCAGTTTTCTGTAGGAATTTTGTGACTTAGCAGCAACTTTGAACTTCATTAAATTGATGCATTCATCTTCAACACATTTACCTTTTATGTATCTCAAATTTTCTCATTATTCAATGTCTTACTGTTAATTGGCTTGCTTCTTTATATTGTTTATCAAATTGTAGTAAATCATTGGAGTTTTATTTAACCTGAGATATGAGCTACACCTATGCAACAAATGAGAAATATGGACTCGCAGAGCCTTTGAAATATCAACATACCTTTTGATACAGACTTTTGGCCCTTCTGTGGCCTGAGGCAAGGAGTAAATGACCTTAGATCTTGATCTAGATCACCAAAGTCTGTCAAGTGGCATCTACTGGTCCATTCAAATTGGTTTTTCACCTTCAGAGAACCATGAAATGGTTTGGTTTGAAAGGGACCTTTAAAGTTAGTTCAGTCTAACCTTCTTGCAATGAACAAGGACATCTTCAGTCTTCAGATTTGCCAAATTTTAGTTAGTTCATCTCTCATCTCATCCTTTCCTCTTCTCTTGTAAGAATTCTGGAGTCCCTGTTTATCAGTGTTGCATATAAATTCTTTGTTAAAAGAACACCAGGGTTGCAGTCATTAAAAAGAGTTCTGAAAATATGCCAGAAGTATTTTCCTTTGTGTGAAACATTTGGATGATTTTCAATGACATGATAAAATACTGTATTTTCTCATTTTCCCTAGCAATTAGCACAATGTGCTTAGTGACTCTAACCAATTATTCAGTGAGTAGGCATAATCTTTTTTATCATCCCCAATCAAAAATGTAATCCAGATTACACATTCACTCTGAGAAGGTTTTTTACTTATAATACTGATGTATTTATAATTTTTTTGGAAGTTATCTGCAAGTCTGAGCTGTGATAATGATAATAACTTTTATAGGAGAAACTGAGATTACAAAATAAAAATACCAGATTTTAATTTTTTAAGCTTTTGTGAGTTTTCAACAGAAAGTATTATGGTTTAAATTTATGCAACATTACAGTGCTTAATGATTTAATTAAGCATAGAACTACTTTGCCATTTTCTAAACCGTTTTAACTCTCAGTGTAATAAAGGCTCCCTCTGCCTTTTTAACATATGACCTACTCAGCATCACAATAAAAATTCCGAGGGAGAGGTGGGAATGCTATCTGTTTACTACAGTGATATTCATCTGCCTCGATGATGAACCTTTCTGTATGCATTGGTGTCTGCTTCATCGGCATAAATTTCTAACTGCTATGACAAATGAGATATGCATTATGCAAGTAAATCATTCAGCATGATGATCTGACTTGCAGATTCCAGGTTTTTACTCTGTATCATGTGTAGCTAAGGTTTTGTGAGAGAGTCACTATCAGTACAAATACAGTTTAATAATATATGTGAGGAATCAAGGGCTTAACTAGTAGCACTTTGTTCTGGCACATGCTAAGATTTCTGTAAGTAGATTGCCCTATTCTCCCTCAACACCAACACCTCCCACTCTGATTTTTATATATATTTTTTTTTTTTTTTTTTTTTTTAAATCTCTGTTTATCTTTTTGTGCCCCCTCTTCATGCAGAGTGCTTTGGGTTTTGTTGTGGTGGTAGTTTTTAGGGGGAGTTATGTGGGTTTTTTTTGTTGTTTTTTGTTCCCATTGGATACCAGCAGTAAGGTTACTGAGAACCTAGGGAGGAGGAATCTTTGTATTTTAATGCAGTTATTTTGCTATTGATGCACATTTTATTAATGCTATTAGACAAAACCATAGAAAAAAAATCCCATGATCGCTCAAATATTGTTTTTATTTTTATTGAAAAACTTGTGTAGTATCTTAGTCACAAAGGATACGGTCTTAAGTTGCACCACAGGAGGTTTAGGTTGGACATTAGGAGGAAATTTCTTCACAAAAGGTGGGTGGTTGGACATTGGAATGGGCTGCCTAGGGTAGTGGAGGAATCACTGTCCCTGGAGGTGTTTAAGGAAAGAGTGGATGTGACACTCAATGCCATGATTTAGTTGACATGGTGGTGCTTGGTCATAGGTTGGTTTTGATCTAGGATGTCTTTTCCAACCTAAATCTGTGACACTGCCTATGTATCACTGCTATCATAGATTTGGGGAAGGGGAGAAATGCTGCTAAGAGACAATTCAGATCTGAACAGAGCAGTGGAGAGATTAAGTAATCCTTCAGCACATTTCGACATTATCTTAAAATGTGAAACTAGATAGCTGGCTGATTTTTTTGAGGGAGACCCTTTGTTTTCAGTGCAGAAAGGTAGTCACTAGTTAGTTGTGCTGTGCACAGTATTTCAGCAATTTAAGATATAATAGCCATTGAGATGCCCGTGTAAAATAGGAGTATTTGGGCTGGGTGACACTACATCTACAACAGAAATTCAAAACATTTCTTAAAGAATGCAGATAACTGCTTATAAATACATTGCCTTGGCAAGTGAGGCATCCAGTCTACACAGTCTTTACAGCCACTCTGAAGGTTGTTGAGTATATACAAGGGAACCACATGAAATGATCTGTACAAGTCAGACAGTCTTTGGATACATACTTTCTGTGAAGTGCTCAGGTGTTTAAATTTTTTTTTTTTTTTTTTTTTTTTTTTTTTTTTTTTTTTTTTTTTTTGCTGTAGCACAGAGGCAGAAAAAAATTTTGTAGTCCTAATCATGTGAAGAAGTAGAACAGTGTGTGTGTTCTCAATTAATGATGGTAACAAGCCTAAGATAAGGGTACTACAAAGTCTGGGCATTCTTTGCAGAAACAATGGCCTAGAGCAGGCAAATAGCCATGAAAACCTTCAAGTGCTGCCAAAAGACTCTAGTCTACAGAAGATGAAAAGAGGGGGATGGATGCCTAATTCAGGATGAGGAAGGAAAGTAATATGTCCAGAGAAAAACCTTAAAATAAGAAGTAAGATACTTAATAGTATTGCAAAATGTGTAGTATAAAATAGTGGTGTTGGCTGTTTTACTGAAAGAGCATTCATTTACATATTTTGTACAAGCTAAAAGATGTCTTAAAAAGATCTCTTTTAAAGAATGACAAATGCTGTGCATGTATTTAGTATCTATTGACTTCAGTAATGTTTTAGTGGATGTTAAGGTCTTTGTTCACCTGGAAATGAGTAAGTAAAAACCCTGCTTTTTAGTACCCACAGCTGAGGGTGTGGCAGACACCTGAGGACTAGATTTGCAGTAGAAGGCAAAAAAAACCCAAACTGATGATGAAAATTATTTCCCTTGTGCAGCTGCTTGAAAGATCCTGTCATGATAATCTTTAGGAAAAACTATAATAAGGATTTGAGGTATGTGCAATCTCAACTTAAAAAGCTTCAGTGGATTTAGAGCACTTTATCTTTCTGTCTGCTTGCTGTAGTTTCTCCCCCACATGGAAATGTCTTGAATGTTCTGCACTTCATGCACAACCTTTTTTGGAAGACTCATGAACAGGCATATCTTTCACTAATATGTTTTTAAGTAGGTTTGTTGTAAAGGATAATACTGTCTCCCACATTGTTTAATTATGTATTAACACATACCATTGCATCATTTAATGTAAGCTATGGTAATAGGACTACTTTATTTTAGTCAAGTTTGTGGTTAAATATATTAATGTTGCATTAAAAGGTTTTGTTACTTTGGTGATTGAGGCTGTATATTGTTTTTATTAAGTTAAATCAGGTAGACTGAAACTTCTGAGTAAAGGCTTAAAGCAGAGATTTGCAGCTGTAAAACCCTCTGAAGTTTTCTGGTGCAGTTAAGAGATCACAAGGTAGAAGGCAGGAGTAACTACTAACACTAAGACTTGCTTTACTTTGTTACCTTAACTGCCTGACATAGGTAGTATGTTTGTTGGAGGTTGACATCCAGAGGATCATCTCTGTTAAGTGGTGTGTGCTGAACCAGACTTGGACAACAGCAGAATTTCCATCCAGCTGCTTGCTTATGCAACCCACCACCTCCAGTCTGGTAATGCAGGGGGGTAAAATAGGAAAAACAGAAACAGTAAAACAATAGGTAGAGAGAACAACAGGGAGATTGCTTGCCAATTACCATTACAGGCAAAACAAACTCTCTTTGGGAAAAAGTAGCTGATTATTGCCAACTAAAATTGATTCAGGCAGTGAGAAACAAACTCAAAACAACACACCTCTCCTCCCCCTTCCCTCAGGCTCAGCTCTGTTTCTCACATACCCTACCCCTGCCATGCAAGCTCACATGGAGAATGGCAGTGGGGGGTGTAGCCAGTACATAATGGTGAGTCTCTGCCTTCTTCCTTATCATTTCTTTCCTCTGCTCTGATGTGGGCTCTCCATGGGCTTCACTTCCTTCAGATATATCCTTGTGCTCCACTGTGGCATCCTCTCCCTGGGCTGCAGGGAATATCTGCTGTTCCATGGAGGTGTTCCTCCTCCACTTTCCTCTGACTGGTGTTCCCTTTCTTAAACATGTTGTCCCGGAAGTGTCCCCAGCTCAGCTGAGGCACTCCACTGTGCTCCGCAGTCTGTCTGTTGGGTCTGGCTGTGTCCTGCACAAGGCAGCCTCTGGCCTCTTCCCATGGCACCCTCTCCTCTGCCAACCACTTGCCACATAAACCTGGAACACAGAGTTAGTAAGATATTAAGAACACAGTTTATTTCCTGGATCATGAGATTCTGTCCCCTACTATTACTGTCACACACCATATAGTCATTTCCAAAGCTTACAGAAATTTGGAAGCTGTCTGTAGTAAGGCATTATTTCCTAGTAAGTTGCTGCTTGTCCAAAAATTATAATCCTAAAACATACAAAAGATGTTAAGAATTTATTTAATAAAATGAAAGGGTATGTGTGGTGAGGAGAACCAAGTGTTGGAAATTGCTTATGGGTAGCCTAAGAGCAGTGCTTGTATTCATGGAGCGCATCCTCTGGCCTTCATAAGCTCAAGGAGTGGGCTGAAATGACAGTTACCTGCATGTGAGAGATTTTAATGCAAATACAAACCCAAAAATTTCAAGAAATATTTATAGAATTATTTAGTGCTGTTCGAAGAATACAGAAAGAGAAAACAGAATGGGATGTCATTTAGTTGTTAACATAGACTAGTGTGATTCACGAGAGTGTGTATACTCCACAGTGTGTAATTTTGGGGAGATTACACCTGCTTGGTGGTGTCCAGGAATTTATAGTCAACATGTCTGAAAAGTGTCTATGAAAGATACTATACTGATGAAAACACTGTTAACCTTACCAGAAGGCCAGGGGTTTTTTTTGCCTGCAGTTTAGGGTAACAAATAATTTCTGCCAATAATTTATGGCACTTTTTCTCTAACTAGCTGTGCAGCTGACCAGAAAATACCTGTTGAACAAAAAATGTTTCACTTGGTTTTGTGTGACACAGAACAAAGAGATGAGTTGTGGCTGGAGCAATGCACACACATCACAGTATTTAAATAGGCAGATGAACCTCCCATAGTAGTGAAAGTTAAAGTTCAATTGCTATGAAAACTTTTTCTTTGAATATCTATCTGTGCACCATTCTCCATTTAAGTGTGACTTGTGTTACTTGCACCAAGAAAGACCAGTAAGATAGAACTTGTGTGGCAGTGTCAGTCTTTAATGGATGGTTGTGGGGGGACGTGGAAACTAAAAGCTGTTTGACTGCTCTGCTCCCCCTTTTTACTACTGGCTTGTTTCTTCATCTTTTACAGGATGTGGTGAAGTACACCTCATCAGTTTACCTGGGACTAGTAAATACACTGTTTTCTGTTCAGCTGTGCTTTGGTCATTGTGGTCTAGCATAGTCTGCCTGTGTTGCTTTAGTGTGGTTGTGTTTCTTACAAGAATAGCAGCTTGGACTGTGCTGCCAGCCTGAGTGCCAAGAGCCCAATGTCATAGCTTGAACCTGTACCTGGGGCCAGCTGCATTTGCCTCCTTTGTGTGTTTTAGCTCATTTTAGCTGGCTTCCTAGTGATTTTTGACACTCATTCCAGAAATAGTTACTGGTATTGTCCAGCTGCCTACATGAGTAATCTGTAAATAGAGGAAGCAAGAAGAATATTTAGTATGGAGTTCATTTTATAGATGGGTCCCTAATAAGAGATTACCTAACCTCACCTTGTGTGTCTCAAGAAAAGAAAATACTATGGCTGTTTCTTGTAACTCACAGTCAATCAGCTTGAAGAATGGTTTCTATATAGCTTATCTTTGCTTTTCGACATGGTTACCTTCTTTGGTCTCCATTTTTTTCTGGAGATACTTTTAAATTATCTTCTGCATCTCTAGACTTTTCTGGTTTTAGTTGGACTGCATAACAATAAATTTCTTGAGTTATATTTCAGTTACTATATATTGAGTTATATTTGAGTTATTTTTGCTTGGTGATAACAGTAAGGAATAGATGTTTCTTTCTGATGATCTACCTTTGCATCCTATAAATGGCTAGGTTTATCAGGAGTACTTCTGAGATGTTTTCTAATGTCTCAGCAGGAATTCACAGAAGATCCATCCTAATCAATTCCAGTCAGGAGGAGGTAGTTTTATGGAGATAATCAGAATATCTTAATTGAGTTGATGTATTAAATAAACTGTTTCAACTTTTATGCTTTTTCTAGGGATTTGCTCATTGTTTATGTGTAAAAAAAACAAAAAACAGTGCCTCTCTTACATATTTCAGCTAAAAAATACATGTTAAAAATTTTCAGGAAGACAAAGATAGTAGCCTTGCTTTTGGAACTTAGAATTGATACTTGCCATCAGCAGTAATTCCCAATGTAAATTTTAGCCTGAGATGTCTCAAAGATTTCTTCTTTGGATACTTCATGGTTCAAAGTGTTTAATGGTCTTCAGTTTTGTGTGACTACTGCATTGCTTGCTAGACTGAAGAACACAAGACTTGGTGAATCACATGGTCTCATAGACATAATATTTCAAATGATTGAGACAACTTTATGCTTGATGTAAAAGCTGTCAGCAAATTAATTCCATGGATATTAATTGGAGATGTCAGTAAAAATCAGTGTTTCAAATGTAATTTTATTTGATGTTACCTTAACCTGAAAGGAATTTGTCCTTTGGAAGATACCAAATTCAAGGAAGCTTATGGACTTGTTGCTCAAATCTCCACACTGCCCAGAGATCTGCTTTTCTTTGATCTTTGTTTTCCACCATAGCTCAGGGTATCACATCAGTGTGCATATAGTTATACAGAGGTTTCAAATTTTAAATTACAGACAGAAAACCCAGCTCTTCTCCTTCACTAAGGATGTCTGTATCAAGGCTGGGGAATAATCTAGTTGCAGTGAGTCAAAGGCCCAATTTTCTTGTGGTGGGATTTTTTTTTTTTTGGGTTTTGGGGGTTTTTGGTTTTGTGGGGTTTTTTTGTTTGGTCTTTATAAGAATTAGAGGTATTACATGTTGCAAAGAACAGTTACTGGCTAAATAATTATAAATAATCAAACACTCCATTTGAATTCCAAAAATGTAAGAGAAAGATTTTGTTGGTTTTTGTGGGTTTTTTTTGGTCGTGTTTACAGGTGTTACTGTGAAGTTTTTTCTCACACCCTAGGGAAAACCTGAAAATGTTGGCACAAATATCTAATATTATATGTGAAATAAGGTCTTTGCATTCTGTTCTTGATTATGTTTTGAGGATATCTTGCTGCTGCGAGCCTGATTTCATTATTGTTTCTTGACATTCAGTATCCTTTAGTATCCAGGACTGCAATGTATGTAGTTCTCCCTTTCTCAGTTCTTGTGAAAAAGCTGGTGTTGAGCACCACTTCCACTGATTCTACAGATGTGAAGAAACTGATGAACAGATATAAAAATAACATCATCTGGTCACTGTAAGTGGGTGCTGTAGTAGTCAGTGCTGTTCTAGTGGTACAAATTTGTTTCTCTGTATCTCCAAAAAGAAACAGGAGCATAAGATTAACATATTTAAATCATAAAATTCATTAACCTTTTCCCAAGCCAGGTTTTTAATTCATGTAAATTGGCAGGTCTAAATCCTTAGCCTGAAATCCTCAGTGGGTAGATCTTTTTTCTCCTTGTGGCTCTATTGGAAAGAATCCACTAGAATTTTTAATGGGTTAGTGCAAACCATGATTGCTGTTACTGGGGTCTGGGCTTCAAACTCAATACCATAATATTTGTTGCATTTTGATGGTTTTGCCTAAATGATGGAAGTACATGACTGTTCTTAACAGTTAGCTGGGTCAGACTTGTAATAATGTCAATTTTAAGTAAAAACAGCAGAATAACCAAATATCACAATAAATAAATCAATACTATCAAGGATCAAAGTAAGTAGTTGTGTAAACCCATGTAACTTGACAGCTGGTAGCCTAATAGGAGTCTTAGCTCAGCATAACTTGTTTGCTTTCTTGGCAGAATCAAAAATGAAAAGCAGCTCAGGGTGTGTGTTCTGTAAGATTTCCCTGGAGTTAAGCGGTAATTTAGCTCTGCTCAATTGAAAGCCATAGTGTTTTTCATGGGGTTCTTTGCACATAAAGTGGAGTACAGGGGAAGGGAACAGAAGGAAATAGATGGAAACTTTCTTTTTATGCGCTCTCTTTTTTATTCAACAATAAAATTACGTTTTCCATTCAGCGAGAACTGTTAAATAGCTGCTTAACTTGAAAGGAACATGAATTTAAGTACAGTAAGTTTAGATTGTGTCACTGTTCTGTTTATTCTGGTGCTTTACAGTTTTGTGTTCTAAGGGGTCATAAATTAAATATAACTCAGAATACTTGGACAGCCATTAAAGCTAAGGTATTTTTTAAAATATGAAAGAATTAATGCTTTTGAAAGGAGTCCATAGCTAGTAGTAAAAATAAAAAGCCTAAGTGCAGAACTGATTCTGAGTGAAGCTCCAAGGAAGCAAACACCTGAATTTATAAAATGTTTGAAAGAGTGGACTTTTGGAAGTCTTTTCATTGGTCTTATGGACCAGTGAAGTTGTGCTCCCTTTTTGTAACATTCATCTCCTGGTTGATGAAAGCCCAGCCAGTTTTGCTGTCCTCATGCAGGGAGTTCATCCAAACAAATGCAAAGGGATATGTGCTGCCTATCATTGTGGTGGTGGTTGTTAATCAGCAACACATGCTCACAGTATTTTTCTGTGAAAGTTTTTCATTGGCCAGTTAGAAATCATGAATGATTTTGGGGACTGAAAAGGTGGCAAATGAATGCCAGTGAACACATGCTTTGTTCCATTGTGGTGAGAAAAGAACAGATAACATGCATTGTAGTTGAGACTAGTCCCCCCAAAAATGTGGTGGGTTTGGGACGTCCCAGTCCATATTCCTGTACTGCCTTGTGTGAATGAGAAGCTCTGACTGTGGTCTAGCACAAAGGTTTGCATGGTGTGTCCTTTCACTCTGCTCTTACTGCAGGCTCATGGTAGCTGAGAAGTGTGTTGTTAGAAGTCTGGAGATTTGCATCTACAGTAGAAATCTCTGAGGAATTCACAGATTTTAAAAGTTGAAAATCGCCTGGTTTTTTTCCCACATTCCAGCTTACACCATAATAACTAGAATATTAAATGGCCTCATAAGCACTCTGGATGTTCTTCTTTATTTCTGAGAGACTGTGTGATTGATACTGAAAAATTTTCACAAAGGCTGAGAAACTGTTAAGCATCCAACATCAACTCAGTATGCAAAGTTATTCTTAGAGAGATGTGTTATTACTGTAAAGAAAATGATTAGTAGTGAGTTCTGTTACATAGGTGTAATCATGTTTGTCATGAAACCACATCTGTTCTGTATTGGTTTTGTCAATGAATCAAGTGTGAGAACTGCTCTACATTAGTACCTTTTGTTTGAAACACACCTGTACGTGCGTCATAGATTTATCCTGTCTGCAGAACCTGAAAGTTATGTGAAAAAAAATTCAAATGTAGCAACTACTTAGAAGAAGAAAAAGTAGTCCTTAGAAAATAAATGTTTACCTTTTATTTTTAGGTCAGAAGACTTGTCTCCACTTACATGGTATCTTTCCTTACCTCTATGTACCGTATGATGGTTTGGGACAGCATCCAGAATGCTACCTTCGTCAAGTGGCATTCAGCATTGACAGAGCACTCAATGTGGCTTTAGGCAATCCATCTTCTACTGTTCAACATGTTTTCAAAGTATCATTAGTATCTGGAATGTAAGTATGACCTGTCAGGAGTTTTGCTTGGTTGTTTTGAATAGTTTTTTGCAGTTGCACTGCATAGAAGCACTTTGGACTTGGGTGATTGCAGTGCTAATCCTTTTCATTCCCCGCCCATGTATGTCTTCATACAGGGCTGTACAACATCTAAATAACTCTTCTCACTTGCTTTGACTTTAATATAGTTAACAGGTTTTCAAAAAAAAAAACCTTCTTAACACAACCATTTTTCCCTACATTGAATCCTAGTGTCTATAATTTTCCAAAATTTCTTCTTTTTAGCTTTTTCTGTCTCTGCTGTTAGAGCAGTACTTTCCATGCAGCATTTTCTACTTCTCTGGATTATTCTAGATTATTCCCTGAGACCAGGCATGTCCTGTGGGAGCCTGAATCTAGGTGTTCTATTTTTTTTTTTTTTTTAATTTTTATCTGTCTGATTCTTACATTTACTAATCTGTCAGGATGACCATTGTGTTTTATTTGGTGTAGCTTTCTATATTTAATATTAGCAATTTAAGGATTCTGTTAGTTAACTTTTATTTAAGTTGCATAACCAAGGGCTGAAAAATAAGTCAACTCATAATGAATAATAGGAAAAAATCCTGGAAGAGCACAGGTAATCAAGATATGTGCATTCAGTTTTTCATCTTCAAAACAATATAAATGCTAATTTTCAGTGTTGTGCAATACTATGTTTTATTTTCTTTTTTCATGCATTTCTGAAAAAATTATTTCTAATTGTTAAGTGTAGGAAGGTAATATTTCTGTTCCCAGACAGTTTTGGTGTCTTCTAGATATTGTGAGTAAAGTGGCTGCAATAACTTACTTTTATTTTCAATCACAACTTTCTGATGTTTTTACAGTAACAAAGAAGGTCACCTACCAAATTTCTTGATGTTGTTCTTTTTGTGAGAACTATGTAAATTGTAGTATAGCTGTTTGTTCATCTCAATAGTGAAAGCTGGGCAGAGTAAACTGTTGATGACAATCTTTACTTGAATAATTGAGAAAAGAACAGGTAGAAATTAGGAGAACCTGCCTGTTTTTCAGCTCTCTTGCCTTAGAATTTCAGAACAGTCACTACTGAAAGTCAGCTGCTCGTTGCCTCAAAGCAGCATAAGAGTGTTTCAGGTATTATGTGTGTTTGCATAAAAGGCTAGTGGGGAAGACCTAAATGAAATACATCTTCATCTTTACCTGGGTAGATAGACATGCTTATTTAATACTCCTTTATAGTAAAATGTCATTGAACAAATGCCACAGCATAACTGTCTAGCTTCTTCCTTTTGTTTCTTTCTCTCTAGGCCTTTTTATGGTTACCATGAAAAGGAGAGACAGTTTATGAAGATTTATCTTTACAATCCTGCAATGGTAAAAAGGTAAGGATGTGGAAGTAAGAAGTTCTGTCTGATTTCCTTATCTTGAATTAAAAAGTCAGGTTTGAAACAAGAATCACCAGTAACTTAACAAAATAAAACCTCCAAATTATTGTCTCATGGTTTTCAAAACACTTTAAAATTTACCAATTTTGAATACACGAATAATCTTTTAAAGTAGTACAATGTTATGGGAAGCAACACCAAAACTACTTGCCTTTAGTTGTTCTGTGTTTACTCTAATTTTTGAACACTTAAATTTACATCAGCTTACTTTTCCTGTAACTCTTAAGGAAAACAATGTAATTGTCTTTCATATGGCTTCATTTCATCTATTATGAAGTAAATTTTGGTACGTTTTAATTTCAGTAAAAATTACTAAATTACTAAATTGGAAAACTGTAGCTTTTGTTATTAGACAGGTTCTCTATTTCTCAATAGAGTAATGTTCTGTTGTATGAAAGTGCTGTTGATTTCAATCTTACTGTCAAAGTAGCTGTAGTAAATTCAGGAATACCTGAGGAGGAATTATTTCCCAAGCATAAACTGAAATCCCTTGAGTCGGAGCTATTACATAATGTAACTTTTTTTAAAAAGGTGCAGTACATAATCATAATACAGGATTGTCTGATTTTTTTTCTAGGCAAGTGATTTAAATTACATTAATTTAAATCTAAACTTTGCATGATTTAAAATTTCTGTATTAATGTGTGACAGGACAATTGTTTCAAAATTTGGTGCTTCTCACGTTTGAATTGCTCCTATCCAAATAAGGACTGATACTCCACTTAAATTATTCCCTTTTTTTTTTTTTTTCTGTATAAAACTTTATTTTTAATCCAAATTTGTTGCATTTAGAAATGATTAGTGTTTTTCTTTGTTGTGTACTTTTAATTTGAGATATACTTATTGTACCAGTTTATAGTTATCCAGATATTTGCAGTTATTTTTTAGTGTGTAGCTGTTTAAAAGAGAAGACTTGTCCTTCTGCTGAGTTTTAGAATACTGCTTTTGAGTATACAGCATGTACCTTGAAAACCATGAAGGACACTGTGTGTATCATATGTATCATATATATATATGTCAGTAGAACCAGAGAGACTTTCAAACTTATTACTGGTGTGTAGGCATACAGCTGCCACAGCTGTTCTGTCCAAAGATTTCCATGGCCTTTAGTGGCTTTTGGATCACTTGCAGGAATAGAATATTGTAGGGTTGGTTTTTTTCCAAGAGTTTCGTGGTTTTTAAGCTGAAGGATTCAAGTCTCCTTTGCAATTAACACCCAAATATTGTATCATTATTAGCAAAGATCATTTTTGTTCATCTGTTACTGTGAAAACACAGTTCTTAAGTTAAAAATACAACTAAGGCAAAATTTAAAATGTCTAAGTATTCTATATTTTGATGAAGTCAAATATCAGTATTGTTTTACTGAATTAATTTTTTATGTCCTAATTTGTCTTTTAGAGTTTGTGAGCTTCTGCAAGGTGGAGCCATAATGAACAAATCTTACCAGCCTCATGAAGCCCATATTCCCTACCTCCTCCAACTCTTTATAGACTACAATTTGTATGGAATGAATTTAATAAACCTGGCTGCTGTCAAATTCAGAAAGGCAAGGAGAAAAAGTAAGGTGTTTATTTCTTAAGACCAAATAATTATATTGAAGGCAAAAAACTACCATTTTGAACAAGATGTCACTAGCTGTCAGGCTTTTGCTTTATTTTGGCTGAATGAGTATCGTGTTGTTTCCTTGAAGTTAGTTTTTTGTGTCAAAACAAAGTCCACATGTAGCTTTTTTTCTTTTTCTGCCTTTGTGTGGGGATTGAGGAAGAGCCTGCTTCCTGAAATGAGATGCTGTATATCAAGAAACGTGTTCTGTCAGCAGTGCAGCTGTGGCCCTTTCACAAGAAGACCATACATCTTTTCTAGATGAAAAATTGTTGATATTTAGTTGAATAATTGACATGAAAGATAGTATAATGATACTGTTGCCTTATTTTTATGGTTTTGATCCTTACATCAATTAAAATTCTTTTCTTTCTTTGTTGCAGTAGTGTCTTTACAAAATTATGGCTAATGATTTTGCTCTGATGACAGTCAATATTCTTAATTAAAATGCTTGCATTTGTGCTGAAGTCATTTGCTCTAAGGTAAAATTTGAATTATTAGTGTGTGAGTAAAGGAGGTATTTTTAAAAATTAGTTTGGCATTTTGGATGTACACACTGACATAAAAATTAAGTTTGACATCCCTAATTCTTCTAAATTCTTCATTATAAAGGAGAGATAACAGTAGAAAAAGTATGCTTTTGGTACATATCTTTTAGTAAAATGAGTATTGTTTACTTAAATCATAATTGTCTCTACAGCTAAAGCAAAAGTTAAAAGGAATGGTGAAATATCTTTCTGTAAAAACACTGAGCAATAATCATGCTGAATTTCCTTTTTATTTTTATGTATATGTATTCAGACAGCAGTAGATCAGCCTATGGAGTTTTATAACCAAATCTTGTTTAAAGGAAAATACTCTTTCCATTTCTCACAATAGGCCACACTTTTTGCTGGTGTCAGAACTGTAGGAAGGTAAAAGTTCTGCCATGGACAGAGCATCTTTAGGATTTTCAGTCCTGAGGAAGTATAGTTAGGTAACTTTAGTCTTCCAAATATTCAAATCAGCCTTCTGGAAACATGCAGTGTGATTGTATCAAATAGTTGCTTCCATTCTTTTTCCATAGCTCATTTCTTTCTCCCCTTCAGATGATAGATGAAAAACATAAGCTGTTTATCTTCTCCTTCATCATTTATTTAAGGGTGAGAGACCTAAGTCTGTAATGGGAACAAGGGGGTGAAAGAGGAACATGGGCTGAGACCAGTGGACTTTAACTATTCTTATAGGGAAGAATCCAATAAAATAAAAGGGAAAAAATGGCACTATCTTGTCTGGCTTGATCAGCTATTGGCTGCAGGGCTCCTAGGAAGATTCATTCTGCTTTGCAGGGCTCCACATCACACATGCATCAGTAGCCTGCCTCAGTCTGTTGTAGTCCCCAGGCACAGGATCACTGTCTATTGCTCCTGGCACAGCAGCCGAGCGACAAATGGTTTGTCCCTGGTGCAGCCGTACAGAGGCACTGCTGACAAGAACCTGTCCTTGTACAGCAGCCTTCTCTGAGCTCAGGCTGTTGGAGTGGTGTGGAAGGCACAGCCTCTGCTTACACCTGACACACTTTCCCTGCCTGTTCCTCTGCCTCTCTGTTGTGGGAGTGTGCATTCCTTTCAGGCAGGCTGGGCCAAGCATTGTTTCTTAGACAGCAGTAAAAGCCTTTGCCAAAAGATGTGCAGCAAACACCTTACTTCCCTTGCAGATGATGATATAAAAATGAGTCTGGCAATGAATATGTTTGTTTGTCAGTGTAAGCAAGCAGCCTCTGGAGGCTGTTCATAGTGGTATTTTTCTCACTGAGATAAGTCAGTATTTTTGAAGGCTAAGAGAGGTCAGCATGCAGATTTCCAGTAGCCAGAATGTTCTGCCTTTATCAGCTTGTATCCAGAAGGTGCAGTAGTTCATTTTCTCAAGTCCTTGTCTTTATGGGCTGTGAAGAAGGCTGCCTATTCATTCATGCTTCACATTCCACTGTAACTGATTGCAAAAGTTTTATTTTCAGTAGATGAATCTGCTTCTGTAATAGGACTCTGGAAGACCTTGATGTGTCATTGCTACTGTTTTTAAAGATCTGTATATCAAGAGAAAGGGAATATTGAGTGTCCTTAAATTCCTATCTCTATGATTAACTTTACAGAAGAAACAAACTGATACAGGAATTTGAGCCTTGATTTTTAGAAGTATATGAAAACAGCAATGGTAGGAAATAAGAAAGGGAATAAAGCACTGAAACTGCTGTGGTGTGGTATTTGAAATGCATATAATTTTTTTAAATAATAGTATATATATTTTTCCAGTTGGCCTATAATCTTGCATAGCTGCTGTGAGATGTATTTTCCTTTAAAATATGCAACTATCCAGTCCCATTTCATTAATTTAAAATAATCAAGTTGCAGATGAAAAATAGCAGGAGACATTTTCATGCATAGTCAGTCATACACTTTAATACGGAGAATTAGCAGATGTGCCACGCAGTAAAAATATGGCTGTATTTCTTCCTGGACTAGCTGCCAAGGACATGTTAACACTTTTGAACAGCACAGACGGTAAGGTGTGCTAGGTTTGAGCTGGATCAGTGCAAATGGGATCAGATATTTGGTGTTGTCTTTCCAGAATTGCCTACTGAGGCATCAAAGTACATAAACCATAACAGCACAGTTGTGACTGAAACATGAGCTGGCTTTGCATGAGCACAAGAGTGTCTTTTCACCCCACTTGAATGCCACATCTTTGTGCCATATCAGTACACTTAAGAGTCTGATGTAGGGGCAGGGTTTTCAGGAACCTAGTCTGGGTGCAGTAAGCTTGGTCTGGAACATATGGAGTTAAGCCTGCTTAGCTTCTAAGGTTCTTTTGGCATGGTGCCTGCCAGTTGCTTCTGTAGTAACTTAGCACTTTTTGCTTCATGGTGTATCCCTAAACCTAGTATTCCAAGTAGTGGAATTCACATTGGCAAGACTGTTATGAAATTTATAGAATAAAGATACGTGTTCGAATAAATATTTAATTGCTGAAGACTTCTGACAATTGAGTTAATTGGTGTAACTTTAACAAATGCAGAAGTGTTTACTATGGCTGAGAGGTAAATTTAATACCAGAAAACTGCCTGTTGCATGACATCAGCATAGCTGAGAAAATTCAAGGTTCAACCTGGTCTTTCAGGTAGAAGTTTCTTCTTCAGTCTTCTCTCATTCTACCTCCCTTCAACTCCATTTCTGGGCCTTTTTCTTTCTTGTGCCACTTCCTATGTATATTATCTTTCTTTTCTCTGAAGACTGAGGGCTCAGGTGGAGACCTCAAGGGAAATAAGAATTCTTCAGTGAGGACTTCACCAGCATGACTTTGGAGCACACTTCCTTACATGGAGACCTCTGAGCAAACTTAGTGTTTTCGTTATTTGTAGATCTGACAGCATCTGCCTTCATTGCAGGTTTCTACTTACTGATACTACCATTGAGTATGTAATGTATTGTATATTCCTTTGCAGCTCACAAATAAGAAAAAGGAAAAGTGTGAAGTAGAATTTAGTGTTTTCTTTGGCTTCTAATTTCCATTGGGATTTGAACTGTGGACCCAGGAAATTCTGAAGTTTACATCAGACTGTATGATTTATTTTGAAATTTTCACAAATAGGAGAAGATTGAATTTAGGCTAAGATATGCCTAGAATGCAACAAATGTAATTCGAATAATGTCAGTGTGTTGGAAGTGTATTTTTCTTTTTATATGTGTTGACGTGTTAGAAAGAAAATTAGATCATTTATATGATAGCATAGTTAATGGGCAAAGATTATATGCAGTGCTATTTATTCTTTAGGAGCAGGTGGACTGGTAATGTTAAATAATAAATGCAGTTATATAATGATTTTTGTAAAAAATATTGCCACATAAATTAATTAATTTCTCATTCTACTTTTTTCCCTAGGTGATACATCAGGTGTAAGTAAACATCACAGAACTCATTTGCCAGAAAATTCAAGCAACGTATCATTCATTGAATGGGAAGAAGATGAAATACCAAGGTCAGCATCTCAAGTTTTTCTGTTGTATGTTGTATTCTGTCGTATGTTCCTATATGCATCAAGTTGCATGTAATACAGAGTTCATCTCTCATTTAAAGGACCCTTACATGTTTTACATGTTCAGGATTTTTTTTTAAAAAAGATTATGTGACACAAGTTATCATTATTTAGTTTCTCTGTATAGTCTTGGTGACTGGGTGCTTTGTGGTTTTTGAAATTATGAGTTGATGAAGAGTTAAGCAAGCTTAATAGTTCTAGAGAATATTTACACATCAGTTAACAGATTATGTTTTTGTAATCATCCTTAATTAACATGATCTCACTGGTAAGGCCATATGTCAAACCCTTCGTTTGGTTTTGAGCCCCTCACTACATAAGGGCATTGAGGGGCGGGAGTGAGTCCAGAGAAGGGCAGGGCAGCTGGGGAAGGGTCTGGAGCACAAGTCCTGTGAGGAGCAGCTGAGGGAGCTGGAGTGGTTTAGCCTGGAAAAAAGGAGGCTCTGGGTTGACCTTATTGCTCTGTACAGCTGAGGTTTTACCTCCAGGTAAGGGTCAGTCTTTTCTCCCAGGTAACAAGTGGGAGGACAAAATAAAATGGCCTGATAAAAGGAGAGTAAATGATAATGATGATGGACATAAATAGAATAATTTACATTAATTTACAATCATTTATAATAATTAAATTAATAAACAAAAGTAAAAGTGACAGGGGAGGTTTAGATTGAATATTAGTTTCTTCACTGAAGGGATGGTCAGGTATTGAAATAGACTGCCCAGGAAGTAATGGAATCTCCTGGAAGTGTTAAAAAAATTGTGGATGTGGTGCTTGGGGGACATGGTTTAGCACTGCTAGATTAACAGTTGGACTTGATGATCTTAGAAGACTTCTCCAAGTTAAATGACTCTATGATTCTATGAATAGTGTATGATCAGAGAATATCAGTTTGTCCATTTCAAATGGTAGCTATGTAAGAATCTTAGCTTAGAATTTACATCTCCATCTCCTATGCTTTTCCATTTTCCTAGGCATTTCCTACTCTACAGTTTGTAATTTATATTCATTTTACTTCAATAAGAAAATTGAATATTTCTGGAATTCTGGGGGCTTTGTGTTCTAAGTTGGGGACAGGAGAGAAACTCAAAGTATCTGAAGCTACCTTGATTTGCATAATTTATCTGTAGCAAGTTCATTCTTTAAGCTATTTGCTAATGCTTGGCAGGTCCTTCTGTTATCTAGTCATCTTCTCAGTCTTTGGATCCTGTCACTCTTCTCTGAAGAGCTTATTGGGCTCAATATGTCACACTTCCTGCTAGTGTTATGTACTGGAAGAATTTGCTTCCCCAGTAGAGTGTGGGCATTAAACCATACTTCAGGTTTTTCTAGCATGCAAAAACATGAGCTTGTGTTGATTACATCTGGTTTTCTGATTCTGTTACTTTTTTAAGGGATTTTGCAACAACATTTCATCTGACAGTTGTATTGCAATTTTACTCCTGGTCATTTTATGTGCAGGTGTTCTTGGGCTGTCTCTTCTTTTTGGCTGCATATTTCATTCACAGTCCATTTCAGCTTCTATTTGGCTTAGTTCCACAAGCCATCTTACTTAAACATTAAAGGTTGGATCAAAAGTTAGACCAGGATTATCTGATGTTGCTTTACACAGATCTGGGGAAGGCAGATAAAAAGAAAGCTAAGTAGTACTTCCTGGGTGTCAAAACCAGAGAGGGATGAGCCCAGCAGAGCAGGAGCCCAGAACGTGTCCTCATGGCTGTAACCACCCAGGTCTTCTTTCTTCTTCCACGCTTCCATGTATATAGCCATGGGTGCAGCACCTCACTGCAGTCCTTCTGCAGCACTCACATATGTTCCACAAGTGGGGTGTTAACAGTAATGGAGAATATAACAAGACTTCCATTTCCCGTGTGTTCTTTTGCTGTACTTCCATCAGCAGGAATTTCTTGAATGTAAAGCCTGAATGCTGCATAGTATACCACACAAAATCTCTGTGCACCATATGCAATGATAATTGTAGTTCCCAATACACTTTACAGTTTCATTTATTATGCCAGTTTGGTTTGGGAGCATTTTAGGGTTTATTAGTACAAGATTTCTCTTCTTTTTTCCAATTGAGAATTTTCTGTTTGGACTCTGTTGTTGAAGTTCCCATAGGTTCTTTCATCCCATTTTAAAATTTCATCCAGTTTCTATTATTCTTCTGAGTTATCCTGCTTTTGTTTTCTGATACTATGATCTGGTTGTGTATCCAGCCTTTCTACTGGCTTGCCTTATCAGCATATTTCATTACTACTCTGTGGTATTACTGAGATGTGAAATAAGCTCAGTCACATAAATTGGTCTATATTCAGTTCTACACATTTTCTATCAATGCTCTGTCCTTGTTATAGAACCAAGAGGAATTTCACATTTAGTTAGCTCTTAAAATGCTTTAATAAATTAGGAACTCATTTATGATTCCTGCAACTGAAATGGTTTACATTTGATACTGTTAAACATTCTTTTGTATAGAAAATTAGGGATTTTTATTAAGTGTGCCCTAGTATGACTGTCTTCCCCATGCTGTAGGACATACATGCTGTAGCAAAGCAACAAACCTAAACTTTTCCAGTCCTGATTCAGCTCTGTTCTGTATCTACACAAAATGGATTGTTTATGGAAGTCATCAAGTTAAAACAGTGTTCTTGTAATCAAACCTATACTGCAGTGATACTTTCATATTTGCCTTCCTACTTCATTTCCTTTCAAATTCTGAAAATTTGCTTCTAGGTTGGCTTAATGGATTTATAATTGTTGTGATCAGCCTTACTGAGGGTAAATCTGACCCACATAGTATATGATACCTATCCAAAGAAACCCTTTTAATTGTTTCCTGAAATGATTGTGACTCAACTGTTTCTCTTTTTGCAGTCTACAGCATTACTCAGTAGCTGTAAAGCTGCCTTTCTTCCTTTATTTCTCTTTTCTTAACAAAGTGTTTTCTGTATTCCCAACATACTTACATTCAACAGCTGTATTCATTATTCATTTCTGGTTTCATGTGCAATACCTGCACAGTCCCCTCACTTTATTATCAAGTCCTCTCCAAGTTCTATCCAGTTCAACTTGAGACACTTAACTGTTTCATGAATTGTTTAACAAATATTTTTTTTACTTACTACAATTTTACCACTTGACTGCTATTTTGAGTAGCATTTGGTATTTCTTCTAAATATCACTGAACTTCTGAATTTCTTTGCTTGTCCTTTATATCAGATACGAAGATTGCATAAATCTTTCTCTACCTTTCAGCTGTATGCTTAAGTTCTTACTTCTTCTGTCAAGAAAAAACAAGAAGGGAAAAGACAGTCAAATGTTGTTTGAGACCACAAAATTTTTAGGCCTGTCTTGTATTCCTAGTGACTGGGATGTCTGTTTGGACTCATTATCCTTCGTGTACCTTAAGAGTAGATTTTAGAGGTAGTCCAACATGTCAAGTCCTTGATGTAAGTTAACAGCTTCTTTTGTTTAAGTAAGCAGTGCCAGCGATTGGGCATTTCTTGACTTTGGAACACAGTATATTACTTGGCTGAAATACATGTCTGGATACCTGGAAGGTAATATGCAAAATTTAGAAGTCACAAGTGTAACATGAGCAACATTTTGCATGAGTAAGTGCTAGTGATGTTTCCTTATGTCAAAAAAAGTTGGAGAGCTCTGTCATGGCATATCTCCAAATTGTTGACTTGCTGCTATAAATGCACTGCATTAAGCCAGAAAAAAAGATGTAATTCTGGAATGATTCTGTTATCAAGTAGACAAATGTCCCAAATCTCTAGTGCCCAGGAATCCCTGGTGTTGTAAGGCTTTTAGGTATAATACTTGCCAGAGTTATTGCACTGAAACGTACAAAGCCTACCCTAAAATGGGCAGCAGTCACCTGAACCTGGTAATGCCGTCCAACAGTTTTTGACATCAGGAGTTCTGGACATGAGACATATTTTATTATCCCACTCAGGCAGCTGATAATAAATGATGAGACACTTCTGTGAGTTCCATTGAGAAAACTTTCTGGTAAGCATCAGACTTAGAGTATCTGCCAGTCAAGTCTACCACTTGGACATGATGTGTTTAAAAACAGAATGATTGGTAGAATGCTTTTGAGAAACACTTTCTTTTTTTAAATCCTAGATTTGCTATTAGACACTAGTTTATATGGAAGTGGAGAGATCTGACAAATAGCACTTCTGCACAGTCTAGCAGATAAGTAATATGGCAGATTTTTGCTAGGTTTGTGGCTGTCATAATTGCTTTTCTCGCTTGTCAGCCTGTGCATGTTTTTATTTAGCTATTTGATTTTTTAATTTAATGTGCACATTATTTAAGTCACTTGAACATCCTAAAAACAGGGACATGTTTTCTGCCATGAACGGAGTATGGAAAATTACTTTGTCAAATTTTAGAGTCCTTATCAGCACAGCTGAGTAACACCTTTCTGACTCTCCATGGAGTTAGTTTTTGTCTCTTGTGCTCAGTTGAACGTTACAAATACCTCAGATGTGGTTATTACAGAACTGTCATTAATATTGGTGAATTAAGATACTGACCTCGTTGATTATTCTTCAAAGTGTTTAAGGGCTTTGATATACCTAGCTGTATGTAGTGAGCACTTTTTTTAAAAAGTGTTGAGTGTAGCCTTAATTCATTGCCTCAACGTCTGAGAAACCAAATGTTGGTAGTTTCTTTGAGCACAAGTTTGATCCTAAGCTATAGTTTTTATCTCAGTTGATAGTGCGAACTTTCTTCAAAAATAAGGGCTATTTTCTCCGATCTCAAAATAATGTATTTGGAGCTTTTTATGCAAAAGTAAAATGGATTTGTATTACAGTTTTTCACCTAGTGTGTAGGTATAAAAGGCAATTTAAAATTAACTCGTATGAATATCTCAAGGAGCCTAGCCATGGCAACTCAGTGTTGTGCAACCCTGATTTATCTTGCTTCTTTGGAGAGTAAATTTCTGTTCTACTGCAGCTGGGTTGCTTCTACACCACCTCACTTAACCCTGTCTTTCATATACCTGTATTACAAGTTTTATCTTGTGAACAATTCTCTTTACATTCCTTCTTACAAAGTGAAACGTAGATGCCATGAAAAGCTTTGCCTGGGACTTGCTAATTCGTCTTTTCTAACCTTGTTCTAATACAGATATTCTCAAATCATGGTTTTGGCATTACCTAAACCACTACTTTTCTTTGCAAAACTGATGCACACAATGTGAGGCAGGTGATTAGTCTGTTGTATAAAGCAATCTGTATAAAACAGGCCACTTCTGAATATCTTCTAAGGCATTACAACTGCTGATGACATGAAATAGTTCATATTTTCAATTAACTGCAGTTGGGAGACTAGACACATTCTGACGACTTCATGCTATCTTCTCACCTGCTATAAACAGCACTGTAGCTGCTGAGGAAATGCATCTTGATTAGAGAGAATGGGAAATATTATTACTTTGTGTATTTTCCCCATATGTTGCATACATTGTTTTAGGTGAGCAAAAGCACCAAACCTAACAGCTGACCAAGCTATTGCCAAAACTCAGATGAAACAGTTCCCAAAGCAGCACGTAACCATGTTAAATAATTGTACTTCAGGATAGTTTGTACTCGCAACTCACCACCTCATGTTTTTGTTTGAATCAATATAAATTAAAATGTTGGAAGGGCCAGTTAAAGCTACTCTGATTCCATATGCTCTTCAAGGGTTTTCCTGAAGGGGGAACAAATGATTTCTTGGCCTTTGTGGCTTACCTGAATGTTGCAGAAGCTTGTAGTGCTACTGCCATGACTTCAACTAGTGCAAGTGTCTAGCAGCTCACCTTGACAAGGATGTTAAATGCCAAGCTAATGAACCATTTGCATTGGGAAGACATTTTTTCAAGTCTAATGAAGAATTTACTGTGTGTGTGTTAAGTGTCTTTATTAGCTTCCACCTAAGTCTTTAGAGTATGCAGTTTTGACTGCCAGCCCTGCCTTTATTGTGTTAATGACAACTATAATGATAAATCCTAGATTTGTTTCAGAAAAGGCCTGTTACTAGCTCAGTGTTTTTAATTTGAATAATATGTCATGTAAATTGAAATACTGTGATTTTTGACAAAAAGGCTCCACATATCTGTTTGATTTAGTGTTTGGGCAAAATGAGATAACTCTTTTCCTTCTAGTTGCTCAAATTGTTTGAATGTGTTGCAGACAAAGAACATGCTTCAAATTAATATTACTATGGAAAAATACTTAAGTACATTAACATCTAACAGTTTATTTTAAATTCAGCAATGTTGAATTTAATGTTATTTTTGTATGAGAAATCCATATTAAGAGTATCTTTTTGGTAAGAAATCTGATTACTTGAGAAGCTCTTGGCCAGTTTTGTCTTTGGTTTTGATCTATTTTCAAATCACTGCCCATACTCTTGATGGGGATCTGGAAAATCAAGACTTGGCCTTTTTTTTGGCAAAACATCCTAGCTAAACGAAGGGAAAACAATATAAAGCCGTTTTTGTCACAGGAAAAGCAAATGCTTCAGTTAATGCTTTTAGGCATCAAACAAACTTCAGAAATAGGTCACTAAAACACATTTTTTCTTAAACTCTTCAAAAACTTTCCTTCATTCTCTTTCTCCTCAACCCCCATTAGGTTTTGGGGTTTTTATTGTATTTTAAAAGAGGAAAATAGTGAAAGTGGGAAGCTCTTTGATTTTGTATCCTCAAGACAAGTCAAGGCAAGTCTTTACCACATTTCTGATATTACTGACCATTCTGTATCATGGTCCCTTTTTGCTTGTTCACAGAAGTGTTTTGATTTTGTAAATGGAGCTAACAGTTCTTCCAGCCTCTTCCCCCACTCTTGTTTCCAAGTGATCTTGCAGTCGTTTCTTACTGTGGGATTAAAATACAAGTTTTGGCTTGCCTGTGGTTCCTGTTGCCCACTGTGCAGGCAAAGCTCGGTTTGAATCCTTTGATGAGTGAACACCCAAAGTGTGTGACGTGAAAAGTACACATTTTGAGCATATTGTGGGCTTGTTTCTCAGCTGATGGCATGATTGGGAACAGAGGGAAGTGATGGCCGTGGATTGTCTTTAAAAGTGTGCATAGAATCATAAAATAGTTCGGGTTCAAAGAGACCTTTAAATGACATCTCGTCCAGCCCTCCTGGAACAGGAACACCTTCAACCGGATTAGGTTTCTCAGAGTCCTGTAGCCTGGCATTGAATGTTTCCAGAGATGGGACTTATCCCACCTCTTGACAGCCTGTTCCAGCATTTCGTCACCCTCATCATAAAAAAAAGAATCTTCTTATGTCTAGTCTAAATTTACCCTCTTTCAGTTTAAAACCATTACCTCTTGTCCTATTGCTACAGGCCCTACTAGAGAGTTGAAGAGCTTAGAGTGAATTTTCAGTGTTGTCCTTAAAGATTTTAAAGGGTAGAGAGACTTGTACAATAAACCTGGGAGATGGTTTCTGTTTGTTAGCTTCCTGCACGGACTCCTTAAAATTTGTTCACTGACAACAACAAGTGGAAGGTCACTGACATTTGCAGATCTGAAAAGGCACAGCAGGAAGGTGATCAGATAATTGTACAACAATCTTGAATCTGTTTCTAGTATTTCAAGTCTTCATTGAGCCAGTTATCCTTAGTTCAGCATGTGTTTGAGTTGTTAATACTCTCTTTCTTACTCACCAGGCTAAATAAAGAAAAAACTGTAAAAAAACTTCTTGTAGGTGTTAAAGTGCTCTGCATTGTTCTGAACTGTGAATGAGAGAGAAAAATTCTTGCCACTATGTTTTCTGGGTGCATGATCCCGCCTACATACCTGGTCCTATTGGCTGAGTTCTATAGAACATTTCATCTTGTATTTGAGGAGGAGAACAGTATTGTAATTGCTGTAATACTTGGGGTTATCCACCAGCTCCGTCTCTTCTCACAAAAAAAAAAGAGCTAAACCCTTTAAGTTGAAGGTACAGATTTCTTATCCAATTAGATTTGAATATGATCATTAGTTTAAGGACTTGCAGGTGAAGATGGAAACTTGATAATTCTGCATTCATTTAGTCACTCCTGTTCCCTCTGAGTAATTTTAGATATTAGTCCAGTTAAAAAACAATGATGATGCATGTTTCAAACTCAGTGTATTGATTAAATTAACCTATGGTATTAATGTTGTCACAGCTCTTTAATGCTGAAAGGTGTCGAGCCACAAAGTACCTGTGAATTGGAGGTGGATGCAGTAGCTGCTGACATTTTGAATCAACTTGATATTGAAGGTAAAGTGTTAATAACTTTCCGTGTAAAATGGTTTTAGAACAGAAACCACGTTGTCATAGTTCACTCTTCTTTTAAAGCTCATCTTAGTAAATCACAATCCTTATTTCAGTATTACTGAATTGCTGATTTCCAAATTTATAATATTAAAAAAAACCCTAACTCTGGAAGAAAAGAGGTTATAAAAATAGTGTCTTATCAGAGCAATATAAAGAATTTTTTGTTAATGCATAATAGGTTTCAGATCTACAGGAAAAATAGTAATAGAAATACCAACATCATATGTGCATGTATGCATGTACATATACCTATATATACATATAGATACACTACTTGGAAAGACAAGAAAAAGCCAGAGATCTAGATTGCAAATAGGAGATCTGGAAAACAAATGAAGTTAACACCTGAACTTTTACATAATAACAAATCCTAGAGTAAGGCAGGAATGGCAGTTAAAAAAATAGCAGGCTAGAATGACAAAGAGATGAAGAAGAGAGTCAGAATCCAGTTTGGGGAAAGAATGCTTTGTCACTTTGGCAGATTTCCCTTCATGTATAATTGCATATTTCAGCCCAGATTGGCAGGAACCCTGGTTTGCAAGCTATATGGGAGGATGAAAAGCAGCGACGGAGACAGAAATGTGAATCTTCTCAGATTAAGCCACTTGAGTCACAAGGTAAAAAAAAAAAAATAAAAATTGTGCAGCTGTTAATCCAAAACTTGGAATGAGAAGTAAGCAAGAGGACGGAATTTAAACTGGTGTATCAAGTTTGAGGGGTTTTTAGATGTACTGGTTTTTTCACTTCTGGGCTTACTGATGGTCCAGTATGTGTTTTCCAATTTTGGAAGCAAGATGATGTAACCTTGCCTAACAACATCATGATTCAGCTGTCTGCAAAACATTCTAGACAGAACGAATGATAATGTCAGTTAAGATTGTTTGCTTTGTAATGGAAAACATTTAATACTGACAAAACTAAATCTCTTTATTTTGAGGCTTTCCATTGTAGGTTATGCACAAGGGCAGTCCCATTTAATTTCTGCAGAATTACAGCTAATGCGATATTTAGATTAAAATTCTACTAGGATAGACAAATCCCAGTATTTGTGTGTAAAATTCATTAATCAGGGAAGACTGTGCTCCCGACGTAATTGCATAATAAACAGGCTATTCTCCGCAGAACTAGGCCATATTTCTTTTAAAATATGAATGATATTTGGCAAGTAAGACACAGGATTGCAAGAAGAGGCAGGTCCCAGTTAAGACAGACTACTTACTGATTGACTTTTTCCCTGTGTTTCTGTGTAATGTTATTCAGGCTGTGTAAGCCAGACTTCTCAAAATTGTTCACTGACTTTTCTTAGATGCTCACCTTGGTATAATTGCATCATGATATGTAAATGCTGTTGATATTCACAGTTGCCAATGAGATCAGTGGGAGTATGTGAAGTATTTTAAAGTTTTTATAATACACTTGGAAAGTCAGCCCTCAGATTTGGCACTGAAAATTAGCAGGCACTTCACCTTTGAGCCTTTTCCTAATAAAATCAGTAATTGTAGCTGCTCTCTGTGTTGAGAGGTCAAAGTAAAACTGAATAACAAATATTTTTCAAATTTTAAAGACCGTGGATTTGTGCCAGCAACAGAGAGTGAAAAATTTTTTCAGAAGAGACTTAAAGAAATTCTCAAGCAAAATGACTTCTCTGTGTAAGTGTTTAGCCATTTGTCATAAAATATAATATTCTATGCAAACCTTAAATATGTATTTAAAACTTGCTTTTCAATTAACTAGAACGTTGTCAGGATCACTGGACTACAGCAATGGATCAGAGGAGTTCTCTGCTGAGCTAACACTACATTCTGAGGTACTTTCTGCTGAAGCCTTTCCATGTACACCAGCCAATACAGTAGAAGTGCATGATGATAAACAGATGAGCAAAGGTGAGTTTTTTTAATATCCTAATTGCTTAGGCATAAATGTATGTCATGTTTTGGCTGTTTATACTATTAACAGAAGTAAGCCAAGGAAGATGTGATTGTTAGTTATGAAAAACCAAAGAGTAGTTTTGGTTTTATTTTTATTAATGTTAGAGTAAGCCTTTCTAATATTGCTACAGCAAATAATGGAAATATACTTGGATAGTAAAATCCATTCTAGAAGTGGATTGCTTTCGTAATGTATTGATGTCTCTGGAATGGAAGTTTTATGCTTTCTCTTTTTTTTTTTTTCTTTTTCTTTTAAAGACTCCAATAGAATGCATACTGATAAAGAAGAGGAAGCACTTATTAATGAAGAAGCCATTTTAAACATTGTGGAGAATAGTCAGAGCTTTCAGCCTTTTTCTCAAAGACTGAATCAGACTACAGGTTTTAGTGAGTATGACTGAATGTCTTTTCTTACAGACTATTTTATTGTTCCACAGTCTTTGTATTCCCTTAGGCTACCCATTATGAACGAAAGTAAGTAGTTTATCTAAAGGAGTTTTTCAAACAAGTTGAGACTACACACACACACACACACCCTACCACCACCAAAACACCCCCTCTGTTTTCTAAGAAATTTCACCTGTATTTGTAGAGGCTGCTGTGTTTGACTGGTTCAGTAAGCCCTGTCCTCTCGCCAGGTCATCTCAATGCAGTCTCTTGTGGGTATTGCTCTTCCTTATGCTCCTAGGGCTATAAGGCTAAAACTATCAGAATGAAGATGATTTTGACTGTCTGTCCATGATGCTCTTGCAGTTACTGACTGCATCTTTCATACAGTTACGGTAGAAAACATGCATATGATTTCTCTTCAGAAGCTCAGCTGTCTGAAAATACTGGGCAATGAGAGGCAAGTTGCAGCAGAGCATTTCCCAAAAGTTTTAGATACAAAGAATGGTTGAAGGCAAAGAAACAAGAAGCAAAACATTTAAGAGGAGGAGAAAAACCATGACAGTAAAATTGTGAGTTACATGAGGTGGAAACAACCATAAAATAACCAAGAAAGGAATTTGTATGAAAATCTACATGAGGGAGAAATAGTTCAAATACTCTAAAGGAGATGGAAAGCACATAGTTCATGATATATCTCTGTGTATGTTCGATGGTAAAGATGATGTATAATGTTAATAGGAACCACATAGTGTAGGGCAGGGAGGAGTATTTAAAACTCATAGTAGCCTCCATTTCTTTTTATACCTATAGGGTATGAATATGTGCTTGGGCAACAATATATGTCTGTGTGGATAATACAATGTACAACCTTGAATTTATTTTCTTGATAAGAAAGGAAGAGTAGATGAGTAGATGAAGTTAGAATATAGTGCTGTTTTATTTTGTAGAGAATAGGCAAGGTTTTTGATTATAGAAGTTTTATAGGCAAGGATTTGGATTTATTGAAAGAACTCTTAAGAAATTCTGTGGGAGCTGGTGAACATGAGCAGACCTGAGAGGATAAAAAGTGGCTAAAATAATATGTAGGATATGCCTTATGACTGTACATTTGAATTGCTCAATCAAATTAAAGTCTTGAAATGGTCTGTTTCTTTCCATTGATTAGGTAATCAAATTGAGATTATATGACCTTTTTTTAGTCTTTCTCTCCTCCCTTCTTGTCATGCTGATTCCTGGTGTCTTGCATGACTCTTGAGTAACATGCTGCATATTTGGGTCTCTTAGGCTCCCTGGTAGCCTTCACCAGTGTTCACTATTCCTCTGGTAGAGTCGTAGTGCCACAGGGACTGTGAACCACATGACTTCTGCTATTCACTGTGAATTACACCCCAAGGTTCATATTAACATGAAGTAGAGCTTGGAGTTTATTCACGAGCATCACAGGGCAAAGGAGCCAAGAACAGAAAGTATAATTGAAAGTGGGTTATTTCAAAAACTCTGGAAAAGGGGATGGTTTTTATTGTAAAGGGTTGTATGGTATCTTGTGAAGCCTTTGTAAAATATGAAAAATGCCTTTCTCACCAATATTGGGATCTATTCTATATAATTCTCAAGATCATTGTAATCGTATGATGCTTCCCAAGGAAAGAAGGTAGAGATTGTAGTTCTTCAGCCAGAGAAGGAGAGAGAAGTAACAAAGATGCCTGGTAGACTGGAGGTCATAAATTGTTTATGAGGTCAGATGATAGGTAAGTAGGAAGAGAGTGAGAAAAAAATGTGACTTAGGAGGGCTTAAAAAAATAATAATGAGAAGGGAAGTGCATAAATTACTGTAAGCTTGGGTCGAGTAAAAGAAAATATAAAATTTAAGAAAGGAGTGAAATCAGGTAGGATTTCTGTGTTTAGAGAAAACTTGTAATAGAACAACTTACAGTGACTTGAAAAGGGAGCCAAAATTGAGCATTGTAGTTAAGAACAGAAGGAAGAATAGTTGGTCAAAATCAATATCCCTTTTCACAAGATGCAGTGATTGAAAGTCCTCAAGTGATGCAGAAAGAAGTGCCTAACAAAGCTAATGCAGCTATTGAGCAAGAGAAGTAATGCTTCAGAAGCTGGCACTCAAGCTGAAATTAAAGGGGAGAGCGAAGCTTTACTGAATGTGAGGAGGTAACAGGAGAGTGGAGAGAGAGAAGTGTGTCCACTAAATCTAGTACAATCAGTAGAGTAGGGCAGAAGTAAAGTTGTCAAAGTTTTAGCTGCAGAGCTAGAAAAGATAAATCATAAAATTTGAAAAAAAAAAAAAAGATACGGAAAGAGATTTGTTTCTGTAGTATTCCCTGCCTTAGACATTAACAAACTAGTAGATTTTAAAATGTTGAGGGCTTTTTTCGTTTGGTTTGGGTTTTTACTGGTAGACTGTAACTAGTCATTTACAAGTAGAACAAAATACAGATTCTACTTGTATGGGCTTTTTCTGCAGTGGGCAGTAGTGCTGATGAGGCCATGATTGATCTGTTGGCTGGATTGGAGAATGATGGATATCAGATGGGACATCAAAAAACACTCTCTCACCATCGTTCTCTTGGAAGCTGGCGAAATTCTCAGAACAGTGATGATGAAGAAAATGAGCCACAGTGTGAGAAAGAAGAAATGGAACTTAGCTTGCTAATGTCCCAGAGGTGGGACAGTAGCATGGAAGAGCCTGGGCAAAAAAGGAGGTATATATTTTTTTTTCTTAATGTGTTTTTTTTCTGCCAGATGTTTCCTTTCTCCCACCTTGTTTTCAAGTATGCTGTGAGCCCAATGAGATTTAGAGAGGTCTCTGTTCACAACATGGAAAAGTCTGTGCAGATTTTAGGATGGAATGCCAGTTGTTTAGAGAATTATGTGAGTCACCAGTGTTATCTGGAAATAACTATTAAGCGATTAGATTTGGTTAAACTTAAGCTTCTAGTTTGCTCTTTGAGTAAAAGTTAAGTAGGCTTTTTGTTCTTCAAGTCCAAATACAAGAAAACCTTTAGTGGCAACTTACTTGTAAGGTCACACCTTGGATATGATACAAATGTTAAGGTGTATCTTGTATATCCTTTACGAAAGTCAGTATTTAAGAAGTATTCATATGAAGACTTACCAAGTGACCTGAGGAAGAAACATCCATTTGTTTCCATGTTCAAAGCTTAAATCAAAACATGAATGTTGCTCACACTGCTTGACTGCTAAAGCTCAGCAACTTCAATATATTTAAGGCCAAGATTCTTGGAACACCTCCTCAGGTTGTAGTGACCTTTTGTACTGTCTGCACTGACAGGCATTGAAAGCAACTATATCCTGTTTCTCTTGACCCCTCCTTTCAGCACACCTTCTGATATGTATAATTCTGTTTGAAGTATGAGGAACTACACAGACATAACATTTTTATATTTTGGGTTTTTTCCTACATCAGAAATTGTAATCATACTATGTTTCAGAGAACCAGAGAGGTATAGAAATGCTTCTTTTATTTCCCAAAGGCACATTTAAGTTGTAACAGAGCAGAAGTTAGTTCATTAATCTCCTAGTCCAGGAGATAATTGATCTCTAAAGCTAGTTTTCCTGTACGACCTTTGATTTTCTGTGTTTTTTTCCCTCATAGTAGTCTGAAAAGTTGAAATTTCCATCCAAAGCACTTAACATCAAAATTCAGTTTAGTGGTAGATGCTGTGAAAACCTGTATGTTGCAGAATTCATTAGCTCAGGCACAGCTCTGTATTGGCTTGACTGTACATCTTCAGGGGGTTAGGTAGGATTCTGAAGCAATTAACTGTTTTCATGCAGTAAAGAATCCTATTTAAAAATTCAAGACACTTGATGAGCTGTAACATCTTGCTCCGATATGCCTATACCTTAATCCCAGACAGAAAACACTAGGGAAAATGTACATACCATGTGCTTCTACGGGGAGTGAACTTGTGTTCAGAGGGAGTTACAAGTTCTGTTTCACTGAGATCTCTACAGAATTTGGACGGATTTCAGACATGATCCATGGGTATCTTTGCCCCCTGCATGATTCTGCTCATGCATGAAGACCCAGTATGAGTCTGATGATAGATCTGACTTTACTCTGCTCAGGCTCATTCCATCTGTGTGGCTTCCTAATACATCCTTGCATATCCATGCTATGGTTTTTCTCTTAGTGAGAATTTACCAGTCTTACATTATCTCAGAAAATCTATTCAGCTAATGAGTAACCACAACCTATTGGGTGAAATAAATGGCTTGGGTTAGAGTTGTATTGAACAGGAGAAAAAAGCCCATCAGGAGAAAAAAGCCCATCAGGAGAAAAAAGCCCTCCAAGACCTGGATTAGTTCTTGTATGGTGATACTGTGTGTGTTACATAAATTTTCCTGGAATCCAAATTGATGGGCTTGAATGAGAAGTCCAAGTTACCTGCAGAAGTCATCTACAGGCTGATATGGTCTGCTAAAGTTGACAAAGATTTACCTGGGATTGCAGCATAATTGAAGTTGGAAGAAACATCCCCAGTTTGATATCAATTTGCATATCAATTTGATTGCTTTGTGCTGTGCCTTTGCATGTTTTGGGAACATAGAAGAGGGACAACTAAGCTCACTTTGATCATGGAGACCTAGCTGTGCTTGTTACTTGATTCTCCAAGTCATACTTCCAGACCTGAGTGGAAATGATATGAGCCTGTTGTTCCTGAACTAACAAATCTGTCCTGATCTAAATTAGCTGCATGCTGACATTTAGGTGTCTGGGGTAGTACTATACATACAATTCATGCTGGTCTAACCTCAATCATAAAATTTCTGCAAAATAAACTGTATTTAGGTTGTTATGGATTTTCCTTCCTGTAACTTCAAAACATTTGTATTTATATAAAATATTACACAAACTTAAACAACAAACAAATTAAAAACCTGCCAACTTCAGTTCCTTAATATGTATCTGGATTTCTTTCTTATAGTCACAGAATAGCTTATTTCTGTTAAGAATTTTGTCCATCTCACACTTTATTTTAAAGAAGAAATCAAATTCCTAAGTGGTTGTAGAGTTATAAAATACTGGAGGATTTGTTTTTTGTGGTTTTCAGTGATACTCTTCCTTCCTCCATGCCCATATAAAGCATGCCACCTTAAAAAACAAAAAAATTCATAAAAACTTTTCTTTGTAGATTTGCTTCTTTTTTGTTTTTTCCCAGTGAATTTATGACTGTAAACATGGCAGTGTAGAAAGTTAACTTAGTAAAAGCAGCTTAAGTATTAACAACTGCTTTAGACAGAACATTCAGTGAGAAGTGGAATGAAACATAGTTTTGTTGGTTGTGATTTAGTTAAGCCTGCCAAGAGAGATAATTGTTATAATACAGTAAAGATTTCTTTAAAAAAAAAGAGAGACAAAAAAGTAAATATATGTTTGCTAACTGTTAAGCTGAAGTAATTTTGCATAGTTGGTTAAGTCTTCAAATTACAAGCACTTTGAAGCAATGAAATAAAATCTCAGTAAAATTGGACTAAAATTATCCATCTAAATGCCTTCTCTATATCTAAGTTAGTGAATCCTGCTGTTTAAAGTGGTTGGCTACCACTGTTGCCTCTTAAAATAGTAATTTTGAATAATATTTGACTTTCTCAATGAGAAATGTGACAAAGTTTTTTCTTCGTTTCCTTTTGCTCCCTCGATTGACACAACCACATAGCACCACGCCCATTGACTGTTATGTTCCCTGTGGCTCATGGTGTTTTCTAATAGAAGTATTATTCATCAGTTAGTTCCTTCACTTTCCTCCAGGTCAGCTGGCAAAAACATGCATCGAAGTTCAACAGAAGAAGATTCATCTTCGGAGGAAGAAATGGAGTGGAGCAGTAACAATATGCTCCTAACTAATCTCTCAATACCTCAGTTAGATGGAACTGCAGATGAAAATGGTGGTAAGTAAATAGAAAATCAGCTTTGGAAGTTGTGTCTAAGCTAATTTTCACATCAAATAGTTCTCAAAAGTGCTGACCATTTTCAGTCCTTGTTTCAAATGGAAGGAAAATTTCTCAACAGATTGCAGAAGCAGGCCCTTAACATATTCCTTAAAAAACAACTGTATTGTAATCTCAATGCATTACCAGAAACTGTTTTGCTGATTGTATCAATGATCCAAAAAATTACATAGTTTAGTTTTATGGAAAAAAACAAATATGGTATTGAAAGTAATGATTCTGTAGGATTATTTTTCCTCCTAGGATTATTGTAAATAATAAATATATTACTGTGTAGATTTAGATGATTCTTTGCACGTGTTTGCCGCACATGCTAAAGTATAGTGAGCATTTGTTGGGCCTGTGTTTCATTCTTGAGATTGCATGTTCACATTTGGGATTGCATGAGTTAAAACAATGCAGTGGCAAATCTGCTGCAGAAGGAATTGCCTTTCAAAATCTTTAAAAGATTTAATCTGTAGAGATCTTTTGCCATCTTTCTAACATGCTGTCTTTGATCAAATAACATTAGTCAACAGAATGCATACTTTAATGTTAGGCAAATACATAAATAATATTATTTGTTTCATTAGAAAATCTGCATTATAATGTTCATTTGAGAAAGTGAACTATATAAGATCTTATCAGATAGATTATAGATTACAGATAACCATAGCTATTCTTTTGTGTTCTGTGTTTAAAACATAGTTTGCTTTTTCCTTTGCTTTTATAGGTATAATGGTAGGATTAATGCTAATGTGATTTACTTTTGTCAGATACACAATTATAGTTTCCTTATTTGCCATACTTTCTAATTTGTTGTAATAAGAGATGCTGCTGGGCAATGAGACTGTTTATTAAGCAGTTGTTTAAATTTAAGCCTATTTTAAGTATGTGAAATATTAGATGCAGAATGTCAGCTTAGAAAGTTTATTACTGTCAACTTTTACACTGATTTCTTATAATAGGAGATACAGTAAATTCAAAACAGATCTCCGTCCGGGTTGTCTAGATTGAAAAATGCCTACCCACACATGAATCTGTGTCCATATGATCTGACTGACTGACTGACAAGTCTTCTTGCAGTTTTTATATCTGAATAGCCAGGTATTTTCCAGGTGTTTGCTGACATGGCCAAACTCCTGTTTTCTGAGTTTTCAGTTAATCATCCTCATTCTTTCTATGGACTCCTACCCTCAAAGAATGATAGGCACCATCTCCCAGCTGTGTTTCACAGCTCAGGGACTCTGTGTATGCATTAGAAAATGTTATTAGAAACACAGGGACTTTGTTTTATTTTTCTCAGCCAGCAGCAAATAAATTGCTTAAGCTGAAGGCAACATGAATCTGAGACAATCCCCAAATTGGTTGAGACTTACAGTAAAGACCCAAAGAATCCCCAGTCTAGTACATCAGTGTGCAGCACATGCTTCCAGGTCATATAGCATGTTTCATAACTCCTATCCCCTTTCAGCATTTCAGCTAAAGAGATGAACACATGAACACATTTCTGTGCACCAGGTGCTCTGTGGTAGCTGCCTCTTTGCAGTGGTACCTCTGTCAAACTACTTGTTCAGTAAGGTTATGGGCAAGCACACACTTGTTGATTTGTTACCCTATTCTGCAATAAATGTGGTGAAAGTATCACTGAAAGAGATGAAAATCATCACAGATTATGAGTCTGCACGGGACAAGTTACCACAGCACCTGCTGGTCTCAGATTATGTGGGAACATTAATACATGGATATGAATCTGGGAACTAACTGTGTTCTTGCATGAACACCCAAATGGGTGCTGCATTGCTCTGCTTTATAGAAGTGCAGGAAGCTACCTATATTTAGTGCACAGTTCATACAAAGCCCTTGCCATGTTGTGAGATATACTCACAACATATGTGATATGTGCAATGACTTTTCTGCACAGGGAAGGTCATTTAAATAAGTTTTTTGTTTTTCAGAGGCAAAGAGCATACATACTTGTGAGGGACAAGGCAAGGTGCTACCTTTTATAGAAATCAGTCTGGTTTTTTATAGTCATCTGAAAGTGATCCTGAAGCCTTCTTTCAGAAAGTCAGCATGAAATCTTTGACAGTTGTATGCAAGTCTGCCATTGAGGAATAACTGACAAAACGCCTGGTACAAATGTACCAACAATGTGATTTTGATAAAGCAACTTATGCAGTCAGGGTCTCTAGTTGTCATGATTATAAATGCAATGTGATTTGCAAGAGTTTTGTTTATTTGGGTGGGAAGGCTTTCAGGAAAGTGCTATTAAAATTTGTAATGCCTTAGGTTATTTTTTTACAGAAAAACTAGAATAAAATTACTTTTCTTCCATTTCAGACAATCCTTTGAATAATGAAAGTTCTCGGACTCACTCCTCTGTCATTGCAACAAGCAAAATGTCTGTAAAGACCTCAATCTTTCACAAAGATGCTGCTACACTAGAACCCCCATCTTCTGCTAAAATTACTTTTCAGTGTAAACACACAAGTGCCCTTTCTAACCATGTTTTGAATAATGAAGATTTTGTAGAAGACCTCTCACAACCAAACACAGAAACAAGACCTGAACTTTCAGTTCATTCTCTTACAAAAGAAAGCACTTACTCGGCAAAGTACCCAACTCCATTCAGCAATAGTACCCATGCAGAAAACTCTCACAAAGAGAATAACAAGAAAGATACTCTCCCAGTTCCTTCATGTGGAAATAATATTTTTGACTATGAAGATGATATTTCATCAGTGAACAGACCAATACCTAGTAGGAAGTACATTACCATTAGAAAGGCTGAAAAGGATGTCTCTTTTATGCATGTGGGCCGCCATATTGGTGACATGTTGAATAAAAACTTATATAACTTTTCTGATATGAGCCACTCCAAAGGTAAAATCTCCTCTGAAGTAAATGAAAAATCCAGCAGTGCAAGTATAAATAGTTTTTTTCCAGCAACAGCTACAGAAAATTGTGAATTGGTATCTTGTTCAGGAGGCAGTCGAACTGTGGTACATTCACTTGAAAATAACACTGATGAAGGTGGCCTTAATAAGCTTAAAATTAGATATGAAGAATTTCAGGAGCACAAGGCGGAAAAGCCAAGCCTCAGTCAACAAGCAGCACATTATATGTTCTTTCCTAGTGTTGTTCTTTCTAATTGTCTCAGTCGTCCACAGAAGTTAGCTCCCGTGACGTATAAATTACAGCAGGGCAACAAACAGTCCAGGTTGAAACTGAATAAAAAGAAGCATAGTTTTATCAATCGTCAGGAGCCTGCAAGTGTAAATGATGTTGCATCAGTGAAGGAAGGCTGCTATACACAAGGTAATGCTTGCAGTAATATTCCTGATAAGGATAGTGCTTTACCTAGTGACTTAGTTCAAGTTCCTCTTGAGGCTTTTGAAAACAAAATGCCTACAAGTATTGCTAATTACACTGACTGCCAGTTTGCAGATGGATCTCTTGAAACTGAGCAGTCATTTGGACTGTGTGGGAATAAATACACGCTCCGAACGAAACGGAAGGTAAATTATGAGACTGAAGACAGTGAATCGACCTTTGTCGCACACAACTCAAAAATTAATCTACCTCAACCAATAGAAAGTGTTGAAAGTTTGGATGGGTCTCAGAAGTCTCGAAAGCGTAGAAAATTTTCTAAAAAATTGCCACCTGTTATAATTAAATATATTATCATCAATAGATTTAGAGGGAGAAAAAATATGCTTGTTAAATTGGGGAAAGTAGATTCTAGTGAGGAAAGAGTAGTACTCACAGAGGAAAAGATGAATTTATATAAAAAGCTTGCACCTTTAAAGGACTTTTGGCCAAAAGTTCCTGACTCTCCTGCAACCAAATATCCTATTTATCCACTAACACCAAAGAAAAGTCACAAAAGGAAAGCAAAACATAAGTCAACCAAGAAAAAAGCTGGAAAACCACAAAAACCAGGGACTACAAATATTAAAAGAACTTTATCTTTCAGAAGAAGGACTCATACAATTCTTTCTCCTCCTTCACCCTCCTACAGTGCTGAAGCTGAAGACTGTGACTATAACTATAGTGATGTTATGTCTAAGTTAGGTTTTCTTTCTGAGAGAAGCACAAGCCCAGTAAACACATCTCCACCTCGCTGCTGGTCTCCCACTGATCCAAAAGCAGAAGAAATTTTGACCAACCTGGACAGAGAAGCTTTATTTAATAGGGGGTCCAATATCTACAACAGCAAGACTGTTAATACTAGTGTAGGAAAAACTAGTCGAGCAAAAACTCAGGTTAAGAAATGTAAAAAGAAATTTGCTAGCCCCACTGTATCTACCAAGAAAAAGAAAAAGATTAATCAGGCTGATAAAACACCGGATGATGGAAAAAAGAAGCCTAGAACAAAACAAAAAACGGCTGAAAAAGCATCCTCAAGAAAACGCGTTGTATTTAAAGATGAAAAAGGAAATAGTCGCTCTGCTGCAGAAGTCAAGTTTGCACTGAAACATCAAGATCCTCATGAGATTTCTTACAATTCCGTCTGCTCTCAGCCAGTTCACAACCTCAAAGACAGTCCTCTTCCTGGCTATTCAGCTGGATATCTGCCGTCAGCACAGCTTCCTTCAGCTGATGCACAAGGTAATTCGTTGGGCTGTTTTCACTCACTGATGGAAATTGATAAGCCTATAGATGCACAGTGTTTGCCTGCTCCACAGGAAGACCTTCATTCATCTTTCGCATCTACTCCCGTGGCATCTGGTAGGGAAGTACCAAAAATGAGCTCTCAAAGGTCCAGGACTCAGAGTGCTATATTTAGAATGAAGGATTCTGCTCTCATTCAAAACATATTCGATCCATCTAATCATGCAACTCACATAACACAGATTGCTCATATCTCAAAAGATAAGACTTCTCCAAAGGCAGAAGAGATAAAAAATTTGCAAATCAGATATTTGCCACCAGCTGGGAAGTTAAATGAAACTCGTGATTCTCTGGACACAGCAAAGATGGATCAATTAAATACCACTAACTATTTGCATTGTAAAGACAATAATCAACAGCAGATTTTTTGTTTACCAGAGGCGTCCAAGCATTCTGATCCTTGTTCTACAGTTCTTAAGCCATCTGAGGAAAGCCCTGGGCCACTTCAATTGCCTAAAAACTGTTTTATAACATCTTTGAAGAGTTCAGTGAAGCAGTTAAATTGCGATCAAAACCAGAGAGGATTTATTTTGGATACGTCAAATTTTAAACCAGAAACCACAAAACAAAGGCCTCTGTCAGAAACAACCATGCAACCCAAACCCGTCTCCCAGTATAAAAACAGGAATATAGTGGCCCCATCAGCATTTGGTGAAGGACAGTCTGGTCTGGCTGTTTTGAAAGAGTTGCTCCAGAAACGACAGCAGAAAGCTCAGAATGCCGGTATTGCACAGGAGCCATTTCTGGACAAACCACAGCTGAGCAAGGGCATACCGTGCCCTCTTGAACAGAATAAAGCCATAAAAAGGTCACGGTCAGTCGCATCCTCAAGAAAATCTCGTGCTCCCAGGAGCACAAAACCTAAAGAAAAAACAGCAAAACTTCCAAAAATGGAGTCTTCAAGCCAGCCGATGACTAGTCGCATTGATCATTCTGTATCTGATGACAGCACCATTTTTTTTTCAGACCCTGGTTTTGAAAGCTGTTACTCACTTGAAGACAGCTTATCTCCTGACCACAATTACAACTTTGATATTAATACTATAGGGCAAAGTGGATTTTGCAGTTTTTATTCTGCAAGCCAGTTTATCCCAGCAGATCAAAATTTGCCCCAGAAATTTTTGAGTGATGCAGTTCAGGATCTTGGTTCTGGACAAACAACAGAAAATGACTTTTTATGTCATAATGACCAAAAATCTGAGGAAGAAAAGCAGCATTCTTCAAGCACAAATAAATGGATACGGTCTGGTTCCCTGAGCCCTGAGCTTTTTGAGAAGACCTCACTAGATAATAGTGAGAACCACTGCCATAGTCAATGGAGGAAAACCATTCATTCTTCAACTTCTAGATCTAGTTTTATTGATACCTCTTGTACTCAAGAGACTGAAGTCTGTTTAAATGAAAAATTCAAATTGAATAGAAACACAGCAAATAAAGAGAGATTTCTTAATCTTTCTCAGCCAACCTGCTCAGACTGGATTCAAAGCCACATTAGAAAAGAAACCACTTTTGAACCCTGTCAACCACTTGATTCAGTTAATACCTCTTTTACATCCTTATTGTCATCACCTGATGGTGAACTTATAGATGCAGTTTCCGAGGATTTAGAATTACATGTTTCAAGAAACAATGAAGCATTAACTCCGACTCCAGACAGTTCACCAAGATCAACCAGTTCTCCCTCACAATCAAAGAATGGAAGCATTACACCTCGTACTGCTCACATTCTTAAGCCGCTCATGTCCCCACCCAGTCGTGAAGAAATCATGGCAACTTTGCTGGATCATGATCTCGCAGAAACAATTTATCAGGAACCATTTTGCAGCAATCCTTCAGATGCTCCAGAAAAGCCAAGGTACTGTGTTAAATGCATTTCTGTCTACATGTGATTGTGACTATATTAAGTTTAATTAAGTCCTGTAAGCAATTTTATGCTGTTATGTGGCACAGATACATTGAAGTTCCTATCTGATATACATCTGTTTGAAGTTGCAAATTACTGTGCTTCAAGTCCAAATACTCATTTTCTTTCATGATACTTTGAGGGTTTTATTGCATATTGTTGTAGTAAGTGGGAATGTGCCTTAATAGTTTGTAAAATAAAAATACTGCCCATAGGAATTGCATGGTGAAAAAACTGGTTAGTTATACTCGGCTTTTCTATCATCAGGAGGACTGCCTGCAGTACAGCTTGGAGTAAAACAATAATTCAAACTACTTTTCTTCACAGGGAGCTTGGAGGGCGGCTTCTCACAGTGGAAACGAGACTTGCAAATGACCTCCTCGAGTTTGAGGGGGACTTCTCGTTGGAAGGTCTACGACTCTGGAAGACTGCATTTTCAGCAATGACAGAAACTCCTAGACCAGGATCTCCTCCTCATTATGGTCACTCTACTGTTAATAAAAGAGAAAGTAATAGCCATAAAACTAGTGAAGACAAAAAAATAGTCATAATGCCATGCAAATGTGCTCCAAGCCAGCAGCAAGTTCAGATATGGCTTCATGCCAAAGAAGAGTATGAACATTTCAAGAAATTGCCTAAGAGTCATTCTCCTGAGCTGGCAAAGGCAGATGAGAATTTCAGCTCTGCAGTATTGTCTGAAGAGAAATCTGTAGAAGTAATAAAAGTAGCTAAAGATTTGAATTTGTCTAGCCTGGAAGATGAAAGACCTATTGTGCCTACAAAGAATTCTCCTGCCTCTGTGGCAGAAAATACAAAAATACAAACCAAGGAAACCTGTGATGAGTCTATAAGCACTATAGGAACTTCTGTAAATACTAAAAATGACATAGACTCTAATAAAACTTCTTGTGAAAGCAAGACACACACTACTTCAGCTTTAGAACATGATAAGGAAGAGGAGGAGGAGGAAGATTATTATGTCAGTTACAGTTCACCAGATTCTCCAGTGCTTCCTCCTTGGCAGCAGGTGGCTTCTCCAGATCCTAAACAGCCTAGTTTAGAAGACACAGAGTGGAAAAGTCAGGATATTATTTTGTCTTCAGTGGAAGGAAATGATGTTGGAATTGCACAAAGTTCTCCATGCACCCAAGAGGACATTAGGACATCCTTTGACACATCCCCATTTCCAGTTAATGAAGATCCTGGAAATTCTGAGTCCATTCATCTACATAGTACACCCATTGTGCACAGAAAAGACCAAGATGGAGTACCTGAAATTCTTGGTTTTACTCCTTTATCTGCAGGTAAATCCATTAAGTGATTCTAATAGTACACACACAGAGAAAAATCTGAGTATATTTCTTTTGACATAATAAGAAAAAAATTGTATCTCTACAAAAATATATTTAAAACTAGTCTTTGAAAGGAAAAGTTCTGTGCATTATTGTCAAAGTAACTATTGAATTATTGGAGAAGTCTAGAAGTAGAACATCCCTTTGCTTCCTAACAGTCTCTAGTATCTGAACTCTGAAGTGCTGGTTAAAAGGTTATTTGGGAGATTTTTTAATCTTGTTGACTATATTATAATGCTTGTATTTTTCAAATAATAATCTCAGTGTAGAGTGTGAATAACACCACAGTGTTCAAGATGATAATGATGTGAGGCTTTGTAACTTATTTATGTTCCTAAATGTCCATAAATACCAAATTGTAGTAGTTGTGCTTTGGATTTGACAAAGGGTAAGGCTCTATGTGCCTATATTTGTAATATTTGTTTGTAATGTTAATGAAATGCCTCTCTTGTTTCTTACATGTTGTTTAATGCCTAGACAATACTATTGAGGCTAAGGAGTCTTTCACTCATATGTTTACAGAACCAAAAGCTCAGAAACTGAGCCACAAGAGGGGAAGTAATACTGATGGTCTTCGGAGAGTACTTCTCACCACACAAATGAAGGTAAATTGACATTTTCTGTACAGATGTATTTTTGTTATGCGGCACATATACATTTCCATTCTTTCTTTCTTGTTTTTGTCTTTTGTTAAGATCTTGAAAATACATTTAAAATGGTAGGATACAATTGTTACTGAATCAGAGCACACTCAAAGTTAGGAAGAAATTTATGAGTTTACTTTGGAGGAAGCAGGTCTAAGTTGGAGATTGAGGGTGCTGCTCTAGGGTAGTGAGATGCTAATGAAACTCTGAAGAGACACCAGGTAACGGTGTTTGGCTCTTTGAGTTACAACATCCTTTAAAGTTCTATTGTGATTTCCCTTTTTGATATACGTATACCCAGACCTGTGTATATTTATGTCTCTGTGTATTAGCTTTCAGACAATGTTCTAAGCATTTTCTGAAAACAAGGAGGGCAGTTTGTGGTGTGCCAACAGAGGAGAAGGAGGTCGGACTTACTTTACTTAGAGTGTTTCTGCACTCTGTGTTGGAATAGAATGGCAAGATAGGTGCATTACTGGAGTGACCCAATAGTTTTTTCTTCTCAGTATACTGGTATTCACTTATTTCAAGGAGGTACTTAATGTACCTTTAATTCAGTGCCTTAAAAAGTGGTGACTGAAACAGGGGTTTTTGACAAATTGTTGCTCAAGAGAAAATAGCAAATTGATGGTTTCCATATCCTCAGACTTCCAAGAAAGCCAGTATGTGTGGGACTTGGGTTTTTTGGGTTTTTTTTTTTTGGTAGGGTTTTGGAAGTTTTGGTTGTTTGGGAGGTTTCTTAAGTATTTCAAACTGCCTCTTGCTTTGCTATGACTTAAAATCATTCCTAAAAGGCAGAAAGATACAGCTGTTGTTTGCACGTTGAAAAATAAAATGAGGAGATAGTAAAAGGTTGGGGACATTTTAGTTGTTTTCGGTGTAGCGTTTACATTTTCATTGATAAATTTGTATTTAATATTGCATATTATTTAATATTATATATGAGTTTAGTAATCTGTGCTTTTTTCTTCCCCTGCCTGATAAGAATCAATTTGCTGCCCTCGGTGCTCCAAAGAAAGAGACTTCCCAGATTGAAGGACCGTCTTTAAATAATACTTACGGTTTTAAAGTCAGTGTGGAAAACCTGCAGGAAGCAAAATCTTTACATGAGGTAATTACTGTTTCATGTCACTTGATAAAATTATAATTTATCAGGCCAATTTTATACTGGCAGAAATAAAAAAACTCTTTCTCCTGGGTCCCTGCATGACTTAAAAATTAATCTGTGCATGATGTCTTCAATTTGTAAGTAGTTAATCTACCAGTTTCAGCTTGATGTCAATGCCTCTAACAGTGTTGAACTAGACTTTGCAGTATTTTGGTTGAGAAGATGGTAAACCTCCCTTTAAAAATAAAAGTAAGGGAAAATCAAAAGGAAGAAATAGTAAGTTTTGTATCAAAACATTACTTGAAAAGCTAATTGACCGTAATTTTCATGGATTGTTTCTTTTAAGAAATTAGGCATCTGGTAGGAATCGGTAAGGCCCTCTTGGTATTTCTGCTTGTTATCTTTTAAACCTGTTGGGCAGTTTCTACTACATTTAACAAAAGGGTGCCTTTCTCGAAGAAGGTCTCTATATATTTAATGTAGGTGTTTGGTGTAGGGAGAGGAATCAAAGTGCTGGAGAAAGGGAAGCAATGTAAATACAATACTGCTGTGTTTGGCTGCTGATGGAGCAAGAAGTCTTTGTATATGTGCTCCTAGACAGTCTCCACACCTGGAATTAATTAGCTGTTGGCCAGTTTATAGAGGAGATAGGGAGATAGCACTGAGTAAAGGACATAGGAGAAGCCTCAAGAAACCAGTGATCTTGGGGGAAATGGAGATGGAGCTTTGATAGTAAAGTTCATTCAGTGATGTTTGTAGCGATTTAGTGTGCAAATCTAGAGGAAATCAGGCTGCCCTCCAGGCATCCTACATACGCAGAAATACTTTTAATTTTTCCCTCATAATCTGTTCAACCTCTCCCTGAATCCACATTATGAGCTATACTATGCAAGACAACAGAACAGCAACGTGGTGTTGGAAGTATATTAAATAATACTGTCTTTACTGCAGAGTCAAAACTTGACAGTATATAGGGATTAGCATTTTCTTAATGTAAACCATTCTGCAAAAAGCTCTGGTAATGATGTGGAAGTTCATTAATGCAACTGAAGGCAAAGTTAGGAATTCTCCCTTCCTTCCTGTAAGACTTACGTCTTCATGCTTGTCTTGGGTGAGGGAAGGAAGGGAGAAGAGTGATTTTTTGTTCTTCATCAGTTCAGAAATGTGATTCAGCTCAGTACAAAGCCATTTGGAAACACTACAGGAATTTACAATTGTTGAAGTTGAACATTATCTGGTTTTTGTCTTATTTTCTGCTTTTGCTAGGAGAATACAGTACTCAGAAACACATACTGAATTTTCATAACTGAGTATAAAACTCTTTTTGATGGTTAATCTTAGTTTTTCCTAAGATGGTGCTATTTGCAAAAAAGCGAGATGCAAAGATGCATGTTTAATCACTTCTGTTAATTTTGAGGTGGAACCTTGTAGTTACAATGTAATACTCCCATATAAATGTCTGCACTGGCCTCATTTGCACTGATAGTCTTCTCTTTATGGTTTGGGGTTTTTTTTAAGAAACCTGCAGAACAAACTAACATACTGTCTTTATTTGTTGCTAGGTCCAACACCTTACCCTCATCAGTATGGAGTTACATGCTCGAACAAGACGAGATTTGGAACCAGACCCAGAGTTTGATCCAATCTGTGCTTTATTCTATTGCATCTCATCAGACTCAGCACTGCCAAATACTGATAGAAAAGAAATCACTGGTGCTATAGTGATTGATAGAGGCAGGACACTCTCAAGCCAAGGTTCCTATTTTTTTTTTTCTTAATATATTTTACAAAAATGCTATTTCATAATTATCAAACAGTAGCAAGCAAAATGTGATAGAATATCTATATTACTATGTATCTCATTTAATTTTGTCTTGTTGAATGGCCGTATTAAATATGGAGTTTTCCTGCTTATATCTTCCAAAGAACTATTGCATGGGCTGTAAACCACAAATAACATTTGTGTGTGCAAAATACCCATGTTTGCATACTTGTGGACAAGCTCCTGCAGTGTTCTAAAAGTGTAAAGAGGAAAACCTGCCTTTACTTTCCAACTCAAGTTGCTGGATAGCTACAAGTAGAAAATGTTAAAAGCAAGACAGTATGTTTTATATTTTACTTAAGGGTTATTTTTGTGGTTTTATCTGATCCTTTTAGGATCTAAACAGGGGCCCTTATTCTATTGTACCTTTTTGGCTTTGTTTAGACCAGTGATACTCAACCTGTGGCTCTAGAGCCGGATGTGGCTCTTCATGGCCCTACAGGCGGCTCTCGCAATGTAGGCATCTGATCGGCGCTCCACTCTATCAGGCAGCGCGGGGAGCACTGAGCAAATGGACCAGCAGTGTGGGAGTCGCTGAAGTTCCCCCTCCCATAGGGGGAAAGAAAAGGAGCTGCTGGGATCCCCCCACAGGTAAGAGTAGAGATCACCTCCCACCCAGCAGCTGTGGGGCAGAATGGGGAAAAACTTGCCCTTTTGCCCCTTCCACCCTTCCACCTCACTCCTTCCTAGCAGCCAGAAGGGATTGAAGACAGAATGCTGCTGGGAGAGAGGATGTTGATGTGTCATGTCGTGATGTATCAATGTGTGGTGGCATTAAGGCAGCATCATCACACATTGAAGTGTCATGCTGGGAAAAAAAAAAAAATCACACTGTTGATACTTGATTTTTATGGTGCTCTACAACTCCATTTTATTAAGAAGTGGCTCTCCAGCTGTTAAAGGTTGAGTACCACTGGTTTAGGCTAGTAAAAAAAAAAAAAAACCCAATCAAAAAAAAAAAAATAAATCAAACCAAAAAACATCCCCAGTGTAGTCCCCTTTCTTTCAGGGTTACTTTGGCATCGTGAATGTGTATCAAACCACAAAATACTGTCTAAAATTTTAAGTGTGGACAAAAATCTACCAAAAATAAATTTAGCAATAAGGCAACAGCTTCTTCTTTTACCAGTTTATTTTTCAAAGTATTGTAGATATTATATCATGTTAAGCTAAGTTCTTATTATTTTCAGTGAATTTTATTCTGATATTATATGCTTGTTACTATCTTTAAAAATATATTTCCATTACCTTACTAAGTGAGATTTTTCCACAGTATAGTCACTATGGTTCCCTAGGTGTGTGCCACTGATAATTTATCAAGAAAAAAGCTTTCTGTAAAAGGTCTAATGGTACTTTGAAAAAACAAAGGTTCTGATCTGGTTTTGTTAGTGAAATAAAATGATGTGTTTAAATGTTATTGTGACATTCGTTGCTTTAATTGATGTGTGCTGTCAGTACTTTCTTGGTTAGAACTTTTTGAGTTCTCTGTGGAGTGACTTGACATTGAGATACATCTTTTTTTTCCCCTTTTGTGTTACTATGGCTTTGTAATTCACAGTACTCATTTTAACATTTCTGAAGGCACACTTTTCTTAATTCTTAAGATCTTAAGAATGTGTCAAAGTAGAATGCCTTTTAAAAACTCCAGTTCCTAAAATCTGTGATGTCATTGTAACAGAGATCATACTATCTGTTGCATAGAGAAAATAGAGTATGTGTTGTGCATTATTCATTTAAAGAGGGGTTTTTAATACCGAAGGCAAATGCTGAGTTCCTGCATGCATACAAATTAAGATATTACTCAGACATTATCAATGTGGACGCTCTTAATGTGCACTAAGTGAGCACTTGCTCATGTTTTTCCATTTCTGTCAGTAACTTAGCAGTTTGCTGAAAAAAAGAACTATACAGTTATATAGCATTTTCATTCTGTAAGGCATTTTGCCTTACATTTTGCAAAGCAATACTCTAAGATAGCAATTAAACTGATATTTTGCATAAAAACAGTGTGTGAACTGTCATATAGTTATTTACTATTTCTTACAAAAAGAATTTTCTAGTAACTGGACTCTCGTACATGTAAAATTATGAAATTTCTCCTGAATCAAGTTTGTTTATATCTGAGAATCTGTACAAGATTACCACTATAGCAGAATTCTACAAAGTGAAAAGAAAAAAATTACTCCACCCAAGAGGAACAAATTAAATCAGTGGAATTAATTGTGATAATTATTAAGATAAAAATAAGTTGTGTTCCATACTTCTTTTCAGTTGTGTGTTTTATTCTAAAGCAGTATTGTTGACTGAAGTAATGAAATTCCTTCTAAATTGTAACAGGTTTTTTTTACTTTTATTTTCTAGGGAGCAGAGACCAAGCCCCCTTGCTTACAAGATCTGGAGTTACAGGACTAGAAGTCAGTTACGCTACTGATGAAAGAACTCTTTTCCAGGAAGTAGTGAATATTGTAAAAAGGTAGCATATCTGTACGTTCTGCTTTTATTTTTCAGGCTTGGAACAGCAGATTTAGTTCCTTCAACCCTTGCCAGTCTTTCAAATACTGATTTTTTTGTTGTTGTTGTTTTCCTCAAAGGCTTATTTCTAGAGTGGACAAGCGTGGTGGTCTTTCAAATAAAAATGCTCTTTGCTTTTCCTTTTCTCTGACAGCAAGAACATTCAGATCCTCTTAAGCAGCTGAGTTACAGTCTTGACACTTATCAGCCATATAAGTAATCTTTTTAACATACAACTTTCCTGTTAACCTCAGAATTCATTACACATCTTCCTCTGAAATTCTCAGAATAGTAGATATTAAGAGTACTGAGAGCTATAGAAAACCCCTCAGACAGAAAGAGTTTTCTAGGAACTCTGAGGAAAGACAGAAAAAAAACAGTGAATGATGCTGAAACTGCTGCAGTTTAAAATAAGGGTTCATTGAGAAGAGTCAGTTTCCTTCATTAGTTTTGTCTTCTCTGAATGGAAATCCCCTGCTCCGTCAAACTTGGAAAACTGCTGGTTTTCCCCATCTCCACCAAGGCCGAGAAGCCTGTTGGGAGCCTTCTTGCCTGGTGTGTAGGTGGAAACACAGACGTCTCTCCAGACCCTACTGACAGGTGCAAAGCTGTAAAATTTCAAGGAAAAGAAACAGATTTAAACTCTGAGTCACCCTGCTGGAATAGAAACACAAGGAAAAAAAAAACAACTAGGCAGAGTACATTTGCAATTCTTTCTCTCTCCAACCAGAAAACCTCTGATGAGAAAGACTTTGACCAACCCCATGAAGCCAGAATACAAAAAGAGTTGCTGAATGCAACCAGCACAGGGTGGGTCCTGACAGAGCAGCAGATCCCTGTTCAGAGAAGACAAAATTCAGGTAAGGAATATAATGTTATTTTTCTCTTTCTTGGAAATCTAGTGCTCCATCAAACGTAGGACATTACTCAGAATGAGAAACTGCCAATAAGTGAAGAATTCTCCACCAGTTGTGTGGAAGTTTAAAAAGTGACAGGACAGAAAGAATATGGTAGAGAGAACTCAACAGTTAAAATACGTGTTTATCACCGAAGAACAGAAGTCTTCTATATCTGTACATACTGAAGGCATTACACAACGAAAAAATAATGCAATTTTGGTGTATTTCAAGATGGAATGTACCAGGTTGCTGACTGAGAAATCTCTGCTTATGAGATCAACTCTCGTGTGTGCTAGCATATTTTTTGATGGAGCAACTTCATCCACAAAGATTGAGTTAGTTGACTTATATTCCTGGAAGATAAAAGGTTTGATCTATTAATGGAGAGACTGACTAATGTCATCATCTTAGTCTACTTCCCTTCCAACTCTAGAATAACACTTCAGCTATCAGACTTCTGATGGACTCTCAAAAAAGATGTTTTTTGAAACTTGGACCACATCTACAGTTTGCTGCTCTTTTCCGCTTGGAAAAATTATTTTCTGTAGCCTGGGCAAAAACAGGAGAAAGTTTGTTAGAGTAAATGTTTAGTATTTCTTAAGCACAAAACAAGTGTCTAGGTCCAGAGTAGCTTTAACTGAAGGAGGAAGTATGGTAATGCTATGTAATTAAGAAGTAGTGGACTGCAAAAACTTTCTCAATGAGAAATGAACAAGCAAGCAGCTTTAATAAAAATTAGTAATTGTTTTTTAAACAATCTTCTGTTGATCTTTTTAGTGTTATTTTTTTTCCAGCAGCACAAGCTAGGTACTTTGGCTGCTCTGGTAGATGCACTTAATAGTAGGTCTGATAGATTAGAGAAAGAGAACTATCAGGCCATATTTAAAAAACATTATCACTTGAACTTCATGGAGCAACTCTCAAAACCACCTTAGTTTTCAAGCTGAGAATTGTATCAGTATCTTATTTTCGATAGATGCTTTAGGCTGGACAAAAAAAGACTCTTGTGATTGAAAGGCATGCCCAGCGTGACTGCAGCCTGCTTTTGGTTCATGTTCTTGGCCTCTTGGGCTGTCAGAGGGAAGGGCAGAACACTGAAGTTCCAGATTCCTGGCATAATGAATGACAGACTGTCTATTCACTCTTGATTGTCAATATCAGGAACAGACTTGATCAATTTGTTGGAACACTGTCCAGAGAGGATCTCAGCTGCAGGAGGAATTATCTTACACAGTCCAGTTTAAGAATTCTTGTTCCTATTTCTAGTCATTCTCTTAGTAGTTGGCTTAATTCTTCTTATTATTCCATATATGTGAAATTGTGGAACATACTTGTTTCAAGTTCCAGCCTTCTACTTTGTTTAGGCCTTTTGTTTTCTTTCCATCCTGGCTATTGAAAATAAATAGCAGTTGATTCTGTCTTCTTGTCAATACATATAAATTCTGGAAGAGACCAGTAGAGAAATCTTGGTGACTGTTTCCAGCATAGAGATGAAGGAAAGGTTATTCCTGGAAAATTTGTAGCTTCTGCAATACTCAGAGCTCATCAGTGTCTTTCACTAGGTTTTTGTCACTGAAGAGTGTTTCCTGAACTTTTTGTAGCAGAGCCAAAGTTATTTTATGTTCACTAAAGATGAGTATTGCTCCAGAAAGTTCTCTGGAATTGATGAACTGGAATTGGATTCAGTTAATACCTTCACTGTGAGGTTGTTTAGCCTGTGCTAGATCTGAATGACCACAGTAGGTCATTCATACCTTGGCATCTGTGAAGTAAATACCAGGTTAAATGTTCTTCTGTGTATTAGTAGATGTTGTCTCTGATTAACTTCGAGCCCTTGGCAAACAGAAATAAGTCTTCTTGTGTTCTAGTAGACCAGAAGAAAGCCTGGTCGTTTCTCTGGAATTGTGATCTGTGATTTCATCTATACTGAAAATTCACACATTTGTCCAAATATTGAGGAGAATAAGCACCTCTTTTTCTAGGAGATTATTACTGAGAGTGACTAACCTGTGAAATAGAAGTACTTACAAGTGTGAGTACCAAGGTCTATGCAGAGACAACTTTAATTTTAAAAGGTATTGGAATACTGAGGTTGAGGGTTGAAAGTCAGGAAACAGACAGAAAGGAAGAGCCACTAAATACGAGTTTGGAGGAGGGAGGGAAGAACAAACAGGACATATTTATAAAAAAGAAAAGCGTCATTAGTTTGGTTTTTGGTACCCTGACAACTGTCTTAGGCTTTGAGAGGCAGCTGCACCTGCATAGGTCCGTATTTCCCTTCTTTGGTAAGCTGTCCTCTGGCTGTAAACCCCAAAAAAACCTAAAAAATAAAAAAGGCTTCAGCTCAGAACTGCCATAAAGAGGCTGAGAGACACCATCCTTCTAATCCTATGCAGCCACTGGGAATGTCCTAGAAGCAGAGAAATCCAAGCTGTGACTCTTTTGAACTGTCAGAGGAGATTTTTTTTTTCTTGAAATGGAGCTTGGACATGTATTGCTGTCCTAAAGCATTCTGTTGTATTGCCTGAAGTGCATTCTTGAATAGATCCTCTGCTGACCATAAGGTGTCAGCTGCACTGAAATGGGAGAATCTTTCTGCTTGAGGAAGTTAGAGAACCATCTCTCTGAACCTGAAGGCAGGAAAAGAGTAAACATGTTTACGTAGTTCCCTAGCATGGGAAAGCTGACTGAGGAGGAGGTGGGGATGTTTGAAGGGAATGCTACACGGATGTCTGCTTGGGGATTTAAAACTTAGGAAAACTAGAGGTGTGCAAGCCTGATGGAGCAGTGGATTCCCATGAAAGAGAAATTAAATGTCTGGGCCTTTCCTTCACTTTTAAGGCAAATTGTTCTGTTTCTCTTTAAGTGCAGATGCTTGCAGATAGCAGAAAAGGGCTGGTCCTGCAAGTGTGAGAGGAGCAAAATTTGGGGAATTCAAGTGGGAATGCACAGTCCCTATCTCTCAGACACACAGAGGATGTGAAAACAGGGTGGGCTTGAAAAAAGCATAGTAGATTCATTGCTACTTGAAACTTACCAGACACCCAGGGCTCCTTGTCTCCATTGATGTAGTTTTTGATAAAATTACATGAACAGGGTATAATGTAAGATTTTACATAAAGATTTTGGGGATAACATTTGGGTATTAATTAACTGTCAGTGCTTAATACTTAAATATTTAATATCATGTTTTTCTTGTAAGGTATAATGCTAATGAATTTTTTTGTTTGGATACAGTACATTATACAACTTCTTCTGTAAATGTTCTAGCAACGTCGTCTTCTTAAAATGGAGATGTGCTAATCTAACATTCTTTTTCCAGGCCAGTATCATCTTCACCAGTGAAATTTTCCTGTAGAAATCTGTAACTAATGTCCTGCATCAGCTTCATGGATTTTTGTTGTCTAAGGCAAACTGGAAAAATGTTTTCAGCGATTATGTGTTTGAGTCACCAAGCGTTCTGTTGCTATGCACAGTTACTGCTTTTGTCTGTATCATAGGTCTGGCATGGTTCCCCCCACCTTTTTTTCCTCTTAATAGTAGCTGGAAGAAAAATAGCATTCAGGAAAAGCAGACACATAATAGAAGGGCAGTTATAACTGGGAGCTTTAGTGTTCATTCACTAAATCATCAAATGAAAAAGAGGAAGAAATGTCATAGCAGCATATACGACTTAGCTGAAAAGGAAAATAATCGCATTTCTTCCTCTGCAGCTTGTATGATTTGAATGTTAATGCTGTTGTATTTAAATCCTGCCAGCATAAATGCTGCTTTTCATCTTTGCAGAAAGTCTGGCAACAGCATGCAAAGCAATATCAGGGCCCATCCTTTTAACAAAAGAGCATATGTTGGCAAGCACACCTCTTATTCTTGTTGTGTTACTCCTAGCCCGCAACTTTCAAATATCAGTATTACAATTTACTAGTTTCTTGCAAGTATAACAGTTGGTCTCATTACAATTTCTTCTAATAAAATAGCTTGAACTGATGATGAAGACTATGAAACTAGTATTGTGAATCTGGAGGATGAAACATAGAAAACTTGTCCTCTTGTCTCACAGCCTGTTGTCTTTGTGGCACTGCATGCAAAGGAGAGAGAGAGTGTGAGTCACACTTCAGCTGAGCTCACATTAACTAAACTTTGGGTTTGCCTGTTGCTTTTCCCATGTGGAATAATGTACTCTTTTAGCTCCAGTCATCTTTTCTAATAGAATACCACAGTAGATCTCGGCAAGTGTCACACTAGTTCATTGGTACTGCTGGTACATGAGATTGGGCTGCAGGAGAGGACATTTCTGCTGCATAAATTGGGATGTAGTTCATCAGCAAGCAAATTAGAAGCAAGAAACAGTGTTTCTTACTAGATGCAAGAAATTTGATAGGTCTGTTAAACCTGCTGCATAAGGTAGATCTTGCACAGGAGAGTAGTAGTAGTGCAGGAGTTCGGGGTTCTAAGTATTACTTAGTGGAAAGTTCTTCAGTTTAATATTACTTTGTTTTTTCCTTCAGAAATAATTCAGAGATACACTTGTGCATGCAGACAGATATATATAGAAAATACATATATGTGT